>OY856409.1:84890221-86090221 GCA_963693085.1 Alisma plantago-aquatica | reverse complement strand
ATCCTTCTACCGTGCTCGTCAACCCGGACGACAATCTGCTTGATTCGGGCCATTTCTATTAACCATAAAACGAATTCATTGATCAATTAAATGTGCCGATGTTTAGGAAACTGGATGCACTATAAGATATGACCCGATACAAAATGTTCCCACACTACTGTATCAGGCGATATGAGGTTTTTTTAAAGATGAAGCCCTGTGCCCGATATTAGATATGGGTATCGCCCGTCACCTCGGAAGATCATACATGCGATAAGGATCAAGACGATACGGCGATAAATTCGCGTTAGGTGCGTCGCCCGACAGGGGTGTGTCGGGCGATATGGTAGAAAAAAGATAAGACACCCGACAGGGCTCTCAGAAAGGGACCCGGCGTGTCGTCCGACAACAAAACAAGCGAGGCAGTACAAGGATGGGCAACACGGATATCGCCCATCATGGGCGTATCGGGCAAACGTGAATAAAAGGTATGATGTGCGACCTATGTATCGTGTGCTAAAAGATCGCTCAGCTAACAAGGGCTCATGCCCGATAAGTTACTCATGAAAGGAAGATCGTGTCGGGAGATACGGTCTATCGGGCTATACCTTGCTGTGTTCTTAAACTTCTGCGCGATACGAGAGCAGGGATCTTGCATGATGCAGGAGCTAACTCAGAAAATCAATGCACGACACAGGTAGGTAAAATAGTAAAGGCAGTAGCCCGACACGGTAAACTCGCCAGGCTATATATAGCGGTCCCAATCGGGGGTAAAAATGGGTAACTATGGGCGTGCGTCGGTCGTTGGGGTATGTCATCCCCGAGACGGGCAGTCCATCTGTCACACGAGGGTAGCCACTCCTTTGCACGATATGGGCGCGTTCAGCAAGTCAGTTGGGTGGCTGCCCGATATGAACGACTTGATACGAACCTTTCAGAGCCAAAACAAGAAGAAAAACTGGAAAACAGAGCGGGAGAAAGAAGTTGATGAGTAAAACATCATTGTCTTAAGGCAAACCCCCCGACCTCAGATGGTATTACCCATCCCAGTCTGTAAAGTAGTGCGGTGGCCCATAAAACAAAAGAGTTAGCGCATGTGGCGCATGTACCGACTCGGGCCTTATTACAATCCATAATGTTTGTAATGTTTGTTTTGCAGTAAAGTAAATGCATCCTATTCTTAGAAAGAAAAAGAAAACTCGGGTTGCCTCCTGAGAAGCGCTATGGTTTCCGTCTCCAGCTTGACGCTCGCAGCTCCTTCCCTTCTTGGTCTTCAGCATCCCACGTCTCCCCGCATCTCGATCCCTGCCTCTGTCGGTCAAAGCCCTGCCTTCTTGGCAGTCTCGGTGTTTGATGATTTTTTCCCGACAGATTCTTTACGAACTTGGTCATTTGAGCCAATTGCTGATCAATCTGGCGTTGATGCATCTGCATATCCGCCAACTATAACTGCAAGGAGTTCGAAAAGCCCGAGTTCGATCGCGCGCTTTGCACTAACTGAATATTAATAGTATCCTGCCTCTTCACAAAATCGAATAGTTGGCCAATCACATTTGATTGGCTCGAGCCTTTGTCCTGTTCCTTGGTAGATCCTTGGTACTTAGCCTGACCTTGGAATTTCCCTTATTTGTCTAGAAGGAGGTGTTCTTGGTGTACTGGCTCGGTCCTCCTCTCTTCTTGAACGCTTGGGGTGGCTTAGATGAGCCATGCAACTGATGTGAATTCTCAGCTGCGTCCTTGTTGCCGTAGCTAAAGCCGGGGTGCTCTGCCTTTTAAAGTTCACAAAAGAGACATTTTTCGTCCCCTCGGTCTCGGAGTCAGAATCACTTGACCCATCCGGTCAGGTGTAGATGCAACTATCTATTCCATGCCCTCCTTCTCCGCAGGTTGCACACTTCATTACCTTTTCAACTGGTTTCTTCCCCTTACCACCACACTCCTTGAGCTGCTTGACATCAGTTGCGATCCTCTGTATCTGAGAAGTTATAGACTCCAGAGCCTTGGATTCAAGAGAGGGCCCTTCACTGACCTTCTTTGTCTGCCCTCTGTCAGATCTATCATACTCAGCGCCGGCTTGCAGCCCGGCCATGTTTTTGATGATCCTTTCAGACTTTCTTGGCTATTTCCCTAGGAAGTCACTTCCTGCTGCCACATTCAGTGACACCCTTTCATCGGGAGTTAGACCATTATAGAAGGTAGTGACTAGGAAACCCTTCTTGTAGTTATGGTGAGGGCAGTCCCTCTGGTATTCCTGGTATCTTTCCCAGGCATCGTGGAGGTTTTCATTGGGCTTCTGCATAAAAGAGGTTATCCTCTGTCTGTTCCTCACAGTCCTCTCAGTGGGATAGAATTTGTTCACAAACACGTCGGCCATCGCTCCCCATCCATTAAGAGATTGGTGGGGCAACCCAAGGTACCATGACAGAGCTTTATCTTCCAAGGAGAATATGAAGCCCTTGCAGTAGATGACTTCTTGGGGAACCCCCCGCATTTTTATGGTATCATAGATGTTTTTGAAGGAATCTAGGTGGTGGTAAGGGTTGTCATTCCTTGAACTCCCCCTGAAGCTTTTATTCTGGATCATAGAGATCACAGACGGCTTGAGCTCAAAGTTTGCGGCGTTGAAACGCGAGACAACGATCGGACACCAGGAATTGTCAGCCTTCATAGATGCTAACTCCCTCAGAGTTCTCTCCTCTTCGTCTGAATCTTCACTGTCGTTGGCTTCTCGGCGACGTTCTTAGTCGTTATTTCTTATGTGCCTTCGATGGTGACGACGTCTATCTCGGTGTTGATCGTCCTCGGACTGCTCTCCCTCTTGATCTCCTTGTTGTTCACAGCCGTCATAGCATTCATTTTCTTCAGGTGGAGGGGAGTTATGTCTAGCCCTCCTTTGACGTTCACCCTCTGAAAGAGGTTGTTCAATGCGAGGCGGCATGCTAGGTAGCGTAGGTGCTCAGTTGAACAGTAGGCCTTTCTTCTGAGTACCTGGAATAGCACGAAAAATATTCAAGTCAGAAAATTGAATTATTTATTTCATGCAAAGAATAATTGATAAAATCCAAAGGAAAGAAAAGAGTGTTGTCAAGCTCATTTCTAAGCTTGAGGCACTGGAGTGTAGGTAGTGAATTTGGATTCGTCAACAGTGCCATTTTTCCTTATCCCTGGTAACGGTGCCAAAAAGTTGACCGGCCTAAATCGCGCGTCCTAAAATTGGAGGCGTATTTGAGGTAGTTGAGCTTTTACATTTATAACCCGAATCCTTCTAGGCCCCCACAACTTTGTTTATGGGGTCGAACATAGGGACAAGGGTGGTAGTGTTGATAACTCGGAATCGACACGCTACACTCTGTGAGAGGGGTAAAGAGATGATAAAATCCCCAAAAGGGAACAGCAGAACAAGATCAATAAAACAAAAGAAAACCCTATCTCCAAATGGACCTACGAGAAAGATTAAGGTTTTAGGCATTTATCAGTTTTTAGGGGTTTTCATGCAACAGAAACAGAGAGATTATACTAAAGCTAACGCAAGGTACGAAGGAGAAAACTTCGGTAAAACAAGCGGCAGCTGGAACATTTTGTAACCCTCCTCTCAGAGTGGGTACCTCTAACCAAGCATCGACACCACTCTCGAGGTTGCTGGAATTTGAGTTAGGGTGAAATGTTACTGAAGCAACTCCAATTTCCGGCACTCGTACTCCAGAATTGGACCAAACACTAGAGCCACAACACCTTTCTCAAGGCTGTTGTGACGGGAAAACACGATTCAGTAGCTAATCAAAACGCGTTCCAACGTGCAAGCTAGAGCTCAGATATTAAACAAAGGATCATCCAACAAGGGTACCAAGCATACAATAGCAGATAATTAAACTCTTTTCATTTCCATAAACTTTAAAGGTCTTAATTACATTGCATAAGTAAAGAATTAAATGACAGAAATAAAGATAGATGTCGTCTTTTTGATGTAGAAGGACGACAGACTACTGCGGACCCTCCAACCCGATACCGGGCAGGAACCTAGCCCGATACAACCGTGTCAGGCGGTACACCCTCTCAAGCGACACACCGTGACGGGCTGATTGCATCGTTCAAGGACCCTGGCCGATACACTCATGTCGGGTGGCACCCTCTCGGGCGGCACACCGTGACGGGCGAGGTGTATCAGGTTCGGTATCGTGTCGGGCTTGGAGCGACGCATCTAATGTCGCTTATCCTCGTCGGCCGATATCGGCCTACAGTGACGCCCGTGACGGTCCTAAGTGAACCATTCTCTCCCTCTCGGGATGGGGAAGAGCTCACCTAGGATCGCCTGACACAGCACTAGGGCACGATAAACTCGCTCCTTGCAGTTTTCCTGAGGTGACTTGCACAGAGTTCCGACCTGTCTTTTCAGCTTCCTGTAGCTACTATTTATAGGCAGCGGTTGGGGGAAGTTATGGTGCTCAGGGCGCCACGTGTCCCCTCTCTTTGCGGTCAGTGGACAGCCGATATCGGTATCGCCCGGCATAAGGATGTCGGCTGTTGGTCACGTGACGAGCGGCGCCCGCTGGTGGGTGGCTGTGTCGTGCGGCAAGCTTTGTTGTCATGGCGAGCTCGGCTCCCTATCGGGTAAATGACGTATCGCCCTCCAGTTCCTTCTCACGCGGCATCCTTATTTCATGCGTCGGTGCGTTGCGCTTACCCTGTCAGGCATTGATCTTATCAGCCATCTGGAAGGCCGATGCAGGTGGAACTTGCTTGTGGGTCGGGGCGGTCTTATTGACGATAAATGGGTCAAAATTGGAGGAAAACACTGCAAAGTACGGAAATATTGAATTAAGAGCGTCGTTTGGCCAATTATTGCAAAAGTACATATAAATATAGAGGAAAATAGTTAAAAAGGCATTTTTGATAATAGAATAACAGTCTAAAACATCGCAAAATTTGGTGTTATCAGCAACATCCCAAGTATTCTTAATCAAACGGGCCCTAGATACTTCCTTACTTTTATTTAGACCCAAACCCCCCTCCTTCTTAAGTAAAGTAACTTTATCCCACCTCAGAAGGTGAAGATTACTTTTATCCTCAGATTGGCCCCAAAGGAAATCCCTACATATATTATCAATGACATCCAAAGTAGAACTAGGAATAATAAAAGATAAAAACCAATATAGATGCATAGATGGGAGAGTTCAATTGGCCAACTCTAACCTCCCTGCAAAAGATAACATTTTGGCCTTCCAACTTTTGGGCTTCTTTTTAATCTTATCAATAAGACTAGCACAATGTTTCCTTCTTAATTTCCCAGTGAAGAGAGGTATACCTAGATACTTGGAATTCTCCATATCACCCACTCTCATACGAAGAATATTAGATACCACCAAAGAATCGACATTCTTTCCACAGAAGATAGAACTCTTAGAATAATTGATATCTAGGCCAGATAACAAGCTGAATTTATCGAGAAACTCTTTAACACACTAAACATTCTGCAGATCAGCCTGAGCAAAAACCATCAATTCATCAAAAAAGATTAAACGAGAACAAGAGAATGACTTAGAAGATGAGATGGGATTAACACACTTGTCTTTAATACCCTTTTTTAGGAATTCAGAAAAACCATGCATAGTAATAACAAATAAGTAGGGAGCAATTGGATCTCCTTGTCTAACCCCATTAAGAGGGAAGATGAAGTCAAATGACTCACCATTCACAAGGATTTGATAAGAAGTAGAAATAAAAATGTTCTTGATCCACCTAATACATTTACTAGGAAAATCCATTTTGAAAAGAATAGAGAAGTGAAATTTCCAACACACAGAGTCATAAGCTTTAGAGATGTCAGCTTGAATACACAAACTAGAATCAAAAGGTTTCTTAAAATCAGTGAGGATTTCATTTGAGAGCAGAATAACATCTTTAATAGATCTCCCTTTCACAAAATCACATTTATAACTGTCAATAATAGTAGATATAAGAGTTTGGAGTCTATTTGTAAGAATCTTCAAAATGATTTCATAGAAGATTTTATACAAAGCAATAGGTCTCCAGTTAGACACCAAAAAAGAGTCCTAACCTTTAGGCAAGAGATAAATAAAGGTTCTATTAGCCTCTTTCAACATACTACAATTCACAAAAAAATCCTTAACATCTTCAGATACATAATCACCAATGATCTTCGAAGAAAATTTGAAAAAATGACCATTATACACATATGGATCAGGAGCTTTGTCTACATTCAAATCAAAAATAACATCACCAACCTTCTTCCTAATGACCATATGTGTGAGCATTATGCTATGCTATTTAGAAATGCAAGGACTTTCTCAAACCCCACCAGAAGAATCTTTGCAAAAAATATTAGTGTAGTAATTCACCATAGCTTTCTGAATAACATTAGAATCACGAATCAATTCCCCAATGAATTGAATACACTTGATAGAATTCTTACCTCTTTTGGTCTTTCGATATGAATAGAAAAAGATGGTATTAGAATTCCCTTCTTTAAGCCATTGGACCTGAGACTTTTGTCTCAAAAGTGATTCCTCAACATTCGTAGCCTTCTTAGCATCCAGTCTTAGTTTTTAGCAACGGTGCTTAGGGATTCATTCAAAGGTTCAAGATTAGAAATTCTCTGATCTTCCAGAGCTTTAAATTTACAAATAGCAGCATTCTCAGATGCATTGCCATAAGTTTTCTTATGAGAAGATTGAGTTTCTTGTAAAGCCTAAACATGGCAAAGCAACTTCTGAGAAGATTGAGTTTCTTGTAAATCCTAAACATGGAAAAGCCTTCAAAGTGTTTATTCCAGACATCAATAAGGATGGATTTAAAGTCTAAATGACTAGTCCAACTATTAATGAACCTAAAGGGAGATGTTATTTTCCTTGGTTCACCAATGAAAAGACTAATCCTTCTATGGTCACAGATTGTATTAGATATGCATTCACCATAAAAAATCATGAAACAAGTTTTGAAAATCAGCATTGAACAAGATCTTATCAATTTTAGAAGTGGCAAAATCATCTCCATCCTGATGATTATCCCAGGTAAAAAAATGCCACTCAACTCAAGTTCAAAAACACCATTATCCAGGATAAAATAATTGAAATCACCCATAGCTTTGTTCGAAGGAGGTTTCCTACCAATTTTCTCTTCATTCTTTCTAATATTGAAATCTTAAATGATGACCCAAGGTCCATACTGAATTCTAGTTGTACTCTCTAGATCCTCCCAAAGACAAACTCTGTCAGTATCCTCATTACGTCCATAAATGGCAGAAAGAACGAAATTTGAATCACTAGTTTGAATTCTAACATGTATGGCCTCATTATGTCCATAAATGGTAGTTTAGTGATAACACAACTTTCATTCCTCCACATAACCACAACTCTTCCCAAAGCATGCAAATCAAGATTAGACATCTAATTGAAACATGGATAAAACTTCCTCATAAATTTGGAAATATTAGAAGACCTAATCTTTGATTCATTGATGATTATGATATCACTTCTTGAACTCCTAAACTCCTCTTGGACACTCAATGCTTTATTACTTATACACCTAACGTTCCAAGAGGTAATTTGCAAGGAAGCCATTTGAGAATGGGGGTTGTTGTACTGACAGACTTAGTGCTCTCATTATTGATGTAAATGCCTCCAAACTTGTTGGACATAGGTGAAAAGACTGAGTTAGAAACTCTGTGAAAGATGCCTACATTGGTTTTGTCTTGGAATTTAGGCAGAGATCTAGTTTTCTTTGACACCGATAAGATATTTTCATGATAAATAAGATGGATATCAATAAAGTGCCCGGAGAATCACCAGGAAATGTCAGAATGGGTGTCGAAGGAATCGATATGTTCCCCAAGAAAACCAGCCCTTTAGCTTTCTTAACAAGTTCTTCATTTTGACTTTTCACCATATCATTCACTTTTGAGGAAAACTCAGAACCTTCAAAGATAGAATCACTCAAATGAGCAGAGGAGATAGAGTTCACATGCTTTCTCACAAAATCCTTCTTCTCCCATACCATTTTTGTATGCACTTCATTGCTAGAAATATTCTGATTTGCTGGAGCTTTAACCAGACAGTCATCATGCCCTAGATAGCCACACCATATGTATTTGTAGGGAATCCAGTCATACTCGATGAAGACTATGTGTTCATCACATTCATTATCAGTTAAAATGATTGACTCTGGATACTCAACATTCCAAGACATTAAAACCTAAAATCTAGCAAAATCAATGTGAAAATAATCGCGAGTCAGGTCATCCATTTTCACAGTATCACCAAGCATCAAGCCAATCCTTTCAAGAATTTTACTATCTCGTAGTTCAAGTGGTAAATTAAAGATTCTAAAAAAAATAGGAACTTCTAGCAACCTGGACTTAACTTGGGAATCCTTGATCTTCCAATTGCTAAGCATTATCAGTCCACCTTTAGCATACTCGTTACCAGCCAGAGCATCATTCAAGTCATCAAAAAATGAAAATTTTATGATGAAAAAACCCTCTCCTCTACTAAAAATCTCAAAGGAACCACAGGTTAGCCATAAACTTGAGAGGTACTTAGGGAGATGAAGATGGAAATCAAGAATGTACCCTAACAAACATTTATTCCATCTATCAGCATTCTCCTAAGCTTTAGTTTTTGGATACATGAGTTTTCCATCTACAAATTGTATTTCTTTCTGATGTAAAAGTAGCAAATCATCCTTCTCTACTTTGTTGAGTGACGTCCATGATATAAGATCTTGAGGTTTAGGCTGTTTCAGATCCAAATCCATAGCATTCAAATGTGTGGATGCTTCGTTCACTCTCTAGAGTTTATTAGACTCCTAGGGTGGTAGTTGATAGTGCTAGATCACCTGGTCTGTCGCCCTCCTAGTCTCCCTCTCGTGCCGGAGAGACATCCGTGTGTATAATCTTTTGTGCCTAATTATGAAAAGGGAAGACCTTTACTAGGGTTTAGATTCCATATTCTTTTTATGGTTTGCAAAAATAACATGTAGTTAGAAATAGGACTGGGTTTTTTGAATTATAAATCTCCATATTTATCTATTAATATAATACTAATGCGATACACTACTATATGTCATATGTATGTATAATTCACAATAATGATGCGTATTGATATTATGAATGGGTACACATTTACTAAGGTATTATTCGCATGCTTCTATTGGTTACAAAATATAGCTAGACTCACCAATTTAAATATCCCCAGTTTTATTAGCGTCATTGTTGGTACAATGAGTTGTAAAGGTCTATATGCTTTGATTTATCTAGTGAGTGTGTGTCTTGATTATCATTGAGTTTCATGTACCTTATTATCATTAACTAGTTATACAACACTGGTATTGCTTCAACTAATCTACTGATAGATAGATTCATTTTGGTATATAATACATTTATTTTCTAATGTGTTGATTAGAGGATGATTCAAAAATTATATAGATTAATACTATAATTAATTTATTACTCGCTTTGCTAAATATTAACATAATTATCACGTTGTCTATTGTTTAGTGGTTATGTATTATAACATATTATTACATAGTTTGCAAGATTATGAATGTGCAAGGTTACGAGACACAAATGCAAACCTAGATGATTATTAAGAAATAAGCAACATGAAATCCAGTTACCTATTGTAGATGCTCTTGACCTATTTATACCCACTTCTTCAATGATGGGAAATTGGCTGATACATCAATTGGTTGGTAACCTTTAGTTTGATTTTCTTAATTCAATGAGGATGAGAGGGAGGTCTTCTTTTATTCCCTACTATTGTGATGTGTTCCCAGAACTACAAAGCCAATGATAGAGATATGCATTGCCATTAGTTTTGTAGGCATGGAAGTCACTATCATTTCTAGATTTCTACCCTAGGCGATAACATTGGTATGAGTTAGGTTGTAGGTCATTGGTGATATGGGAGGCAAGGATGCAACATTGTACCATCACTATTGCTTCTGTAAGTTCTTCCCAATGGTTTCTAGTAGTGGGAGTTGAAGGTGTTGGAGTAAGCTATGCAGATCATGAGGTGGTCTTGATGATGTTAGAGAAGCTAGGAGTGTCAGAGATGTCAGAGTTGAGGGAGACAATTTACAATGTGCTATACGTTGCGAGTCTTGACTGTCTAAGGATTGACCACATGTTGTTGTAGGTCTGTGGATGTCCGTTGGTGGGGCGTCCTGGGTGTGCATGTTGTTGGTGTGTATTGACTAATGAGTTGTAGGTTTCTTCTTAGCTAGCTGATTCGGTGAGGGTTGGGGGAGGGGTCATGAGAGAAGGTTCCTCTGAGAACAAAATACCTCTTAAAGGTAATTCCATAATATGTGGATGCAGTTATATAGAGTGAGGGAGGGGAAATCCATGGGAGTAGGTTTCCCATATGATTACATATTTGGGATGTATAGGATTGTGGAGTGATTCATGTTACAGATCTAATGTTAGTGTTAGTGTTGTGTTTGTAGGGTTCTTGGAGGTATAAGATATAGAGGAGGGGTGGTTCTTGGTGTAGCAAGGTGACCTTTGATGAGGATGACTAGGAAAATATTATGAAATATGACTCGACAGTGGTGGGGGATGCATAAGGAAACAACATATTCTCTTCTATTTCATGTTAGCACTGACCAGTAATAGTGGATTCCATTCTAGGCTTTTATTAGTTCCATATGGTGGTAGAGTAAAGGGGGGGGTCGAGATTTGGTCTTGTCATATGAGGGGCCAGATCATAGGGAATGGCTGGGTGTTCCTCTATGAAACAGACAGAGAGCAAGGGTTTTCAGGTTAGAAGACGTGAGTCTTCACCTGTACAACTTGTCAATTTAGTCATTACACTTTCTAGTTAATTACTTTCAATTTTGTCACCCCTAGTCTAAAGGTTTTGTTATTATGAAAATTCCTCCATAGATTTTATTTTATACATATGTATTTCCAAGGTTATTAGTTCTCTACTTTAGAGCCCCTATTTAGAAATTTTAATTTTTTCTTAATTAGTTCAAATAAAATAATTTGATAACATAAATAGTAATTTTTTGTGACTCTAATACCAAGAGTTCATAAATTACTTCAACTATTCAATTGAGGGACCCACATGAGTTGGTCGTATCAAAATGAGGAAAAAAATGCATTTTGGTGATTGAATTTTGAGATAATTCAATGAATTTCAATTATAAATGGAAATTTAGAAAAAAAATTAATTTAAGAGGATCATGTATAATATTTAAAAATTAATTTAGTAACAAATTTTGGTATGTTACAATCTAAATTACATTGGCAGTGATATCTATAATCATATTATGATTTAGTAATTTGTAACTAGAAAGACTTCCACCTAAGTAATTGGAGAAGTTAGAGAACATCTCCAACCTAGTATTCTAACCAGTGTTACAATGATCACATAATCCCTTTGCCTTTGATATCCTGATTTAATCCAAGGCATGGAATCATCATCCTCTCAAAGTTAAATCTTTGTCCTTGAGCTAGAGTAGACTATCTGAGATACACATGAGCTCAACATCATATGTTGTCCCATATGAGCCTAGCCATGCATTTAATGGTATCACTTATTAAGTACCAAAGAATTCACTCTAATAGTAGAGACAAATTACATATACATCACTCACAATAATCCTCACATGTCATTGTGCACACTAGAACCACATGTATGACAATCCTTATTCAATGTCACTTGGGGCATTGTAAAAGTCTATCGAACAACATGTGATCATTGTAGTGACTTCAGGTCTAAGAACCAAAATCACCATTGTCACGTGAGATAAGATTGTCATAGAAATTTATTTATTCCATGTATCATACTCATGGTGGGTCTATCTAGTACACTTGTTCGTAATAGGTACTTGTGTGTTTGACTTTATATCTTTTATCATGATGAATGAGATGTAGTCATCAGTCAATACACATATTAGTCTTCATGTGTTATTAATGTCCTAATTTCCAAGATTACATCTGACTAGGAACCTAGACAAGAATGGATGATCTTAGCATACACATAATCTCATGTTGAGGTCCACAAACTGAATCACATGTCATCGAGTCATTCATTATTAGGAAATTTTTATATCTGCTCATTATCTCATATTGATGCAAGCATAATAATTTGAATTGCCTTTATTTATAGCAAAACCAATTATTAGGTGTCCCAGTACAATATCACACGGTTGGATCCTAGGATACTACAAATAATCATTCACATGCACTAGACCAATCACTTATGAATCTAAGTCCAAGTAATCTAACATGACCATCATAATTCTGTTGTGAAACTACTTTCATAAGCATTTTAGTAACATCGCTTTTAGTTGGTACACTACAAATATTCACATCTTCTCATTCTACAATCTCTTAGCATTGTAGTATATTATTAGAATGTGAATGATATTTGGGTTCCTTAGGTTTTGAAATTGCTCCATTGTTGTCTAATAAAAATATTTTCAATTTTTGTGGTAGAATTTTCTACCATCTCTTTCTTGGAACTTTTCCAACTCGTACTCTACTGTTGAGACAAAATATGGAAACTGGTTACAATCCATAATCGTCTGTGTTGGTTTGAAACTTGCATCAGTGTAAACTTATAAAACAAACTCTTCCTCATTATAATAAATAAGGAACACATAGGTCTTTTCAAGTACTTAAGAATGTTCTTTACATCAATTTAGCGACCTTTACCTGAGATGTGACTAGTACCTACTCTTGTTGCTCAAAGCATATGATATGCTGGGACATGGATAATATTCAATATATAATAGATCCATTTTAAGATGCATATGAAATCTTTCTCATGCGTGCCCTTTCTATAAAAGAGATGGGACATTGCTCTCTAGGGAGATTTATTACATGAGACATGGGTAAGTTTCCCCTCTTAGACTCTGGCACGGTGAACCTTTTCAACACTTTTTCAATGTATGTACTTTGACTTAGAGAAAGAAGCCTCCTAAATCTATCTCCATTTATCTTGATTCCTACTATATATGATCCTTCCCTTAAGTCCTACACGGATAAGGTATTTTCCAACCACGTCTTAACCAAATGTAAAGTAGAGATGTCATCCCCATCAATAGTATTGCACCAACATATAGGAATACAATACATTCCCCCTAACATTCATGTAAACACAAGGTTCATCTTCATTTTGAATAAATCCAAACTATTTGACTATCTCATCAAGACAAATATTTAAGCTCCGAGATGCTTGCTTCAATCCATTGATTTACCTTGGTATCTTAGAGACCTTTTCATCCTCATTTGAAGTGATAAAACTTATAGGTTGTGTCATATACACATCCTCGAGAGATTCCAGTTAGCGAATGCATTTTTAACATCCATATGCTAGATTTCATAGTCATGATAAGTTGCAATGGAAAGCATGGTCCAGATGGATTAACCATTGAAACTGGTGAGAAATTATCATCATAGTCAAGACAAGCAATTTGTTAGAAACCTTTTTCTACTAATCCACCTTTTTCGGTTTGTAAATTACCATCCATGTCAGTCTCCTTATTGAAGACCCATTTGCAACCTATATCCCTTCAGGTGGATCGAACAAGGTCCATACCTTGTCGGCATAATTGGAGTCCATATCTAATCTAATGGCTTCAAGCCATTTCATTGAACTTGATCCCTCAATAGCTTGATTATAGTTTATTGGTTCATCATAAAAAATGACCCACCTAGCATCTTGTTAAGTGATGAGAAATCAATATGTCTCTATCTCATTACATGCCCTATAAATCTTTGAGGTTCCTATATTATAGGAGGAATTTGAGTTTCTACAACAAATGGTGGTTCTCTTCTTGTTCCTTATCAACCTCCATTGGTTCAATTTTATATTATGGGTCTCAAACTTCTTCTAGTTGTATTTCCATCCTACATATACCTAAAAAAACTAGTTCCTTTTTAGGAATACGATAATTCTACAAACAAAAACTTTGTGTTATATGGATATATAAGTAATATCCTATGGTTTTATAAGGATACCAACAAAATTACACTTATTAGATTTGATTCAAATCTTTTTATAAATCTTTTTCATAACATAACTTCATATTCCCAAATATCCATACAAGACATATTGTGACGTTTCACAGTTCATATCTTATGTGATGTATTTTGAACTGGTTTAGAAGGTACATGGTTAAGTGTAAACAATTTAGTTTCTACATTATATCCCTAAAAGGAAGTTGTAAGAATAGAAAACCTCATCGTAGGTTGCACTATGCCCAAGAATGTGTGATTGATTCTTTGTGGTACACTAGTTTTGTTGTGGTGTTTCATGGGGAGTCATTACGATACAATACCACAATTCCTCAGAAGGGTCTCAAATGTTTAGCTTAAGTATTCACCACCTTATCAGATCAAACTTCATAATTTTTTTCCATGTTGTTTATGTACTTAATTCATGAATGACTTTAACTTTGATTGGATTTTGACTTGTGTTTCATTGGATACACATAGCCAAATCTATTGATTCCATAAGTAAATGTGATCAAGTGTCCATAACCACCTCTGACATTTGTGCTCAAAGGTTCACATACTTTAGTATGTATAAATCCTTATAAGTTAGTTGCCCTTTCACTATTTATAGTAAAGGGTATCTTTGCCATCTTGCCTAATAAACAAGATTCACATGTCTCAATTGATTCAAAACCAAAAGTGTCAAAGTAACCATCTTTATGGAGTCTAGAGAGAAGCTTCTCATTTATGTGCCCTAGATGACAATGTTGTTGGGTCATCAAGTTTTAATATCTTGGTTTCTATTTTATATACATGTGTCTCGAGTTCTAATGAATTGAGACCATAAGACAATGGGGAACTTCCATAGAATATATCATCTCTTAGAACATCCACATCCACTTTCTTAAGGATCTACTCCTCTCTAGGTCATGCAAGTTTGAACATATGTGAGATCCACACCATTATCTATAACCCATTATGAAGTAGATAAGTTTATTTCTCAAAAGTATATGCCTGAAGTGGAGATTTGTATGCCCTTCTTCTTTTTCTTTAGTTATTCTAGCTAAAGAGGACAATTTCTCTTTCAATAACTAGCCTGGTGACAATGGTGATAATCAAATTCCTTACCCATTCCTCCTTTCACTATAAGTGTAGAAGACTTCATCTTTTACCCAGACTTTGAACTATTATTGGCATTGAATTTTCCTTGGACTTTCCTTTTCCTTTGCTAACAATCAATATAGAATTGGCCTTATCATCAATTTTCCCTCAACTATTCTCAACATACAAAGTAGCTATGTCAATGCTTTAACAAAATTATTCATGTTGTATTTCATGAAAAGTTCTTTATATGAATCTAAAAATGATTGTAGGATCATATATATGGTCAACTCTTGGTATAATTGAAATCCCAATCTAGCTAGACTTTCAACATGCCCAATTAACTTGAGTACATGGGGTCCAACTGGATCAACTTCCACAATCTTACACATAAATAATGTCTTAGAGACATCATACCTCTCTTTCCTTGCTTGTTCTTGGTATAGTTCCTGAGATGTGTTATCATCTTAACAACAATCATATTCTGATGTATCTTTTGAAGATCATATTACATGGCACATATCGTAAGGCACTTGATGTCCATGGCGTCATCATAATGTTTCTTATGAGCTTCTCTTTCTTCCCTAGGTACATTCAGAGCTGATTCATTTAATACTAGCATATCCAGGAGATAGAGCTTAAGATAATGTATGAGAACAATTCTCAGTGTCCTAAATTATTCATTGAAGTTGTTCTCATTTCATTTTGTGTTCTCAAGAACTGATCACAATGAATCATTATTTTTTGTGTTGGTTTCCATTTAATCTATAACAAGTATCTACAAGAGTTAATATTTGATTTGAAAAGATTTATCAATATTAATTTGGTATTTCATTAAGAATCACACCGACTACTTTATTTTAAATTAATCACCATCACTATTAATTTGGAAAATTTGCTTTGTACAATCTGCTAGTGAGACAAAATCTATATTTCATCAATCATGAGTCAACTTTGGTTGATCACAAGAACTCGACTATTTAGGTAGGCTCCATTTTTCTTTTGCATATAGTAAAACTCTTGATATATGGATGCACAAGTCTTTGTCATAACCATCTTTATGCCACAAGGTTCTTAATCCTATTAATGTCACATAGTTGAGTATGACTAAAAGACCAACACAATTGAATATGCACCCTACTTTGGAAGACCCACATATCTATTATCAGACTTCCACGAGATAGATAGTGCACCAAGCTTTAGTGTTCCCACTCTTTGTCAATCTAGATTTTCACGTGTGTTGCACATTAGAAAACATCTTAAACTTAATATTTTGTTTGAGGGGTCGTATTTATATACATAACATATCAAAACACCATATACTCATAATATATATCATATACACATTATATCTGCAATCCACAACCACTATACATATGCATAAATCATTGTCTATGGTCATACAAATGTAGCTTTTTGGAGCCAAAATGGATTACCATCCACCTAAGGTCCACTGAATCATATGCAACATCAACCTGCAAAACCTGCATTTGTATTGCATCACATCCAATGACTCCATGGTGGCTACTTGGATCTTTATGGTTGTCTCATCATGCCATGTTTTCCAAACTTATTCTATTCCTATATATATTACATGATATGTAGAAATATTGAGTTACATGGAAGAGAACTCCACTTCGCTCTCCAAGAGTCGATGTGGAAGGAGCATCATTTGTGTTGGAAACATGCTAGCATTGCACAATCA
Organism: Alisma plantago-aquatica; assembly: GCA_963693085.1. Taxonomy (NCBI): domain Eukaryota; kingdom Viridiplantae; phylum Streptophyta; class Magnoliopsida; order Alismatales; family Alismataceae; genus Alisma; species Alisma plantago-aquatica. The sequence continues at coordinate 86,073,473 of OY856409.1, read as the reverse complement.
TACCTTCTCTCTCTCCTTACATGTAATGATAACTAGTCCAATGGTGTCCCAAAAGTGTAACCATAACCAAGCCATCATGACGGTTTACATAGGAGATGTAGGAAAAAAAGGCAACATTCGCCTTTTAGAATCCCACTCAAAGATGCTCGATTGATTGACCACTCTTATTCTAATTGATCAATTGGCCTAGGTGGAATACACTACAGTAGCCACCTAGAATATCCTGTCAACAAACTAGCAAGTCCACTTGATTGAATAAACTTTGTAAGAACCTTTGACTCAATCTGCTAATCCAGCCTAGTCATGTGACTAGATGAGCCACCTAGAATGGCTGATCAAGTCAACTCAATCAAACAGGCTATCCAGTTAAACAATTGGAAGGATCTCCATCTCGTCAATTAAATGCACCATCTAGCAAATCAGTGAACCTATCTATTCAGGTGACTAGACTTTATAGTTGGTTGTTGGGCTTCCAACAAGTCTATCAATGATTCAGTTGATTTTATAAACCTTGTAGAAACTAATTAATAATATGCCCTTTATTATACTCATATTCCCTATGCAACCTATGTGTGTGACCCTATAGGCTCCAAATTGCATTGGTAGTGACATCTATAAACATATTTTGATTTCACATATAATTATTGGTATCTAGAAAGACTTCATTCCCACCCACGTAATTGAAGAAATTGAAGAACAACTTCAACCTAGTATTATGACCGATGTTGTAATGACTGTATAATCCCTTTATCACCAATATCCAAATTGAATTTGAGGTATGGAAACATCAACCTCTTAATTTTCAATCATTGTTTATTTATGTAGAGTAGACCATCTAACACACACACACACACACTCACACACACACACACACACTCACACACACACACACACACACTATATATATATATATATATATATATATATATATATATATATATATATATATGACCGTGATGAATGCACATTCTTCCTAATTTTAATGGTATTTTTATCCTAGTTTAGCATTAATATCTCAAAGTTTCATTCAAAATAGATTGGTTTTGAACAACTTAGTTTTTCATGCTAATTTGATGAAATTCAATACTTTTTTGGGCTCTTGTTGTAGGTTTTGAGTCTTATTACTCTACAAAAAGAAGGCCTAGGGGATTCCACTAACGCTCAGTGGGTGGGAGAAGAAAGGAGGACCCCTCCCATAGGGCATGGGGTAGCACCTCAGACTAAAAATGGATTTAGAGCACTTCCAAAAGGCAGATAGATCAACAATTTTTGTGTCCAAGGCCATAATAGAGTAGGTCAACCAACTGATTGACCTTAAAATATCATCAATTACTGAGCTATGATGATCGACCTTCTATTGATGGACCCCAAAATTGATCGATCTTCAGCTATCTCATGAGAGGAACATCAAACTCAATGCTCAATCATGTCATCAACCTTCAAGGTTAGTGACCCAAAAAATATATGACCAAAGATCGAGCAACATCCTATCAACCACTCATTATTCGAACTCCTAGGTCTATAGGCACAACTCGACATCCATTTGATATACCTTCATTAATTAAGCTCCAAGCTATCTATCTCACCCAAATTCATTTGCTGCCAAGTAATGATCTCGATCGTCAATGTGGTTGGAATCCAACTATTGACACCCATGTATGGAGGCCTATAAATACCCATAGCACAACCCCAAAATGATTCCTCTCAGATCCAAAACTAGTAATTTCATACTTGTTTCTCTACAAAGGGACATGCTTTTGGCCTACTATTGGTGATAGAGATCAACCTTTCTAGCAAGAGATATCAAACTCTCTGTGTTCTTGAGTGATTGACCTACTTGCTTTCCAAGAGAAATCCACTTCCCCACCAAAAGAGCTATTGACATCCATCAGTTCATTGATGATTGATCTTGAGTAACTCTACAAATATAGATCTCCAAGAACTCAATCTCTTTGTAAATTGACCTTGTCTATTGAACTATGCAAGTCAAGGACGATCCAATGCCTTATCAGTCGACCTCTTGGATGAGTTACTTTCCATACACCTTCATCGACTAGAAACAATCTACCTCCACCCCAACATGTTGAGCAACCTCCTTCAATTGACCAAACAAACAATTTTCTACCTTCATTGATGTCTGAGACTGCCCCCTCTACTGCTACTGGTTTTAAAAAATTTACTATGCAGAGTGAGTAGTCATTTCATTATGGTGTGAGGACTAGCCCCGCTACTAGTTTCGTTAAATTTAATTCTTATTCCAAGTCTTATATGAACTCAATTAATTCATTACCAATTTTTTAACATGTATTCTTTGGAATAATCATATGATTAATATGATTTATCCTAATATTAGGCTGCAAGAACTTAAACATTTATGATTTGAATACCGATTGGTTTTGGTTGATGCCATGATGAGAGCTTTTGATAGGAAGTCTTCAGAGCCATAAATCTGTGATCTATAAGCATTGAGACATTGAGTTCACCCAATATAACCCTTTTAGGTTGCTAACTTCTAAATAAGAGTTACAAATAAGTCCCATTTTAGGTAAATAAGAGAGGATTGTCAAGAGAACATTTTGATTTTTTTTGATCTATGTGCCATGACAAATAAAAATGGAGTTTCTGATGATGCTCCAAGAATTTGACTTTTCAAATATTCACAAACAAATAGAGCCACGAGTTGATACAATGCTTTGTTAGGTGATCATATCCCCACACTGGGATAAATTCAAAATAAAATCCTTGAGAATTTCTACTCTCCTTCACTTACATACATCATTAGATGCTAGATAATTCAATTTACACAAGTCCCTGGTGATACTCTAGGAGAAGCATTGGAGAGATACAATAAACTTCTCCGCAATCTCCACACCATGGTATTTCTAAAAATCTATTCATTGATATTTTTCTGTAGAGGTGTCTATGATGATATTAAAAAGTTTATAAACTCCTCATATGGAGGAAAATTCATATGCAAAGATATGATAACGCTTGGAAGGTAGTGAATCTCGAGGCTGAAAATCAAGCCAACTAGTGCAGATCTGTAGGCAAGGAGTATCAAATGTAGATATAGAAGAAAGTAGTTCTAAGTTGAAATATCTAGCTAAATCTTTAAAGCTACTAGTACTCAAGCAAGTCAGTCTAGAGACATATTTAATTGCCTATGAAAGAAAAAAATTTCCACCACAACTAGGATAGGTCTAGGAAGTAATCAAATTATGTAAAGAAATCAAAGACAATGACGACTCTACCTTGGGTCGTAATTCTTTTTTATGTGGTAATGAGCAATGCAATAGTTCAAGGAAATATCATCAAATGGAGGTTATGAATTCCACCATAGTTTTCCGAGATAAGGGTACGATACTCCCAATAAAAGTAGAATCCACACTAGTTTTCAGTACAATAATCATGCAGGGTACAAAACTCACAATAGCTCATACAAAATGGTAATCAAGTTTGGGATCCTCCAAGCTTCTAGAACAACTAGCAACAAAACTTTAGAAAACAAGGAAAATATGGAGGGAATTTCAAAATAAGAAATACAATAAATATGAGAATCCGACCCAGGTTCAACAATAACAACAAAAATTGCAAAAACAAGCTAATGCTCCTTCATATGATGATAAACTTTTAGCCATAAAAAAAGATTGTTTTTTCAACATTTGATGATTTCAAATCAACAAAATCACTAGAAAACCACTGAATCTCAATTGGCACAAGTTTCAACAAATCGTCACCCCCTAATGGAGCTTTTTTAGGATAACCAAAAGAAAACCCTAAGCATAGGAACAATTGATGTTTATTGCTAGAAGATCAGGAAGAGTCATTACAAATACACTTTCCAAGAGAGATGTGATTGACACAAATGAGAATGACTTTGTGATCATTTAAGATCTTGTAGTACCCGATCCAGTGGGACAAGAAGAGGGGTTGGATATTGAATAAGTGCTAGATATTGTAGTTGGAAACAATACTAACAAATTCAACTCAAAATAACCATTGATCATGGAGAAGAGTGCAAATGAACCAACTATGCCAGTCTATAGGCCTCGTCCTCCATTCCAAGCCCTCGTAAGGTAGATGTTACTAGACACTTACTTTATGAAATTCAAGGAGGCCATGAAAAAGCTATATGTGTATATCCCTCTCTTGGATTCCTTAATAGAGATACCAACATGGTGAAAGTATTTGAAGATGCTCCTGACAAGTAAATGCACAATTGAGAAGTATGAGATAATAAATCTATCTAGAACAACATTTGATATCATTCAAAATAAAATGCCAAAGTAGCACAAGGATCTGTGCACTTTTGGGATCACATGCCACATTTAAGACTTTACATGTAGGAAATGGTTAACTGATCTTGGGAATATCATATCCATCATTCCCTATAGCCTATGTAAGAGTCTATAATTTAGTGAATTACTCCTAAATGGCATGACACTATGGCTCAATGATTCTTCAATGACTATTTTGATGGGAATCATTGAGGATGTCCCATTCAAGATGGGAAAATATTCTTACGCTCCATGTGATTTTGTGGTCATGGAAATAAAGCAGGATCTCTAATATTCCTCTAATTTTTTGCTGAATATCTTTAACTGATGCCGAGGTAGGAACTCTACTTCTATGATTAGGGAAAGAAACCCTTGAGTTTAGGATTTTGAGAGATGAAATGGAAGAGCATGGATAAGGAAGTTTTTTTCTGGATTTTACATAAAATATTTCACTCCTTACAGAAGAAAATATAGAGTTCAATGCCCTTCTACAAACCACCCTTATTGATTTAGAAGCTAGCCAGTCTATTGATGAATAAGTGAAGCAATGAATACTTCACCTTGGTTCAACTGAAGAGGACCTAGAATTTGAATTTAAAGATCTAAACTCCATCTCCATTGTTGAAGAAGCAAAATCTCTTAAAATGAGACCTTTACCAGAAGGATTGAAGTACTCCTAGGTGACTTGAAGGTTTGCCCAATGATAATTAATTCTAATCTAACAACTGAGTAGGTAGACAAACTAAAATATGAGCTGAGTAAAAGGCAAAAAGAAATGGGCTATAGGATGAGTGATCTTATAGGTGTGAACTAAGCATTATGAATGTCATATCCAATGGTATAATATTTAATCCATCAGTGGAACACCAACATAAGTTGAACCTGAACATGAAAGAAGTGAATCACCTTGAAGTTGTAAAGATTCTCACGTCTGGCATTATCTACCCCAAAATGACATGCCATGGGTGAGTCTAATCTAGGTTGTTACAAACAAAGAAGGTATTGCAATGGTAGAAAATTAAACGAATACACTCATTCCCACTCGCACTATCACTGGGTGGAGGATGTATATTGATTATAGGAAATTAACCAAAGCTACATGCAAGGATCATTTTCCTTTACCTTTTCTAGACCAAGTCCTAAACACCTATCCCACCAAGAATATTTTTTCTACCTCGATGGTTATTCTGGTTTCTACCATGTTCCAATCCATCAAGATGACCAAGAGAAGATAGGATTTACCTTTCCTTTTGGGACATATGCTTTTTGAAGGATATACTTTGGGCTTCTCAATGCTCTGACTACTTTTTAACACTGCATGATATCCATTTTTGTTGGATTAACTAAAATGATTATGGAAGTATTCAGATATGATTTCTATGTCTATGGATATTCATTCAACTCATGCCTAATGCATCTCTCTAATGCTCAAATGTTGTGAAGTGGCACATTGGTGCTGAACTTAGAGAAATGCCATCTTATGGTGAAAGAAGGCATTGTGCTAGGTCACATAGAGGAATTGTAGTAGACTAGGGAAATAAATAGAAGTCATTACCGATCTTACTCCTCAAACCATGGTAAAAGAAGTGAGAGCCTCGTTAGTGTATCCAAGTTTCTATAGATGATTCAACAAGTATTTGTCCAAGATAGATAAGCCACTGATGAATCTATTGCTCAAGGACATTGAATGTTTTTTTTGATGAAAAATGCATGAAGAGTTTTGACAAATTGAAGGAAGCTCTCACCTCAACACCAATTATTTAGGCACGAAACTGTTCACAACCATTTCAAATTATGTTTCACGCTAGTGAAAAAAATTTTGGTGCCATTTTGGGTCAACACTTAGACAAGAAACATCATGTTATCTACTATGCATTCACCAAGAAGGAATTCTTAGAAGTTCTATACATTTTGATAAATTCAGACCCTATCTTATGGGCTCTAAAGTTACACTTTATACTGATCATGCTTCAATATGATATCTATTGACAAACAAGGACACAAAACCAAGATTGATCAAGTTGATTCTTCTACTACAAGAGTTTGATCTAGAGATACAAGATTAGAAGGGCACCAATAATGTTGTCTCTGATCCCTTGAGTTGTCTTCACATTCATGATACACACATCGTCCCAATAAACTCCTCTCTACTAGATGACCAGATCACAAAAACCTCACACACCATCTCTTAGGATGCCTATTTCGTTACTATCTTGTTGCATGTATTATTCACCCAGAGTGCACTGGTAACATGAGGTAGAAATGCATGCAAGATGTGAGACAACATTATTGGGATAATCATTATCTTTACAAACTATGTACTAATGGCCTTTACCGACACTGCATTCTTGAAGAACAAGCCCAACTAGTTCTAGAACAATGTCACTCAGGTCCCACAAGAGGCCATGAACTTAAGAAGACTGTACTAAAAGCCCTACAAAGTGGACGCTTTTGGCCGACAATATCCAACGATTTCTATAATTTGGATTTGTCATGTGATAAATTTCAAAGGTTTGGAAATATCACCAAGATAGATGAAATGCCCTTGAAGATCTAGTAAGAAGTTGAAATCTTTGATTTATAGGGAGTATACTACATGGACCCATTCCCCCCTTCATATGGATTTGTTGGTATGTATGCCCAGAGAGGCAATAATATGATGATCGCAATAGGGCTTTTGATACCTAATTTGATAATCATAAAGGTAATTCCATCTATTATGTTTGTCTCAATTATGAGATCATGAGACAAACATAAGTAGATTCTAAAGAATGATCTTACTCGAAGACATATCACTTCAGGTTGAGGACCTAGAGAAAGAGATCATATGTATGATAAGAGTACATACATTATTGTTATGTCCCTATTCGAATATTACAATGGAGGCAAAATAGAACGTCTATATACATAATACTAGAGTACATGTGTGTAGGTTGATGACATAATCTTGTTAGTCATGATATGTGATATCAAACCAAGAACATGAGTACTTGTTATAGAACAATGTATTAGAGAGACCCACCCTGAGAGTGATGTATGAAGACCATAAAATGGTAGTCAGAGTCATATCTCATAGTGATAGTGGTGATTGCGGTTCTTAGACCTAAAGTTACTACACTCATCACATGTCGTTTGTCATACTTAGACATCATCCAATGTGACCTTGAATAAGGGTTTCCAGAAAGGTGATAATCAGGTACTTTGTGATACGTGTGGGTTGAGTCTGAGTGATGTAAATGGGATTTGTCCCTCCTACAAGAGATTTATATCCAGGACTCTTGATAAGAGAGACACATAAACATATGGCCATACTCATGTGAATCAATATTTGATGTGAGATCACATGCATATCAGATAGTCCTCTCTTATTCAAGGAACATGGATTGAACATTTAGAATATGACAGTTTCATGCCTCGAGTTTGATCCATATATCAAAGACAAAGAAACTATTTGATCATTGTAACACTAATCACATATTATAGGTTGAAGTTGTTCTCCAACATTCCAAATTACTTGGGTAGAAATGATGTGTTGGTAGATACTGTTCATTTCTTGTGATGCCATAAGTTAGTTATGCACATTCACTGTCAACGTAAATTGGGACCTATAGGGTCACACACATAGGATGCACTTGAAATAGGAGTTTATTCATGAATGATGTTTAACTTGATTATTAAAGTATTTAGGTATTATATTAAATAAATAAGGTTTAAAATTGACAAACCAGATTGTAATCTGACCGGTTCAAGTGTTAAGCCGATCAATTGGAGTGCCAGGTCAATTGGAAACACAATTGGCTATATATTTCCCTGATCTAGACATGTACAACGGCCATTTCTCTTATGAAACAACTATTTCATGTCATGAAAGGACTATTTAATGATGTGAACCAACCGGTCCATCATCTAGAATGAATGGTTCAATGATCAATTTAATTGGATCAAGGATTGATGTTGATGTCATGATTGTGCAATAATCGAATATTAAAAATATAATATGTTTGCAAATAAGAAACATGTTGAACTGACCAATTCAAGGGATGAAAGGATTGGGTCATCCATGAATCGACCGGTTCAATAGTGAACTGACCAGTTCGTTTCTAGATAATTCTTGGATTTTTTTCTCTTCAACTCCTAGACTGACGGGAAACCCGGACCCTAGTCTCTCCTATAAATAGAGGGGAATTGGGGGTTTCCTAGACATAACAATTAAATATGACAATTTTTCTCAGCTCTAGTTGTGGTAACTAGAGAGCCCCAAGAAATTTCTACCTATCAAAGGGAGGAACACCATAGGAGAGACAATTGTGGGAGAGCAAATCAATCCTAAAAGATTGAACTTTGAAGAGAGAACTCCTTCATGTTGTCTTTGGTAGCGCAATGTGGAGTTCCCACTCATCTGTGTGGATTAGTGTAGAGGCAAGGAGGTTGTTGCCTGCTTCTAGAAGGAAGCCATCAACGGTTGCATGTGGTACAACACCAACAAGCCATTGTTGATGACTATTCAAGTGCTTCTTGAAGAGGAAGCACAATGCAACTTGAAGAATGGCGCACACTACTGCAATAGTAATTTTCATTGTACTTTCTCCAGCACTAGGTATAAATTTTGTTACTCTCTTTCCTAGATATATTGTTGTTGATGCAGTCTGTTAGTTAGGGAATCAGACCTTAATTTTTTTATTTCTAGTACCTTATCTATCGCCTGGATTTCCAAAAAATGGTATTGGAGCCACAACAATTTACGATGTATCTAGATTTAAATTGATATGATCATTTTTTTCATACAATGTGAATAATATTCTAGTAAATGTGTATATCTAATTGAATCCAACATACAATTCCACAAATATAAATACATGATATGATATATATATATATATATATATATATATGTACGATTTATATGCATCGCTTTAAAATCATTTTGATGGTGATTGGTACCATGGTTGTGGCCTATACCCCTAGACCTTTTATTCTTAGTTGGATGGCCATTGTTCCTGTTTATATCTTGGTTTGCATATCGAGCATCTTTGTTATTTTTCCATGTGTAAAAATAATAATTGTTTCCTTCCTATGATCTCCTTGAATGTAACTTGCGGTTTCCCAATTACAATCTAATTCGTTAACATGATTAGGATAGTTTTATTTCTTGTTATGGAAAAGAAGACTTTCTGTCTCAGGTGAGTCAACCTGCTCATCAGGAAAACCAACTAGTTCAGGAGCTGAGCCAATCAATTGAAGAACCCAGGGGGACGATGATAGGAGGAGTGACACATGTTTACCATGTGTTATACACAAGTGAACGTATCGAATTAATATAGGCACTTTTGAGGCTCGAGTCGAGAATAGGGAATGTTCTCTAGAGACTACTACTAACTATGGTCTAATCAGTTAGGCTGGTGTAAATGAATGAGTTTGATTGAGAAGAAGTAAAAATAGAATGAAACAAACTTAACACTTAAATTACTCTATTTTGGTAATTTCTTAGGAGTGTGGTTTCACCACAGATAAAATTGCAATTAATTTCATACACCAATATGTATTACCCCTATATTGTTGGATGAAAAGCTTGTAGTCAGAACTACCCACTCCCGTAGCGTAGTTCACTACCTATTATAATTTCAACCCCATTTTCATAGAAATTTGTTGATTAGTTAGGTGCTTTATGATTGAACTCTGGGTTTCTCCTACCGTTTATTCTCTGCCTTTCCAAAAGGTAAAATATATGGGTAAGTTTATGGTTTTAGACCCTTAACATCTCTCTCAAAATAATTAAGAGTCTAATAATCTATCTATATCGATCTGACATAAACTTTACAGTGCATCTTCATAGATTTATATCCAAAAATAAGGATAAAGATGATATTAATGCACGGAAATAATTGAGAGTGCATATTTGGGCTACTCCTGGGTCCTAAGGAATCAAGGGGATTAGCCTTGCATGGTTTTCATTGATGAATACATGGCCGAGAAAGAGAAAAACCTGGGAAACATTAGAGAAACTAAGTAACCCTTGGTGAATAGTTGATCTGGACAATCCCCTACGTCATGTGTGCAATCAACTATCTTCTGGGTGTTGATACACCTTCCGGAGGTTCTCAAATCATCTCAGATGAAGTCTTCAATTCCTTTCTCCTCTCCTCTCTCTCTCTAGTGTTGTGCAATGGAATACAACTGTATCCTTTCGTATGGCCAAACTCCCCTTAGGTCATAGGAGTCACTTACGGTACAGATTAATGTCCATCGTTGGGTTATATTGACATCTTTAGATTTTCCAAATCTGGCAAATTCGGTTGTACTGACTTGGTAGTCAGTAGTACCGAGATCTTAAGGTAGCCATGACTCTTGACAATGTCGATACTATCGACTTGTCTCAATGAAATCAAGTCTTTAGGTTACCTAAGCATTATCTGTCTGACATCATCTCAGTTGTACCGAGTTCGTGAACTTGGTAGTACTGACTTTTTGTGATTCATCCTTGTGCTTCACTGATGTGGTTTTAGTACTACTAACTTGAAGTGTCAGTAGTATCACGTCTATGCAAGTCTTTTCTGGGCAAGTACTGACATGAAGTCAGTACCACCGATTTTTTATGTCAGTAGTATTGACTCTGTGAAGTTCCATTGTACCTATAAATACACAAGAACATGGATAAATACTCAGGATAAATATTAAATCATCTTAAACATCAAAAATCATATAATACAATGCATTTAAATAGCATGGGCCATTCATAGCATTTCATGCATTATTAATCAGATAAATAACAAAACAACACATAAAATAAAGGAAAATATGCCTGTGAAAATGATTAAAAACCCATGCATCAAACTCTCCTAAGATTAAATGTTGCTCGTCCTTGAGCAACACTACTCTTGGATCTGTTTGATGTAAGTCAACAAAAGGATACAACACCTGAACTCTTTTCTTAATCATTTCCACCTGACAATCCCTGAACCGGCCTCGAATGACCACTGAGCCAATAATGTCTCTACAGTGATAAAAAAATATCACAGAAGAAGTCTTCCTTTTGATCAATGAACACTATCAAAAAAGAAGTTAATATTATAATAATTCAAGCATTCTCTTGGTGTACTATGTGATTTCCTAATCTGAATTTCTCTCTGCTAATTACCAACTACTTGGAAGCATATGTCCTTATAATAATGGATGAGGAGATGAATCTTTGAGTGACCTACCAATGAGAGAAATTAATGATATGAGATGGGTGGCAATTAAAGAATCACAAGTACATCCAAATTATTTATGTAGAAAAAATGATGACCTATATGAGTGAAAAGAATGTTATGCATGAGACATAATGCCTACTGACTTTTTCTCTTTTTTTTCTTGTTGACACATGATACATTTATAAGGATATCTTATATCATAAAATGAGACTATAAAAAACAAAAAGAATGCATCATGTGAATTAGTTCATCCCTTCAAGAAGACTTAAGGACAAACTTTCTCCTTATGAAATCTTGAGATACAATTTATTTTTCTAGCCCATAATTTTTCTTGTCTTTAGCATGATGGAATTATGCTCGGGCTTTCACTTCATTTTTTTGATGTGGAGGTATGGTCTACTTCAACTTTCACAATTAGAGACTACAATCCACATGAAAAAAAGGAATGAATGTGATGGAATGTATTTAATCTACATGCAATTTCAATGCAAATAAGATGGTATGCACTAATATTGGTCGTGCATATAAATGCAATTTTTTTTTCAAATGCACATGAGGATAAGAGCCAACCTACCATGTCACCTGTCATTACATGCAATGCAATCCAAAGAAATAAGTTGGAGAACTTATTCATCTTAATGTGGTGATTCAAAATTGGATGGAAAAGATGCATGGAATCACATAACTAAGAGACAACGCCTTTCATTGAATTATGATATATCCCTCTTTAATGACCTATGCATAGGGTAATCTTAAGGTTTCTTTCTTAAATTTCCATTTAAGATCTTGTTAAAGGTTTGATCAGCTTAGGCTCCACAACATCTTCATTCACTTTCCCATTTTGATTAGATGTTCATTCATATCCTATATCCTAGAGCTGACTTAACCAAACACTTCCTAGATTGGTGATGCACAAAGATGTCACGAACTAAGCTATGAAGACACAACCATTTCCTTGCACTAACACCTATGACATAAAAAATGCAACCATACACTACTACTCCACGATTATAATAGATAGGTGTGGACCCTAAAAATGCATGATTCAAACTAAAAATAAAACAACTAAAATAAAATTGCAAGAATAAAAAACTAAGAGAGAATGTTGTTCCAACACCCCCCTAAAATTGAATATGACTATGTCCATATAGTCAATACTCACACTCAAGAAGTGGAAAAGTGGTACCATTGCTCAAAATGGAGGTGGCTAAGGCATGTCTGGATCGTGAGGGGGGAACATCCCCTAAAAAGATAGATCAGGTGGTTGCATCTGCTGCGGCTGTGGGTACCCTCCAAAGTACCCTTAGTTTTAATATTGGTCGAAGAAAGGTTGTTGGTACTGCTCCTTCCACTATAGGAGGATGTGAACATTCTCTTAGTTGTTAAGAGAAGGTGTTCATTCTCATATATCATCTACTTCCATACCCTTGTTGGACACCTTGTGTCCCAACACTATTCCCTCACTCACCATCATATGACACTTCTCCCAATGTAAGACTAAATGTGTGTCCACACACCTTTGTAAAACTTTATCCAAATTGTATAGATAATCACTAAATGACTCCAAGTACGCTAAAAATCATCCATAAACACCTCCAAGCACCACTCTACCATATCAGAGAATATGACAAGCATACATCGTTGGAAGGTAGCAGGGGTGTTACAAAGGCCGAATGGCATCCGTCTATATGTAAACGTGTTGTAAGGGTAGGTGAAAGTAGATTTCTCCTGATCCTTTGGCTCAATTAAGAATTTATTGTAACCAAAACACACATCGAGGGAGAAAAAGTGTGAATGACCAGCGAGTCATTCCAAAATCTGATCAATGAAAGGTAGTGGAAAATGATCTTATAAAGTGACATAATTCAAACAACGATAATCTATGAAAACACGCCACCCCGTCACCAACCTAGTTGAAATCAATTCATTAGCTGTGTTGGTCGTGATAGTGGACCCCCGTTTTTAGGAACTATTTGAGTTGGGCTAACCCACATATAATCAGAAATTACATAAATAATTCCTACCGAAAGGAGCTTTCCCACTTCTTTCTTCACTACCCCAGTCATGATTGGGTTGAGTCAACGCTGAGGTTGAACTATTGATTTAGCGCCTTTTTCCAGTCGAATCTTGTGTTGGCACAAACTTGGGGAGATTCCTTTAATGTCTGCTATAGACCACTCAAAAGTAGCTCGGTGGGTCTTTAATACAACAAGCAATTGCCCCTCTTCTTCATCGCTCAAGGAAGATGATATGATCACCGGGAGCTTTTCTTCTATGGCCAAGAAGACATACTTTAGATGTGGCGGTAACGGCTTCAATTCCAACTCAGGAGGGTTCAACAGAGATGGAACTAGTGGAGGGGTAGGTGGTCCCAAGTCTTCAAAATATCTTGTGTAATAATAGGGTATCACCTTCAACATCAATACACACCCCTCCAGAGAGCGACTGTGTGTGCTGTCATATACTCTATTCATCATACATGCTTCTAGAGGTAATTGTGGATTTGTTTGCATCAGTGAATCAGCAGTGACCTCCTCTATGGTAGCCAGGTCATAGTCTTCTTCTCTATCATCTGGTTAACATATTGCTTTTTTCAATGAGATCATCTTGGTGTTTTCAATTATATCAACTTCCAGAGTATCTTTTTCCACCTTGGTCATTACGTGCATCATATCAAGTAATGGCTTTCCCATACACAAAGAAATTTGGCCCTCCATGTGCTGTAACATGTTACACTGTGTTGTATCCCCCTTTTCTTTTGAGTGTTCAAATTGGTCATCATAAGTGCCAATTGTTAGACATCCTCTACACATTTCCAAGAACATGTCAACGGTGTCTTGGAATGGCCTACCTAGTAAAAGTGTGTTGCCTTTATCATCTTGCATTTCCATTACCACGAAATCATTAGGAAAAACAAACCTATCCACTTTCACTAGGACATCTTCACAAATGCCATATGGCCTAACCACATAGTTGTCGGCTAATTCAATAGTCATAGTACTTTTTCTTGTCTCCTTAAGACCTAGCTTTTTAAAGGTTGACAAAGGCATGAGGTTGATACTGGCCCCTGAGTCACATAGGGCCTCACCAAACTTAGTCTTTCCTATATATACATGATGTTGAGACAACCAAGATCTTGTCTTTTAGGAGGTAGAGTTACTAGAATAAAAGCACTCCCCTGCTCCTTTAACACTACCACATCAGCCTCAGGTATTCATCTCTTCTTATTGATGACGTATTTCAAGAACTTTCCATATGATGGTATCTACTAAATTGCATCAATATGTGGAATATTGACAGGTAGCTATTTAAAACCTTCTAAAAGTGTCTAGAATTGTCGGTCTACTTTGATTTCCTTCAAGCTGTTTGGAAAGGGTACTGGTGTCCTCTGGTGAGGCAGGACATATGATTTTGATCTAGTATTTTCCACATCATCAGTGTGTTCTTCATATGTTTTCTCCTATTCCAACTTATCTGGTTTAGTTGCCTCTATTGTCATAGTCTGGGTTGTTGTTCTGGAAACTTCAACTGCATATGTGTTTGTCATTGCCTTATTCAATTGTGTCTTACCACTGTGTAGTAGGACTACCTTGATGTGTTGATTTCCAGAAGGCGTGTTGGTATTAATAGGGAACCCATGTTAGTTCAGCTACTTCAAGGTACCCACATATGCTACTATTTGTGAAATCTAAGTTTCTATACTGCAGATCCTCGCTCATTGGTTCTGGAGTTCTCTTTGTGTTTGTCCTATCAGCACTTCATTATGACTGACCAACTTTCTAAGCATTTTTTCAATACGGTCAATCTTCTTTTGTTCATGTTGATATTGTGCCTAGCCACCGAACTGTTGTGGCTTGGGTTGTTGTGCCTGTGTTGGGTCCTATTGAAAATTGTTAGGATCCTTCCATGAAAACTTAGGATCCTTCCTCCATGCATAATCATTGCCCTTGTATTGTTGTTGTTGGCTCACGAACTTACAATCTTCATCTTCTTCTTCTGAAGGAAATCCATCATAGCTTTTTAGAAATCAAGTCCAACTTCTCATTTAATGTAGAGACGACCTGAGACTCGCCTACACTTCTGACGGTTGCCAGAAGCACTCTCTCATCTCCCATGATCATTTTTGGACATATTCTTCAATATATCATGATAGCGGGTGGGTCTATTGTTGAGTTTGAACCCTGCTCCCGCACTATCGATTATAGTCCTTTCTCCCTTATGCAGGCCATAATAGAATACATTTGCCTATCCCAGAAGGTTGATTCCATGATGAGGTACTTTCAGCAACATATTCTGGAACCTCTCCCCCACTTCAGAATAGGATTCATCGGCTTGTTGTATGAAATTATGGATCTTCTTTACCAAGTAATTGGTCTTCTGTGGAGGGAGATAATGCTCAAAGAAGACATCAATCGTCTGATCCCACGTTTCAATGAATTCATCATCAAGGTTATGAAACTATGACTTTGCATTGTCTTCCAATGACGACGGAAAACACTTCAAATATATCATAGTTGTCGGTATTTTGCCTATCTTGACCATATCGCAGTTCTCCACAAAGTTGCTAATGTGCACCATTGGGTCTTCAGAACTATGGCCATGGAAAGTTTGGGATTTGACTAAAGAGATCAGCCCTGGGTCAATCTTGCAGCTACCCACATTGATGGATTGTCTTTTGATTGGTCCTCATTGAGCTATTATGGTAGAGGCTCTGATCCTCTCCCATATTATCTATTCTTCTTCTCACTATATTTCTACTGCCTCAAGTTGTTACAGTGTTATAGGTCTCTTAGGAAATAGAAGCAATAATGATTTCATAATTCAGCTCTAAGTGAAATGAAAAAAAAGGTTGGCCTAGAGTTGTTGACCACAACACTCGTTGTGTTGGATGTTGTCATTTCCTCAGCGATGGTGCCGAAAACCTGACATGTGTTTACCGTGTGTTATACGCAAGTGAACGTATCGAAGTAATATATGCCCTTTTGAGGCCCGAGTTAAACACATGGAAATGTTCTACAGAGACTACTACTAACTATGGTCTAATCAGCTAGGCCGGTGTCAATGAATGAGTTTGATTAAAAAAAAAGAAAAAATAGAATGAAACAAACTTAACACTTAAATTACACAGATTTAGGGAATTCCTTAGGATTATGGTTTCACCACAGATAACATTGCAATTCATTCCATACACCAATACATATTACCCCTATATTGTTGGATAAAGAGCATGTAGTCAGAACTACCCACTCCCCCAATGTAGTTCACTACCTATTATAATGCCAACCCCATTTCCATAGTAATTGGTTGATTAGTTAGGTGCTTTATGATTGAACTTTTGGTTTCTCCTCCAGTTTGTTCTCCGCCTTTCCCAAGGGGTGCAATAAATGGGTAAATATATGCTTTCCTACCCTTAACCTCTCCCAAAATGATTAAGAGTCTAATAATCTATCTATGTTGATAAGGCATAATAGAACAATGCATCTTCATAGATATATATCCAGAAAATAAGGATAAAGATGATATTAATGCATGGATATCAGGTACAGTGCATATCTAGGATACTCCCGGGTCCTAAGGAATCAAGACAATTACCCCCCATGGTTTTCATTGACGAATGCATGGTAGATAAAGAGAAAATTATGGGAAATATTAGAGAAACTAAGTAAGCCTAGCTGATCTGGACAATCCCCTACATTGTGCATGCAATTTGCTATCTTCCGACTGTTGATTTGCCTTCCAGAGGTGCTCAGATTGTCCTAGTTGAAGCCTTTGGTTCCTTTCTCCTCTCCTCTCTCTCTCTCTAGTGTCATACAATGGAATACATCTGTCTCCTTTCATATGGCCAAACTCCCCTTAGGTCATAGGAGTCACTTACAGTACAAAATAATGTTCAGCGTTGGATTAGATTGCCATCTTTTGATTTGCCAAATCGGACAGACTAGATAGTACCAACTTGGTATTCGGTAGTACTGAGATCTTAGGGTAGCCATGACTCTTAACAATGTCATTACTATCAACTTGTCTTGATAGCATTGAGTCTTCAGGTCGCCCAAACGTTGTCTGCCTAACGTCATCTCGGTAGTACCGAGTTCGTGAACTCGGTAGTACCGAATTTTCACGATTCATCCTCGTGCTTCACTAATGTGATTTCGGTACTACTGACTTGGAGTGTCGGTAGTATCGAGTCTATGTGATTCTTTTTTGGGCAAGTACTGTCGTGAACTTGGTACTGCCGAATTTTGGTGTCAATAGTATCAACTCTGCTAAGTTCCATTATACCTAAAAATACACAAGAACGTGGATAAATACTCAGGATAAATATTAAAAATTAGATAATTCAATGCATTTAAATATCACAGGACATTAATAGCATTTCATGCATTATTAATAAGATAAATGAAAAAACAACACATAAAATTAAGGAAAATATGCCTGTGAAAATGACTAAAAACCCATGCATCAAGAAGGCAACTAATCGACTGGAGGAGTCAAGGCATTGCATGGACCGGAGGCCAGACAACTGATTCGAGCAACCAACTGACCGACCAGGAGGACAATCGATCAGTTTCAGGGTTGAATCGATCGTCTAGAATTGGTTCAACACAGATCCACATCAACAATAGGTTGCTATGTATGATGTGAACCTTAGTTGGTAGTAATTGATTGTGGCTCCAAGGAATTACAATAGGATGACCATAACCATTACTTGCATTAATTGTTGCATATTTCTTTGTTGTTATAGAATGCATATGATGCGTACTATAAATATTTGGTGATTTGATATGTATATGTATTTATTTAAAATCCCTCAATAAATATTAATCTTAGAGACTTTCCAAGAAGAGACACAGTTGAAAAGCTTGATCGACTAAGCATGGGCACACCCTAGCATGGTGCATTGTCTATCTCATGAAAGTGTGATGATTGATATGTGGGTCTGCCCTAGCAGGGTGCATATGCTATTGTGTTGTATTATGGGTCAGGCTTAACTAGGTGACCTTAATAGGATTAAGTGCCTAGAAGCATACCGATGGAACATGACAATGAGTTGTGATCACCATCTATCCAAGAATTGTATGAGATGCAATTGTCAAATGTTGCCTACCTTCATAATTGATCATGAGTGCTAGCTTGATTGGTTATTGACTCAATTGTTTTGATCTTGGCTCACTAGAAGGTTGTACGTTGCAATTTTCTAAATTGGTAGTGAGGGCGATCAATTCAAACAAAATAGTGGAAGAGATAATTAATTAAATATCAAATTAATATCATCTATATTATCAAATAAAATTAATAAAAAATGTATTGAAAAGTTGCAATTTCTTTTGTAAAATCTAATGGTAAACACAAACATATCATCATTGCGATCAATTCTTAGGAAGAGAAAACTAAATGGGACAAACCTCAATGACTAGTTCTGGAATTTTGAGAAGGGTTCATAATGATGAGAATAAGCTCTATGTTCTAGATTTACCGATGCTAGACGAACCTGATCCTGATGTGCCAAGGGCTGAAGTGGTAGCTTATTGGAGGCATGCCAACGATGTGTTAGACATTAAGGACTTTATGCTATGTTGTATGATCTATGAGTTACATAAGAAACATGAAGACATGGGGATTCTTTAGATGGTCACACATCTTAAAGATATGAACTAGAGTCATGCAAAGCAAGAAAGGTACAATGTCTCAAAGATGCTCCTTGAGTGTAAAATGACAGAAGGAGATCTAGTGGAGCCCCTTGTGCTCAATATGATTGGGCATGTGGAACATATAGAAAGATTGGGATTCCCTTTGATCCAAGAGTTGGCCACAAATATTATTCTAAAATTATTTGTTGAATCAATTACCCAGTTTACCGAGTGTTACCGCATGAGTAACTTTGCCAAATGTTGTCAGAATTACTTGCAATGTGGATAAATGCCAAAGAAATAATGAAGAAGGACAAGATTTTAATGATAATAAGTAGAGTGAAGTCCAATGAAAAAGTCAAGGATGAGATTAGTTTTGAGGATAAGCTGAAGTCCAAGTCTTCTACACCCAAGATAAGGAAAAGGTAAGTGCAAAAGGAATATGTGCTTTACACTTGAAGGAACTCCAAAAGAAGAAAGAGATAGAGATCTCCACTTCTGATCTTGAGAAGAAGTAAGCTAGAACTGTGCAGAGCAAGCGTTGCTACCATTACAATTGGAATTTATCATTCAACCTAATGGGTATGTAATAGAATTAGTGAATTGCTATTATGTACCTTCCATTGATGAAAACATCATGTATATTGTATGGAAAAGAATATTATGAATAAATTTATGTCTCGTTTTAAAATATGAGATCTTATATGACAATTCCCTATGTCTCATAATCTATACTCGATAGTTGTAGAGACAACTGTGTATGACATGTATACTAAATAACTTGATGACTCAAACCATGAATACCTATAGAATTTTCCTCTAGAGCCCCGTAAATGAGGAATGCATTTCTAGAATCCATAATAATGGCTATCTAGACCCTTTTGGTTATTGAACCAATAGAGACATGCAAGTATTCTTTATTGAACAATATGAAAAAAATCATCTTTACTATATGTAGTGTATTCTATTAGAACTCATAAATACTAATGTATATAGACCTTTTAGAATAAATTCTAGAGGCTATTAATACTACCTCATCAAATTTGCTGATGTTCTAAGTATATATGTTAGATTGTATTTGATGAAATACAAGCCTGAATCTCTTAAAGAGTTAACCAACTTAGTATAAGTACTATAACTTTTTGATATGATTGATACAAAAATACTTTGAACTAAGAGTTTGAGGACTTTCTGGAATAACATATTAGTGTATTGTGATGAAATCCACCTGAAACACAATGATAGTGTATCAGAAAAAAGGAATCACATCCTTTTCATCATGGTGCAATTATCAATACATCTAGTTGATCTTCTAATTTCTTTTTGGGAACATACTTTACACTAAAACAGCGTACCATCAAAATAGTTCAAAAGACACCATATGATATATTGCATGGGAGTTGTCTCAATATGTCTTTACAAAGATTAGGATTGAAATATTGTATAAGAAAATAGTATCTTGAAAATATTTGTCCAAAAATCACACAAAATGTTAAAGAATACTACTTTTATATTACAATACAACAAAAAAGTTTTTTGTTGACCAAGATGGTTGTATCCTAAAGGGAACTTATATGCATAGGAATTAGTGGGTGAAAAGGTACTTAAAAGGTCAAGACCAACAAGAAAACATTGAACCTAATCGAGGTACAATTGGAACAAATAGAACTACTAGATGTTGTGGAATCTCAAGTCCTTATGCAACGCAAAACATCATAGATATAGTAGGACTTGTTGTGAGCTTGAAAGTTAGGATATCGTATAGCTCAAAAAGGTGGTAAGTTGGTCATAGACGATGAGTCAAGAAACCCATCTAGATGCTATTTAGGGACCACAATATGAGAAATGTTTTGAGGCCATGACATTCAAGATGGAATCCATGTACATCAACAAGGTATGACCTTGGTGGATCCACCTGAAGGGGTAAAACCCATAGGGTGCAATTTGGTCTTCGAGAAAAGACCAACATGGAAGAGTAGATTGGATGCAATGATTTTCAAATAGTTCAAGGTGTTAAACATGGTGGACAATTGTCATGGTTAAATCCATCAGGATCATGCCTGCCATTACAACTTGTTATGACTATAAGATTCGACATATGGATGTTAAAACCATATTTATTAATTAGAATAATTATGAGGATGTGTGTGTGACACATCCTAGAAGGTTTTATAAATCCAATTTTTGCAAATAAAATCTACAATCTATAAAGGTCAATCTTTGGATTGAAGCAAGCATCTCAGAGATGGAATCATTGATTTGACAAGACAGTCAAATAGTGTGACTTGAGTCAAAATGAATAAGAAATATGTGATTACAAAATCTTTAGTGGGATCATATTTATATTCCACATAATGATGAGGAATTACATCCTTATACTACAAATTCTAAATCCTAGCAGGACATATGATGGCAATTGGGATCTATAGGGATATATTTGAAATTATTAAGCTATTTAAGAGCACATACATTGGAAAGATGTTGAAGGGGTTCAACATGTGTGACTCAATGAGAGAAACATGTCCTTGTTCCATGGAGTTAGTCTCTCAGGATCCTAGTGTTCTAGTTCTTATGAAGAATAGGTACACATGGATAGATGCCATGTGCATTCACTATTGGATCATTTATGTATGCAATGTTATATATTCATCCTGTTATATTGTATGTATTGGACATGATGAGAGTATAAATATACTCATGCAGTTATCTTGTATGTATTGGACATGACGAGTGGACATCTATTAGATCCCAATGAGATTCACTGGACTGCCATAAAAAGCATCTACAAGTACTTGAGAAGCACTGAAGGATTTGTTCCCTGATTATTGTAATAAGGAAGAGTTGGGTGTAAAGTCTTACATTGATGTAATCTTCCAAAATGACAAATGAAACTAATGATTGCTATCTGACTTTGTATTTGACCTAAAATGAGAACTGTAAGCTGGAAAACTTCCAAGCAAGAAAAATTTCTAGAACAATTTCTCTCAGGCCCCACAAGAGGCCATGAGTTTAAGAAGACTACACTAAAAGCCCTATATTGTGGACTCTTTTGGCCGAAAAAATCTAAAGATACCTATAATTTTGTTTTGTCATGTGATAAATGTCCAAGGTATGGGAATATCACCAAGAGAGATGAAATGACCCTGAAGATCTAGTAAGAAGTTGAAATCTTTGATTTGGGGAGTGTACTACATGGGCCCCTTCCCCCCTTCATATGTCTTTGTTGGTATGTATGCCCAGAGAGACAATCATATGATGATTGTAATAGGGCATTAGATACCTGATTTAATAATCATAAAGGTAGTTCCATCTATTATTTTTGCCTCAATCATGAGATGATGTCACATACATAAGTAGATGTCTAAAGAATGATGTTACTTGAAGACATATGTCTTCAGGTTGAGGACTTGAACAATGAGTTCATATGTATGATAAGGGTACATACATTATTTTTATGTCCCTGGTCAGATATTACTATGGAAGAAAAATATATGAAAGTAATATATGAGTCTAGAGTGTGTGTTGGTTGATAAAAAAATATCATTAGTCATGATATGTGATATCAAACCAAGTACATAGGTACTTTTTATAGAAAAATGTATCAGATATACCCACCTTTATAGTGATACATGGAGAGAAAAGAATGGCAGTTAGAATCAACTCTCATAGTTATAGTGGTGATTGTGGTTCTTAGACCTAAAGTCATTCACTCATCACATGTCGTTCATTATACTTAGACATCCATCCCACGTGACCTTGAATAAGGCCCAGTTTGGCCACTATTTTTGTGAATACTGGTAGTTGGTATTATATTTGATCATGGTCTCTGTAGTAAGAATTCAGAACTGCTGCTTCTGAGTTGTCGTAACGGTAACGATGTGCTTCTCTAATCACGCCATGTTCGGCGGGATGAATAACTACCACACTCCTCGTGCTATTTCTGCTATTCCTTACACTGGCTGACACCCGTCTACAACATCTCGTTGCTCAGCCTCCCTCTGAAACAACGATAACAACTCAACATATTACCGATCACCAAGATTTAGGAAGTCAACACCCAAATCACCCCGGGTTTACAGAAAGGTGATGATCAGGAACTCTGTGACACATGGGGATGAGTCTGAGTGATGTAGATGGTATTTGTCCCTCCTACAGGACATTGATATCCAAGCCACATGATAAGAGAGACTTAGAAATGTTTGGCCATACTTATGTGAATCAAGATATGATATGTGAGCTCACATGCATCTTGGACAGTCTGCTCTAGTTGAAGGAACATGGATTGAACATCCCGTGGCCTGGGCTTGATCTGAGGACCTCTCAATAACAAACTGAGTGTCTAAACATCTTTGTGTCTTCTGTTTCCAAATTACATGGGGAGAAATGATGTGTTTCTAGACACCGCTCATTGCTTTTGATGTCATAAGTTAGTTATGGACATTCTTTGCCAATGTAAATTGGGACATGTAGGGTCACAAACATAGGATGCACTTGGAATAGGAGTTTATTCATGAATGATGTTTAACTTGATGACTAAACTATTTAGGTATTCATGTAAACAAGTAAGGCTCAAAGTTGATTGATTGGACTCTGAACCAATTAGTTCAAGAGTTGAGTCAATTAGTTGGAGTGTCAGGTCCATTGGAAACAAAATTGGTTGAATATTTGCCTTACCTAGACGTGAAATGACCATTTCACTTATGAAACGATCCTTTCATGTTATGAAATGACCATTTCATGATGTGAACTGACCGTTTCATCATCTGGAACATCCAATTCAATGATCAATATGATGGGATCAAGGATTCATGTTGATGTCAAAATTGTGCATTAATCGAATAATAAGAAGCCAATATGTTTACAAATAGGAAACATGTTGAACCGGCCAGTTCACCCATGAACCAACCGGTTGGATAGTCAACTAACTATTTCACTATTTGTAGTTTCTAGAATATTTGTAAATTCCATCCCTTTGAGTCCCAGACCGACCAAAAACCCTGACCCTTACCTCTCCTATAAATAGAGGGGTATTGGGGGACTTCCTAGACAAAAGAATAATCTCTAACAATAGTTGTCCTATCTGGTTGTGGTAACCAGAGAGCCCAGAGCAAGTTCTACATGTCAAAGGGAGGCACAACAAGGGTAATACAATTGTAGGAGAGCTAATCAATCCTAGTCGATTGACATTCGAAGGGACACATCCTTCCCATTGGATATAGTAGCGCAATGTGGAGTTTCTGATGGTCTGCGTGGACTGCTCTAGAGGAAAGGAGGTTGTTGCCTACTACTAGGAGGATGTCATCAACCACCGTCTATGGTACAACACCAGGAGGCTAGTGTTGATGATTGTTCAAGTGCTTCCCAAAGAAGAAGCACACTCCAACTTGAAGAAGGGTGCATGCTACTATAACAAGAGTTATCACTAGAATTGCTTTAGGAACAAGTATAAATCTTGTTACTCTCTTTCTAGATACATTATTGTTTATGTGATGTGCTAGTTTGGGAATCAAGCATTATAATTTTTATTTCCACTACCTTATCTATCTCCCTGATTTTCCAACAGGCTTCTCTTACATCCTTGTGGTAATATAAAATGTCTCTAAATGGGGCCATACCCACTATGATAAGTAATTCAAACCCTATTATCAAGATATTCATGGACATTATCTTTCATCATTTTGGAGTCCCTTGATCTGTCATATCTCATAGAGGTTCTAATTTCTAAAATGGATTTCAAAACTCTATTGAGGATATATGGTGTGTATCATAAGGTGGAATCTCCCCACTATCCACAAACTAGGAAGCAAGCAGAGGTTTCTAACTACCAACTCAAAGCATTATGGGGTAGTATGCAGGCCGTAATATGAAGGATTGGACCAATAAAATCAATAACACTCTTTCGGCCTATTGAGAAGCTTTCATGACACCTTTGGAAATCATACCCTTCAGACTGATATAGGGAAAGTCATGTAACCTCCATGTCAAGTTAGAACATAAATCCTGATGGGCAATTAATCAACTAAATATTGTTTTGAAGAAATTTGGACATAATAGAATGCTATAGTTATAAGTTCTTGAAGAACTTAAATTGATTGACTGCATACGAAAACAAATAGAGATACAATGAGCAAAAAAAATTATGGCATGATGTCCATCAAAAGGGGAAATACATACAAGTTGGAGATCATGTTTTTCTTTTACCTCGTGACTGGAACTTTTTCTAAGAATTCTAATTGTGTTGGTCTTGGCAATACATCATAAAGCATATCTAACTGTGTGGTGCATTCATCTTATAGATGGAGAAGTCCAGTGAGTTCATAGCAAATGACCAAGACTTGAAGATATATTTCACCATGGAAGACATGAATGCCAAACTACCTCTCAATCTCCCCAAATCCTCTATGCCACCTGACAATTGAAATCAATGCATTGAGCCAACAATGTAAAATGAAAGTGCTTATCAAGAGGCAACCTGATCATTTACTTAGTTCTTTCTTTCAATTATAGCTTAAATATATTTCTTTTCATCCATTAGATAATGCATCACAAGATGCAATCTTAAGTTTTGACAATTTCTCTTTAGATTTTAGACAAAGGATGCACCACAAATAGGAATGCGACTGCATCTCATTATCCAACCAAAAAGATTTCTCCCCCTCCATCTTAGATTTAGTGTTTTCTCTGGTGATGTAGATTTTAAATTTGGGGTGGAGGGTGGGTGGTACGTATTCCAGTTTTCCTCTCACTCCTATCAAATTTTTGTCTTAAGATTCCATTATTACAAGTTTATTAAAAATTTTGAAATTTTTTCTACTTTAGAATAATTAAGCCAATGCATGGCCTACCTAGATTCAATATCTCAATATGTTTTATCATTCACCCCCCATAAATTCGATCCAAAACCCAAAAAGGACCAAATTTCAAAACTAACTAATGACCGGAAATTATACTTTATGGCATGTGAATCCAAAAATCATTTTTCCCTAGAAAATATGGTAAACTTTGAAGTACTTGAGAGGGATCAAATACATTGTTCTTCCTACTAACTAGTGAAATAATTGCATGGAATCACCACTTGTACCCTCTTTAAGTCATTATTTGAGCATACTGGGATAATGAGAATAACCTGATGCTTGAGTTGTATATCAAGTTGCATGATGATCCAAACTCTCTTTTACATTTCTTCCTCCATCTCCTTACCAACCATCCACCAAAAAGATAAGAAAAGTCATAAATCTATTCAAAAAAAAACCCAAGTTTGGTGAAACACACCCCCTTCTTTTTCTATCAGCTTCATCCTAAACCATCACTATTTAATAGTGGCGTACCACCAAAAACAATGAGAAGATTCCAATGTGCATATGAAAAATGTTGCGTTATATGTGTTCACACAAATAAAATGCAATCTCAAGTCGAGTAGAGGTGATATATGCTTCTTCCTTCATACTTCCAGTCACTACCTTTTCTACCTATAGGAATGATGATTGCCCCAAAATTTTACCATTCTCTTAATCTACATAAGTTTCAGATCAAGTGCATACTTGTTGTTCTACGAGTCTCTCTGAAATCTCATGGAACTCCTTAACATGCTTAATGTTGGGAAAATGATGTTGTAGTGTCATTGGGAAATGAAATTGGGAATAGAGTTATAGAAATATGTGTTATGTGATCTCTGGAAGTTGGGCAACTTCACCATATCGGGTGGTAAGGAAAGCAACGTGATAGAAGGATGAGGCAATCACATGGGCCAAAAGCACTGATTTGGTGATTTTTTTTTAGATTTTGTGTTCCTTAAGGACAATCAACGTTTATGTTTGGGGTAGTTGAATGAATGAATATTCATTCTAGCATTAAAATCTCTTAATTTTATTAGAAATATCATTGTATTGGTCTACTTAGGTCGTTATGCTAATTTCAAGGAATTTGGTACTTTTCTTGACTCCTCTTGCAGGTTTCGAGTCTTATCCCTATGTATGAAAAAGGCATAGGGGAACCTGCTACCTTTCAACAAGATCAATTTGAGAGGACACCTCTCATAGTGTGGGGGCAGCAGTTTGGGCCTAAAACATATTTGATCACTTCTACAAGGAAGATCAATCAATAATATTTTGTCTAAGTTGATAATCGACTTGCTAACTAAACTTCAGATATCATCAAATTTTTGAGATACGGTGATCAACCTTCTACCAATTGACCCCCATATTGATCAATCTTCACCTAGCTCTAGATAGGACAATCGACCTCCATTCTCAAGCATCCCTTTGACCTTCAAGGTTTATGACCCAAAAAATCGATGAATAAATATCAAACAACATCCTAATAGCCATTTTTTGATTGACCTCCCAGGTTAAAAACCCATATTTGAGATCCATCCAATCTACCTATGTCAATTGACGTTCATTGATCAAGCTCGAAGTTACCAATCTCACCCAAATTCCTTCACTACCAATCAATGATCATGATCATTCAGATGGCACAAATATAGTTGCTGACACTTGAGTATAGAGGCCTATAAATATACACAATACAACCCCAAAAGGATTCCTCTTGGATCTGGAACAAGTCAAGTCAACTTGTTTCTCCATTAGGGGACAAATCTTCAACCTAATATTGATTAGAGCGATCAACCTCTCTAGCGAGATCTATCAACCTTTCTAGGCTATTGAGAGATTGACCTACCTTCTTCCCTAGAGCTATCGGCATGTAGAAGTTCAATGATGATCGATCTTTAACAACTCAACAACTATTGATCTCTGAGTGCTTGATCTCTCTATGAATTTACCTTGGTTGTCAACCTATACACGTCAAGGATGATCGACCTCTTGGCCAAGTTATTGTCGATACACCTTCATCGACCAAAAATGATGGAAGATCAACCCAACAGATCGATCGACCTCGTATAATTGACTAGACCAACTGTTGTATGCCTTCAGTGATGTCTGAGACTACCCCTTCATTGTTACTAGTTGTAAAAATCTAGTCATGAGGACGAGCAGTCCTTTTAGGGTAACATAGACTACCATTGGGTACCCGTTTCTTCCAATATTATTCTTATTCCAAGTCTTGTATGAACTCAGTTAATTCATTGTCAATCATTTAACATGTGTTTTATGAGTTGATCACATTCTCTACATGATTTACTATAATATTAGGCCACAAGAACTTCAATGTTTAATATTTGGATATAAATTGGTTTGTGTTGACCCCCTAATGAGAAATTCTGATTGGAAGTTGTTGTTGTAGTAGATATGTGATCTATAATCATAGATACATTGAGCTTACAGTGATGTATATTCTTCCAAGTTTCTTATGTTGAATGGGGAAACATGCATAGCTCCAGTTGTCTCTTTGTGCAAGTTTGGAAATGAATGAATGAGTAGATTTAGATAGTGGCAGTGAGACCTGATTCCACCCCAGTGGTTTCCATAATTAATCTAAATCCAAATTTATTTCAATCTTTTACTTTTTTTGCAATTAACTTAACTCCACACAACCAAATCTCAGTGTTAAATATTAGTCTTAGTTCTACTAGATACATACTAGAACCTTCTTTAAAAAAATTTCCTTTGAGATTCAATCCTCAACTATACTACAATAAGACCTATCTGCTTGCGAGTGACATTATTGCATGTTTTTTTTGGTAAACTCTAACAATTCTATTCCAAGTGAATTTGTTAGTGTGCTAATCTCCACATCATAGCTCAAAATAAGATGTTTACTCATAATTTTATGGCCATCCTTTTCAGATTCTCACTCATAACTGGCCAGAATATCACTCTAATAGGTGGGACAAATTCCATCTACTTCACTCACAATAATTGACATGTGTCACAATTCACATACACACTACCTGTATGGGAACCCTTATTCATGATCATGTTGAATAGTGTTAATGAATATCAAACAACATGTGATCATTGAAGTGACATCAGGTCTAAGTATTGAAATCATCACCATCACATGAGATATGATTCGAATATCCATTTATTGCTTCCATGTATCATAATCATGGAGGGTATCTCCATTACACTTGATCATAACAGGTATCAAAGCTTTTGACTTGATATCTAATATCAGGACTAATCAGATGTAGTCATTTGTCAACACACATTCTAGTCTTAATTTATTGTTGTTGTCCTATTTGCCACATTATATCTGACTAAGAACCTAGACAAGAATACATATTTTTTAGCATACACATGATCTCATGTTTAGGTCCTCAATCTAAAATCACATGGCATAGAGTCATTCATTCTTAGGACATTATTATATTTATTTGTTATCACATATTGAATTAAACATATGATTGGAGTTTCCTTTATTAGTAACAAAATAAATTACAATTGTGCAATTACAATTATCACATGATTGGCTCTTAGATCATACTACCAATATTCATCCTACCACACTATTAGGAAAGTGAATCAAAGGGAAGGAAAGGAGTCGATCTGACCAATGGAGGCATATATGACAATCCAGGATACCTCTAAAATACAAAATGTTTCTTTGGTTGGTGGCCCATGAGGCCCTACTGACTAACTCTAGAAGAAAATATCACCATTTCATTGAGGACCCTATGTGTTGTATGTTTGGGAAGGATGAAGAAAGTCTAATGCATGTAGTGTGTGTTGGCTAAATTGGACATTATTATAATCCCTTTGTTTTGATGATGACAAACATTTCATTCTTGTAGATCTAACGTGCTACTTGAGTGTTGCAGGAACAAAGTGGATGACATGACTTGGAAGATCTATACGCTCAAAAATGCTTTATTTCATGATTGTAATCAAATGTAAAAACTTGTACAAGTTTATAATGTACAAGTACTTAGATATCACGTAAATCAAGTGTTTAGATCTTCCCTATACAATCACAACACTTAGATAGGTCATCCCCTAAAATAGTGTCACAACTGCACACTCATGCACACACTTAGTACTTAGTTTAAAAACATTGAAATAGAGTCATTATTGGTCGACCAACTTCTCAACCGAGACACTTTCGGTCGACAAACTCTTCGACCAAGAATGACCCAGGTAGCCATTATACACAGTAGACAAGGTAGTTGGGAGTTGGATTAGAATGTTATATACACTTACTCCAGACAGTCCCTCAGTCGACAAAGACCTCGACCGACTAGGATCTCGGTCGACAATTCCTCGACTGAGAATGTCTCTGTCTGCACTTTTTAGAATTAATTTACTAGTCGTTGTTAAAGCAACTAATGCATACTTAACGGCTAGTTGAGCACTTAGAACCCCCTAGAAAGTGTCTAGAACGTCCTTAAGCATTCATAGGCCATTCCTATAAATAGGACAAGCCTTAGGACACCCAAAACACACTTGTGCAATCCTTGAGCTTACATACTTCCAATTGGCAATTTGTTCTTGAGCAATTGAGCAATTGAGCAACACTAGTACTTGCTACACATTTCCTTTGCTCTAAATTTGTGTCCTATAGGCTAGAATCTCCTACCCACTAAAATTACACTTCCATACACATTGGTTAGGAGATCAAAATGCTTGATATAAGAAATTAATCCTTGTGCTACAAGTGGTAATTGTAATTTATGTTTCCCTTCTTGTTCTTTCTTATTACTTGTACTCTCCTTGCTACTCCTAGGGTTGGAGGCTACGGATTGGAGAGGGTTTGATCTTCTTGGTGGAGAAGGAGGTCTTTGGACTACTTCAAGAAGGCTGTCTCAACGGGAAGCTACTTTAAGAGGAAGGCTACTTCAAGGGGGAGCTTGAAGTTACTTCAAGGAAGGCTGCTTCAAGGTAGGTGAGACTACTTCAAGGTGAAGGTTGTCCAATGGGTGTTGAAAGTGTTGTAATTTTATGTAACATCCTTGCGAGGTAATAAAATTAAATACTTTCAAAATCCTGGTTAGGTAAGCGATCGGGTAGTGGATTGACTGCCTTAGTATTTGCTAAGGTTGGAACCACTCTAAACACCTTGTCTCCTTCTTATTATCTTAATTGTGCTTGTTTTGGTTAAAATATTATTAAAATCTTTATAAAACCCTATTCACCCCCCTCTAGTAGTTTTTCAATTGGTATCGGAGCAGGCTTCAAGGAGCTCTAATCGAGTCTTGAAGAATGAAGGGTGGTGTTGTCTACAACCGCAAGCAAAGGAAAAGCATGGACCAATCTTCAACAAGCTGTAATTGGTGCTTAGGAACAAGGCACACAACACCTAGTTGTCCATGGAGGTTAAAGAAGGAAGATGTGCATAAAGAATGTCTTATTGCTACAATAAGTGAAGAAGAAGAAGAGGTAAGCCTTTTTGATTTACCTAAATAAGAGCTAATTGCTAGTCTTGAAGAGACACATAATAAGTATACTGAGTGCAAGAAGAAATTTAATAAATCTAATAAAGAAAATGATGAGTTGCATGCTAAACTTCTTGCTCTCACATCTGAAAATGAAGATCTCAAAAAGGTTATTGAAGATCATGATATTAAGCTAAAATCAGTAAAATCAAATTGCAATCTTCTTTCTCTAGAAAAGATAAACTTGCAAACTCAAGTAAATGATCTTCAAAAACAACCTATTTTGTGTACACATCTAGATTATGATATTATTGTGAAAGAAAGAGATTTTTTATTATCTAATCTAGATCAAGCAAAGTTACATATCAAGAAGAGAATGGATGAGATTGTTAAGTTGCAACAAGAAGTTAGTAGTTTGAGTAATAATGATATCCTTGATAAAATCTTAAATGATTCTTATAGTCAAATTGGAAGGAGAGGACTAGGTTATAAGCCTAAAGGAAAATCTTATCAAAAACCTAGTTGGAGAAAGACACAAGTGCTAGAGAGTAAATCTATGTATGTACCTAGAGGCAAATATACATATGTACCCAAGAACAACCTAGAACAAAATCATAGAAAGAGACATGAGGTTGATTCTATATGTTGCCATTATTGTTTGTGTCTTGGACATTACTCTTTTTCATGCCCATACAAGAAAAGGAATGATGATCTAGTTTGGGTTCCTAAAACTTAGAAGTTTAAATTTGACTAGTTGAGATTTGACCTAAAATGTTACTTTGATATAAAAATGTCATATCTCAACAAAATTGAGCTTTAACTTTCATATTCTTGTATCTTGTTTGGAAATAATCTCTGAAAAATAGTACAGAAACATTCTCGATTGAGAAACTATTCGACCGAGAACACTGTCGGTCGAGAATTAGTCGACCGAGTAGGTTACTGTTTTGAAGTTTGCAACAAATCTGATAATACCTGTACAAACAGTAGCATTCTCGATCGAGAAAAAGGTCGACCGAGATAAATTTGGTCGACAAAAAGTTCGACCGAACCAAGTTCTGTTGAACCTGTTTTGATTAATCCAGTTTGCTATCAATTTGTTATTAATGATTGAGGTAATATGCAAATCAAGAATGAATCTTGGAGAAATTTCTTTAAACATAAGTTGCAAAGTTCATTGCTATAATCTCCTACATTGTTTGACTTTAAAATGAACCATTATTGGTTTAATCAAGGAAAAAGACTGTTTTATCACACTCCACATGGCTTATTCTAAGTATTCCTTGGTCTATCTATATAGACACCATGTGTATTGAAACTTAGTTTAAATGATCATTATCATTGTATTTAATGAAATTATATGCTTCTATCTTGATCATTGTATTATGGATATGCTTCTACTATTCTATCATAATTATTGTGCCATGATCATTGTGTTTCATTAGTTTGCCTAAAATAATCTTTGATCTATATATACAAACCATGAATGGACATTGTTTTTTATCATTGTGATTCAGCTCATATGAAGATTCCATTTTGCATAAACAGTTAAATTCCATGGCACAATGCATATTCAATTGAAAATCTACAGAAATTGCCTCTTGGTTGAAATTAAGTTTGACCAAGGGGCGCTATGGTCGAAGTCAAGGTCGACCTAAAATAAGCTTTGACAAAATTCTTATTTGTAAATCATTTAATTGCATTAAGCTTAGTATCTTGATTTGAAATATGTTCATCATATTGAAAACATGATTTTAGTGCAAAAGCTCTAATAAAAGTAGGGATGTCAATGGGGAGGGTATTATCCGTTTACCCTTACCCATACCCTAGAGGGTAAGGGTAAGGGTAAAGATTTTTATTACCCTTTATCTGTTTACCCGTTCCCCGTTTCCCCTCTATACTATAAGGGGAGGGCAAGGTATAGACATTATCCATACCCTTTTACCCATTTACCCGCACATGATATAAAGGTTACACAAATATAAATATTCTAAAGGGGTTTGTATGTAAATGTTTAACCCTAATACTTTATTCTATCATTGGAAAATGATTTGGTGTTGTGCTTGTAATACTTTCTTGTTGAGAGAAAAACATATATATCTTGCAGAAAATGAGGTGTTGGTGAAATAGTTATTTGTTATGCATACTTATGCAAAGGAAAAAAAATAATTTATGCATAAAAAATTATAATTGTGTGAATTGACTTAACTTTACAATGAGAAACATATGATTTTGAATTGGATATAATGTTTTATATGTTGTTATCAATAAATTAGTTATAAATTTATTAAAAATCAACACACAATGTGTATAAAATTCTTTTTTTGTCAAAATTACCCGCTTACCCTTTACCCTCCCCGTTTACCCTGTGGAGAAGAGGGTACGGGTAAGGGGAGGGTAATGGGATTGCTGAGAAGGATAATTACCCTTACCCTTACCCGCTACCCAAAGAGGGTAAGGGTAAGGGTAAGACCTTACCCTCCCCATACCCTCCCCATTGACAGCCCTAAATAAAAGGTCAAAATCAAATCTTAAAAACTAGCTATGACCTTAGGATTATTCAATTATCTTGATCAATATCTTAGAAAATGATTACATTATTACTCCCCTAGAAGATATATATGTGCTCTACAAATATAATCTCTCACTTGCATTAAAAACCAGCTTAAAATTTCATCCACAACAATTTTTTCGGTCCACAAAAATCTCGACCGAGACATTCTCGGTCGACAAATTTGTCGACCGAATACATCTCAGTTAGTTATATTCCTCGACCGACACTCACCAAGTAGATGATGTACAGTCGAACCCAGAAATATCCCCGGTCGACAAAATGTTCGACCGAGTCAACATCGGTCGATAAAATTGTCGACCGAGACCAACTTTGTGAACCCCCATTCGAGTGAAGTAAAAGGCAATCTTCTGATTAAAATACTAATATAAAAAAAATTGCAACGGATAATTTTTCGATCGACCGTTGGACGACCGAGAGGAGTGTCTGCAAAAATGACCGTTGCGGTCGTCGGTCGACGAATTTTCGACCGAGAGGGGTACTGTTTTGCTATAAATAGGGCCCAAAATGACCCCATTCTTCACAAACTCACATTCTCACTTCTCTAGCTCTTCTCTAGTGCATTCTTGTGCAAATTTTTAGCTCCTCTCTACCCAAACCTTGCCTTGCTTCTTCTCTACTTCAAATCAACGAGATGGCTTCCTCATCATCGCCTGGAAAGAAGCAGGTCGCGGTTAGGAAGGGAAGGATGGTCTCCCCAGCGCTGACGATCATCAACGACATTCCATTCAACGACGTCACTGCCGGCGATCGCTACCTCAGGCTATCCTCAAAGACCCCTCTTCCACGACGGCCGGTGGACGTCATGGACTTCCATAACATTGTTGATCTTGAGGAAATCTTTGAGGTGCAACACCTGTTTGAATTTTTAAAACCTTCCTTCCATTCCTACTCCTCCCAAGTAGTCAATGAATTCTATGCCAACCTAACCACACATCCTGACCATGATCATTCTTTCTCTTCTATGGTTAGTGGGTATGGATTTCATTTTTCTGAGGAGGGCATTCTTAGCATGCTTAACATAGATGTAGAAGACTATAAAGAGTTTATTGATCTCACCACTAGAAATCCACTAAATAAGCTTTCTCAAGATGACACTACCACTAGTTTATGTGACATTAAAAGAGCCATTTTTCTATCAAATACCACTTTCCATGAAGATAGGGGTACATATTATGCCATCAATTTAAAACCTGAAGCTAGGATAGTAAACCTCATCGTTGCCACAAATATCTATCCTAGGGAAAATAAATCTGAAGTACCTACTTTTCGCATGTATCTTATTTATGCCATCCTAAAAGGTATTCCCATCAATTTCAATCGTCTCATTCTTAAAAATATGGTTGAATTCTCTGGCAATCCACCTTATGCCGATTTTGTTTGCCAAATTACTCAACATTTTCTTAAGAAGAATATTGAGGACCTAGGTTACAAATGGGACAGGAAACCCCAAAAGATAACTAGAAATACAGTAGAGAAGATGGGGATCGATTTTGGACACAAAAGGGATAGGACTGAAGAGGAGCCATCCACCCGAGACATACCTCCTCCACCACCTGCTCCTTCTAGCCTACCTCATGATCCTATCACAAATACTTTGACATATATTACTGGTTCTCAATATCACCTAAGTAGGCAATTGGATTAAAATCATCATGCCATGTCTTATTTAAATAAAAGGATGCAAGCCCTTTCTCCTGAACAACCTGATGAATATCCCTATTCACTTAATCCTGTCATGTTAAACCCATACAATCCATCCTACAATTACTATCAAATTCCACCTCCACCATCTCATGACCTCACTCATACTCAATTTTCTCCAATCCAACTCCAAGATATTGCTACCCACTTTCGATTCGATCATGTTCCCACCTTCTTGGAGGCTTATGCTTTGACCAAGACAGGTGCCTTGGAGTAGCAGACACTGGTCAAATACTATGGAGTTGAGCCCTTTTTTGAGAAAGACCTACAAATTGATGTAATTCTTTGGTCTTTTCAGTGAGATCATGAGATTTATGGCTATCATTGTAATGTTTGTAATGGCTATCTTTTTGTTATAAACTAGTATGTTATGATTTATGGGTCATCTTATGAGTTGTATGAGCACTGATTTGTTATGAATAAAAGTGTTTCCTATGGCTTCAATTGGATATATCTTTGTTAAAATAAGAATATTATAGGGGAACATAACAATCAGGGGGAGTAATGTATGAAATGAACCTAAAAAGATCTTATTCTTTGCAAATAATTGAGAAATAAATTGTGGCTCAAATTGACAATAAGTGGTTTGCATCCCTTGCTTTTAAAACTAAATATCTTATTAAGAGGGAGCATCTAATTATCAAATTAAGGGAGAGTATTATAAGTCATACTTAACGATTATCTTGGTTATCTTTTTGAAATGACAAAGGGGGAGAAATAATATAAAATCAAAAATATAAAATGAGTTTCATAATCATTCGGCTAGCACACACTTGCAATCAAGAGAATGGCTACAAATGGTAAACTTCAGGTATGAAACTCATATGATTTACATTTCCTTATTTTATATTCTGGAAATGTTTTTCATCATCAAAAAGGGGGAGATTTTTGGCTAAATTGGACATTATTATAATCCTTTGTTTCGATGATGACAAACATTTCATTCTTGTGGATCTAACGTGCTACTTGAGTGTTGGAGGAACAAAGTGGATGACATAACTTGGAAGATCTATACGCTCAAAAATGTTTTATTTCATGATTGTAATCAAATGTAAAAACTTCTACAAGTTTATAATGTACAAGTACTTAGATATCATATAAATCAAGCATTTAGATCTTCCATAGCCAATCATAACACTTAGATAGGCCATCCCCTAAAATAGTGTCACAACTGCACACTCATACACACACTTAGTACTTAGTTTAAAAACATTGAAACAGAGTCATTCTCGGTCGACAAACTTCTCGACCGGGACACTTTCGGTCGACAAACTCTTCGACCAAGAATGACCCAGGTAGTCGTTAGACACAACAGACAAGGTAGTTGGGAGTTGGATTAGAACGTTATATACACTTACTCCAGACAGTCCCTCGGTCGACAAAGACTTCGACTGACTGGGATCTCGGTCGACAATTCCTCGACCAAGAATGTCTCTGTCTGCACTTTTCAGAATTAATTAACTAGTCATTGTTAAACCAACTAATGGATACCTAACGACTAGTTGAGCACTTAGAACCCCCTATAAAGTGTCTAGAATTTCCTTAAGAATTCATAGGTCGTTCCTATAAATAGGACAAGCCTTAGGACACCCAAAACACACTTGTGCAATCCTTGAGCTTACATACTTCCAATTGGCAATTTGTTCTTGAGAAATTGAGCAATTCAGAAACTCTAGTACTTGCTACAAATTTCCTTTGCTCTAAATTTGTGTCCTATAGGCTATCATCTCCTACCCACTAAACTTACACTTCCATACACATTGGTTAGGAGATCAAAACGCTTGATATAGGAAATTAAGCCTTGTGCTACAAGTGGTAATTGTAATTTTTATTTCCCTTCTTGTTCTTTCTTATTACTTGTACTCTCCTTGATACTCCTAGGGTTGGAGGTTGCGGATTGGAGAGGTTTTGATCTTCTTGGTGGAGAAGGAGGTCTTTGGACTACTTCAAGAAGGTTGTCTCAACAGGAAGCTACTTCAAGAGGAAGGCTACTTCAAGGGGGAGCTTGAAGTTACTTCAAGGAAGGCTGCTTCAAGGTTGGTGAGACTACTTCAAGGTGAAGGCTACCCAAAGGGTGTTGAAAGTGTTGTAATTTTATGTAATATCCTTGTGAGGTAATAAAATTGAATACTTTCAAAATCCCGATCGGGTAAGCAACCAGGTAGTGGATTGACTGCCTTAGTATTTGCTAAGGTTGGAACCACTCTAAACACCTTGTCTCCTTCTTACTATCTTAATTGTGCTTGTTTTGGTTAAATTATTTATAAAATCTCCATAAAAACCTACTCACCCCCCCTCTAGTGGTTTTTCAGTGTGAGTCTAAAGACATACTAAGCATGTGTGTCATATCTTGGATATTGAATCTAAGAGATTCTTCACTTGAGAAATAGGTGTATTGTTGAATGCAAATATACATGTAGGCTGTTAAGTCATTTCAGAGTGTAGAAATCATGAATTTTTTAACCAACACAAAATACCCATGGAGAATATGTAAAACAAGATCATTTTCTTATAAGATATGATATAGAAGGCATGATGATGTTTTTGTGATGGTAACTTGTCAGGCCCATCACAATAGAGTTACGACTATCTTAGGTACAAACTAAATTTAGATGTGATTGTCAAAGGGGATAAGGATGGAATGGGATTGGTGGAAAGGAACCATCATGGGCTGGGAGGATGGGATGGGGGTGGGGTAATGAGTCTGAATTGGTTCAAGCATCTCAGATATCAAAAAAAATTCTTACTTTAGATAATAAATAACAAAATGAACAGAGGAGGATTATTGTAGAATCATATTTATACTTTTCCATTGTCTACAATTGTGAATGATGCATAAACTTGCCCTAATTTAGGTCTTTGGAGAAGGATGATTGTGGAAATGATGAATAAATCTTGGGATATGGAGTATACACACACCAGAAGGGCTTAGAACGTGTTGCATATGCCTAATGAAGCAACATTTAAAAAACTATGGATTTTTGTATACAGTCAAGCTCTCATGAAGGTTTTTCTTCTATATATAGGATATCTAGTAGTAATGTTATTTATGAAGACATACATAATGTAGATAATTTTGATCCAACCTCCATGAGTAGAGCGAGTCAAATACGAAAGTCTCATGGCTTTAAAAAATGTGACTTGTTACATTCTAATGTTGATATTGCTAGACTTTTATATACAATTTCCTCTCTTTCTGAAG
This sequence comes from Alisma plantago-aquatica, assembly GCA_963693085.1. Classification (NCBI taxonomy): domain Eukaryota; kingdom Viridiplantae; phylum Streptophyta; class Magnoliopsida; order Alismatales; family Alismataceae; genus Alisma; species Alisma plantago-aquatica. Next base: position 86,034,629 of record OY856409.1, on the reverse strand, counting down.
ATTATCATATACTTAAATCTTATTTACAAAAGTTTCTCAAGATTAGGAAGAACCTTAACGAAATGTTTCATCATGCTACAATAAAAATAGGTAGACATGGTATTTTGGATATGATGGTAGTGAACAGAACAACATGAAAGGAAAACAATTGTTGACATTCTATGGAGAATCCTCTAATTCAAATTATGGTCATTATTCTACCTATTTCCCTTTTGAGAAGATAGGAACCAAAAGAATATGGTTTGTGTTCCCAAGCTAACCCAGGACCCAAAGATTTGATTGGGCACCACCCATTGTCACCATTGTCACCAGCCTGGACATTGGAAAATAAATTGTCCTCTCTACCTGGAGGAATTGAGGAAGAAGAAGCAGGGGATAGAGATCTCCACTTCAGGTATATACGTTATTGAGATAAACTTAAATACTTCTTCATCATGGGTACTGGATACCGGATGTGGATTTCACATATGTTCTAATATGTAGGATCTGATAAGAAGTAAGCCTTTACGAAAGGGCCAAGTTGAGTTGTGGGCTGCTAATGGAGCAAGAGTTGCTGCCACCGCAGTTGGAGTTATTAGTTTATCTTTGCCTACGGGCCTTGTAATAGAATTAGAGAATTGCTATTATGTACCTACCATTAATAGAAATATTATTTCTGTATCTTGTATGGATAAGAGTGGATTTGAATTTCACATTAAGAATGGAATTATTTCTATATCTAAAGATGAGATCTTTTATGGCAATGCCCCTATGTCTTATGGTATCTACTTGTTAGAACTTGAGACTAGCATATACAACGTAAATACTAAAAGGTTAAAACTTGACAACTCAAACAAAACATTCTTATGGCATTGTCGTCTTGGGCACATAAATGAGAAGCGCATATCTAGACTCCATAAGGATGGTTATCTAGACTCTTTTGGTTTTGAATCATTAGAGACATGTGAGGCATGTTTATTAGGGAAGATGACCAAGACTCCTTTCAGTGGACACAGTGAGAGAGCCAGTGATCTGCTAGGGCTCATACATACTGATTTATGTGGACCTTTTAGATTAAATGCTAGAGGAGTCTATCAATACTTCATTACCTTCATTGATGACCTCAGTAGGTATGGCTATGTATATCTTATGAAACACAAGTCAGAAACTCTTGAAATGTTCAAGACTTTCATGAATGAAGTGGAGAAGCAACTTGGTAAGAGTAATAAAGCACTCCATTCAGATCGAGGTGGCGAATACTTAAGCCAAGAGTTTGAGGACCTTCTGAGAGACTGTGGTATTGCATCACAATGGACACCACCTGGTACACCACAACATAATGGTGTGTCAGAAAGAAGGAATCGTACATTATTAGACATGGTACGATCAATGATGAGTTCAGTTGAACTTCCACTATCGTTATGGGGATATGCTCTTGAAACTGCAGTGTTTACACTTAACCGTGTACCTTCCAAATCGGTTCAAAAGACACCATATGAGATATGGAATGGGAATTATCCCAATTTGTCTATGTTAAAGATTTGGGGATGTGAAGCTTATGTTAGGAAACAATTTCCTGAAAAGCTTGGACCCAAATCAGAAAAATGCTATTTTGTTGGATACCCCAAGGAAACTCGGGGATACTACTTCTACACACCAACTGACAACAAAGTGTTTGTTGCTAGGACTGCTGTATTTCTTGAAAAGGAATTTATTTCCAAAGGAATTAGTGGGAGAAATGTAGAGCTCGAAGAAGTTTGAGACCAACAAGAAAGCAGAGAACTTGAGGAGGTACATAAGGAACATGAAGACTCACAAGTTGTTGTGGAACTTCAAGTTCCAAATGTAACACAGGAACCTCGTAGGTCTAGTAGGACACGACTTGATCCTGAGAGATTTGGATTTCTCGTGACTCAAGACAGTGACGAATTGGGCATAGCAGATGAGCCAACTTCCTATCTAGAAGCTACTAGGGGACCAGAATCTGAGAAATGGCTCGAAGCCATGAGATCAGAGATGGAATCCATGTACACCAACAAGGTATGGACCTTGGTGGATCCACCCAAAGGGGTAAGACCCATAGGGTGCAAGTGGGTCTTTAAGAAGAAGACTGACATGGATGGAAATGTTCAAACCTATAAAGGTAGATTGATTGCGAAAGGATTCCTTCAAATTCAAGGTGTTGATTATGACGAGACCTTCTCACTAGTTGCCATGGTTAAATCCATCAGGATCATGCTTGCCATTGCAGCTTATCATGACTATGAGATTTGGCAGATGGATGTTAAAACAACATTCCTTAATGGGAATTTACTCGAGGATGTGTACATGACACAACCTGAGGGTTTTATCTATCCAAAGGAAGCCAATAAAGTCTGTAAGCTACAAAGGTCAAACTATGGATTGAAGCAAGCATCTCGGAATTGGAATCTACATTTTGATGAAGTAGTCAAAAAGTTTGTCTTTAGTCAAAATGAAGATGAACCCTGTGTTTACAATACGGTTAGTGGAAGCACAATCGTATTTATCATATTGTATGTGGATGACATACTATTGATGGGAAATGGCATCCCTACTCTTCAGATAGTAAAAGGTTGGCTAGGGAAGACTTTCTCTATGAAGGATTTAGGCGAAGCATCCTATATACTAGGGATCAAGATCTATAGAGATAGATCTAGAAGGCTTCTAGGCCTAAGCTAGAGCACATACATTGACAAGGTGCTAAAGAGGTTTAGCATGGAGGGTTCTAAGAGAGGTAACTTGCCCATGTCCCATGGGGTTACAATCTCTAAATCCCAGTGTCCTAGTTCATGTGATGAACGGGCACGCATGAGTAAGATTCCATATGCATCAGCAATTGGATCTATCATGTACGCAATGTTATGTACTCGTCCTAATGTGTCGTATGCTTTGAGCATGACGAGTCGGTATCAGTCAGATCCAGGTGAATGTCACTGGACAGCTGTAAAGAACATCCTAAAGTACTTGAGAAGGACTAAGGATCAATTCTTGGTATACGGTGGTGAGGAAGAGCTCGTAGTAATGGGTTACACCGATGCTAGCTTCCAAACTAACAAAGATGACTACATATCGCAATCTGAATTTGTGTTTTTCCTAAACAATGGAGATGTGAGCTGGAAGAGTTCCAAGCAAGAGACGGTTGCGGATTCTACAACAGAGGCTGAATATATTGCCGCATCTAATGCTGCAAAAGAAGCTATGTGGATCAAGAAGTTCATTTCTGAACTTGTAGTGGTTCAAAGCGTTGGTGATGCAATTGAGTTGTTTTGCGACAACAATGGAGAAATTGTATAGGCTAAAGAACCAAGATCGCACCAACGTTCCAAACATATTCTACGGCGGTTCCATCTCATACGAGAGATCGTACAACAAGGAGATGTGAAAATTTGCAGAGTACCTACAGAAAGCAATGTGGCTGACCCGCTCACAAAAGCACTTTCACAACAGAAACATGACGAACATGTTCGATCACTTAGATTGAGATTCATGAGTGATTGGGTATAAGTGCAAGTGGAAATCTATTGGTATGTATGCCTATAGAGACTATCATTCGATGATTGTAATGGGATACTATGTAAATGATTTGTAATACTACATTGATCATATCAATAAAGGCAAGTTTCCAATCTATATGTTTGTGTTTTATATTGTGAGATGACCATAAAACTTATAGATGTCTATAGAATGATATACTCAATGACATATGTCTTTGGGTTGATGACCTGAACAGTGAGATCATATGTATGCTAAGAGTATGTATTCTTGTTTTGTCCCTAATCGGTTGTTATTATGGAAATATCCATAGACATCAATAACACATAAGATTAGACTGTATGTTGGTTGATGGAATAATATCATTATCCATGATATGGAGATATCAAACCAAATACATAGATACTTGTTAGAGAACAGTGTATCGGATAGACCCACCTTGAGAGTGACACATGGATACCATGATTGGTAGTTAGAGTCACATCTCATAATGATGGTGGTGATTGTGGTTCTTAGACCTGAAGTCACTACACTTATCACATGTCATTCGGTGTACTTTGACATCATCCACTGTGCTCCTGAATAAGGATTGCCATAAAGATGGTGCTTGGGTGCACTGTGACACATGGGAATGACTGTGAGTGATGTAGATGGAATTTGTCCTTCCTACGAGAGTTTGATATTCCGGGCCACTTGATAAGCGAGACTGAGAAATGCATGGCCATGCTGATGTGAGTCAATATGTGATATTGGTCTTACATATATCTCAGATAGTCTGCTCTAGTTCTAGGAACATGGATTGAACATTGAAAAGGATAACAATTCCATGACTTGAGTTCAATCCAGATATCAGTGACAAAGGAACTGTACAATCACTGTAACACCAGTCATGAATGATAGGTTAAGTTGTTCTCCAACTTCTCTAATTACTTGGGTAGCAATGAAGTCTTGCTAGATACCAATCATTGCTTGTGAAATCATAATATGATTATGGATATCACTGCCAACGTAATTTGGAGCCTACGGGGTCACACACATAGGATGTGTTGGAATAGGAGTATAATTGTGGATTTGATTGGAATTGCTTTGAATCACATTGATTACTAAAATGTTTATGTAATCGATTAGAATAATATTGGAGTGACTGGCTCTAAGTGCAAGTGGGAGTTTGTTGGCATATATGCACATAAAGCCATCCCAAGCGATTGCATGGAGTCAGATATTAATTAATCAATTAATGTGATTATTTGGTTAATTAATGAATTACGGAATATTCTAATTAATCCACGAGTGTTTTAATTAACGCAACGTTTCGGTTTACCGATGGATTTAGGAAACCCTATTTCCCTTTGTATCATGTTTAAAGGAGGATTGACGACTGATATCTATATAAGATACATAGAGGCTTTTCAGTTTACGCTCACGCACGTAAACCCTAGACGTCATCGTCCTTAGGAGAGAAAGGAGAGAAACGTGCCGCTAGCACGCCGCCGTAGAGACACAACTCCTTCCTGCCGGCTTGGGAAGCGCGACGTGGAGTTCCGTCCATCCGCGTGGACGAAGTAGAGAAGCAGACGCATTGATGCCTGCGTTCGGAGGACGTCGACGACCACCTGTACGCACCACGAGCGGCGTACATCACTGCCGCAAAGGAGCACTGCCGGATCAACCTACGACAGTGAACGAGAGAGAAGTTCCATCCGTATAGGTCAGCAACGTTGCACCTTCATGCAGTGGAACATCGTCGGACTTGCTCCGCGATAAGGTATATCCCGCAAACACTCCTTCCAAATATGTTGTTGTCGACGAGATCATGTTTCAGGTTGCGTGGATTTTATTGCTTCCGCCACGCATGTTTTCTCCACAAAACCCAACAGTTGGTGCTAAGAAGGCTATTTCACTTCTTCATTTGGATCGATTTGTATGAAAGCACACCCAATCACTTAGAGATAGTACATATTGTCTTGTGATTATTTATGATTTGTATAGATTTAGATCGACTTACTTTTTAGCAACACGAGTGATATGCTTAGAAAGTTCACATGGTTTGTTAAACGAGTAGAGAATGAAGATTTCTATAGAATTCTCTATGCCAATACTAACCATGGGGGAGTATAAAAAGATGTGGTTGAGAATTATTGTGATGAATCTAGTCATGTGGGAAACTTCTCTACCCCTCAAACACCTACAAAATGGGTTCTAGTGGGCACTTATAGATTTTTATAAGGAATGGTAAATACAATAATTTTGAATTATGATTACCATAAAAAGTATGGATTGAAGTTGTAAATATTACATGTTCAGTTCAAAACATATTTCTTTCTCGCCCCTTTTAAATAAAACCCCTATCATGCAGCATATTCTTGTCTATTGATTTTATTCATGTTTTTTATTCTATAGCTTTGTTCTTACTACCAAGGATATCTTAGATCAGTTTGATGCTAAATTATATAAAACTATTTTACTTGGTTGTAGTCTATCTAGTATATATTTTTGTGTCCATAACTAAGTTCATATAGAGTATAAGAATCCACTATTATGAATTTCTTGAGACTAACATACTATTTCCAAGGATTTTGTGTATGATGATGCTCTAGGTGAAGTGATTTCCAAACTAATAGAACTAGACATCAACGAAAATAGGCAAGACAAGGAGGTTGATCAAGATATACTAGAAGAAAGCTGCCAAGATGAACAAAAGAAGGATGTATGCCCTAGAATTATAAAGAACCATCCTTATAATATCACAACAGTGACACATGTGAGAAAGTAAAGACAATGAATGTTTAAAAGGATAAAAAAACAATGTATTCATTTTGCAACTGAATATAATTCCATCGAAGAGCCCTTCCAGATGATGATCGAATCCTAGATCTGTAACATAAGCTAGAATACTTTAAAATAAACAAGGTACTCTCACTTCTTTTGGTTGGTGCCAAAATCTATTAATACCATAAGCACCATGTGGATCTACATAAAAAAAATCAGATGAATAAGGAAATGGCAAGAAATGAGGCTCGATTGGTTTCACAAAGCTATAGTTGACAACAAGGTATTGATCAATGAAAATTATGCACATGTGGTTAGGTTAGTATCCAATTGTATACTACTTTCCTTTGATAGTCATAAGATTTTTCTTCTCTACCAAATGGATGCTAAAAGTGCATTTTTTAAATGAAGAAATAGAGGAGGAAATATTTTTAGCTCAGCCTCAAAATAACAACCTAGGAAATCATGTCTATCTATTGCATAAGGTGTTATTTGTTCTTAAATAAGCGGCTTGAGTTTGGTATTAGAGAATAAATACATTCTTTCTAGTCAACGCCTATTATGAAGGAAAATATGGTTCTTCTCTCTTTCAAAAACACATTTCTAACAACTTTCTTGTATTCAAATATATGTTGTTTTTACCATTTCTGGTTCTACCAAACATGATTTTTTTCCAAGAGTTTGGTTCCCTCATGCAGATTTAGTTCATGATGAACATGATGGGGAACTTACCTTCTTTCTAGGATTCCAAATAAAAAATATGAGAGATGGATACTTCATCAACCAATGCAATCACAATGGTGAATCCATAAAACACTTCAAGATGGAGAATTGTAAAGCGATTAATACTCTCATGTCAAACTATACCAAGCTTGATAAGGATGAGGAATGTGAAATTATTGATAAGAATCTATATAGAGGTATGATTGGTAGATTTTTTTTATCTTACTACGTCTAGATTGAATATCTTATTTGTGGTGGGCTTGTGTGCTCTCTTTCAATCTATCCTAGATATTCACATATTATAGAGGCAAAGAGGACTCTTAGGTACTAAGAACTGATTCCATATTTGCTCTGAGGTACCCTAAGTCAAAATATTTTACTCTAGATGCTTTTCTTTATTCCAACTATGTAGGGTACTTTATTGGATATTGATTCTTCTGGACTTCCCGCACTCTGGTACGTGGGATATTTATGAATAACTTCCTCAATTGTGAATTTATTATTGTATTTTTTCTAAAAGTATTTCTTACTCCTGCAAACATATAGGTTTTCTTATTATTTTACAAAATGTTAAGATCCTATGAGTATCAATAAATCCTAATGATGATCAAACTTGATAACCTAATTCTCACGAGGTGCCTTAGGGAGAAATACACTCTACAGTTTTGGAAGTGATCTTTAAAATGGTTACTAAAAACTAGTATGGTCTTTGTCACTAGCCCTTGCTCTTCCTACCTGGTTCCATAACAAATATCGAGATAGTTTGTACAAATTTTCTCAAATACAATAACAATGGATTTAAATCATTCAATCAATAAATGACAGGAAACACCATCATCCCACATGTTTATTTAAGCCTATGAATGATTAGTTATGATAAAAAATCATGCTTCCTCACCTTGGATCTGGCCGGTCCACATCTGGCTAAGCGCCTTCTTTCATGTCAGAATTAGATGAACTTTCTTGATGGTTATTGAGTTCTTGTTATTTTTTTGGTTCTGAATGTCATTTATTGATATAATTATCTAAATCCATCACTATTATCATCCAACCAAAATCGGAATGGATGTCTCTATTTTAGTTCCTGACCAAAATTCTTACCTTCAGTATGAGATGTACTTAGACAACTAATGAGACTGAGACCGATATCTACCCACCACTATTACCAAAAAGTCTTTAAAGAAAATCCTTCAGAACGTCATTACCAAGGACATTGCTTGATTCGAAAGGGCAATGCCTTTTTCGAAGTCTTCTACATAATTGAATTGTGTCTTTTACTAAAAAATGATAATGTGAAACGTCCCCAGTGGGAACATCATTGGGAGACAAAGAAAGGAATCTAATTTAGGGTTGAATATACAAATGTTGAAACTATGTTGTTCACTACTTTCAAGAAAATATTTTATCTATTTTTTCATATACTTTGTTATCATTATATGCACACTTTTGGTTGCATCCATGTACACACTATAGAAATGTATTGACCCATGTTTTTCAAAGATGTAGGTTGATCTCAGGGTTCAAAAGAAAAGCTAAGGTTGATTCAACTACAAAATAAAGGAATGAAGTTTTGATGCAAGATTTAAGAATTAGATAATTGCACTCTATCTTATAATTGTTATTTAAATTTAGGTTTTCAGTTCAAGTTATTCATTTGCCAAGTAATGTACCTTCATTAGCATGACAAAATTTTAGAGCATCATGTTATACATATTGTATGATATTATTAATTATCATAGGTTATTTTATGGATATGGTCGTTGGAATATTGGTTGACCACCCTAGCCTCTCAGGTCCTCAATATTGGGGATAATGTGAGGAGGGGGTTGTTACATATGTTCTTTGGTGCAAGATACTCAAGGAGAAGTACAGATACGACCTTGAAGCTAGTAGAAGCACGGTCTACTTTTAGTAGGGACATATGATTCTCTGGCCAAAAGTTATCAACATTCAACAAATCCATGCTCAATAGGAACAACACTAACTTTTGGATATGCATTATAATTGGTGGAGACCATGTTCAACTCCAACTTGACAAGTTCATCCATAATAATCATATCAACCTGAAACTCTATAGTACCTTCAAGCCCACAAGTGATTGGGACAAGGATCTTTTCAAAACATGGTTGCTTCTGGGATCTGCAAAAGCATATCTGTCCTTATGACCAACCCAACCAAACATAGAAAAGGATCCATGGTATTGGAAAGAGAGTAAATTGGAACTGACACCATTGCCTCTACCTACAACTTCCTACATACAAAAGCTTCCAAATCACTCAAGGTCCTTGTTTCATTTGGAAGGCTTCCATTCCACTAAATTATTCCTTTGACTATTGTATCTTAATAAACTAATGACTAACAATCTGCAAATTCACAAGCACCTACTTGATTTCTATATTTGTCCAAGATGCCATTCAGAATTGGAAACAAGTATCCATGCCATCAGAGACTACCCATATGAAAAGCAATGTTGTAAAACTCTTAAAAGAAATACCCAATTAACTTATTTTCCATCTCTTTCCAAATGAATGAATGGTATTTAACTAGTCTTGCAATGATGAATTCATCAACATTTGTCTCACAACTTGGACTATCTAGAAAGATGGAACATCCCTATTTTCAACCCCAAACATTTATCCAACAAAGATTACATGTAAAGAGGCACACTTGCTCACTCAATCCAACAAGAAAGCCTTACAGGCCTAGATAAGCACTACTAGTGAGAAATATGCTAACAATGTGACGACACCCCTGAACTACCTGAGAGAGGGGTCTCAATTCTAGTCAATGTTGATTTAAAAAAAAATTATAATCCTTTTTTTTAATTTAGGAGAGAACCGCCCTCGTAGAAGCGCTACTATTGTGATCCCCCAGAAAGCGTAAACTCTCGAGACATGAGATGGTGTGCTCCGGTCACCCCCCTCCCGTGCCCAATCAAATTCATGTTACTTTTCGTAGAGCGCCTTCGGCGTGATTCGAACCTGGGTCCTTCATCTGGACTTTATGAGCAGTAACCAGCCGATTCGTAATCCTTCAATCCATAAGCTTAGTTATCTTTTACAGAAATGGAATCTGGTGCTTTGGCCGCACTGAAAACAGATTGGAGAGTGACACTCTTGAAGCCGAATTGCATTCAGCTTCGAAAGGAATGCTCAAAGCATTACGACAAGGACACAGTAAACATATACATGCCTATGATTGTCAACAAGCTATAGGCATCGTTACAATCTCATGAAAGCGCCATAGTAGTATCAACATGTCTACTTGAATATACGAAGGACTACTAAACATTTTGATAAGATCAACCCCTAGAACATACTTAGAGCCCTGAACCGCACGATTGACAGTCTCGCTAAGAGAGTACTTCAATCCCCTTGTAGCTCCTTTGAGCACACATCTTGTTCTGTTTACCTTAATGTTTCCTCACAAAAACAATCTAAGCATTTAGTCTTGTATTTGTAGGGAAGAATGAATAATATTCCTCCATAGTCCCATAAAAAACATGGCAATTAGTAGAAAAATATGAAACTCAGTATACATGTAACAAAAAGCCTAATAAAGTACAGAGAAAATCTTATAGAAAAGAGCATCAGAAATCAAAATCATGAACAAAATATTGATTCAACTATGATGGTGGAGTAATAAAAATAACACCTCAGTTAGCAGAGTTAGTACATCAGTTTCAATGCTTGAGAGGAGTTCGTGAGTGAAGAAACTAAGTTGTGTGTGGTGACCGGCTAATTTTCACCCTTTTGTATAAAGAGTAACGCTTCCTTAAACTGAAACGCGTTGTCCCAACTTGGTAGCATCCTGGATCGTACCCCAACAACAAAATAGTCGTTGTGATAGCGGTTGAGTGCTTCTCGATAGTGGCCATTGCTTCCTAGAGTAGACGGGGGACTCACCACACCCCATCACAATAAAGAAGTATCCCAGCTGGGTTTGCATTGACCCCCACTGAGGTCATTGTTTTATTGACATAGACACAAGTTTCCTAAAGGTACTATTCAATTTAAAGACTGAAATACACTATATTAGGGAACAATTCTTTACTGAATGTTATCTTGATTTTGACCAAGTTATTTCATTTGTTGCATGACCTCGCCCGTGATCCTCCGGATTTCTCGAGTTTCCAATAAAGGATATTCCGATAAAAAAAAGTTATGGACTGGTTCAGGACCCATGCACGAGCTTGACTAAAATATTTTACTAATAGATAAAATACAAGCTGGTCAGTCAATATTGTTGTGATCGTGGAAACGTTGCATCCACATGAGGAGGATAAATGCTTAACTTGGGGTCAAGTAGGAGTTGTCATCATACACAAATGTGAACAGGTGGTCATGAAGGCCGCCAAGAGCAGAAGAAATGGTCATGATGCAAATCAGGGTACTGTCATTGAGATAAGATGACAAAATGCCGGCAATGTTTCCCAAGGGCTTATAAATGAGTTGCAGATTAACACAAGAGTTGAAAGAAAGGTGTGATGTCCGTAAGGATTAACTTAGGCGGCGCGGCTTAGTAAACTCCAAAGAAGTATTCCAGATTCAAACCCATATAAATAGAAAAATTCTACACATAGCACACCCTATACCCGGCCACATACCCGGTCCTCGGAAAACCTCAACAGCCGTTTTCATTTACTTCTGCGCCAGTCCACTAACTCCTCCTGCTGCATGCACATTATCTCCAGCAGCGATTTTGCATGTTTCTACATGCAAAAAGGATGCATTATCTCGTAACCAAATAAAAATCCACCATATCTCGCCACCTACTCCATGCAACTGTCATGCAAATGGCAGATATCAATCCACTATAGTTTATAAAAAAATCTATTACATATTTATCCCCACTGCAGATTACGTAAGTATTGTACCTAGAATAAATACATATACATTCACAAATGAATTTGAGAGGTACTGTACTTATATTTGACAAACTGGGTTGAAAATTATTAATTGAGTACAATACTTATAGATGCATTTTATAGTTGATTACGGACCAGATGTGCACTACATTTTTGAAAAAAAATTATATCCATGCGAAAAATGTTGTTATTGGATTTCGTAGGTACTGTACTTATGTTTCCAGATCAGTTATACAATTATGATTGATTTTGTAATTTGTTAAGTACTGTACTTATGTTTGGTTTTATAATTTGGTAAGTACTGTACTTATGTTTGAAAAAACTGAGTTGGAATTAACAAGTGAGTACTGTACTTATTTTGCATGGATTCCATAGGTACTGTACTTATGCTTCTAGATCAGTTATACAATTATGCTTGATTTTGTAATTTGTTAAGTACTGTACTTATGCTTGGTTTTATAATTTGGTAAGTTAACAAGTGAGTATTGTACTTATTTTGCATGGATTGCGTAGGTACTGTACTTATGTCCAGATGACAAATGTTACTACTGGATTTCGTAAGTACTGTACTTATGCTTCCAGATCAATGTTGTTATTGAATTCCGTAGGTACTGTACAAATACGGAAATGCAGGTGGATGCATTAGAATGAGGACACGAGGACGCTAGGACTTATATAATATAACCGCGAGAGACCAATGGGATAAAAAAATTCGATTTAGTAAATATTTGAATGGCAGATAGTAGTTGTGAAAGCTTGGGAGTCCCGTATGTCTTTTGGGCTTCCGAGGTACGCAGCAGATTTCTATTAATTAAAAAGTAGTTAAGTGTATATTCTTTGTTGGTTACCAAGAAAACGGGTGGGCTACCGGGTCTATGATATACGGTGGCTAGCGTAACTCTACAAATACGACATCAATCATTTACACGTCATAGTTGCCAATCAATTGTGCGGTTGAGATATATAGTCTTGAGTGCGCAAGGTTCTCGTGGGCCCGCAAGGAGTTATACCGTCAAGTTGAGTGATTAAGTGACTCTTGACTTGAGGAGGTTCTCTCATTAATCTAAAAAATGTCTAACATACAAAAAAAAAATGATGGGTGTCGGTGACCAAGCTGAAGTCTGATAAACATTCAATATAAGTTTGTGCGAGCAACTCCAGAAATTAGAAGACGATTGCATCCGATACAAACCCCAGTTGAAGCAGCGCCCACATGAAACCAGCTCCAGCTTGCTGACACAGCCAGTCGTTGATTTTTCATTTATTCTAAATTATGTGTGTCATTAAAGCGAGCTTTCGGATCTGTTGTATCGGTTGCTGCATTCTACTGAAGTTTCTGATCGGCGTTTAATGGAGGAGCAGCGGCATAAATAAGGGTGATTGGAAGTGCACCAACTGCGTGGGACTGAGCTGTTGGCAGAGTTAAGACAGGTTTAAAAAATGAAAAATTCTACTCATGTCCGGCCAGCCACCCGCTCGCATACCAGTGCTCGGGAACTATCAACTATTCGCGTTCCGAGATGTATTAAAATACATTACAGATTCAACATTAATTTTCATGCAAAAGCCATACAAAACTACAGCTGGGATGTCCTACTTCCCACAAAATCTGACATACACTCTTATTTAAAATTTCATCTCTTACGTACAACTTTTCAATTTTCAATTTTTTTATTAAATTATGTTGCCTTCGTGCTTCTTTGCTTTGTGTTCTTTCACAAATACGTGAGTATTGTACTTTTATCCTTTATATTGAACTGTCTTATTTATATTATTTTGACCATCGTAATATTATTTTATTTATTATTGTGAATGCATTACCTACCTTATTTGCTGAACGTAAATATACTACTAAATAGAATCAGCTATGCTTATGATTCTAGATCAGTTATACGTGAGTACTGTACTTATGCTTCTAGATGAGTTATACAATTATGTTTAATTTTGTAATTTGCTAGGTATTGTTCGTATCCATTAGTAATTGAGTTTAAAATAACAAGTGGATATAGTACTTATGGTTGCATTTTATCGCGTATTATTGATCTGATGTGCATTGTACTTGTTAGTCCCTCTTGTTGATATGGTTTTGCATAATGTTGTACTATGTTGAATACAATACTTAGGGTTGATTATGAGATACAATAAGTTTTGGGTACTGTACTTGGAAATAGACCACATGGGTGACTAATGTCTTGTTGAGTAGTGTAATTAGGGTTGTTATTGATATGAGAATAATAATTAGGTACTGTACTTATTTTTGAATTGTATAAGTGTTTAATTGTTTGTTGGGTACTGTACTTTTGCTTCTTACTGAAATACAAATCACAGTGGGGTACTGTACTTACTGAAATGATTTGGTAGGTACTATAACTTTGACAAACTTAAATCAAGAGTAAGGGACTAATTGGGTATTGTACTTATTGTTGAATTGGATAAGTGATTAATGGTCTGTTGGGTACTGTACTTTTTATTCTTACTGGAATAAAAATCATAGTGGGGTACTGTACTTAGTAATTCAATGTTCAAGTCACGAGTACAGTGTTGTTGATTCTCCGTCATTCAAAAGTACAGGACACACGAGTATTGTACGTCTGTACCCAGAATATGTGTATGGTATCCTAATATATGGTATTATGTTTCTCGCGTAATATCATTATTTCAAAATATGTCCACACTAATCTCATTGGAAAGTAATTTCTACAAGGATTCTAATGTAATTTATTTTATCGAAAAATATGCTCTGGATTGAAAGTTATGGACAAAAACATTTTCTCTCTCTTCTACTTCCCTCATCCTTTATTGCTTTAATTGCTGCTGACAGCTATTGCAGGTAGTGGGGCGTAACAGCGCAGCAGGTGGACAGTCCCGAGGTTCGGGTACAGCCCCGGGTGTATGACCGGTTGTGTATAGCGTAGCTCTAAAAAATTGGTCTGGGGGCAATCGGCTACAAAATCAAGTGTAGAGGCATTTGACAATGAGCTACGCTACACACAACCATCCATACACTCGGGGTTGTACCCAGACCTCGGGACTGTCCACCTGCTATGCTGTTGCGCCCCACTACCTGCAATAGATGTCAGCAATAATTAAAGCAATAAAGGATGAGGGAAGTAGAAGAGAGAGAAAATGTTTTTGTCCATAACTTTCACTCTGGAGTGTATTTTTCGATAAAATAAATTGCATTAGAATCCTTGTAGAAAATACTTTCTAACGAGATTAGAGTTAACATATTTTGAAATAATGATATTACGCGAGAAACATAATACCATATATTAGGATATCATACACATATTCTGGGTACAGACGTACAATACTCGTGTGTACTGTACTTTTGAATGAAGCAAAATCAACAATATTGTACTCGTGACTAGAACATTGAATTACTAAATATAGTACCCCACTATGATTTTCATTTCAGTAAGAATTAAAAGTACAGTACCCAACAAACCATTAATCACTTATACAATTCAACAATAAGTACAGTACCCAATTAGTCCCTTACTCTTGATTTAAGTTTGTCAAAGTTACAGTACCTACCAAATTTGTAACGACCCAACCTTCTGGTAACCCCCAATTAAGGGAGACTGAGAGGTCAGACCCGTTATCAAATTTCCAAATCAAGGTTCAGCAATTAATTGATAACAATTATTAAATTCTACCAGACTAAACTGAAAAGCTGTAATAAATAAAATTTTGGATTTCTAAATCTCTATCCAGAACTGGGACTAGCTAACTAATCCTCCTTTGGATTTAATTCGTGTATTTCACAAATGACAGTTTACTATTTGTCCTTTTTGTTTGTACCTAAAACGCTGACAAACAAAACGTCGGTCAGCCAAAGCTGGTATGTGGGGGGTTCACTAATCATGCAATTATCTATAACAATGTATTGCATTTAATTATCATTTAACAAACAATTTTACGTTTTAAGTATAACTACGCGATCCATGTGTCTCATATTCCCTTTATACCCCTCATGACTTCACCTATCAAGTGAATCAATTTCTAGGGCGGAGTCACATGGCACTACCCGTAGGTAGCCAGCTCCTTAACTCATGGTATGCTAAGAGTCTCATGGCACTACACGTGGGTAGCCCAGTTTCTAACTCATGATACCCTAGACCTTGCTCTAGGTTATCCTTAGCCTTTGCATAGCCACAGGGGTGGACTCGAATCTAGCTAGTTATACATGTATACTCATAGTGATAGTCATAATCACTTTATAGTTGCATGAATTGAAACATCCAATAGTTATTTCAAGCATTAAGGGAAACGTTGATAAAATCCTCGGAAAACTAATCGATGTCACTACTACAGAAACGGCCTTTGGCGTCGGTCGTTTAACCCCATTTGGCGTCGGTTTCCGACCGACGCCTATGTGGGCGCCGCTAAAGGTCGAACACTTCGGCGTCGGTTTTTTAACCGACGCCTATTTATTCTATAGGCGTCGGTCGATTAGTATATAACCGACGCCAAAAGTATTCGCGCCACAGAAAATGGCGTCATCTAGGGCACTTCCTACGTCGGTTATTTACTAAACAACCGACGCCTATATGGAATATAGCGTCGGTCTTTTAGTAGATAACTGACGCATAAAGTGCCCTACATGACGCCATTTTCTGTGGCGCGGACACTTTTGGCGTCGATTATATATCAAAAGACTGACGCCTATAGATTAAATAGGTGTTGGTTTGATACGAATATCCGACGCCATTTCCAGGACTGCTTTGGCCACATCAGGCGTCTGTGTTTTGAAAAAACCGACGCTGTAGGTCTTTGCTGACGGTTTTCTATAAATAACCGACGCCTATTTTTTTTTTTTCATATCAGTTTGCAGGCCTGCTGTGGCTGGTCAGCAGGATGAGAACCTGCAGTTCAGTTTTCTGAACTGCAGGTTTACGACATCCATTGATATCAGCCTACAAATAGGCCGCAAACCTGCAAAAGTCACAAGGAAAATTTCACACAAGTACATACATTCAGACATCAATTCAATTCTCACATTAACACATATAGAAACATTCAAATACATGTATTAACATTCAGAAATATTCATTTACAAAGTATCATTCATTATCGCTATCAACATCCCAATTATATCTTACAGTTGCCACTGCTTGTATGGCTTTTGCCCATTCTTCTCTTACTTCATTTAATGCTTCCATCGTATATGGAGGATGTATATTTTTTAAGCGTTTACCTATAGTGTGGTCAGTTTTAAACACCTACAAAGAGAATGATGTATATATATAAGTAATAATATAAAAATAAGATAAGATTGATATATTTCATACTAACTAATGAGACTATATATAATACCTCATGTATGGTATCGATGTCTAATGCGGCATATTTGATAATCATCTGCATAAATCGCATCACATAGTATGCGCATGCCCAGCCATTGTCTTGTGTAGCACACTATAAATTGAAACATACAAAATAATACAACTAAGCACAATTCACATCAATAATATATATATTCGAGTCGGGAACTTACTTGTACGTTCTGCCAATTTATTGGCTGGTTCTTTTTCCTTGGGACCGTTCCTCCAGCCTTTTTGAATGCATCTAAACCCCTACATGTTAATATAACACAATAAATTGCATAAGTAAATAGTAATGTAATAAAAGATGTTAACGGATATAAAAATGAAATATTTCTCACCAGAATAATGGCATTCTCATTACGTGTCCAATTTTAGTGTTCAATGTACTCCCCGCAGGATCTAGATAATAAACAGTGAATGTTCCGGGGACAATAACTAGTAACTCCCAATGTCTACTACTAGAGGTAAGAAGTTAACAATTAATAACTCAAAATGCAAAATAAAAATGGAATTTTCTTAAGTCCAAATTATAAATAAAGTAAACTTACTTGACATTGAATGGAGCTATTATTATCGTCTTCTTTTACTGACCAAAAATTGTAAAAGCATCTATACAGTATTGTTGAACATTATCAGGGTCTATAGCTACCAAACTAATCAATGATGGAATCAAAAATCCCACATGATCATATGCAAATTGTTTGCAATGATCTTCGACTAAGTAGCTGCAAAACATATAGGCGTATGCATTAATATATAAGAAACCAGATCACCGGATCTTACACAAGGTATATGGATGTATAAACAAGATCTCACCTTATCCATGTCTCTATCATTGATGTATTCAGCCAATCATACATAAACAACTCAATAATATCTTGTATAAATAAAGAGCTATCGTATGATTGACCTGCATAATCTGCATCTAAAGAAACTATTATAGGGAAATGTATATTATGTGCCCGTAGCCAACATGCCATTCCCCTACAAGCAGGACCTAACGGGTATGTTAGGTCAGTTGGAACCCAAGTTGGTAATGCGGGAAGTGGAGGTGGAGGCCTAGGTGCTCCTGGTGTCTTCTTTTTAACCTGTATATATAATTTCAGATCAGTTGACATCATATATACACATTAACAGTCTAAATCAATGTAAATTTATCTTACAATTTCAGTCGTGTAGACGACATCTACTTTGGGCCACAATATGACCCCGCCTTCTGCCTCACCAAGTGTATCAATATCTGGGTGGGCATATGGCAACGCAACTTCCCTCCAATCGGGTAATACATGTAGCGGGCTCACACGAATGTAGCCCTGCGGCATTGGAGTCCCATGAAACGTTGCCCCAGGAAGGGACTGGTAAGCCTGCGCCTCTGCAACAACATAGTCTTGCATTCTTAAGTGGCATGGCTTCAATGCCTACAAATTTACGTAAAGAATGTTATACATATATACATATAATCTTGAAAACATATCATCTTGAAAAGACTAGCTACAATGTCATAAACAATACTTACAACAGACGTGCTAGGCGATGGGTCTCCAGGATTACTCGTAGTCTGTGCATCAGGAGAAGAGTGGGTCGCCATAGGCTGATTGGAAGCCTGAGATGCCTGCCACCGCAGCAATTCTTCCTTGACCTTCTCAGCAACTACATCGTTGACCTTCTTAGCAACTAAATCCTCAACTCTCTTATTCTCCTATACATGGATAAAAGAAACATTAGCTTCTTATTAATGAATTTCCTTTTGTAGTAACATTCTAAAAAAAGAATAGGTTACCTCTTCTTGAGAAAGTCCCGCTCTGGGTTTGCCCTGGGATGGCCCAAAGAATGCTTTGATGCCAACACCAGCGCCGGCACCTCTAACACGTCCAGGATGCTCTGGGTTACCCAGAGCAACTGTCAATTCATCCCTTGTGCCCTGAGGGATGAACGTGCCTTGTTTCCTCTGCTCGTGCAGCTCCCGCTAATCACCATAAACAGAAATTGGTAAGTTAACACCACAAATAATCAATATTCAAACGATTTCTCTAAGAGTTGTATTTTACCATTTTTGCAGCCGCCTCAGCAGTTACAGGCTTCTTTATTTCACAGGTTTTGATTTTGAAATCTCTCCATGCCAGTGCCATTCTGTATAGCCTTGTACAATCCCGTTACACATGACATGACTTTTGATTTCCTCACCAGTGTTGACTTTCAAGTTGTTACCGCAATGCCTACATGGACAGTAGAACCTATCTGTAGGTTTTTTCCTATGTTCCTCGGCAAATCTAATAAACTGATCAAGACCAGATATAAACTCTGGGGTGCAACGATTACGAATGGACATCCATGATCTATCCATTCTATGATCAGAGAAAACAAGTATATACTAGGAAACAAGTATATATTAGGAAAAGATTAGGGTATACACTTACAACCTAAGCGTATAATGTGATGTCATTCTTATATATAATAAATGTGTACCACCTATCCCATCCTTGAACACCTAATCTCACTAGTAAGTGTATAATGTGTATTGGGTTTTCAAGAAAATTTCGGCAGCATTTCCCCGCTGTTCTCTAAGTACATATGTACTTAGAGAACAAACGGGGAAATGCTACCAAAATTTTCTCAAAAACCCAATACACATTATACACTTACATCTTAAGTGAGATTAGGTGTTCAAGAACAGTCCCAAACCGGGGACTATCCAAGATTTACTCCTAATGAGTCAATCTTGGACGGGTTTCTAGGCCAACAAACACTTTGATGTCATTCTTATATATAATAAATGTGTACCACCTATCCCATCCTTGAACACCTAATCTCACTAGTAAGTGTATAATGTGTATTTGGTTTTCAAGAAAATTTCGGCAGCATTTCCCCGCTGTTCTCTAAGTACATATGTACTTAGAGAACAAACGGGGAAATGCTACCGAAATTTTCTCGAAAACCCAATACACATTATACACTTACATCCTAAGTGAGATTAGGTGTTCAAGAACAGTCCCAAACCGGGGACTATCCAAGATTTACTCCTAATGAGTAAATCTTGGACGGGTTTCTAGGCCAACAAATACATGTGTTGTCATTCTTATATATAATAAATGTCTATAAAGTACATGCAACATGGTTAATCCTAATCAACAGAGCATTATTAAATAATAAATCAAGAAATCAATAGTTTCAAACAAAAGGTCTAGGAATCTTTACTAGACATTATATGTATCCCTAATCATCATATTTAACATACTACATTATTATGAACATCCAGATCAGATTAAGATCATACTATGTTATAACCATTGGTTTAATAACCCTATTTCCGCATGTACATGTTTATCAACTTTAATGACATCAGAATATATAATGACATCAGAATATATAGAAGAATCATAATTTAATATGTTGGGATCACAAAATTATATAATGACATCAGAATATATAGAAGAATCATAATTAACATGATTAACAACATGCTCATCAAACTAGGGTTTTCTTGAATATCATCTAATATTTGTGTACTAGACATTATATTTATCCCTAATCATCATATTTAACATACCATTATTATGAACATCCAGATTAGATTAACTCTAATCAAATACATTACATGCATTTTTATCACAACAATTTGATCGATGCATAAAAAAGTAGAGCAGCTAGCAGCGGGAAGACCAACCTTGTCAGAGGGAAGAAGGCAGAGGCTCCGGTGGCTCTGGCTGGAGAAGTAGCTAGCAGCGACGGCAGTGGAGGAGCAGCTAGCAGCTCCGGTGGCTCTTGCGGTGGTTGCGGCGGCGCGACGACGGTGGAAAAGCACCAGGCGGCGCCTAATCTCAGGCGTGGCGGCGGCGCCGGTTCTCAGGCGCTTGGAGCAGCAGGGGCGGGCAGCAGGGGCGGCGGAGAAGGGGGCGCGGAGAAGGAGGAGTGGTGGCAGAGAAGGGGGCGCCGGAGAAGGGGGCGCCGGAGAAGAAATAGCCGGAGAAATGGTGCTGGAGAAGAAATCGCCGGAGAGAAATCGCCGGCAGCAGAGAAGGTAATTGCTCGCAATGAAACAGAAGAAAGGGGAAGAGTCGGGCGATCGCGGGTTATAAGTTCCCAAATAGCGTCGGTTGTTTTAAACAACCGACGCCTAAACATCTTTAGCGTCGGTTGTTTTAAACAACCGACGTCCAATTGGACGCTATTTTCATGAAATTGTTTGGCGGGAACCACCTTCAGCGTCGGTTATAAAAGGATAATCGATGCTGAAAGTGACACTTTTCACGCAAATTTTCATCGCACATAGGCGTCGGTTTATACCTACATAACCGACGCTGAAAATTACACTATTTTTTTTTATCAAAATTTGGATTTCGCGGCCGACTTTCAGCGTCGGTTTGTTATAAACAACCGACGCTGAATACAAAGCGGTACCCGTGTCTGGCTGGTCTTCGAATATAGACGTCGGTTTGCTTAAACAACCGACGCCTAACATATAAGGCGTCGGTTTTCCTTAATAACCGACGCCCAAAAAAGTGACACTGACTGCTATTTCTGTAGTAGTGTGTAGTCATAAGCGTCACCACATACCTCTTATTGCAGTTTCAGATACAGAATCAAATTTGAAGAGAGAGAATATCCAAGCAATCAAACAATTTGCATAGAAACCCTAAAAATAAAAGTACAAGTTTACTTTTATTAATATTTATCCAATTTCATCATGTCCCTTAGGGGTTTTATCCAATTTTAGGGTTTCCTTGAAAATTAGGGTTTTGCCTTCATTCTTAATTATTGTGAACCCTAATTCATCAAAATCACTCGAAACCTTTAAATTCTCTCCTTTTAATAATTCCTAACAGTTTTAGGATCATTATTTAGCAATTTACTTCTTTAATGCAAAATAATCATGATTTTCTTCTTCTTTTACCCTAAATTAGGGTTTCCATACACATCACTCTCCATTCATAAACATAAACCCTAATTTAGCCACCTTTATAATTAAAATGAATGAAAACTTCATATTATTAACTAACAGGTTAATAATCCCCATTTTAACCCATTAAGTTACAAAGAATCACCCTTAATATGCAATTAGGGTTTCCAATTACTTTTCAACACATTTTTATAACAAAATAGGGCACTTTTGCAAAACAAAATAGATCTCGATTCTTAAAGAATTTTTATCAGATTCCTTGCATTTTTCTACCCAACTTTCATATATAAAGTTTCTTTATTCGATATTCCTAGCTATTACTATGATTTTAGCAAGGTAATTTACCGAATTTTTGTAGCTGCTTGATCTGTGGATCGGTGGTCCACTTCTCAGATCTGATGGTTCTGCTTAGTGCGCCTAGATAATGCCTCCCTTGCGCGGGAGCATTAGATTATCCTGGAGTCCACAGTGGACCGCGATCGGAGGGTGGGCGCCTCGTCGTCTACCTCCGTTCTGAGCAAAGTCTCGCGGTCAACTCGCTAGTTGACCTTGAGCTCTAGGCCACCCGCAGAACAACTGAGGAGCCTCGAAGCTTCTCCGGTGATTCCCGAGCTTGCTGCTTCAACCAATTATGTACTTCCACCCAACCTTCACCCTTAACACGTTGCCGAAAGGTTTCCGCCGAGTTGCACGCCGTGGAGGTGGTGTATTAGGTTAGAATCCCAAATTGGAAGTACCATTCTACTTGTCTTCGCTCTCCGCAGCAAAGGGGACAGTTTATAGGGACGATGGTACCCTCACGATGCTCCCCCTTATATAGGGTTAGGACCTAGGATTCCATAGTTTGGGGGTTCCTCTCCCCGACGAGGATTGCCCATAAAACTTGGGTCTAACGTAATCGCAGAGATCTCCTGGACCCAATGGGACTATCAACTCATTAATTCGTTGCCACAAATTCGAGAAAAAGGAAGAGGAAAGTTCCTCCTGAACCAACGAGAGTCCTTGTCCTACTAGGATCTAGACAATGAGTCGGGTCAGTTGGATTAAGATCCAACGGCCCCAATCATCCGCGTTCAAACAGAGAAGGAAAGATTTCTCAATTATTTGAATTATTTTCCAATATAATGATAATCTTGGAAAAATCATAACTCCTAATTATTAACTCCGTTTTTATTCAAATTTGAGGAAAGCTCTTTCATTCCTTTATCTTTCATTGTACAAAAATTGGAGTCATTATCCAAAGGAAACAAGCCCTTTTCTTTAGTTCCAAGTTATCCCTTATTTAATTGTATTTTCCACATATTCTTTATTTCCTTTACCATTATCTAATTATCCTAAGTTTCATAGAACCTCAAGGAACCTTTATAACTCGAAAACTCATTTTGGGAAAATATCTTTTGTCTTTTAATCATCCTTTATTCCTTTTCTTAAATATTCTATTTTCCCATTGTAATTCTTTAATGGAATTCCTTTTTCATTTCTTTTTATTGTTCTTTGGGCTTAATGGCCAATAAGGCCCATTAAGATAGCATGCAAGGCTATTATTCACGAAATTCATTCAAATCAAACCATGAAATCAAACATTGGTATTATTTATATATTTTAGAGAGATTTACAAATCTCATTACATGTATTGGAAAATGAGGTTATAACATCCTCCCCTCCTTATAGGAATTTTGCCCTCAAAATTCAACAATCAAGAAAACAAATCAGGATATTCTTTTTCCAATGTCCGTCTTCAGCTCCCATGTGGCCTCATCCTCTCCATGGTGCTTCCAAAGAACCTTTACCATCTCAATATTCTTATTTCTGTGTTCTTTTACCTTGGTATCTAGAATCCACAAAGGCAACTCAGGATAATACAGCTTTCCTTAAAGCTCAATTGGTTCAATGCTCAGCATATGTTTTGGATCTTGCACATATCGCTTCAGATTAGACATGTGAAACACATCATGCATCATACTGTATTGAGGGGGTAACGCCAAATGATATGCAGCTTCACCAATCCGTTCTAACACTTAAAACAGACCCACGTACCGGCGACTCAACTTTCCTCTATTTTTAGCTATAGCTCGGAGCGGTCGGATTTTTAGAAAAACATGTTCTCCCACAGCGAAATGCACATCAGTCCGCTTTGCATCAGCATACGACTTCTGTCGATCCTGGGCTCTCTTTAGCCTTTGCCTAATCAAAGCGACTTTATCAGCATACACTTGGAGTTCATCTGACCTCAATAAGGTCCTTTCACCAACATCATCCCAGTGAAGTGGTAACTGACATGGTCTCCCATACAGAGCTTCATATGGAGGCATCCCGATACTGGCTTGGTAACTGTTGTTGTAGGCAAACTCAGCTAAAGGTAGGTATTGCTCCCATGATCCACCCCAATCGAGCACACAAGCTCGCAGCAGATCCTCTAAGGTCTGAATCGTCCTTTCTGACTGACCATCTATCTGGGGGTGATAAGAGGTACTGAACTTCAACCTTGTACCTAGTTCCTCTTGAACCTTCTTCCACAACTTGGAAGTAAACTTTGGGTCTCTATCAGAGATGATGGAACCGGGTACGCCATGCAAGCGTACTATCTCTCTGATATACAACTCAGCTTAATTGGACACCTTGGCTGTGGTCTTTAGGGCAAGGAAGTCTGCTGACTTGGTAAGGCGATCTACCACAACCCATATCGCATCATGACCTCTCTTGGTCTGGGGTAGACCCACCACGAAATCCATGGTGATCTGCTCCCATTTCCACTCTGGAATCTCTATAGACTGTAAAAGTCCGTCGGGTCGTTGGTGTTCAGCCTTCACCATTTGGCACGTAAGAAAACTGGCTACATAAGCTGCAATGTCTCTCTTCATCCCTGGCCACCAGAAAAACCTCTACATGTCCTTAAACATCTTAGTAGTTCCTGGGTGTACCGTGTACTTGGAACCATGAGCCTCTTGTAGGATACGTTCCTTGAACGGTGAATCTTCAGGAACCCATATGCGATTCTCAAAACGTATTCCTCCATCTATTCCCAATGAAAGATGGGTATGTGGCTTCTGCATCAAGCCTTTCATCATGTCAAGTCCTCCACTGGACAACTGTGCTACGACAATCTCACTCAATAACTCAGATTGTATCTAGATATTGGCCAAACGAACTCAATCATCTAACGGTTGAGGTGACCATTCCACCAATTCTTCTAAGCTCTTCCATTGAGTGGACAAAACAGTTGCACATCTGAGCTATTTTCAACTTAGAGCATCAACTACGACATTTGCCTTTCTAGGATGATAGGCAATGGTGAAGTCGTAATCTTTCATGTACTCCATCCATCGTCGTTGTCGTAGGTTCAAGTCTTTTTGCGTCAGTAGATACTTCAGGCTCTTATAGTCTGTGAAGATCTCAAAAGTGGCACCATACAGGTAATGCCGCCATATCTTCAGGGCATGGATTATAGCAGCTAACTCCAGGTCATGGATCGGGTAATTCACCTCGTTGGGATTGAGTTGTCGGGAGGCATATGCAACCACATGCTGATTCTGTTCCAACACACAAGCAAGTCCCATCTTTGATGCATCGGTGAAAATCATGAAACCCTCATTGCCTGATGGTAGAGTCAAAACTGGTGCAGTGGTCAGCTTCTCTTTCAGCTCTTGGAAATGAGCCTCACAAACATCGAACCACACAAACTTCACATCTTTCCGAGTCAACATAGTCAAAGGCAAGGCGGTCTTTGAGAAATCCGCGATGAAGCGTCGATAATATCCTGCTAACCCCAAGAAGCTGCGTATCTCGGAGGGGTTCTTTGGTGCTGGCCAGTCTCGAACCGCCGACACTTTAGCTGGATCTACGGTGATCGTTCCTCCTGAGATGATGTGTCCCAGGAACATGACTCGGTCTATCCAAAACTCACATTTAGAGAATTTTCCATAAAACTTCTGCTTTCTCAAGATATCAAGGACTTTACTTAGGTGGTCTCGGTGTTGTTCTAAGTCATCTGAATAAACCAGTATGTCATCTATGAACACTATGACAAAAGAGTCAAGGAAGGGTTGGAACACACTGTTCATAAGGTTCATGAACACACTGGGTGCATTGGACAACCCAAAAGGCATAACCACGAACTCGTAGTGGCCATACCGGGTTCTAAAAGTGATTTTTGGGATGTCCTCACTCTTAACCCTCAACTGGTGGTAACCTGACCTTATGTCGATCTTTGAAAAGACTCGAGCTGACTTTGAATGGTCAAACAAGTCATCTATCCGGGGTAAAGGGTATTTGTTCTTAATGGTAGCATAGTTGATCATTCGGTAGTCTATGCACATACGGAGCGAACCATCCTTTTTCATTACAAAAAGAACTGGTGCTCCCCAAGGTGATGTGCTAGGGCGGATAAAACCCTTGTCTAGCAATTCCTGCAATTGTTTCTTCAACTCAAGCAACTCAGCAGGGGCCATTCTATAAGGTTCTCGGGATATAGGGTTTGTACCAGGGGCTAGCTCTATGGAGAAATCTACTTCTCTTTCGGGAGAAATCCCAGGTAGATCATCTAGAAAAACATCTGCATAGCCCCTAACTACCTCTATTTCTTCTAAGGGTTGCACCTTTGGTTCAGGCTCGGTAACTACTGCTAGGAAAGCTTGACACCCTTTACTCATCATCTGCTTTGCCTTCAAGGCTGGCACATACAGGCTGGTAGTGACATCCTTCCTACCCCTAATGAAAAAAGGTGGGTGACCTGGTCTCTTAATGATCACTTTCTTCTCCCTACAGTCAAGGTTGGCCCTATAGGTATAAAGCCAATCCATGCCAATGATTACATCAAAATCATTCATGTCAAGGAGGATAAAATTTGTAGGAAACTCATGATCTCGATATTTCACAGGTATCACCGGAGTTTTCAAAAGGGAAGTAAAGATCTGACCACTCGGGGTTGTAACATCTAAGACATATCCTAGATCCTTGATATCCAAACAAATCGTAGTTGCAAGATTTCTCAAAATGAAAGTATTAGTAGATCCAGAGTCAAACAAAGCTTTTACATTATGTCCCATGACTTCAAGCATGCCTACATTGTTTTTCATCATGCATTAGACCATTACATGCTTAAATTAAAACATAAAATAAAACTCTAGGGGTTATTACCCTCGATCAACCGATTAGCATTTACTTGAGCCTCCTCATTGTCAATGGCAAACACCCGTGCTTGTCTTCTTTCTACTGCAGGTGGGGCTACAGCTATAGGTGGAGCTGCCACAGGTGGAGCTGCTACTGGTGGGGCTGCCACTGGTCCTTGTCCTCTGGGCTCTGGCATAGGACAGACGGACTGCAGATGTCCTTCTTGGTGGCAGCGGAAGCAAGTCTTCTTCTTGTAGCGACATTCACTGGCGTGGCCCTTCCCGCAGGTGCGGCAAGGAGGTCGGTTGTTCTCTTGACGAGGTTTCCCTTTTCCTCCATGTTTACCTTTAGCTTGATGATGTCCTTGACCCTTCTTGTGGTTGTTTCTTGGGCCTTGGGCTCCTTCAGTGAAACCCAAGTACCACTTGGGTGGAAACGGGGCAGGCATCACCGTCCTTTCCATGTCTAAAGCAGTGTTGTAGGCTTCAGCAAAAGTTTTGGGTTTACTTGCCATCACATGGGGCTTGATGGCAGCGTGAAGATGTTCCACAAAGTGGTCCACCCTCCTCTCTTCATCCATCATATGTCCAAAACATTCCAGGAGGCGTAACCTATGACCAAAGTCCGCAACTGAAGAGCTTCCTTGAGTCATGCTAGTGAACTCTCTTTCCTTCTCTTTCTTTACTGCGACAGGGAGGAATTTGGCGGTGAAGATCGTCTTGAAGTCAGCCCAAGCCATGGGTTCCTCTGTCAAATCCCGACCAGTGATGTGGGTCTCCCACCATATCTTGGCTGCTCCTTCCAGGAGATGAGCAGCAAAGAGGACCTTCTTGCTCGACTGAACTTCTAGCATGGGAAAACCATTCTCAACTGCAAGCAGCCAAGCTTCCGCTTTGTCGACTACCTCTATCTTGTCTTCTCCCCAGAACTTCTCGATATTCAACTTGACGAAGTCCAGGATGGTGGCTCCCAGTCAAGGACGAATTGGAAGTGGCTCACCATTCTCGGCTCTGGCTAGGTCCCGGAGGGCCAATGCATTAATGGCCTCTGTCAGCTTCTTCTGCTGATCTATCCACAAGGCCTCAGAGGTGTGGATCATCATAGCTGGCTCTGGACCTCCATCTTGGTCCTCATCCATCTGGTCTACTTCCTCGTACACATGTTGCTCTTCATACTCTTGGTCCTGCTCTTGATCAAGGTCGTCGAAGGGTATCGGATCAGGGTTAGGGACCTCATGAGTGGTCTCTTCAGGCCTCTTTCTCTTCTTAGAGGATTCACCATCCTGGTTCTTCTTCCTCTTCTCTGAAGACCCCTTTCCTTTGCGGGGAGGCCAAGAACTCCTAGCTGGGTTCCCAGTTCCCTCAGGGATAGCAACTTTTTTTGTACGAGCCATCTACATAAGCATACACTACTACAGAAATAGCATTCAGTGTCACTTTTCTGGGCGTCGGTTATTAAGAAAAACCGACGCCTAACATATAAGGCGTCGGTTGTTTAAGCAAACCGACGTCTATATTCGAAGACCAGACAGACGTGGGTACCTCTTTGTATTAAGCATCGGTTGTTTATAAATAACCGACGCTTAAAGTCGCCCGCGAAATCCATATTTCGATAAAAAAAATAGTGTCATTGTCAGCGTCGGTTATATACCTAGAAAACCGACGCCTATGTGCGATGAAAATTTGCGCGGAAAATGTCACTTTCAGCATCAGTTATCCTTGTATAACCGACGCTGAAGGTGGTTCCCGCCAAACATTTTCATGAAAATATCGTCCAATTGGACGTCGGTTGTTTAAAAAAACCGACGCTAAAGATGTTTAGGCGTCGGTTGTTGTAAACAACCGACGCTATTTGGGAACTTCATAACCCTCGATCGCCCGACTCTTCCCCTTTCTTCTGTTTCATTGCGAGCGATTTCTTCTCTGCTGTCGCCCGACTCTCTGCTCCTTCTTCTCCACGACAGCGCCGCCGTGCCGCCACTGCTACTCCAGCGCCCCCTTCTCCGGTGCCCCCTTCTCCTTCTCCTCCGCCGCCGCACCCCCTTCTCCTTCTCCTCCGCCTGGCCGCTGCCTGCCTGCCGCCGCCTGGCCGCCTGCCTACATGCCGCCGCTGATGCTCCCTGCTCGTCGGAGTCGCTGCCGCTGGTTCTGGAGCTCGCCGGCCGCCGCCCACGTACTCAACCAGCTCAACCTCGCCCTACTCTGCTTGCCCAGGTACCTGCCGACCTACCCAGGTGCGAAATTGGTTCTTTATGTGCCAACCTAATCTGCTTGCTTAATCTGCTTGCGGGAAATTGGCTCCCTACTCTGCTTGCTTAATGTGCCTAATCTATTTTAAGTGGTCCTAATATCATAACATGATAGTTTTATAATCATGGCTAAACATAATATGAACTAGATCTTTTTATGTCATTAAATCAATGAACTTAGGAATTGGGGGTTCAGGAATAACCCTAATGATAACAGGATAATAAGGAAACCTAAACTCTAGATTAGGACTTGAGTAGCGTTTAATGTTATTATATGATTTGTGGCACTTTAGGATGTATATTGATTTCTTGATTTATTATTTAATAATGCTCTGTTGATTAGGATTAACCATGTTGCCTGTACTTTATAGACATTTATTATATATAAGAATGACAACACATGTATTTGTTGGCCTAGAAACTCGTCCAAGATTGACTCATTAGGAGTAAATCTTGGATAGTCCCCAGTTTGGGACTGTTCTTGAACACCTAATCTCACTAAGGATGTAAGTGTATAATGTGTATTGGGTTTTCGAGAAAATTTTGGTAGCATTTCCCCGTTTGTTCTCTAAGTACATATGTACTTAGAGAACAGCGGGGAAATGCTGTCGAAATTTTCTTGAAAACCCAATACACATTATACACTTACTAGTGAGATTAGGTGTTCAAGGATGGGATAGGTGGTACACATTTATTATATATAAGAATGGCATCACATTATACACTTAGGATGTAAGTGTATACCCTAATCTTTTCCTAATATATACTTGTTTCCTAATATATACTTGTTTTCTCTGATCATAGAATGGATAGATCATGGATGTCCATTCGTAATCGTTGCACCCCAGAGTTTATATCTGGTCTTGATCATTTTATTAGATTTGCCGAGGAACATAGGAAAAAACCTACAGATAGGTTCTACTGTCCATGTAGGCATTGCGGTAACAACTTGAAAGTCAACACTGGTGAGGAAATCAAAAGTCATGTCATGTGCAATGGGATTGTACAAGGCTATACATAATGGCACTGGCATGGAGAGATTTCAAAATCGAAACCAGTAGATTTCGATAGCAGTGCTTGGGTGGAAGAAGAAATTGCCTCCGATGACGTAAATGTGAACGAACCTGTTCCAGCAGACATCGTTGATGCGATGCTGGATAGTTGTAGGGTAGAGCACACCGATCCACCTCCTATATTTAGAAACATTGTGCATGATGCTGAGATACCGTTATACACAGGCTGTGCTAAGTTTACGAAGCTTAGAGCTGTGTTGAGATTGTATAAGTTGAAAGCTAACAATAGATGGAGCGACAAAAGCTTCACTTCATTGTTGACTTTGTTGAAAGAAATGCTTCCTGAAGGAAACGAGCTGCCAATCTCAACATACCAGGTAAAGAAAATGTTGTGCCCAATGGGAATGGAAGCCAAGAAGATACACGCATGCCCGAATGATTGTGTATTATTTCAAAAGGACTATGTAGATTTGAAAGATTGTCCAAAATGTGGTGTGTCACGGTATAAATTGACGACTTTGGGGGAGTCCAAAACTGGTTCTCCTGCCAAGGTGTTGTGGTATCTACCTATAATATCACGGTTTCAACGCTTGTTTGCAAATCCGAAAGATGCGAAGAATTTGAGGTGGCATGCAGATGTTAAGAAAAATAATGATGGGATCATGCGACATGCGTCTGATTCCCCACAGTGGAAGAAGATTAATCTATTGTACCCCAAATTTGGTGAAGAAGATAGGAATCTAAGACTTGGGCTTTGTACAGATGGGATGAATCCGTATGGGACATTGAGTAGCCAACATAGCACTTGGCCAGTCATGCTTGTTATATACAATCTTCCTCCCTGGATGTGTATGAAAAATAAGTACGTTATGTTGTCATTGTTGATATCGGGCCCTAAACAACCCGGAAATGATATTGATGTTTATCTTGAACCTTTGATTGATGACTTAAAGAAACTTTGGGCTGAAGGTGTGATAACCTATGATGCTTCAGCAAGAGAGACATTTCGTTTGCACGCTATGTTGTTTTGCACTATTAATGACTTTCCAGCATATGGGAATTTGTCTGGATATAGTGTCAAAGGAGCTAAAGCGTGTCCTATATGTGAAGAAAACACTGATTCAATAAGACTAAAACATGGCGGCAAGACTGTATATCTTGGTCATCGAAGGTTTCTTTCAAAATTCCATCCGTATCGTAGGAAGCGCAAAGCATTCAATGGATGGAATGATGAACGGAGTGCACCTAAACCTATACCAGGGGATGTTGTTTATGAAAGATTAAAAGACATTGTCAATGAATTTGGTAAGAAATCACAATGTAGTATGGCCACACGGAGTGACAATTCTTCATTCAAGAAGAAGTCAATATTTTGGGATCTTCCTTATTGGAGTTCTTTGACAGTCAGGCATTGTATCGATGTAATGCACGTTGAGAAAAATGTTTGTGATAGCATCATTGGTACTCTGTTAAATATACCAGGTAAGACTAAAGATGGGATAAAATCCAGACTGGACCTACGTGAAATGGGAATAAGGTCAGAATTAACAGAATTACGTGAAATGGGTAGTAAAAGAACATACTTACCTCCCGCTTGTTACATGTTGTCTAGAAAGGAGAAGAAAACTTTTTGTGAATGCTTGGTAAATGTTAAGGTGCCACATGGTTACTCATCCAACATCCGTAGATTGGTATCAATGAAAGATCTGAAGTTGATAGGTCTTAAATCTCATGATTGTCACACTCTAATGCAACAAATATTACCCGTGGCAATTCGATCTATATTGCTGAAGCATGTAAGGTTTGCAATTACCAGACTTTGTTTCTTTTTCAACAGTCTATGCAGTAAAGTTATTGACCCTGATACTCTCGATAATTTGCAAAGAGAAGTGGTTGTTACCCTATGTCAGCTTGAGATGTATTTCCCTCCTTCGTTCTTTGATATCATGGTACATCTTTTTGTCCACTTGACTAGGGAAGTGAAAATGTTGGGACCAGTTTTCTTGCATTGGATGTATCCCTTTGAACGATACATGAGCATTTTTAAAGGTGATGTTCGAAACCGTTATCGGCCTGAAGGGAGTATTATTGAAGGTTATGTGGCGAGAGAGGTTATGGATTTTTGCAATGACTTTCTCAGTGGTAATGACACTCCTGATAATGACAAGAATATTGAGGAGGGCAAAGGAATTTTGGGATCACGGGTGAAAGTAATCAGCCGTGAGCAGTTGGAACAAGCTCACTTGTATATTTTACATAATATGGACGAAGTGAGTGTTTATATCGAGGAACATACCAATTTCATAAAGAGACAACATCCTCGAGCAAGTTCAATGTGGCTTGCTAGAGAGCATAATAAGACTTTTACTAAGTGGTTTGAAGGTAAAGTCTTACATCAACTATCTCAAACATCAAATGATATTACAGAAACTATCAAATGCCTCGCCTTTAAACCAAAACCGAATGTTTGACTACATAGATTTCAAAATTCCGCTCTTTAAATGTAATTGGGTTGATAACACCAAAGGAGTTATAGTGGATGAATTGAGTTTCACTTTGGTGAACTTTGAAAAGATTGGCGAGAGGGTGAACCATTCATATTGGCATCACAGGCGAAACAAATATTCTATATCGATGATCCTGCGAATGATAAATGGTCAGTTGTTCTTCATGGTAAAAGACAATTCATTGAAGATCCTATAGATGAAGAAGAGTACTATGATAAGTATGATGACTCCAGTCCATTCTCATTTGGGTTGCCAACTCCACAAAATATTGAAGCTAATGATGACTTATATGTGCGCGGAGATCACAATGAAGGATTGTTAATTGATAAAAGATCACAATTTTAGAGACATGTATGTTTATACAAATGCTAAATATTTGCCTTTTTCTAGTTAATACAAATGCTAAATGTTTGCCTTTTTCTAGTTAATACAAATGCTAAATGTTTGCCTTTTTAATGACATTTTCAGATGGCTGACCATGATGAGCATGATGTCCATGATGAGCATGAAGTCCATGATGAGCATGCTGTCCATGACGAGCATGGCGAGGATACCAATGTAAGTTCTAAAAACATATCCTGTATTTCTATAAAATTCATTATCTTCTAGTTATGTCATATATCCTATATTTCTATATTGGGCTAATTTAGTGTGTTTTTTTTTGTCAAATTTTAGGTTGATGATGTACCTGTACCCACTGAAGCACTGGAGCATCTTGATGCACAGCACCAAACACTTAACAAGAAAAGGGGCATCACTCTGTTGAAGAAGTTATTAGCGCTAAGTGGTAGTGGATCCAAATTGGTGGTGGAGTTTGATAATGGAGGAAATGCAATTGGAGTGAACCGCAATAATTTTGTAAACTATCTTGGGTGTACCACTCGGAGCCATTGTGGTGTTAAGTATGATAATTGGCATAAAGTTCCTCAAGGGAAAAAAGACTTGATATGGAAGGATTTATGCGTGAGTTATTATTATTTGCAATTCTATTTTGTAGATTACAAATTCTATTATTTGCAATTCTATTTTGGATACTAGTTAATAACATTTCTATTTTACAGAATCTGTTTGCATTGGATGAGAAGTTGCATCGTAAAAGTGTGATGCAACGCACTGGAAAGATGCTTACGAATTATAGGACAAATCTGAACAGAGAATACATAAAAGAGGGTGATAAGAAGAAGAAATCAGCCCTTGAACAATGGAACTTCTTGGACAAAGAAGATTGGGACAATTTTGTTGCTTCAAGAAAATCTGAAGAATTCAAGGTATTAGGCGTCACTCCCAATTTAATTAACATTTAGTGCTACTAACCAAATCATTAATGTGCATACTAACTAGGCCCTCAGTGACGCACAAAAATCAAGGCGTGCACTGAATGTGCATGACCACACTATGGGTCTAAAAGGCTATGCAAGCGTTCTCCAAAGACTACAGGCAGAGTCTGCGGCTACTCAGCAATCTGCTGCTACTCAGGAATCTGCTCCTACTCAGGAGTCTGCTCCTACTCAGGAGTCTTCCACACCCATGCCTCGCCATGATATCTGGATAGCTGGCAGGCAAAACAAGAAGGGTGAAATAAAGAAGCTTGTAACTGCTGAGGCGGCTGCAAAAATGGTAAAATACAACTCTTAGAGAAATCGTTTGAATATTGATTATTTGTGGTGTTAACTTACCAATTTCTGTTTATGCTGATTAGCGGGAGCTGCACGAGCAGAGGAAACAAGGCACGTTCATCCCTCAGGGCACAAGGGATGAATTGACAGTTGCTCTGGGTAACCCCGAGCATCCTGGACGTGTTAGAGGTGCCGGCGCTGGTGTTGGCATCAAAGCATTCTTTGGGCCATCCCAGCGCAAACCCAGAGCGAGACATTCTCAAGAAGAGGTAACCTATTCTTTTTTTAGAATGTTACTGCAAAAGGAAATTCATTAATAAGAAGCTAATGTTTCTTTTATCCATGTATAGGAGAATAAGAGAGTTGAGGATTTAGTTGCTAAGAAGGTCAACGATGTAGTTGCTGAGAAGGTCAAGGAAGAATTGCTGCGGTGGCAGGCATCTCAGGCTTCCAATCAGCCTGTGGCGACCCACTCTTCTCCTGATGCACAGACTGCGAGTAATCCTGGAGACCCATCGCCTAGCACGTCTGTTGTAAGTATTGTTTATGACATTGTAGCTAGTCTTTTCAAGATGATATGTTTTCAAGATTATATGTATATATGTATAACATTCTTTACGTAAATTTGTAGGCATTGAAGCCATGCCGCTTAAGAATACAAGACTATGTTGTTGCAGAGGCGCAAGCTTACCCGTCCCTTCCTGGGGAAAGGTTTCACGGGACTCCAATGCCACAGGGCTATGTTCGTGTGGGCCCATTACATGTGTTACCCGATTGGAGGGAAGTTGCGTTGCCATATGCCCACCCAGATATTGATACACTTGGTGAGGCAGAAGGCGGGGTCATATTGTGGCCCAAAGTAGATGTCCTCTACACGACTGAAATTGTAAGATAAATTTACATTGATTTAGACTGTTAATGTGTATATATGATGTCAACTGATCTGAAATTATATATACAGGTTAAAAAGAAGACACCAGGAGCACCTAGGCCTCCACCTCCACTTCCCGCATTACCAACTTGGGTTCCAACTGACCTAACATACCCGTTAGGTCCTGCTTGTAGGGGAATGGCATGTTGGCTACGGGCACATAATATACATTGCCCTATAATAGTTTCTTTAGATGCAGATTATGCAGGTCGATCATACGATAGCTCTTTATTTATACAAGATATTATTGAGTTGTTTATGTATGATTGGTTGAATACATCAATGATAGAGACATGGATAAGGTGAGATCTTGTTTATACATCCATATACCTTGTGTAAGATCCGGTGATCTGGTTTCTTATATATTAATGCATACGCCTATATGTTTTGCAGCTACTTAGTCGAAGATCATTGCAAACAATTTGCATTTGATCATGTGGGATTTTTGATTCCATCATTGATTAGTTTGGTAGCTAAAGACCCTGATAATGTTCAACAATACTGTATAGATTCTTTTACAATTTTTGGTCAGCAAAAGAAGACGATAATAATAGCTCCATTCAATGTCAAGTAAGTTTACTTTATTTATAATTTGGACTTAAGAAAATTCCATTTTTATTTTGCATTTTGAGTTATTAATTGTAAACTTCTTACTTCTAGCGGTAGACATTGGGAGTTACTAGTTATTGTCCCCGGGACATTCACTGTTTATTGTCTAGATCCTGCGGGGAGTACATTGAACACTAAAATTGGACACGTAATGAGAATGCCATTATTCTGGTGAGAAATATTTCATTTTTATATCCGTTAACATCTTTTATTACATTACTCTTTACTTATGCAATTTATTGTGTTATATTAACATGTAGGGGTTTAGATGCATTCAAAAAGGCTGGAGGAACGGTCCCAAGGAAAAAGAACCAGCCAATAAATTGGCAGAACGTACAAGTAAGTTCCCGACTCGAATATATATATTATTGATGTAAATTGTGCTTAGTTGTATTATTTTGTATGTTTCAATTTATAGTGTGCTACACAAGACAATGGCTGGGCATGCACATACTATGTGATGCGATTTATGCAGATGATTATCAAATATGCCGCATTGGACATCGATACCATACATGAGGTATTATATATAGTCTCATTAGTTAGTATGAAATATATCAATCTTATCTTATTTTTATATTATTACTTATATATACATCATTCTCTTTGCAGGTGTTTAAAATTGACCACACTATAGGTAAACGCTTAAAACATATACATGCTCCATATACGATGGAAGCATTAAATGAAGTAAGAGAACAATGGGCAAAAGCCATACAAGCAGTGGCAACTGTAAGATATAATTGGGATGTTGATAGCGATAATGAATGATACTTTGTAAATGAATATTTTTGAATGTTAATACATGTACTTGATAGTGAGAATTGAATTGATGTCTGAATGTACGTACTTGTGTAGAATTTTCCTTGTGACTTTTGTAGGTTTGCGGCCTGTTTGTAGGCTGATATCAATGGATGTCGTAAACCTGCAGTTCAGAAAACTGAACTGCATGTTCTCATCATGCTGACCAGCCACAGCAGGCCTGCAAATTGATATGAAAAAAAATATATAAAAATCGGCGTCGGTTATTTATAGAAAACCGTCAGCAAAGACCTAAAGCGTCGGTTTTTTTTCAATAAACCGACGCCTGATGTGGCCAAAGCAGTCCTGGAAATGGCGTCGGATATTCGTATCCAACCGACACCTATTTAATCTATAGGCGTCGGTCGTTTAGTATATAACCGACGCCAAAAGTGTTCGCGCCACAGAAAATGGCGTCATCTAGGGCACTTTATGCGTCGATTATCTACTAAAAGGCCGACGCTATATGGAATATAGTCGTCGGTTGTTTAGTAAATAACCGACGCATAAAGTGCCCTAGATGACGCCATTTTCTGTGGCGCGAACACTTTTGGCGTCGGTTATATACTAAACGACCGACGCCTATAGATTAAATAGGCGTCAGTTAAAAAACCGATGCCGAAGTGTTCGACCTTTAGCGGCGCCCACATAGGCGTCAGTCCGAAACCGACGCCAAATGGGGTTAAACGACCGACGCCAAAGGCCGTTTCTGTAGTAGTGATAACAAACAGACCTTTAGTTTATCATCAAACTAATTATACTTATGTCAGTGACATCTCATTACGTATCTTTTATTAATTTGATGGAGAATTCCTTAATCCTTAACTTATTTGCCCATACCACATGAGGGTGGGGAAGAGAAAGAAATCCCTAACTCTTAAATCCCTTAATAGAATTTGTGATGAGAAGGGATGAATAAGATGAGAAAATCCTAAAGGTATCTTATTTCGATTCAAATCCTAGGACATCGGCCAGGCAGTCACACATTCTGGGAGTCCTCGTATTCCGACTAGCGGTGCGGAGGAAAATTTTGCCAGCCCCCGGAAGTGATCCTTTTCTAGACACCTCAGTCTTTCAAAAAATCCTCTAATAAATCCCTTGGGTTCTATGGAGTTTGTAAAATTTAATAATTATTAACAATTAAGTGGAGAACCTTGGCTCTGATACCAAATGTAACGACCCAACCTTCCGGTAACCCCAACTTAAGGGAGACTGAGAGGTCAGAGCCGTTATCCAATTTCCGGATCAAGGTTCAGCAATTAATTGATAACAATTATTAAATTCTACCAGACTAAACTGAAAAGCTGTAATAAATAAAATTTTGCATACCTTTGAAAATATTGGATTTCTAAATCTCTATCCAGAACTGGGACTAGCTAACTAATCCTCCTTTGGATTTAATTTTTGTATTTCACAAATGACAGTTTACTGTATGTCCTTTTTGTTTGTACCTAAAATGCCGACAAACAAAATGTCGGTCAGCCAAAGCTGGTATGTGGGGGGTTCACTAATCATACAATTATCTATAACAATATATTGCACTCAATTATCATTTAACAAACAATTTTACGTTTTAAGTATAACTATGTGATCCATGTGTCCCATATTCCCTTTATACCCCTCATGACTTCACCTATCAAGTGAATCAATTTCTAGGGCGGAGTCACATGGCACTACCCGTAGGTAGCCCACTCCTTAACTCATGGTATGCTAAGAGTCTCATGGAACTACACGTGGGTAGCCCAGTTTCTAACTCATGATACCCTAGACCTTGCTCTAGGTTATCCTTAGCCTTTGCATAGCCATAGGGGTGGACTCAGATCTAGCTAGTTATACATGTATACTCATAGTGATAGTCATAATCACTTTATAGTTGCATGAATTGAAACATCCAACAGTTATTTCAAGCATTGAGGGAAACGTTGATAAAATCCTCAAAAAACTAATCGATGTAGTCATAAGCGTAACCACATACCTCTTATTGCAGTTTTAGATACAAAATCAAATGTGAAGAGAGAGAATATCCAAGCAATCAAACAATTTGCACAGAAACCCTGAAAATAAAAGTACAAGTTTACTTTTATTAATATTTATCCAATTTCATCATGTCCCTTAGGGTTTTTATCCAATTTTAGGGTTTCCTTGAAAATTAGGGTTTTGCCTTCATTTTTAATTATTGTGAACCCTAATTCATCAAAATCACTTGAAACCTTTAAATTCTCTCCTTTTAATAATTCCTAACAGTTTTAGGATCATTAT
The DNA here is from genome assembly GCA_963693085.1 of Alisma plantago-aquatica. NCBI lineage: Eukaryota > Viridiplantae > Streptophyta > Magnoliopsida > Alismatales > Alismataceae > Alisma > Alisma plantago-aquatica. Next base: position 85,995,458 of record OY856409.1, on the reverse strand, counting down.
TTAGCAATTTACTTCTTTAATGCAAAATAATCATGATTTTCTTCTTCTTTTACCCTAAATTAGGGTTTCCATACACATCACTCTCCATTCATAAACATAAACCCTAATTTATCCACCTTTATAATTAAAACGAATGAAAACTTCATATTATTAACTAACAGGTTAATAATCCTCATTTTAACCCATTAAGTTACAAAGAATCACCCTTTATATGCAATTAGGGTTTCCAATTACTTTTCAACACATTTTTATAACAAAATAGGGCACTTTTGCAAAACGAAATAGATCTAGGTTCTTAAAGCATTTTTATCAGATTCCTTTTATTTTTCTACCCAACTTTCATATATAAAGTTTCTTTATTCGATATTCCTAGCTATTACTATGATTTTAGCCAGGAAAATCTATTATTTGCAATTTCGATTCAGAGCAAGGTAATTTATCGAATTTTTTTAGCTGCTTGATCTGTGGATCGGTGGTCCACTTCTTAGATCCGATGGTTCTTCTTAGTGCGCGCCTAGCTAATGCCTCCCTTGTGCGGGAGCGTTAGATTAGCCTTGAGTCTATAGTGGATCACGATCGGAGCGTGGGTGCCTCGTCGTCTACCTCCATTCTGAGCAAAGTCTTGCGGTCAACTCGCTAGTTGACCTTGAGCTCTAGGCCACCCGCAGAACAACTGAGGAGCCTCGAAGCTTCTCCGGTGATTCCCGAACTTGCTACTTCAACCAATTATGTACTTCCACCCGACCTTCACCCTTAACGGGTCGCTGAAAGGTTGCCGCCGAGTTGCAGGCCGTGGAGGTGGTGTATTAGGTTAGAATCCCAAATTGGAAGTACTGTTCCACTTGTCTTCGCTCTCCACAGCAAAGGGGACAGTTTATAGGGACGATGGTACCCTAGCGATGCTCCCCCTTATATAGGGTTAGGACCTAGGAGTCCATAGTTTGGGGGTTCCTCTCCCCGACGAGGATTGCCCATAAAACTTGGGTCTAACGTAATCGCAGAGATCTCCCGGACCCAATGGGACTATCAACTCATTAATTCGTTGCCACAAATTCGAGAAAAAGGAAGAGGAAAGTTCCTCCTGAACCAGCGAGAGTCCCTGTCCTACTGGGATCTAGACGATGAGCCGGGTCAGTTGGATTAAGATCCAACGGCCCCAATCATCCGCGTTCAAACAGAGAAGGAAAGATTTCTCAATTATTCAAATTATCTTCCAATATAATGATAATCTTGGAAAAATCATAACTCCCAATTTTTAACTCCGTTTTTATTCAAATTTTGAGGAAAGCTCGTTCATTCCTTTATCTTTTATTGTGCAAAAATTGGAGTCATTATCAAAACGAAATGATCCCTTTTCTTCAGTTCCAAGTTATCCCTTATTTAATTGTATTTTCCACATATTCTTTATTTCCTTTGCCATTATCTAATTATCCTGAGTTTCATAGAACCCCAAGGAACCTTTATAACTCGAAAACTCATTTTGGGAAAATATCTTTTAGTCTTTTAATCATCCTTTATTCCTTTTCTTAAATATTCCATTTTCCCATTGTAATTCTTTAATGGAATTCCTTTTTCATTTCTTTTTATTTTTGTTTGGGCTTAATGGCCAATAAGGCCCATCAAGATAGCATGCAAGGCTATTATTCACGAAATTCATTCAAATCTAATCATGAAATCAAACATTGGTCTTATTTATACATTTTAGAGAGATTTACAAATCTCATTACATGTATTGGAAAATGAGGTTATAACAAAATCATTTCAGTAAGTATAGTACCCCACTATGATTTATATTTCAGTAAGAAGCAAAAGTACAATACCCAACAAATAATTAATCACTTATACAATTCAACAATAACTATAGTACCTAATTATTATTCTCATATCAGTAACAACCCTAATTACGCTACTCAACAAGCCATTAGTCACCCATGTGGTCTATTTCCAAGTACAGTACCCAAAACTTATTGTATGTCATAATCAACCCTAAGTATTGTATTCAACATAGTACAACATTATGCAAAATCATATCAAAAAGAGGGACTAACAAGTACAGTGCACATCAGATCAATAATCCACGATAAAATGCAACCATAAGTATTATATCCACTTGTTATTTTAAACTCAATTACTAATGGATAAGTACAATACCTAGTAAATTACAAAATCAAACTTAATTGTATAACTGATCTAGAAGTATAAGTACAGTACTCATGTATAACTGATCTTGAAGCATAAGCATAGCGGATTCTATTTGGTAGTATATTTACGTTCAGCAAATAAGGTAGTTAATGCATTCGCAATAATAAATAAAATAATATTACGATGGTCAAAATAATATAAATAAGAAAGCTCAATATAAATGATAAAAGTACAGTTTTCACGTATTTGTGAAGGAACACAAAGCACAGAAGCAGGAAGACAACATAATTTAATAAAAAATTAGAAAATTGAAAAGTTGTACGCAAGGGATGAAAATTTAAATAAGAGTGTCTGTCAGATTTTGTGGAAAGTAGGACATCACAGTTGTAGTTTTGTATGACTTTTGCATGAAAATTAATGCAGAATCTGTAATGTATTTTAATACATCTCGAAATACGGAGTAGTTGATAGTTCCCAAGCACCGGGTATGCGAGCGGGTGGCTGGCCGGGCATGAGTAGAATTTTTCTTTGACAATTCATTATTGGGGGCTTGCCTCTTCAATGTCTGTCACGCTGCTACACCTAGTAAAATCCAAGCATCTCGCTTTCAAAATAGATATTTCACTGCAAATCCTACTATATCAGTATACTTCCCTGCAGGGGATGAAAGTCGACGTCTTTTGAGATCCTTCCAGTCAAACCCAATCCCTCCACCGATAGAGGCCAAACGTCACAAGTATTGGATACAACAGAGTCCAGATTTGCTATCATCTCGTTAAAAAAAGAGCATAGGAGCAGGCAACGTCTTCCTTCATCTTTATACACGTGTCGATGTAATTAAACTCATTAGTATATATTAAATCTGTTTGAATGCACCGAAGCAGGTGGTAGCCAGGGTAGATCGTCCTTTTACAAAATCTATGGCACTAGAAGGAACGACGTAGTGCATTGTGGGCGACATATTCCCAACTTTCAAGCCAGGGAGTAGGACTAGTATTGTGGTACGTTAATATAGTGGGAGAAAACGCAGCGCTAAAGTTGATACATTGTTGAATATGTTAGTTATAACTGAGCCCAAGTCTGGTTGCCAAGGCAAGCTGCTGCTTCAATCAAGTTTTGCTACAGTCCCACAATAGCATAAACAACGAAGAGATCCATCACCACGTTCAACGGGCAAATGGTTCAGTCAATGGAGGAGTCAAGACAACAAATACAAGGGGTCACAACGGTCACTAGTCATAATTCACATTTGATGGAACTACATCACAGACATCAAATTTGTTGTGATGTGTTAGAATCATACCTTTTATCTAATATTCTTTAATAAAACTGTCATTTTTTCAATTACAATTATTAATTGTGGTTAGCAAAAAAATCAAATGTAAGAGCAAAATATATATATCACAGTTCTTACAATCAAGCTCAAAAGTTGCATGCTTCTTGTGGTCAGGAATACAACCTTATTTATACCTAGAGCTTCTTCTGATTTGTGATGAGATGAGAAGAATTACAATTTTTGGTGCTAATATGGGACATGAAGAAGTGTAATAGACTCAGTTGGTTCAAGCTAAGATGGACTATAAACCATTGAATTCCACCTGAGCATGATTTTATTGAAATGTATGTCCACCAAAGAGTTTGGATTCAAATGGGATCCTCAAAAACTTAATGAGAGATTTGTTTGGTCTTTGTATATTGATTTGCAATGTAATGAAGGTGTATCTGAGTTAGTCTATGCCTTTTTTTTTTTACGAGATAGACAAGAAGAAGTACTATAACTGCATGTTTGGTTTGTAGTATTATAAGTGGGACTGGATTCGAATCCCACTTAAATCTATTATCCTATGTTTGGTTATGTAAAAACTACATAAGGATTATAATCCCTTTGGAATAAGAGTCACATCTGGTTAGGACTTTTTAGTTCGGCACCACCCCTAAGTATTAGGCTCTACAAAACCTCTCGACACCCAGACTCCCAAAATCTTTGGGACAACGCCTCATGCGTTCCTGTGTTCCCTACTCTTGGACGTCAATAAACTCTATTGTAGACAACGATCTCCGTAGACTAGCGACGAATTGAAACCTATGTGCACTCATCGGCCGATGGAGTTGACAATGGAGTCGTTAGTTAAAACTTTCTTCATCAATGAAAGTTGACTAGTTGTTGTTCTATCATTGAAGAATTTAGAAAAACAATTTTCATACTGGTGTCTTCATTCTCGTCGTCCAATTGCCATGATCACAAACACGATAAGCAGGTGATTTCATTCATTCACCTACCATATACTCTTGTCAATTGATTTTTCAACAGTATATTTATGCTTTCTTTCATATGGCATTAATTCTCAAACAATTGACTTTTACAAACATGATTTGGCATTGACTGTTTCGATTATTTTATAAAACAAGTTTTGTGTCTAACTAAATGAGTAGTACATAAGTTTAAATTGTTATCATGTTTCTCAATACAATATGTAATTGATCACATTGTGTATTATCTAGTTTCACTAAAATAGAACAAAATCAATACCTCCAATTTTCTTATCGGATTATGAAATTAGTTGCCTAGAACATGGAAGCGGGTGGCTTCCAACATTAAAGAAAATGGCTAGTTGATACTTATATTGACTGTGTACATTAATGGGTTGTAAGAACTCTAAAAAGGTGATGTAAGTAAACCTGAAATATAAACACACATTTTCATCCAATCCATGAGTTCAAAAAGTACATTCTATAGTGATATCTATGATATGATTTTTTTTTAATGTTCTAATCAGTCTCACTATATTTAAGGATCCATCTAATTCATTTTCTAGTTCCTAGTATAATGATATACAACTTTTTTGGTTTGTATATTTCATATTACAATGACACACAATGAATTTAAAAAAGACATTGTATTTCTTTACTTTTATGCCATGCTACACATGTTTCGATCTTGTAGCATGTGTATTTTTCAGGACAAGACCAATATGAATGTCAAAAATTAGAAATTTCTAGTTTTAGTGAGTATGTTGTAATATCATATACAATTTTTTTCTTGTATATATTCAGCGATATCATCTATATAGAAAAATCAATTGTGTGTATTGTTTATGCATCACATAAAATGGTTTATTTATCTTCTTTTTATAATTTTGAAGTTATAATATGCGCTAAAATTCCATATATAGATTCTTTGTTAGTGGCATCTGTGTATTTTATATTTTTCATGTGATAGTATGTTCAAAAATTTCATATATAAATACCTTTTTATTGTGATCTATATGTTTTGAAAGGAATATATGTATTTTGAGGTACAATTATGAGGTTAGTTTTGGATATTTCTTTCATACATTTGACAATTTTATGATTATAAAGTTATTCTTTTTGTCATATTTACAAATCTCAAGGGTCATAAAAAAGCACATGATATGAGGAATAACTATGAATGACTTAATCAAAGTTGTAATGAATCATATCTTGTGCACATCCAAACATAGGATGGGTTCATCTAGAAATCCATCCTCCATTTATACCTCCTTATCCCATCCTTTGACACAACCTATCTAAATCCTTTCTAGCAAACCAAAAGTGTCGTAAGGGTAAGGAAATATTATTTAATCTCAACAAACTATTGTCATTCCACATGCTATATTTGTTTTGATTAAGATTGTGTTTGACTCAGTCAAGTGAATCAGTGTCATTTGACAAGTCAAATCAAAGAAAGCCAATGAATCCCTAAAACTACCAAATTATTGAGAAATGGATCATCTTGGATCCTTCTATGTACTCATCCAATCCCTTAAGTATATCTATATTCCCATTTTTTCTCCTTCATCACCAACAATAACTGGATGTCTTTGCAAAGTGGTTTATCCCTTTCAAAGGTGAATGACAAGGAATGTTGGTCAAAAGAATTTGGCGTTCTTAATTCTTTGTAAAATGAAAAAAACAATGTGTGCGAATTAGAAAGATAAGTGAAGATGTTTGGTGTTCTTAGCATGTTGGTGTCTTTTTTTAAGTATAATACCATTTATATTGCTCATTACTTACAAATAAGCCACTATGTTGGCTGTCAAAGAACAAAAAAGGCTAAAATAAATTTAAAAAATTGCACCTCTGATGTGTGTTTATATTACACTATTGGGACCCAATCTCAACATCCAGCCAAAACACTGATTATCAGGATCGGAACCTGAATAGTTTTATGACACACAATCCCCAATAAATAAATGAAATGATAATAGTTAAGAAACTATTCCAGCGAAGAGAACATTACTAATAATAGTTTGGCATATATCATTTCTCATTGATGAAAAAAGTTTAACTAGCATGACTTCACTTAGATCTTCAAAACTATACTAAAAATGTTCATAGAAAGATTACATGTTCAGCTTGTATACAATGTTGTGCATACAAATCGTCATGCTTAACTACAAAACTCAAGGAAAAAAATCACAGGTTCATCCCATGACCTCAGTACAGGAACAATTTTGACATCACACATTAAGTACTTCATTGAAGAAGAGAGTTGGCTAGATAGTGCTAAATCTACAAGACCTAAATATTTATATTAGTTATTAGCCAATGTTTAAGTGAATAGATACATAAAGTCAATATATTGTTGCAAAGGTTTGATTCTTTAAATAATTAAACAGATAACAATCAACCACTTAAAATAAACTGATCAAATTTAACAAATAATAACATATCACTAAAACTTAGCATTCAACGATCTTCAGGATGTGTTTTCCTTTATTAGTTTTACCCTAGATGTAACTGACTTATACCATCCAATTATTCATCATCAAGATACGGTCACACACACGATTGCACCATCCATACCTTAGGGTGTAGCAGTCTGCCCTAAGGTAAACTATGTCAAAATTTTCCTCTAGATAGGTAGGGCCTATATCCTCCCTACCTCTTCCCACCTTGGTAGCAGGCTAGGGCTCAATCAAATATCACATATAAATATTTTTATCATTTCACAAGGGGTTCACCCTAGCATAATATCTCAACTAAAAATAAAGTTGGGGTCCCGCTTCCACATCTAGGGAAATTCCCCTAATCTCAAAGCAAAAGAAGGTTGGGTTCCCACTTCCACCTCTGTGGAACTTCCCCTAACCCCCCATAGATTAGCCCTTAGGGTCTAGCCCACTCTAGGCTTTCACCACTTGGGCTTCACCCTAAGTGTGAATGACCCATTTCACCATCACAATACATATAGGAGGATGGATCACGATGTCTAGGGAACTTATAAATCAATCAAAGTTTCGCTGTCTTATTACATCTCTGAAAACAACTCATGAACTTTATGCAAGCTTACATCCAACAAGTATAGCAACACTCTATAAATATTTAATAGTTTAGGAAGGATTAATTTAGTAGTATACAACTACATTCAAGCCTCAATAGACCACAAATATTATCATATGGATATTCAACCTTCTTCCAAGGCATCAAGAACTAAGTCTACCATTTTTCTCAAGGCTCGGACAAGCTTACTACTGCCATAAATGTCATCTGAGTATAAGATAAATTTCAACAACTTATAAATTCATGTTAGACATGTCTAGGCTATCTTTCAGCCATAACTTCTCAAGATAAGAGCTTAATAAAGAAGGGTTAAGAGAAACACTACCGTCGCCTAGGGTTGCCTCAGTCGCTCTAGTGATCTAGAGGGCGACTCCAAGGTCTGTAGAGAGGGAGCCTCCCCCAGCCCCCACCCCCACCCCTGCCACCCTAACCCCACCCCACCACCTCTCCTCCCACATCATCCCGCCCACCATGACGGAGGTCGTTGCTTCTACCACAACAACCACCTCAACAGAGCATCCTACTTCCACGATGGTCACCATGATAGGACACGCTTCTACCATGACGGCCAGGAAAGCATGGATCGAGGTCCTTGGAGGTTCTGAAACCTTCAAGGAGCATGATTTTTTCCCCCAGAGAAGATTGATGGAAAGCATTTTGTCACCATCAACGACAAAACTTATGACGCGATGGAACGCTCTTGCGAACACACAACTATACTCTATGTGATGGGAAAACATCCATATTACCATCATCTTGTTGCCTGGATTAAGAGAATCTGGAAACCCAAAGGAGGCTTTGATTTGTATTCCAAGCCTGATCAGTTCTTTCTCTTGCATTTCATTATTTCTGAAGATAAGAAGAACATCATTGAGAGTGGTCCTTACTAGTTCAATGGTAACTTGTGGTTATTAAAGACTAAAAACTAGTGATGACTTGCTCAAGGATCAGTTTAGTACTATTCCCATATGGATCAACATACCTAGCACGGGGAAAAACTAGTCTCCTCGTGCAGTAGGTATCGTGGCCAGTGGAGTAGGTAAACTCCTGAGAATCGACTACAGATCCATAGGCCAGGAATCCCTATGTGAGGCTCATGCCCTAGTAGAGGTCGAAGCTAATGAAATGCCCCTGAAGAGATCTGGGTCAACTTACCGCATCATGAGCCAATGGTTGTTCCTATGAGAACCTTCCTAAGAGATGCTCTGAATGCAAAGTATTTGGTCATGATGATGAAGATTGTCCTACGAAACCTAAAGTCACCTAGATCAAAACTAAGAAAGACGCACAAGAATGAAGGGTCGTTGGCAACAAGAAGAACAAGACTCGTGAGGAGAACATAAACAAGACTCAGTTGATTCCAGTTAGCAATAGATTCTAAAATCTTATGGAAGATGATGTAGTAGTAGATTCCATTAACGTGGTTGTTGAGGCGACTGTCGTTAACACTAGACCTAGTGCCACTGTTGGCCCTAGCACAGTTGACACTGAACCTAGCACCATTGATGGCCCTAGCGCCACTGACGTCCATGTTCTGGATTTCCCTAGTGCTATTGATGGTAACAAAGAGAAAGAGGAAGGTGAAATCTATAATACACTGTGCTCAAAGAAGAAGACTGATAAAGGTGTTAGAGTGGATGGGTCACGTAGAACCTGCTCTACTAGAAGAGGTCATTAATTAGCATTATCATGACCAACATACATGGTTTAGGGAAACCATGTAAGAAAAGGGAGGTTAGGAAAACCGTCATTGAATCACACGCATCCATTGTTGTTCTACACTACAACAAACATACACATTAGTGGCATTTGACAAATGCCTCTACAAAAGTATAAATGCCCCTAAAAGTATTTAGTGGCATTTTTTGACACTTAAAAAACTACCTCTAGTACCAATGCCACTAGAGAGATGGTGGCATAAGTTGTAAATGCCATTAAATGTCTATTTTTAATGGGTTTCAGTAAATGTCAAATATATGCCGCTAAAAGATCTTTTGGCATTTATTAAAATGTCACTATTACACCAGTTGACTTTTGCAGAAATGCCGCAATTGTGTATTGTGATGTTGTATGAAGTTGTTCTTATTGAGTATAGCGGCGTACAAAAAATTCCACTAATGACATACTTGTTGTTTAAGATGGATTTCATAGATTTTTGTCATTCTGTTTTCAGTTCATTACCAAGATTTCTAAATGAACACCAATTATAATTTGAACTCGCATTTTCAAAAGTATAGATTTTGAATATTATTATTTTATTTATGAACAAATGAAAATTACATGAGGAGGAAATTTTATCTTCCCCCTTAATAATATACAACACCCATGAGACACTCTTCCATACAATATTTTTCAATCGATACAATAGTTTCTACACCATTTGATCATCTCTTCCTTTTCAATGAAAAAGGCATGTACATGTGCACTGGATGTTCTTGGATCTAATTATTGTTTATTTTTGAATTGTCAACAAGAACTTGTGATTGGTGGGAATAATATTCACAAATACCAAATCCTCATTCTTTAAGAACTTGGGATTCCGAAAAGACCAGACCATACTCTATTTCATCAAAGCATCTAACTACGAGTTGACTAAAACATTGCTTTTGCATAACAAGTATCATGTATTCTAGTCTGCAATGAAACAAAATGAAACCACTTAGTAAATATGTGTCCAGAATAAAAAAACAAAAGCTCATTTATACACTATGAGAAACACATATAGATCATAATATTTTCTTAATAATGAATGAGGCAAGGGTTCAACTAAATTCATCATCAACAACTGCATGTTTCTATCATGAGGGGGAAAATCATGTCTTAGAGATGCACATTAGCTTCTTAAATTCATTTGTAAAGATACAATCAACACAAACATATATCTAATATATAAATTGACTACTAAGATTCATTTGTATTGTACATATATGTTGTATTTCCCTTACATTTGTCTACAAACTTCTACTATATAAATTGAGTATATCTATTTTAAAGCATGAATGAAGAATGTTTGCATTTACCCCATGTAAGACCCAGTACGCCCTATGGACTTATTAATCTTGGATAATGTAACCATTTTGGTATTTTTAAAAAAAGTTTATGAAATGCGATAGTTCATGACAAGCTCAAATGCAAGATTTTTTTTGCTTTTTGCTATATACAAGCTTTCTTTTTTAACACATTTCCAATGCAAGCTCCATTCTTTTAGTTTTCTAGCCTAATTGTAGTGCATCTTTTATTGGTCTAGCCAACAAGGTAGAGCGCACCACATGCCAATAGAGACACACATGGATGACCATTTATATTAAACACAATCAATCTACAATAAAAAAATTCTAGTTCCTATGTAAAGAAATAATGCTTCTAATTAATTAGGCATTAGCTTTTTTCATGCAAGTGAAAGAAAAAAAAGTTGATCATGTTGTACATATGAATTAGTGATAGGTATGAATGATGAGGTTTTCTTAAAGTGAGAGGCAACTGATTAAACTTGATGCAAGTACTTACAATCACAAAAGGTGGTTTCAAGCTGTGAGCATCTACATTAAAGAATCTCACTTTCTCACCATGAATACCATCTACAAGATATACTAAAAGGAATGGTTATCAAATGAAGTGGAATAGAAATACCTAGACATTAAAATATCCATATTGGATACTATCACTTTTTGAACTACACTTGAATTATATTGTTTATCCATTAAACGAGAAAGATACGTTTTCCCTCTAAGAGGTTCATATGGATCCAAAAAATCAAGATGTGTCTAGGCTTTGTTTGAACATTTTCCAGTCATTGTATTAATTTGATTAAAAGAAATTTTCTAACATCGAAATTATGTAGGTGATGAGTATTCATTGTCAAATAATAGGTTACTCAATATATTCATTAATTGCTACAAATAAAAATTGCAAAATCTTGTTCATACCTTCTGAACTAAGCTCGATTCCTACTACGTTATGGTGTCATTGGAGGTCCCAACAGCTAAGGTGACCCACTTGGCACAGTTAGAAAAATTACAAAAGAAACGAACACTAAAACTAATAATACTAGAGAACTATATGGCACCTAATACGTACACCATCATAAGAGAAAAACATAACAAGATTTTCAAAAGCTACAAAAAAATGAACACTTACCTCCACATGTAAATGATGCAGGTTAAAATTTAGAATTAGGTTTCTTCCCAATGTGAAGCACCCATATTGGCATTAGTTTGTCAATCCAAATATTAAGGCTTCTAGGGGAACTCCATATTAATTGACTTTCCCTTGGGCTTATAGGTTTACAATGAAAAACTAGGAAATGCATCTCCCCTTGTTTTTGTTTTTCATCATATCCTAGAAATAGAAAAAACAACAAGAATAGTAGTACCTCAAGTCATTAGTATATCTATAACTCCTTGAGAGAGATATACAATTTTATCAACCAAAAATATATACTAGAATATCATGTTTATTTTAGTATAAAAAGGATTATTCATACCACAACGTTCTTTTTATTATCTACATTTTTTCATGTAGTCAAAAGTCTCAATGAAGATTATCCATCTTTCATGAAAATATAATTTCCCAATATTGTGCTAAGACATAATTTTGATATTACAAAATTGTTCTAAGATCATGCAAAGGAGTTGTTCACTACTTAAACCTGACTTGTATAAATAATATGTTTCAAAAGCTTAAATAAGAAAAATGACATCCTCAACAATTCATTTTGAAGAACATGAAGCTTTAGTCAACTCAATTATTGTACAGTAATGGTAAGGAGCTACAAATAAATTGGTTGCATACTCTTGTAATGCAACATAGCCACTAACATCAATGGTGTGCTCCTTAATTCTTAGAGGTCTCCCACCTGCTCTGTCCCTATATAAGAATAATTAAAATTGAGAAGTAAGAATTATAATTTCAAGTGAATAGTAAAAAATCCACTCTCTTAATACAATGAGGATATTAACCTTAGATGAGATTGAAAATAGTGAATAACTTATCTATATACTACAATATAAATCTCAAATATGCAAAGTGATGGAGCAAATCAGTAAATGGCATAACTCAACTTTCATACTTTGTGAGTAAAACTATCGGATTCTTCCAATGCGAACCCCTTACCTTTGATAGGTGGATCCTTGACTAGCCACTACCATGGTGTTTTAGGTTGACAGTCTCCCTCATATGAATGGGACCTGAGTTGCATGGCTTCAAAAGAAGTTGGCTCCTAAGGAACCTCAAGTAGTCCCTAAGGAAGTATATCATCATATAATCTTGCATGATGTGAGTGTTTCTGTGGGAAACTCCTTTGTGGATATGAAAGAATATATTCATACTCATGCACAAGTTGTGGATTATCGTCAGTGGTAAAGTCACGAGCTTTAGGTGGTCCATTTATTCAACACCCCTAATTGGACATGGATGAAACCCTTCTCTCTATGGGAAGGATAATTGGTACACGAGAGGTGCATCCTTCCTGGTCCTCTCGTACTGGAGTAAGGTCCTCTCAATGGTAGACTACATGTCTCTTTTGGCATTGTTTGCATCTTGAGTCTTCCCTAGATAACGTAGATGTGCTTCTTAGAACCATGAACTGGTTACCATTCAGATGCGCTAGACATCCACTAATTAGTTATAAAGTTATCATTTCAATATAGTATTGTTAAGAGGTGAATAGTATTCTGGTCAAACAGAAGAAGAAGAAGAAGAAGAAGAAAGAATCTAAAGATGTAATGATATTTTCTGACAGATATTATTAGAAACAAAAATAAGACAATCGAGTTCCAAAAGGAAAGCACATTAATGGCATACAACTTGAAAGGTAGACATGATTTATATATCTTATTATAATCCTATGTGAACCAATAAATAGAACTATACTGAAGTATTTCTTCCTGTTGGTTTCTTTCTTATAAATTAATATTATAGCATATAAAAAGCAGACAAACATGCTTCAAAATATGTTTGGTTCAGCCCAATAAGGATTACCAGAAGTTCTTAATTCATATTTATTCCAACCCACATCACATAAATGCTTGCTTTAGGGTCATTCATCTCGGTTTATGCTTATTAGGAACTTACTCGTACTCAATATGATCTAATAGGCATGCTCATGTACTTCCATTTCTCCTGACTAGGATTAGCATTAATTGATGTAAGACTCACAGCCACTCATTTTTTTCCTAGATTATGGACAATGTTTTCAATCTAAAAGTTGGCCTTATTAAATCAACTGGACATCACACTTTTAGATCTTGTCCAACATTAGAGTTATATTAATATATGCTAAGCCGTGTTTACGCTTAAATTGCAGGTAAAATCATAATAGGTCACAAGTAGCTAAACTTCTTCAGTTGATACCAATCTAATGTCAATCGTAAAATAATAAAAGTAATCCAAGAGACCGCGAATAACAGATAGATACTTATTGGTTAAGATAATAAGGACCATAGAGGGTATCAACACAATTAATAATATGTACTGTTAACATGTAGATAAATAATAATTCACTCACCCAGATATATGCCTCATCGAGCAACTCGTCAACATCCTTTGTCTGCTTAAAAGCAAAATTATTCGTCAAATGTTGTAACAGCTTCAAATAATCGTGCACACATAATCAATCACATGATATGTTAGTATGTAAATGATAAGCAATATATGTTTTGATCAAACAAATCGAAAACGTCAATTAGAGATTGACTACCTTTTGTGCCTCCACAAAAAGGTGCTACTGAGCTCCTACGAATCAATCTGCTTGGTCTAAATTATTGGCCCCAACTCCAAAAACCTAAGAAATATAAGGTTTCCACATACAAGTCAAAAGCATATGAAATCAATAAACATAAGGTATTAGACGTAGGCATGTTAGCTGAATGTCGTTGGGTTTGATGACAAATAGCCAGCATTGACATGCATACATGAAGGAGATCATCCTCATTGACAGACCTCCTCACACCATATAGTGAAGAATACTTGAAAAGTTGGGTCTTGTGTTGCGCAATTCTGACTTCTCAACATGAGTTGAAGATCAAGAATGAAAGATTTCCTAAGACCCCATTGAGGCAACGAGTTTGCAGTTTGAATTCTACAACTCCTAGAGTTATTTTTCATAACTATGCAATTGCAGGGTCTGGGTTTTTTTTATATTTGGTAGTCAGTACGAATACCAAATCGAATTAAAAACCAAAGCTAAAAGACACTGAGATAATTTTATTAATAAGTCATCCCAATCAAACAAACATCTGTGCAGCCAATGCGATGCCAGGTTTGTCCAACTATTTTTGCTGGAGATTCAGTGGGCATCAAATGACGCCACATTTACATGCAATGAAGGTCTGGATTCTTATCTTGGAGACGGTGAAAAAAAGTCTGTTCTGATGTACCTGCGCAGTGCATGATGTCTGCTCCGAATGCAGAAGATATCCGGGGTTCTAGGCATACACGCCATTGCTAGCTGCAGTCGATAGTCTGATTAACCACATGAACAATTAATCATGTTAACTCTGAACTACGTCAAATTGCTGAACTTGAACTCCTGGTAGAAATGCGTGGTAGTTTTGTGGCACATGCGACGACTTCAGCTGAGATCCTCTTTGACGAGATGTCCCCTTCCAACTCTTTGGAAACCAGCGACAGGACGTACCTCGTACTTCACCAGGCTTCCACTGATGGTGGATCGAGCATTGGGGTCTAGCCACAGGTAGAGGTTGGTGTCGACGTATCAGACGCTGAGCGCGTTGGTGATTCTGAATCAGAATACGTAGATTTCAGTGAAGGAGCCTTTCGATGAATGGTATGAGTTTGATGGTCGTAGGTACCGATCCATGTGCTGGGGCCCCACATCATGAGCGGGTTAAACCTGTCAGTGTATATGAACATGAAAGGTCAGACGGCCCCAATGATGTAGACTTCGAGACCGCGCGTTAGGCGTTAGTCGGGATGAATAGTTGCTTAGAATGCAAGGAAGCGGCGCCTTGGACCTGGGTGGAATCAACGATGTTCCCGATGTACACCGGTCTGGTTGATTACCAGCAGCGATGCCTACCGAGTGACGTCTTATCAACGGTCCGTCTGATGCCGTTGGGGCGCGGCTCGGCGGTGCAGCTGTGGAGGAGCTCGGTGCCGCTATTCCAGATCGACATAGCGTCTCGGTCCAGGTTCACAATGCTCACGATAACTATTGCAAGGGGCAACAAAGTAGGGGATGATAGAGTCTGGAATAGGGCTGGATCAATTTGGGGAAATATAACTGGCAAGGGGGAGATGACGCGGGAGAGATAAACAATCGGGTTTGGAAACATTGGCTTCAAATTTTCGAGTACGCGCGCTGCATTTCGGAGATCTAAATAACGTTAATACAGATCTGAAAATGACATTTACAAATTGATTACGTGGAAATATATGGCGCAGTTAGGATTTGGGAGGTCACAGTAACAGTAATTAAAAAAATTTGAAAGCGGCTTTTACAAATTGCCGATATGAGAATACAGGAACTTCTCTGTTACGGGTCTTCTTTAGAAATTAATCTAGTTGTGTATTTTAGTGGCATTAGAATTCAAAAAGCCTGTATATGTCAATCAATAATGGCCTTTTAACAAATACCACAATAATAAATGTCACTAATGAGCATTTTTGTTGTAGTGCTAGTTGAAACCAAAATCAAAAACTATCTAAAAAACTCTTCTGAGAAGTTGCTACCTAAAGGTTGGAGTTGGTTTACCAGTCATGATGCGGATCTTAATCGTCGCATATGTATTGGTTAGAATCCCAAGTCATGGGATATAAACGTCCAACACATGGATGATCAACAAATCACCATGTCATGCTACAATAAAGGAGGCCTTCTTCTTATTCTTATGGCTGTCTACACCAAGAATCTTGCTCAGGAACATCTTGCATTATGGGAAGCTCTTGAAACCATTAGCACCAAAATCACTGATCCATGTTTAGTGATCGGTGATTTTAATAAAATTAGAAAGTGTGAAGAGAAAGCTGGTGGAACAGAAGTACCTGCTCACATTCTCAGTATCTTCAATATAGCCATTGATAATTGTATTCTCACTGAACTACCTTCAGTAGGAGGTGAGATTTTCACATGGCATAACAAGCAAGGGGTTGCTAAGTGCATCGCTTGTAAACTTGATCGTGCATTAGTGAATGATGAATGGCTAACCAGGTTTCGGTGCACCAAAATGAAACTCAAAACATGCACCTTCTCCAATCATTCTGCCATCAATGTTAATCTCAGAGAACTGGATAAGAAGAAAAGACCATTTTATTTCCTAAATTTTTGGTTGGAATGGCCTGGTTGCAAGCATCTTATTAATCAAGCATGGACAAAGCAAGTTCAAGGTAATCCTTTATTTTATTTTACACAGAAATTGAAATTTGTCAAAGGGGAGCTGAAGAAATGGTCAAAGGAATTTGCCAACTTGAAGAACCTCATTGCTAGAGAACATATGGAGATGGATGATATTTCCAAGGCTCTCAGAAGAAACCCTCTTGATCCCAATCTTATCCTGGCTGAGGAGACCACCTTTGAAAGATTAGAGCTTCTTTCCAAAGCTGAGGAACAATACTGCTGGCAACATAGTCATTTGGATTGGATAGCTAATGGTGATAGAAACACCAAGCTTTACCATTCCATGGTCAAAAGGAGGAATGCTATTAATACTATTACTAAACTTTATGATGTTGCATGCACTTGTTTAAATGAGGAGAATGATATTACTACCGAGACTCTTCAGTTCTTTGAGAACCTATACAATCAAGATGCATTCGATTTCCCTATTCCTGATTGTGATTGGATTGATCATGTCACTGTCAAAGAAAATGAAGCTCTCTGCAAAATTCCTAATCTTCTTGAGATCAAGGATGTTGTCTAGGATATTGGACCAAATAAAAGTCCCAGTCTTGCTGGATTCAATGGGTTCTTCTACATAGAAAACTAGAACCTGATTAGTTCTACTCTTACTATAGCCATGCAATGATTCTTTCAAGGAGGCAATATGGTCCAGAAAATAAATCATGTGTTTATTGCTCTCATTCCTAAGAAGGAACTTGTCACCTCACCTGCTAATTTTTGGCCCATTTCTTGTTGTTCCATGCTGTACAAAATCATCACCAAAATCATCACTAAAAGTGAGACGATCGAATCGTGAAAACAAGATTAACGAATGCGGAAGCGATTAACTAGCAGCGGAATTATCAAAAATCAAAAAAATTTAAAACTTTTTCATAAAGAAACATGATAAGTTGATTACAGACTGATTCATCATTACATCTCTGTAATATCACATATCGAGTATTACAAACATCAACTACCTTGTTAGCTGTACAAGGTAAGATACAAAAATTTTGAGGCATTAAGACAAAAATCTCAGATCTACTTTTAAACATCTACTGACTCCTAGGACCTGAGAGTAAAGAGACGACACATAGGAGAATCTATCACTACAACTTGATAGACAGTGTCTCCACCTGAGGATCACTACTGTCCCTGATGTTGTTGCTGCTGCTGTTGTTGTTGCTCACCCACTGATGGGTTCCTTCGCCCTCGGCGTCTACCTAAAAATTCGAATCCCATGGGGGTGAGACAATTTGAATAATTGTCCCAGCGAGAGTTATAACTCTCTGCCATAAGCATTGTTATTGCAATAATGGAATAACATTAAGCAATAAAACTATAAACATTCAACAGCAGGTTTAGCATTGTATAAACTAAGTGAAGCAACATTCTTTTAAGCAATCATTTCAATTATAATTGAATGACAAGACATATATCAATAAGGGATATGAAGAACATGTATACTAGTTATTTGACTAGAACACTATAAACAATGTAACATCATTCATTATTTCTCATAGTTCAACCTAAGCAAATATGCTACACGGCTGATTACATTTTACAAACATTTTTATGCCCTGAGGAGATGAGTTACACCTCTCATACACCATTTGACCATTACGAAATCGCAATCGGTACCATACATAGGTCATTAGAAGAGCCGGATTCCTATGACCTCATCCTCCTCAGTCAGTATGAGGAACAACATGCAGGACATCTTGTGTCTCTACTATAATAGCTTTCCAGGGTATCCTGGAAACTTCGCTATTAGAGTTATAGTGGCGTTCTGTACTCTCTTCGCCATCGAGGGATTTCTTGTTTATCTTACATCGATGTGGCATTAACAACATCATCAGGAGATTAGTGATACATCATCCCAACATAAACATATAATGAAGGATTGGGAGATTACATATACATCTCACATCAAATCCTACATTAAGATGTAAGGATATTCGCGTCCATAACCCCCACATACTCAAAAGTATGCTCTCCAGGAAATACCTTAAGAAAACTTGTTTCACCATCATTTAACTTATGACAATGATGGATCTATGGTCAGGGCTCTACATGATATCATTATACTTTATTATTTAAATACATTATGGTATTCTTTTAGCATCAGGCATGTTTTCAAACATAAACCATTAAAGAATTGCTATAAAGAAAGAGTACTAATTGTATCAAGCTCATTTCACATCCAGTTATCATTGGGACATCAATCCCTAACCATCTCGTCGTTATGATTCAGGAATATGGGTATTCAAACCCTTAGATCATCAGAACACTTGTTACCAAGTAACATATTATCATCAAGTCATTTAACAATATGATCTTGATTGTAACAATGCAGATATTCCTCATGGCTATCACAGCCTATCAATCTTATATGTTACCTTTCACCAGGAAACATAGCATATTATTACTTTTCAAAACTTATAAAGTGCTTTCAATGAATGTGGCATCATAACCCTTACATGGCTATGATCACTTCTTTATAAAGACCTGCATGACTAACAAAATTGATAACATGCACATTATATCTATATCAGCACAATACAATTTATTTCCAAGTTAAGTATAGAACACCACGGCCGTGCTACCTTGCATGGTCCTACTACAGACAAAATACCACGACCGTGTCACATCACCACGGCTGGTTTCTAGGGTTAGGGTTTCCTATGCAATTCAATTATGGTTATTTAACCCCTTTAGGTTAAAAAGGCATAATGATTACTCATCCCATAATCAAGTATAGAGTGACATGCTTATAATCATAACCCAAATTAGGGTTTACTATCCACACCATGACATTTTCCCTAGATTTAGGGTTTACTATTCACATTACATCACAGTACCCTAGATTAGGGTTTATTATTCATGTTATAATGAATTAAGATCATACTATCATTATGTATGAGGAGTACTTCCATTAATGCCCTCAAATTAGGTTAAGATTCATTAATCATCATAATTAGGGTTTCCATGATCTCACTATGAAGGATCATACCCTAATTAGATGCATTCATACATATAGAAAGTTTATTACTTGATTCTCTTTCACATTAGGAGTCTTCTCTCTCCTCTTACTATTATATGATGTTTACATCACTCTTGATTAGACTAAGTCAAATCAAACTTGAGAACATAGGTTATGTCATCACCATTGTGGTCATTAGGGTTTGCTTGATCAAGGGGTATTAATCACACTTTCCCATCAAGGGTACTTTTGTAATGTTCACCCTTGGTCATATCATACATTAATCAATTAATTACTTGACTCCTTAATCACTTTAGGTACCTATGGGGTTTAGGTTAATCAACTACTAAACCATCTTGACCACTAAGGCATCAAACATTTTTAACCTTTTTAGACCTCAAACGGTCTTGCACTCCAAACCCCAAACGGTCTTGAACTAACCTTGAAACTGTTTGGTGGTGTTGACTGTTTGGTCCCTTTGACTTTTAAAACCATTTGATAAAGTGCACCCTCAAACCGTTTGGCCATGAAGACCGTTTGGCCAACTTGACTTTGAAACCATTTGAACAAAACCAACCTTGAAACCGCATGGGCACCAAACGGTTTGGGATCGTTTGGTCCCAAACGGTCTTGAGACGTCTTGAGACTATTTGGACTCAAATGGTCTTGAGACCGCTTGGTCCAAACCATCTCAAAACTGCATGGACCAAAAAGTGTCTCAACCTTTCCAATTGAGTTAGGGTTTCCAATGTTGAACCCTTCACTCGATCATGCAACGGTTAGCCACTTATCAATTGAGTCAATTAGGTCAATCCTCAACTGATTTGACACTCAATTGACCCTCAATTGATCATCAATTAGGGCTTGGATCAATTGGATCAGGGTTTGAAATCAATCATCCTTCAACATGTTTCAACATGAGTCTAATTGTTTTGAAACGATTGAACCATCATTCAATTGGATCATGACCTGACCCCAAACGGTCTTGGGATCATTTGGATGACATCCATATGGTCTTGAGACCGTTTGGTCAATTCAACACCCAAAGCTAACTCAACCTATTAAGGTTTGACTCATAGATTTGATCATTAGGTTACTAATCAATTACACTTCAACTTATTACCTTTATATTTACAACCACTTGACTCTAGTCAACCCTAGACCTCCAAACGGTCTTGGGTGACCCCCAAACGGTCTTGGGATCATTTGGTCATCCTCCAAATGGTCTTAAGACCATTTTCCCATTATTTTATAAAAAACCAAGTCATTTACTCAAGGGTTGAAACCTAGATTTGGTCACAAAATCAGCACTTAATTGTTTAACAATTTGATATCATTGGACCCTCAATTGGCCAACCCTTCTTAACCCTAGACCTCCAAATGGTCTTGGGTCATCACCAAACAGTCTTGAGACCGTTTGGGTGATCCCCAAATGGTTTTGAAACCATTTGGGCCACTCAACCCAAACTTCACCATGATTAACTCATTGAAATCAACACTTAACCCGATTAGGGTTTAGGTGGTTGATGTGCCTTCAATTGGTGATTTAATTGGAATTAGATGATGATTTTTGGTGGGTGATTAGTACATATTATTTACAACAGGTCTCCAAACGGTAAATGCCTGGTCAAGGCATCCAAACGGTCTTGGACCGTTTGCTCTCAACCGATCTTGTGAAACCGTTTGCATTCAAACGGTTTTGAAACCGTTTGCTCGAAATGGTTTGGCAAACCGTTTGAGCAAGAAGTGAGAGACCGTTTGCTAAAGCAAGATTTAGGATAAATTCAGAAATAATGGAATAATCTTCTACCTCAAGAACAGGGGTTGTTCTTCACGGAATTGCTAGCAAGAACACTTAGAAGTGTCTAAAGGAAGAAGAACAAGCAATGATTCTAAGGAAAGAAGATGCATTAACAAACTTAAGGGTTAGAGTTATAAAACCCGCCTTTAGATCTGATATAGAGCTCCAAGCTTCGTAGCTCTAATGGTGGATGAAGCTCCAAAGGTTGTCCAAGGTCCGTTCTTCAAGATTTGTATGGGGAAGATGGCTAGAAAGAAGATTTGTGTAAGGAAAACTAACAAACCAACCTTGTATTAGGGTTTCCTCCAAGAATTCGAGCTAGGAGATGATCAAAGCTTACCCAAACCAGATTGGTCTTCCTCCTATGCTCCTGATCTTCTCCTTAGTCGGCCAAAGCAAGGGGATGAGAAAAGAAACTAAGGGAAATGATCCCTTGCTTTGTTGTAAAAGGATGCTTATATATTTTATGGATATTTTCAAGGCAGAAGGAAAAGATTATTATTTCTTTTATTTCTTAACATATCCACCATGGCTTGCCCCCTCCATGGCCACGTCTCTTACTACTTATCACATGCAAAACTCCTCCCTTATCCAAGATTAAAAGGAAAAGAAACCAAACACCTTACTTAGTTGCATATATATAAAAGGCCATTCTACTTACTACTTGGTTATTTAAATATTATGGTTATCTTTCTTACTTGATCATTCAAATGAGGCACCCTCCTCATTTTCTTTACTCTAATTGATGCCAAGAGTCATGAAAAATACACTAGAGGTTACATTTTACATGTTGGACCCTAAGTTTTGGGTAAATTGCACTTTACACCAAAACTAGGTTTTAAAGCACAAGGATTGCTCTACAAGCTATATCTTGGTGCTCAAGCTTGTGGAATCCATACCACCACATGGAACATCTTAACATGTGCAATTTGCAAGTTAACCCTTCTAATTGGGTAATTTGCACTTTAGTCCATTACTAGCAAAATAATATTGCAGCATTGTTTAAAAAGGACTGAATATTGAAATATATGTTCCCCAAAAGATTTAATTACATTTAACAAGATAACTACAAGCATCTAATCACATATTTAATCAAAACACCTAGGGTTAGTTCATAACCCAGGTCAGGGATTTTACAAATTATCCACCCCTTACAAGGATTTCATCCCAGAAATCATTACAAAAACATATTAAGAGAAAAGAGCAGGGTATTTCCTTATCATCTCTTCCTATAGTTCCCATGTGGCTTTTTCAACACCACGGTGATTCCAGAGGACTTTCACAAGACTTATGTCTTTCTTTTTTAGCTTTTTAATTCTTTTATCAAGGATTGCCATAGGTCCTTCCTCATAAGACACATCATCATTCAGTTCCACTTCCATAGGTTGCAGAACTGATTTTGTATCAGGGTGACATTTCCTAAGCATGGAAATGTGTAATACAGGGTGTAACTTCTATAACTCTGGTGGTAACTCTAGCTTATAAGCTACTTTTCCAATCAGTTCAATGATTGGATAAGGCCCCATAAACCTAGGAGCTAACTTCCCTTTCCTTCCAAATCTCAGAACTCCTTTCCAAGGTGAGACTTTGAGGTATACCATGTCTCCAACCTAGAATTCTAAAGGTCTACGACGCTTATCATCATAAGATTTCTGCCTATCCTGTGTAGTCTTCAACTGTTATTGTATTATCTTAATCTTCTCAGTGGTCTGCTGCACAAGATCAGGACCTAAAAGTTGATGTTCACCGGTTTCATACCAACATAAGGGTGATCTACAATGTCTACCATACAAAGCTTCATAAGGTTCCATGTCAATGCTATGTTGATAGATATTGTTGTAGGCAAACTCTATCAAGCTTAGGTGCAGATCCCAACTCCTTGTAAACTGAAGAACACATGCTCTAAGCAAGTCCTCCAAGGTCTGTATCGTCCTTTCTGACTGTCCATCAGTCTGAGGATGAAAGGTTGTACTAAACCTTAACTGTGTGCCTAAAGATTTATGAAGTCGTTCCCAAAAACTACTCATAAACTGAGGACCTCTGTCAGAAACAATGGTAACTGGGACTTCTTGCAGTCGCACTATCTCATCTACATATAACTATGCTAACTTCTTGGCAGAATAGGTTGTTTTGACAGGCAAGAAATGTGTTGTCTTCGTCAACCTATCAACTATTACCCAAATGGAATCATGTCCTTTGGCTGTCCTGGGTAGTCCAACAACAAAGTCCATGGTCACGTGATCCCACTTCCACTGTGGTATGGGTAAAGGTTGCATTGTTCCTGCAGGCTTATGGTGTTCAGCTTTAACTTACTGACACACAGGACACCGCATAACAAACTCAGCAACATCTTTCTTCAAACCAGGACACCAATAAATATCTTTCAAGTTTCAATACGTATTGGTGCTTCCTGGATGCATGGTATACATTGAAGAATAAGCTTCTTCCAGGACTAACTTTCTTAAGTTATCGACATCCGACACTATCATCCTATCATGATAACAGGCTACTTGATCATCTGAGTCATGGAAACCATCTCGTTTCTCGCTTCCATACTCCGATCTACTCTGTTGAACTGCATCATCAACTTGTTGTGCCTCCTTGATTTTCTCTCTCAGAGTGGGTTTTATATGCATCTCAGCCAACAACTCGTCTAACAATGATACTTTTAACTGTACATTGTTTTGCCTTAAGGAGATAAGCATATCTCTCCTTGAGCACACTAAGGAATTCAGTTGTGCTCTATCTAGGGCTGGTGTTGCTGATTTCCTACTCAAAGCATCAGCAACTACATTGGCCTTCCCTGGATGGTAATCAATTGTACAATCGTAGTCCTTGATTAACTCCATCCAGCGGCGTTACCTCATGTTAAGCTCATGTTGAGAAAAGATATACTTAAGGTTCTTATGATCTGTGAAAATCTGGAATGTTTCTCCATAAAGATAATGTCTCCAGATATTCAAGGCATGAACCAAAGTAGCTAGTTCCAGATCGTGTGTCGGATAATTCTCCTCATTTTTATTAAGCTGTCGAGAAGAAAAAGAAATCACTTGTTTATCCTGCATCAACACACATCCTAGTCTATTCTTGGAGGCATCACAGAAAACTATATATCCTTTCCCTTGCTCAGGTAATACAAGTACAGGTGCACTTGTCAACCTCTCCTTCAACAACTGAAAAGATTGTTGACACTTATCACTCCAAACAAAAAGAATATCCTTCATGGTCAACTTAGTCAAGGGTAAGGCTATAGAACTGAAGTTCTTAATGAACCTCCGATAATAGCCAGCCAACCCTAAGAAACTACAGATTTCAGTCGATGTCTTTGGCTGCTCCCATTGCAGGACAAATTCTACCTTTTTAGGGTCAACACGTATACCCGAAGCAGATATTACGTGTCCCACAAAAGAAACTTCTGGCAACCAGAACTCACACTTGCTAAATTTAGCATATAACTTATGCTCTCTTAGCAAAGTTAGAGCCTGACGAAGATGATGTTCATGCTGCTGAGCATCTCTACTATAGATCAGGATGTCATCTATAAAGACAACAACACACTGATCGAGAAAAGGTCGGAAGATTCTATTCATGAGTTCCATAAATGTAGTTGGTGCATTTGTTAGTCCAAACGACATAACTGTGAACTCATAGTGACCATACCTTGTCCTAAAGGCACACTTAGATATGTCACTATCCTTAATACGCAGTTGGTGATATCTCGACCTCAAATCTATTTTTGAGAAGATGGTTGCACCACACAACTGGTCAAAGAGATCATCAATCCTCAGTAGAGGATACTTATTCTTTATTGTTACTTTATTTAACTGTCTATAATCAATGCACAACCACATTGATCCATCTTTCTTCTTAACAAAGAGGACCGGAGCACCCCAAGGTGAAGTACTTGGTCGGATGAAACCTTTCTCAAGCAACTCTTGCAGCTATTTCTTGAGTTCTACCATTTCAGTAGGCGCCATCATATACGGTGTTTGTTCTATAGGTTGCGTGTCTGGAACTAGATTGATTTCAAAATCAATTTCCCAAGGCGGTGGCACACCTGGAAGTTCTTTAGCAAATACATCTTCAAATTCCCTAACTACTAGAACTTCAGTAGGGTTAGGACTATCCATGGTAGTATCTACCATATGGGCCAAGAATGCATAACATCCTTGCCTCATCAGCTTCTCAGCAACCATAGCTAACACAAGACAGGTGGGTAGAATCTTTCTCTCTCCTTGAAAGATCCATGTGTCACTATTATCAGTGAACACATCTTACTTGGACTCATAATCCAAGACAACCTTGTACCTTTCTAAGGTATCCATACCAAGGATTACATCAAATCCGTGCATCTCAAGTGGTATAAGATCCACTTGAATGTGATGTTCAGAAAAGAAAAGGATGCAGGGAGAACATACTTCTTGCAGCACAGCAGATCCCCTCAACGGAGTTTCTAGCAACAAACTATCTACTTTATGACTTATAGTCAAATTGTAGTCAAGAATCACTCTTCGAGTGATAAAGGATTGTGTAGCACCTGGATCAATTAAAACACATACAACACAAGATGTAGACATATCAGAATATAAAATTTTCATCTGACATGCCATAACCCGAGGGTTGATTACTGCATCAGGTGGATTCATCGCATAAAATCTCCTTGTTGCCTGTGGTTGATTCGGTGCTCGTTGACTAGGTGTTGATGATCCAGCTTGGGACGCTTGTCCACGTCCTCTAGCTCCTCCTGGAAACTGTCTTCTTTGAGATCCTTGCTGACTTTGCCTCTGGGGTTGTGTCACACTTACTTCTCTGGCTCTGCAATATTTCATCAAATGTCCCATCTTTCCACATATGTAACAACTTTTGTTCAGTTGTTCTGGTCTGGGTGGTCTTGTAACTGACATCAATGCTGAACTGCGAGCTCCTTCTAGTGGTAGGCTTCGTCCTCTACCCCTATTCGACGTCCACTGTGTCTGGGTACTGAATCTAGGTGGTGGTGTAGGCATAGCAAATCTAGGTTTCTTGAAACCTTTAGATGAAGATCCTTGGAACTGGGGATACATCCTCTTATTCTGGGTCTGTCTCTTCTCTACCACAGACCTTTCTACCCTTCTGACAGACTCTACAAAGGTAGCAAACCTTTCTCTATTCTCTAGGGCAGACACAGGAGTAGTCAACTCAGCATTTAGCCCTTTCTCAAAACGCCTAATCCTTTCTTCATCTGTAGCTACCATATGTGGATAGAACCGCAAAAGCTCCATGAACTTAGCCTCGTACTCGCTAATGTTCATTGGAACTTGTCTTAACGTCTCGAACTGAGAGATTTTCTCATCCAGAAACGTCTTAGGGAAATATCTGTTGATAAATTCCCGTCGAAAAACTTCCCATGCAACCTCTACACCAGGCCTCTTCTGTTCCTCCATGGTCCACCAATGACCAACACTCCCCTTGAGAAGATATACAACATGTCTAACCTTCTTAGTTTTTGGAATGTTCAGGATTCTAAAGGCCTTTTCTAGTTCAGTTAACCACAAGTCAGTATCTGTTGGGTCAGCTGTTCCAGCATACTCTGTGGCTCCAACTCGGCGAAGTCGTTAAAATGTCTTGCCGACTCCTTGTCCTTCAGGATGGGTAGGTGCCCTAGGTGCGGGTATAGGCATCCTATCAGTCATGTGTGTCATGGCAGTCATAAACTGCCCAAACATGGCTTGGACAGCTGGGTTCCCCATGTCAGTTGGATTGAACTGGGGTGGTTCAGGCACAAGTTCTTCTCTATCTGGGTCTCTTGTACCTTCTCTAGGTGCAGCAACGCTACTCTCTGCAACGTGTTCATCGTGTTCTTCGTGTGGTCCATACATCCTTAGTTTTATCTTCTCCTCCTGATGAGCAGAAGATACTATCAGATATACTGGAAGACACTAGAACAGACTCAACATCCTAAGTCCTATGTCACTAGTACAGGAATGGTCTGTAGCGTCGATTTTTTAAAGCCTGCAGCGTCACTTTTTAACCGACGCCTAGGTGGTCGTCGCTACAGAATTTGGTCTATAGCGTCAGATTATTTAACCAAATAAAACCGACCTTACAGAGTAAACACCGACGCAAAAGGTTGTAAAAATTCTGACCTAGGCGAGAAAAAAGGAGCCTGTAAGGTCGGTTATTTCATAAAAACCGACCCTGTAAACGTTCTCGGTTGAGAAAATTGTCGACCAAGATCGTTTACAGGGTCGGTTTTTATCAAATAACTGACCCTAAAGATTGAATACCATTTCAGTGGTAACACTCGGTAGAGAAAAATGTCGACCGAAAATATTTTGGTCTCGACTGAGAACTCTCTATAAGGTTGGATTTTTGAAATAACTGACCCTAAAGATTGAATAAAACATTTCAGCGTAAGACTCAGTCAACAAACTTCTCGACCGATAGTAATTCGGTCGAGAAGTTTGTCGACCGAGTCTTACACTGAAATGTTTTATTCAATCTTCAGGGTCGGTTATTTCAAAAATCCGACCTTATAGAGAACATTTAGACTCAGTTTTTTACAAAAATCGACGCTAGAAGTTATATTTCGGTCGAAATTTTCTCGACCGAAGAGTGTACACTGAATTCAATCTTTAGGGTCGGTTATTTAAAAAACCGACACTAGAAGTTACGATTTTTTTTTAAAAAATTCTGCAGAAATTGATATAGAACAGAAGAACAAGAAGATTCATATATTCTGGGAGAGGGGAGCATTGATGCTCAACCGTCACCATTCAAAACCACACATTCGTAACAAAAATGATAATAAATATCATAATTTACAAAATGATAGAGTGCAAGTCTGAGATGACATATTACAAAAGTAAAAAATATGAAAGAGTACGTACTCAAACCACATACATAAATGGAGCCAACATATTTAATCCAATGCTATTTCGACTTCACTTATAAAACACTCTGACCACTCTTCTCGGAATTCATTCAAGTCCACATGTGTGTAAGGCTGAGTTGTAAAGATCTGTAACAGAAAATGCACATGTTATATTCTATAAAAATGACTACAATCACTTGTAAATTTATGATGTTATTCTTTATTACCTGACTTATAGTCTGAATGTCATGTGATGCTTGTTTGACAATAGTTTTCATATATTTCATTACATAGTAGCCACAAGCCCAGTCATTATTTTGCATAGGACACTACAAATAAAAAATTATACTTAATGTTAGTAAACTACTATAAACAACAATTGAGATAAGAGTATAAGAGTTGACATATTACAGTTGAAAATTAATACATAAAGAGTAAGCAGTTGTCAAAGTAGCTACCTTGACATTTTTCAAAGTCAATGTCTTTAATTTGTGGGTATTTGTCCTCCAGCTTCACGAAAAGCCTTTATACCCCTATCAATTAAACGATAGTTGGTAAAATAGAAATTCTAAATAGAAATATCATGTTGAAGAATTGATTAAATTTATGCTTACTCCATAGCTGACAATTTCAGTTTGTGACTCCTTGTTGTTTTACCCATTGGGTCAAGATAATAAAGAGTCATCAATTTTGGGACAATCACCAGTAATTCCCAATGTCTAGCTCTGAGTAAGAATAAAACAAACATTAAAATAAATAGTTTCATTCATTATTAAAATTATATTGAATAATAATACTTACTGGACGTTAAAAGGAATTAGGATAATTTCCTTCCCCTCACTAGCAAAATATTTGAATGCATCAGAGAAGTACTCATTCACTTCCTCAATATTTGTCTCCACCTGACTAGTGACCGAAGGAACTAAGAATGCAATATTCTTTATAGCAAAGTTGGTGACCTCGGTATATAAATGGCTGTTAAACATTTGTAATTAATTTTCATATGTAGAAATAAGCTAAAAATGTGTATTGGAATTTTTTATATATATTGATAGATCCTTACCTTATCCATACTTCTATTATCGAAGTGTTCAGCCAATCATACCGGAACAACTCTATAATATCATAAAGAAAAATAAAATTCTCAAAGTCCCTCCCAACTGCATCTTCTGTTAACTTGACCATCATATTTGATCCCGATCTTTGGTTGGCTAAGTATCGACACAAACATTTAGATTTGCTTCCCAATTCCTAGAATGTAGTTTTGGGAATGAAAGATGGCTTGGGCATAGGAGGACGACTAGCAGAAGTTTTACTTTTTGGTTTACAAACCTATTAATTAAATTACATACTTATATTACATGAGTTCATATATGCAATCAAATATGAAAAATATGGTAGAAATAAGGTATACCTTGTCATTGATAACCAAGTGTCTAGGCCAACCCACCATAGCACCCTCAGCTTCTTCAACTGTACTATATTCATGATTAGGTATGGGTAGTGGTTTGTCCCCCATTCCGTCATACACAAGATGGATGGACACACGACAGATGTCATCAGTAATTTGTTGGCAATGCAATGTACCACCAAGGTTGTACACTTTGCCCGCTGCCACAACATTATATTCTAGAACCTCCACTGTAAGTTTACAGTTCATACCAACCTAGATTGAAATAATATAAGTTATATAAGAACCAGTAGAACAGATACATGTTACAACTATATATATTATCATTATATTTATCATACTAATAACACAACATATATAGAACAAAAACTTACTGTAGATTGTTGTGGTGGTTCATCAGGAGTGCTCCCATGACCTTCTACAACGGTATCATGGGCTTGTACCTCATCACTTGAGAGACGTGCAGTATGAATAGGTTGAGAAGGTTGAGTAGGCTAAAATGAAGACATTATTTCTTTTACTTTCTGCGCTACTAATGCTTCAAGATCCTCTTCTGTAAAACCTCCTACACGACCTCTTTTAGATTGCGAAGGGCCAAAATAAGACCTGAATCCTATGCCAGCTCCTAATCCCCTAACACGGCCAGGATGCTCCTTCGTACCAAGAGCAACTGCTAGTTCATCCATGTAGCCAGTTGGGATGAACTTTCCTTCCTTCCTTTGCTCGTGGAGATCAATCTATTCATAGTTAATAAAAATATTAAATCACAATATCAATTAGATATAAGTAAATCTAAGTTTGTGGAAGTTACTCTTTACTTAGTTGGGATAAACCTACCATCTTTTGTGCCACCTCCTTAGTTGTAGGATTGATAATTTCACCGTCTTGATTCTTTCTAGCATCAATCCATGTCATGTGTCGGGGTGGTCGCTCAACTTGAGTTGTACTAGATTCTTCTCCAAAAGATGATTGCTTCTCTTGTAGTTGGCGGCGGAAGGCATAACCACCAGACCCCAAGCGATGGTCATGCACATTTTTAGCCCGTCTTTCCTTTTGAGCCTGGTGAATAGCCTGATCATTTAAAACGAGGTATTGCAATTTAGACTTGGCAAACATGTATAAAAAGATTCACTTCCTTAATTTTATAAAATTCATACAATACATCACAATATTTATTACCTGAAACTCTTCCAATCTCCTAGCTGCAACAAATCTTTCCCACACCTCAGGATCAATAAAAATATATACATCTGTAGCTTTCTTCTTTTGTTTAGGATTATTTATAAATTCCCTTACAAGATATGTCTTAAAACCCCTCCATCGTACACCACAACGTTGTAGCACTCTTTTCTTGTGATCTTTTTCATTTAGATGAAAAACACCCTATACATACAAAAGATGCAATTAACATTATCATCATTATCTATATCTTCTATGCCACAACTATTAGTATCGACATTTTTAGCTCCATAATTCAATTTCTCTCCATGCCAATACCATTCATTATAACCTTGTATGATCCCATTGCATATGACATGATTCTTAATTTCCTCACTGGTATCAACTTTCAAATTGTTACAACAATTTCTACATGGACAATATAGCCTATCTGTATGTAGTTTCCTATGTTCCTCAGTAAATCTGATAAATTCATCAAGACCTTTGGCAAACTCTGGACTGCAACGGTTCTTGATAGACATCCAACTTCGATCCATTTTCAATATCACATTAAAATTAATTATAAAACTAACATTTTAATATTGATACTATAATAATATGTAAGTTTATATTGATAGAAAGTTAATTTTATATACTAAAGTGTACCACCTATCCCATTTTTGAATATTTAATCTCACTAGTAACTATATAATGTATGTTTAGTTTTGAAGAAAATTTCAGCAACATTTCCCCTAAGTTCTCCAAGTACACCGATGTAAATGGCAAATAACCACTCACATATGTACCCAGAGAACAAATGGAGAAATCCTACTGAAATAATCTACAACACTAAACATACATTATACAGGTACATCCTAAGTGAGATTAAAATATCTAAAAACAGTCCCAAACTGGGGACTATCCAAAGTTTACTCCTAATGAGTAAATTTTGAACGGGTTTCTAAGTTAATATATAAATGCATTATTTTCATATTTATATATTAAGTTAAACATCATGCATCAATCCTAAAGTGTCAATCTAGGAGTACACATGTCTAATCTAGTATTAATTTCTAAAATTTATATTATGATTACATATGAAAAAAGACATGCTTGTTTTTATTATTGGGTTATCAAATCATATAAAATGGAAAATACTTGTACAAATTAGCAAAGTAAGGCCGTTTCCAACAGTCCAAAGATTGAAATCATTATAATATTCATAACTATTTGTGAACATTACAACAAATATGATTAAAACATTTATAGCTCCAACATAAATAAGTTCCAGGTCCATCTTGGTCGACAATTAGTCGACCGAGAGCCCACCTGCGCGCAGCGTCCAGGGCCACTCTCGGTCGACAAATTGTCGACCGAGAGTGGACCTGGACGCTGCGCGCAGGTGGGCTCTCGGTCGACTAATTGTCGACCGAGATGGACCTGGAAGAAGCAATGGCGGCGAGCGGGAATGAAGGGGAACAAGGAACGAAGGAAGCTCGAACTTACTTGGAAATGGCAGTGAGCTCGTAGAGGAAGAGAAGAACTTCACTGAGAGGTGGTGACCTTCGTGGAAGAGTGGAAGGCGGCGACGGCGAGCTTCATGGCAACGAAGAGCTTCACAGCAACGACGGGCTTCGTGGAGGAAGAGGGGAAGGCGGCGACGACGAGCTTCACGATCCTTTTCGCGGCGACGACGAGATTCACGATCCTTTTGGCGGCGTGGAGAGGCGGCAACGGCTTCACGGAGAATCATTCGTGGCAACGGAGGAATGACAATGTGAAAAAGGGGTTTCGCGGCGCCGCGGGAGAGAGATTAGAAAAGAGAAAATGGTTTCACGGGAGGAAGAAAGACTAAAATTTCGGCTTTTTGCAGGGAGCGAAAAACTGTAGCGTCGGTTAACAACTAAAACCCGACTCTACAGATAAACGGTGCCCATGTCGGGTTGTTTAATAACAATCAAATGCAATCTCGATTGACGAATTTGTCGATCGACAAGACCTCTAGGGTCGGTTATTAGGTAAATCCGACGCTACAAGTGCTAATACAAAGAAATCTTGCTCCTTCTCGGTCAATAAATCGTCGACCGAAACGAGCCAGATTTCTACGTATTAGCACCTCTAGGGTCGGTTTTTTCGTTTAACCGACCCTAGAGGTGCTTATACATGTGTGAATAACTAAACTGGATATTGTCGGTCGACAATATTTTTGATTGAAACCAACTATAGGGTCAGTTATTAGAAAAATCGACCCTAGAGGTGCTTCTAAGAAAGAATTATGGCTTCATTCGGTCGACAAATTTGTCGACCGAATGTGTGTCGGTCAACAAATTTGTCGACCAAATGAAGCCAGATTTCTTTCTTAGAAGCACCTCTAGGGTCGGTTTTTCTAATAACCGACCCTATAAGGAGTCTCGGTCGACAAATTCGTCGAACGAGGAGCTCTAAAGTGCTTCCACAACCCTAATAATGATGTTATGTGAAACTTTAATATATGGTGATGACGTATGAAACCCTAATATGGGATAATGTTATGTGAAACCCTTATATGGAATGGTGTTATGTGAAACCTTAATATGGAAATGTTATGTGAAACCTTAATATAGGGTGGTGTTGTGTAAAAACCCTAATATGGGATAATTTTTATGTGAAATTTCAATATGGGATGATGATATGTGAACCCTAATTGATAAAGATGGGAAACTCTAACCCTAATGAGGGAATAGAGATGTTATTTTTGTATTGCATGATGTTTATATGAAATTGATATGGTTGATATGAAATTGAGATGATTGTGTAACAAATATCCTGAATACTTTGGTCAGATGACCTGAAGGTAATAGTTACCTGATAAGTTATAACCATGTTTAGTGATGAACTAAGGGTTTGAATACCCAGAATCAGCAAATGTGATGATGGTGGTATTGAGGGATGTGAATTCCCAACAATGAGACAAAAGATTGAGATCCCAATGCTTTATATCATTTTGAAAAGTACTAAACTCTATTAAAAAATTATGTCGGTCGACTATTTGTCGACCGAAAGAGCTCTAGGGTCGGTTATAAGGAAAAAACTGACCCTAAAGTCATCCTCGGTCGACAATATTGTCGACCGAGATTAACCCTATTTCAATGTTTTAAATTAAGTACCAAGTGTGTGTGTATGAGATTAACCAAGTGATGCTTTGTCAAATTTAGCCATAATTTATTTTTTGATCATTTGAAATAACAATATTCTTATATAACATGTATATGTCCAAATGAAGCCATGGAAAACACTTTTATTCATAACAATTTAATGCCCATACACTTTATAAGATGAAACATGACATACTTGCTTTATAAAAAGATATACATTACATCATTACAAAGATATCTCATAATCTCACTGGAAAGACCGAAGGATTACATCAATGTCTAGGTCTTTTCCAAGAAAGGGCTCAGCTCCATAATATTTGACCATTGTCTGCCACTCCAAGGCACCTTTCATGGTTAAGGCATAAGCCTCCAAGAAGGTGGGAACACGATCAAAGCGAAAGTTGGAAGCAATGTCTTGAAGTTGAATTGGGGAAAACTGAGTATGTGTGAGATCAGGAGATGGTGGAGGTGGAGTTTGATAGTAGTTGTAGGAAGGATTGTAGGGATTTATCATGCCAGGGTTAAGGGAATAGGGATATTCATCAGGTTGGTTAGGAGAGAGAGTTTGCATCCTTTGGTTTAAATAAGTAATGGCATGGTGATTATAATCCAATTGCCTACTTAGGTGATATTGGGAGCCAGCAATGTATGTCAAGGTATTTGTAATAGGATCATGGGGTAGGTTGGTAGGAGGAGGTGGTGGAGGTATGTCTTGGGTGGATGTCTCCCCTTCAGTCCTAGCCCTTTTGTGGCCAAAGTCAATTCCCATCTTTTCCACCGTATTTTTACTTATTTTTTGGGGTTTTCTATCCCATGTGTAACCTAAGTCGTCCTCAATATTCTTCTTAGGAAAATGTTGAGTGATTTGGCATACAAAGTCAGCATAAGGTGGATTGCCAAAAAACTCAAACATGTTCTTAATGATGATACGAATAAAGTTTATGGGAATACTTTTGAGAATGGCATAGATAAGGTACATACGAAAGGTGGGTACTTCAGATTTGTTTGCTCTAGGATGGATATTGGTGGCAACAATGAGATTTATGATCCTCGCTTCAATTTTTAAATTTATGGCATAATAGGTACCCGTATCTTCATGACAAGTCGTATTTGATTGAAAAATGGCTCTTTTGACATCACTAAAGCTAATTGTAGTGTTATCTTGGGAGAGTTTCTTGAGTGGAGTTCCTCTAGTGAGATCAATAAAATTTTTATATTCTTCTATAGCTATGTCAAGCTTATCAAGAATACCCTCCTCAGTAAAATGGAATCCATACCCACCAACCATAGAGGAGAAGGAATCATGTTCAGGATGTTCAGCTAAATTGGCATAGAATTCATTAACTAATTTGGAGGAGTAGGATTGGAAGGAGGGATTTAGAAAATCAGTCAAATGTTGCACCTCGAAAAGTTCCTCCAAATCGACAATGTTTTGGAAGTCTATGACGTCGACTGGCCGTCGTCGAAGAGCAGTTTTTGATGAGAGCCTGAGGTAGCGGTCGCCTGTAGCTTGGTCGATGAAAGGGACATCGTTGATGATCGACAGCGTTGAAGAGACTGTCCTTCCTTTCCTACCTGCAACTTGCTTCTTTCTGCGTGTAGATGATGAAGCCATTTCGTTGCTTTGAAATGGAGAAATAGCAAGCAAGAATTGGATGTAGAGAAGGTGAAGATTTTCACAAGAATACACTAGAGAGGAGCTAGAGAAGTGAGAATGTGAAGGTGTGAAGAAATGGATCGTTTTGGGTGCTATTTATAGCAAAACAAAGCCATTTTCGGTCGACAATTTGTCGACCGACGCCTGCAATGGTCGTCTCTCGGTCGGCCAACGGTCGATCAAAAAAGTAGCCGTTACGACGGTCAACGATCGTATTTATAGCCGTTATGACGGTTGAAATTCTAGCCGTTACGATGGTTGATTTTTTTAGCCGTTACGATGGTTGGTTTTTCTAGTCGTTCCTCGGTCGACAAATTCGTCGACCGATATGTATCAGTCGACAATATTGTCGACGAAATGCACTTCTAAGGTCGGTTATTAAGAAAATACCGACCCTAAAAGTGCTTATACACTTGAAAACTGACTCCTTATCGGTCGAAAAATTTGTCGACCGAGAAATGCTCTAAGGTCAGTTATAAGTGCAAATCCGACGCTAGAGGTGCTTATACATGTGTGAACTATCTGGATCCAGAATAGATATCACTCGACGAATTTGTCGATCGAGAAAGAGCCAGATTTACTTCACATAAGTACTATTACTGTCGGTTTTAAGGAAAAAACCGACCTTAGAGGTACTTATCGGTCGAGGAATTTGTCGATCGAGTGAATCGGTCGAAATATTGGTCGACTGAAGAAGGCTCTAAGGTCGGTTATAAGTGCAAATCCGACGCTAGATGTGCTTATACATGCGTAACTATCTGGATCCAGAATAGAATATCGGTCGACGAATTTGTCGACCGAGAAGGCCTTTAAGGTCAGTTTTGTAGGAATAACCGACCTTAGAGGTGATGAACCGAGGAGGACTGTAAGGTCGGTTATAATAAAAAACTGACCCTATAGGTGCTTGTATACGTGAAATTCAGCTCTTATTCGGTCGACGAATTTGTCGACCGAGGATCCCTTTAGGGTCGGTTATAATATAAAACCGACCCTATAGATCGATGCGGGAAGCCAAAACCAAGCAAATTTTTGCCGCCGGAAAAATTGTCTATAAGGTCGCTTATTTTAGAAAAATCGACCCTATAAAGATGTACTTTCGGTCGACAATATTGTCGACCAAATGCACTTCTAAGGTCGGTTATTAAGAAAATACCGACCCTAAAAGTGCTTATACACTTGAAAACTAACTCCTTATCGGTCGACAAATTTGTCGACCGAGAAATGCTCTAAGGTCGGTTATAAGTGCAAATTCGATGCTAGAGGTGCTCATACATGCGTGAACTATCTGGATCCAGAATAGATATCGGTCGACGAATTTTTCGATCGAGAAAGAGCCAGATTTCCTTCGCATAAGTACTATTAGGGTCATTTTTAAGGAAAAAACCAACCTTAGAGGTACTTATCGGTCGACGAATTTGTCGACCGAGTGAATCGGTCGAAACATTGGTCGACCGAACAAGGCTCTAAGGTCGGTTATAAGTGCAAATCCGACGCTAGATGTGCTTATACATGCGTAACGATCTGGATCCAGAATAGAATATCGGTCGACGAATTTGTCGACCGAGGAGGCCTTTAAGGTCGGTTTTGTAGGAATAACCGACCTTAGAGATGCTGAACCGAAGAGGACTGTAAGGTCAGTTATAAAGAAAAAACCGACCCTATAGGTGCTTGTATATGTGAAATTCAGCTCTTATTCGGTCGACGAATTTGTCGACCGAGGATCCCTTTAGGATCGGTTATAATGTAAAACCGACCCTATAGATCGAGGTGGGAAGCCAAAACCAAGCAAATTTTTTCCGCCGGAAAAATTGTCTATAAGGTCGCTTATTTTAGAAAAACTGACCCTATAGAGATGTACTACAAGGTCGGTTATTTTAAAAACAGCGACTCAAAAGGTCTTAAGTGGTGCCCGCATTTTTTATAGACATATAAGGTCGGTTATTTGGAAAACCGACCCTATAGAGATACACTACAAGGTCGGTTATTTTAAGAAAAAGCGACCCAAGAGGTCTTAAGTGGTGCCCGCATTTTTTATAGACATATAAGGTCGGTTATTTGGAAAACCGACCCTATAGAGTTACACTACAAGGTCGGTTTATTTAAAAAAACCGACCTAAGAGGTCTTAAGTGGTGCCCGCATTTGTTTTAGACATATAAAGTCGGTTATTTGGTAAAACCGACCCTACATGTAGTGACGTTATAACCCATTTCTGTACTAGTGTGTCTCTGTAGACTCAGCGAACCTAGAGCTCTGATACCACTAAATTGAGACGATCGAACTGTGAAAACAAGATTAACGAATGCGGAAGCGATTAACTAGCAGCGGAATTATCAAAAATCACAAAAATTTGAAACTTTTTCATAAAGAAACATGATAAGTTGATTACATACTGATTCATCATTACATCTCTGTAATATCACATCTCGAGTATTACAAACATCAACTACCTTATTAGCTGTATAAGGTAAGATACAAAAATTTCGAGGCATTAAGCCAAAAATATCACATCTACTTTTAAACATCTACTGACTCCTAGGACCTGAGAGTACAGAGATGACACATAGGACAATCTATCACTAAGACTTGACAGACAATGTCTCCACTTGAGGATCACTGTTTCCCCTAATGTTGCTGCTGCTGCTATTGTTGTGGCTCACCCACTGATGGGTTCCTTCGTCCTCGACGTCTACCTAAAAAGTCAAATCCGACGGGGGTGAGACAATTTGAATAATTGTCCCAGCAAGAGTTATAACTCTCTGCTAGAAGCATTGATATTGCAATAATGGAATAACATTAAGCAATAAAACTATAAACATTCAATAGTAGGTTTAGCATTGTATAAACTAAGTGAAGCAACATTCTTTTAAGCAATCATTTCAATTATAATTGAATGACAAGACATATATCAATAAGGGATATGAAGAACATGTATGCTAGTAATTTGACTAGAACACTATAAACAATGTAACATCATTCATTGTTTCTCATAGTTCAACCTAAGCAAATATGCTACACGACTGATTACATTTTACAAACATTTTTATGCCCTGAGGAGATGAGTTACACCTCTCATACTCCA
This sequence comes from Alisma plantago-aquatica, assembly GCA_963693085.1. NCBI lineage: Eukaryota > Viridiplantae > Streptophyta > Magnoliopsida > Alismatales > Alismataceae > Alisma > Alisma plantago-aquatica. Next base: position 85,956,601 of record OY856409.1, on the reverse strand, counting down.
ACTAACCATTACGAAATCGCAATCGGTACCATACATAGGTCATTAGAAGAGTCGAATTCCTATGACCTCATCCTCCTCAGTCAGTATGAGGAACAACATGCAGAACATCTTGTGTCTCTGCTATAATAGCTTTCCAGGGTATCCTGAAAACTTCACTATTAGAGTTATAGTGGCGTTCTGTACTCTCTTCGCCATCGAGGGATTTCTTGTTTATCTTACATCGATGCGGCATTAACAACATCATCAGGAGATTAGTGATACATCATCCCAGCATAAACATATAATGAAGGATTGGGAGATTACAGATACATCTCACATCAAATCCTACATTAAGATGTAAGGATATTCACATCCATAACCCCCACATACTCAAAAGTATGCTCTCCAGGAAATCCCTTAGGAAAACCTATTTCACCATCATTTAACTTCTGACAATGATGGATCTATGGTCAGGGCTCTACATGATATCGTTATACTTGATTATTTAAGTACATTATGGTATTCTTTTAGCATCAGGCATGTTTTCAAACATAAACCATTAAACAATTGCTATAAAGAAAGAGTACTAATTGTATCAAGCTCATTTCACATCCAGTTATCATTGGGATATCAATCCCTAACCATCTCGTTGTTATGATTCAGGAATATGGGTATTCAAACCCATAGATCATCAGAATACTTGTTACCAAGTAACATATTATCATCAAGTCATTTAACAGCATGATCTTGATTGTAACAATGCAGATATTCCTCATGGCTATCACAGCCTATCAATCTTATATGTTACCTTTCACCATGCAACATAGCATATTATTACTTTTCAAAACTTATAAAGTGCTTTCAATGAAAGTGGCAACATAACCCTTACATGGCTATGATCACTTCTTTATAAAGACATGCATGACTAACACAATTGATAACATGCACATTATATCTATATCAGCACAATACAATTTATTTCCAAGTTAAGTATAGAACACCATGGCCGTGCTACCTTGCACGGTCCTGCTACAGACAAAATACCACGACCGTGTCACATCACCACGGCTGGTTTCAAGGGTTAGGGTTTCCTATGCAATTCAATTATGGTTATTTAACCCCTTTATGTTAAAAAGGCATAATGATTACTCATCCCATAATCAAGTATAGAGTGACATGCTTATAATCATAACCCAAATTAGGGTTTACTGCCCACACCATGACATTTTCCCTAGATTTAGGGTTTACTATTCACATTACATCACAATACCCTAGATTAGGGTTTATTATTCATGTTATAATGAATTAAGATCATACTATCATTATGTATGAGGAGTAATTCCATTAATTCCCTCAAATTAGGTTAAGATTCATTAATCATCATAATTAGGGTTTCCATGATCTCACTATGAAGGATCATACCCTAATTAGATGCATTCATACATATAGAAAGTTTATTACTTGATTCTCTTTCACATTAGGAGTCTTCTCTCTCCTCTTACTATTAGATGATATTTACATCACTCTTGATTAGACTTAGTCAAATCAACCTTGACAACATAGGTTATGTCATCACCATTGTGGTCATTAGGGTTTGCTTGATCAAGGGGTATTAATCACACTTTCCCATCAAGGGTACTTTTGTAATGTTCACCCTTGGTCATATCATACATTAATCAACTAATTACTTGACTCCTTAATCACTTTAGGTATCTATGGGGTTTAGGTTAATCAACTACTAAACCATCTTGACCACTAAGGCATCAAACATTTTTAACCTTTTTAGACCTCAAACGGTCTTGCACTCCAAACCCCCAAACGGTCTTGAACTAACCTTGAAACCGTTTGTGTTGGCTTTTAGGGGAGGTAGAGAAGGCAGCGGAAACAAAACTTTTCTCCCCCAAACCCAGAACAAGGAAATGTGTCAACGTCTATACAATAGGAAAGGATGGTTTGTGGAATCATACCTTGTCCCGAGGCTTACTCGGTGACAATACCTCACGCCTTGCGTGGTCTTCACCTCCGATCTTGGACGGTGTCTATGCAACTTCTGGTCGCACTAGGACTAACGACTCCTGGTCTCACCGGGACTGTCGGGATTGACAGTTTTTCTCCTAAGCGGCAGAAACCTCCCGCCTCTGAAGTAGTCCACACGGACCACCTAGAACTCCAATCTCCTTGTCCCACAAGAAATCAGAAGGAGTCACACCCTCCTGTTAGCGTACTAGTCACCAACACACTCTCCTACCACCAATTGCAATTGCAGTTGTCTTTCCCTTGTTGTGCCTCCCTTATCGGGTAGCACTTGCTCGGACTCTCTCTTGGTTACCAAAACTAGAGAGAACGACAACTTCACAGAGCAACTGGTTGCACTGAGTTGTACTTTGAGAAGCCCCCAATACCCCTATATATATAGGAGGGTCATGGGATAGGGTTCTCCATCCCGGGCAATACGGGAGTAAAAGCAGGAGTAGAAGGGTTCAAGATTTTCCACAAAAACAACCAACTCGCAACCTGAACCGATCGTTTCACAACTGAAATGGTCGGTTGGGGACCTGAACTGGTCGGTTGACACCTCAACCGATCGGTTGGGACCCATGAGCCAAACGGTTCACTTCTAAACCGGTCGGTTCGTGGTCCTGACCAGTTCTCGATTGACTTTCTTTCTTTTGTTTCTAATTGGTATCGAATACCAATCCTATTTCCCAATCAAATTGGGCAAGTGAAACGAAAGGAAAATTCTCACCAATCCTACTTTCCCAACTTGCTCGGTTGCACCAGTTGAATCGATCGTTTCAACACTTGAAGCAATCGTTTCACCCTGACCATAAGCCGATCAACTCAACACTTGAGCCGACCGGTTCACCAAGCTCAGTCGATCAGTTCATCTCATGAGCCGATCGGTTGGGAGTGCAGATTGTGTAGAATCAGTCAATTGTGATTTCAATCAATCTGATACTCCAATCAATGTGTCCAACACCTTGAACATTATGACATTGAGCTATCAATTGATTGAGTGTTTAATTAAACTACTAAAATCCTTTAGTAATCAATCTAAACATTATTTGTTGACAACACTCCTCTTCATGGTTAAATCCTATGTGTGTGACCCTGCAAGTCCATTTCACATTGGCAGTGAAAGTCCATAACACTTATGACTTCACAAGAAAAGAGTGGTGCCTAGTCACACATCAGTTTTACCCAAGTGAAAGTAGAAAGTTGGAGAACAACTTTCAATCCTACAATCCGTGAACGGTGTTACAGTGAATGTATAATTCCTTTGTCACTGATATCCCGAATGAACTCGAGGCATGGAATAGTCATCCTATCAATGTTCATTCACTTTCTTGATCATAAAGTAGATTGAAAGAGATATGTATGACATCAATATCACATACTGATTCACACATGCGTGCGCATGCCTATTTCAATCCTACTCATCAAGTGGCCATGGATATCAAACTCCCTCAGGAGGGACAAATCCCATATCTATCACTCACCCCTCAAAAGCCCCATGTGTCAAAGCCACCCAATAATCACCTTTATAACAACCCATGTTTCAGGACTGCGTTTGATGATGTCAAAGTGTGTCCAACGACATGTGTTGAGTGTAGTGATTTCAGGTCAAAGAATCACACTCACCACCATCACTGTGAGTACTGACTGTGACTACCATGCCATGGTCCCATGTGTCAAACTCACGGTGGGTCTGTCTGGTACACTTGTTCTCTAACAAGTACCTATGTGTTTGGTTTGATATATCTTTATCATGACTAATGAGATTCTGTCATCAACCAACACCACAATCTAGTCTTGTGTGTCATTTCTGTCTATCTACCTTCCACAATGACATCCGACTAGGGACATAACAAGAATGTACAAACTCTTAGCATCCGTATGATCTCATCGTTCAGGTCCTTAACCTGAAAGAATATGTCATTGAGTATTGTCATTCTCTAGAAATTCAATCTGTTCTATCACTATCTCATATGAATGAACTAGAATGAATTGGAAGCTTTCCTTTGATGTTTATCAAATCAATCTTAATGTATCCCACCAATCATCCCATGATTGGCTCTCAGGGCATACATACCAATAGACTCCCACTTGCACTACGAGCCAATCACCCTTGAATCATATTCATAGTGATCTTCAAACATGTCCCACATGTTACTGTGCTCATGTGCCAACATAGTGAGTTATGGCAGCACCTTGCCAAAGTCAGTATAAATTGCATGTCTCACATCTCTTCGCAGTACGTCACACGTATGAGATTGATTTGCTGTAACATGCGATCTAGTATTCCTTTGCTAACCTTTAGCCACTTTGCATGATCAAGGATTCCATACTTTCATCAATGAGTGGAATATCTCTAAGTTCATCTCATGAACTTACAGATCCATATAGTATCCACAGTTGTTCTCTAACACAGATACTCGGCATTTCCTTTTAAATAGTTTTATTGGAACACTTCCAATTATCAACAAACTTTCACTTTTATAAATCCTATATATATTTTGCGATTAATTTTTCTGTCCTTTCAAAAGTTCACATCAATGTAACTCTTTACATTGAACTCTTCCTTATCTCCATAGAACTAGTACTTCCCAAGTACTTATCAAGTTCTCATGGTATTCCAGTAACCCTTACTGGAAGTAGACAGACATCCACTCGTCATGTCCCACATACGAGTTATCAGGATGAGCACATCATATTGCCATGTCCTACATACAAGATGATGAATGCATATTGTTCTTGCCATGTCAATACATGCAAGATAATGGGATGATTACATACATGATAGATCCATATCTATTCTTAGTGTTCCCATTTTTCATAAGAATTGGACAAGTTTTCTCCCACTGAATCTGTGCATACTGAACCCTTCAGTATAGATTTCCAATGTATGCTTTCTCTTTTTAGGTCAAGAGGTTTTCGAGAACTATCTCTATAGATCTCTATTCCTATCACATAGGAAACATCTCTATCTTCCTTAAAGATAATTTCCACTTTTGGATTTCCATTCTAGAACATTTCCATTTCACATCAATATGTGGAATGTGAACACGCTCCCACTAAATCATAGATCCCTTCTTTATCTTTGACACATCAGTCAAACCCTTTGACTATATCATCAAAGTAAAGATCCAATTCTGAGTTGCTTGTACTCAATCAATCACATTGATTAGTCCATTGTAACTTATAGACTTCATTTGCATTAGTGGATTCATAAACCTTATAGGTTGTGTCACGTACACATCCTTGTTTTATTCCTCATAGGAATGCGATTTTAGTATCCATATGCCAAATGCTTTTAGTCATTAAGTTGCAATCCACAAGCATCATCCTTCTCAAAATGTTATCCATGTGTCTTAACACTTAAGACTCATTTGCACTTATGGATTTTATCCAATGGGTGCTACCATCAAGGTCATACCTTATGGTTTACATGGATGTCATTTAGGATGTAATGGTCATAAACCATAACTCAAAATTCGGTTCCTCATATTTATCTAGATGGTTGACTCATCACATGAACAACTCATCATATACATAATTGAAGTGTATCTGTTAAGGATATAAGAACTCACAACCCTTGTGATTCTTAATTTCTTTTATTAGTGTGGGGTATTCTTTTATTAAGAAGAATTCAGTTATTAGATAATCATTCTCTAACTCCTTAGAGTATGATTCCTTCTTTATTTAGACATCACATGCCTTAATCACGAGTTCACTATGATACACTATCATAATCAATCATAAGGATCTCAAACATTTGTTCCAAGTATTTCATTCATTGATCTCATCAAGAATTAACACTTTACCAAATTTGTACTTCATCTATGATAATCTTGAACACTTCAAGATATTCATATTGGTATTTCTCTAAACACCATTTGAAGTATTAGCATTTACTCCAAAGGCATGTAAATACATCACATGCATCATACCTAATTGGATAATCAGTCTCCCATTACTATTAGTGAATATTGATTCATCATGTCCAAGATATCCATGTCTCTTTCTGGTTCTCTAACCAAAAGTGTCTAGATTTATCCATCATATGGAAACTAGAAATGAATTTCTCATGATTGATGCTAATTTGATTGTTTGAGTAATCTATAACTTTTAGGTATCATTTTATCTTATGCATATCAAATACCACAAGATAAATAAGGCATTGCCACAAAGATCACATCTTTATAAATTGAAACATCTCTTTATTAATTGCCATCATTGTCATACAATATGCAAAAATAAAGTGTTTCTATCTATTGGCAAATATGAAATAGCAATTCATAACTATATTACATGCCTTATAGGCTGAAAATAAACTAAAGTACTCATATATATGGTGGCAACACTTGCCCCAATTATGAGTGTTTTACACTTTACATCTTGGTATCATATACCTCAAAAGTGTTACCAGTTTACTTTCATGACACCTTTAAGTAGAGATGTTTGTCACCTCAATCTTCTTTTGTTCTTCCAGATAGAGAGGACAATTCCTTTTCCAATGTCCTGGCTTTTGACAATGGTGGCATTTCCTTTCTTGATCATGCCTCCCTTGGCCTTGAGAGCTAAAGACGACTTGGGCTCCTGGCTAGCATCATAACCTTTCTTAGCTTTGCCCTTGCCCTTGCGCTTGGACTTGCCTTTCTTGCTCGTGATCACCATCACAGACTTAGGCTTGTCCTTCTTCATCTGTATCTCGGCTGTCCTCCACATGCCCAACAACTCTGAAAGTGGCCTATCAAAGTTGTTCATGTTGTAGTTCATCACAAACTGACTGTAGGATTCTGGCAACGATTGCAGTATCACATCAGTAGCCAACTCTTGGTTCAGTGGAAATCCCAGTCTTTGTAGGTTCTCCACATACCCAATCATCTTGAGTGTGTGAGGACCAACTGGATCTCCTTCTGTCATGACACACTTGAACAGTGCCCTTGAGACATTGTATCTCTCTTGTTGTGCCTAATCTTCATACATGTTCCTGAGATGCTGAATCATCTCAATGACACCCATGTTCTCATGTTGTCTCTGCAACTCGTGGTTCATAGAGCACAACATCAAGCACTTTGCATCAATGGCATCATCAGAATGCTTCTTGTAAGCATCCCTTTCTGTCTTTGGTGCATTAGGAGCAGGTTCCTCTGGAATTGGAGTATCCAGGGCATAGAGCTTTCGCTCTTGAGTGAGAACAATTCTCAATGTCTTATACCAGTCGTGGAAGTTTGTCCAATTTAGTTTGTCCTTTTCAAGGACCGATCGCAAAGAAAAGTGATTGTTGTTTGTTGCCATTTGTACTACAAAAGGAAAATATGCAATTTTAGTCCAAAAACTCATTTTTGACTTATTTGATTGATTTGAAAAGTTGACGATAAAATTAGGCCTTTAATTAATTATCGCTCCCACTATTTTAATTCAAATGGATAGCCCTCACCATCAATTTGGAAGATTGTCACATACAACCTTCTAGTGGGCAAGATCCTGAAATCCTCTAAGTCATGGACCAGCTTGGGTTGTCACCCACAACTTAGATCTCTCAGGTAGGCAACTCTTGCCAATTGCATCATATGAAATCTTGATAATATGTCATATGCAACTCCTTTCCATGATCATCTCCATGCCTCAAGGTTCTAGATCCTATCTAGGTCACCTTGTTAAGTCCTACCCAAAGACAACACGATGAATATGCACCCTACTTGGGCAAACCCACACATTCATCCTTCACGCTTCCACGAGATAGACGGTGCACCACGCTTGGGCGTGCCCACACTTGGTCGATCAAGCTTTTCACGTGTGTCGCATTTGGAAGGCATCTAAGACTTAATATTTAATGAGGGATTTGGTTTTGCATACATATACATATCCAATCACCACAATACATAGTATGTATCATATACATGCTATATCCCATAGAAAACATGTGAAACGATAAAAGCGATGATTATGGCCATCCTAATGTGATTCCTCAAGCCAAGAGGAATCACGGTCAACTAGGTCGACATCACATGCAACCTGTACAAGATGAACTATGTGCTTTGTCTTTCTGGGTTTGATCAACTCATCACATGAATGATCAACTCGTCATCAGACTGGTTGGCTGGGTGCCACCCGCCGATCGATTGACTCCTCCAACCGATCAGTTCGCCTAGTCATCGTGCATCTCTTCATGGCCACCACCCACTCGTCTTGCTCCTCGAACCGGTCATCAACCGATCGGATCACTCCTTGAACCGATCGTCTGGAACGTCAACCAATCGGTTCACGCCTTGAACCAATCGTCTCAGCTGTCGTCTGGATTTATGCCGTTCTTTAACATAACAAGAAATAAAATTTTATCCTATTTTACATTATAAAAAGAGAAACCTCGAGTTACATTCGAGGGGAGCAAAGGTAGGAAAGAAATCTCAAATTATTTCGAGTTACATCAGAAATAGGAGAAGGAAGATCAGTGTGCAGACCGAGATGCAAGCAACCACATACAACCATACACAGATAGGGTTTATTGGCCATAACCACACTATACATGCACCACAAAACTCATTTAAGGGCAACAAGTATCGAGTGCAGTAATAATACATATCATATATGTAAATTGGGATTTGTGGATTTAGGATTGGACATGCATAAAGCCAATTTTATTTGCATCGTATGCAATAAATAAAGGTGACAAACCAAAATCGATCATATCAATAATCCCTAAAGTATAAAGCAGTTGACGTGACTCTGATACCACTGTTGGGTTTTAGGGGAGGCAGAGAAGGCAGCAGAAACAAACATTTTCTCCCCCAAACCCAGAACAAGGAAACGCGTCAATGTCTATACAATAGGAAAGGATGGTTTGTGGAATCATACCTTGTCCCGAGGCTTACTCGGCGACAATACCTCGCACCTTGCGCGGTCTTCACCTCCGGTCTTGAACGGTGTCTATGCAGCTCCTGGTCGCACCGGGACTGACGACTCCTAGTCTCACCGAGACTATCGACATTGACAGTTGTCCTCCTAAGTGGCAGAAACCTCCCGCCTCTGAAGTAGTCCACACGGACCACCTGGAACTCCAATCTCCTTGTCCCACAAGGAATTGGAAGGAGTCTCACCCTCCTGTCAGCGTACTAGTCGCCAACACACTCTCCTGCAACCAATTGCAACTGTAGTTGTCTTTCCCTTGTTGTGCCTCCCTTATCGGGTAGCACTTGCTCGGGCTCTCTCTTGGTTACCAAAATCAGAGAGAACGACAACTTCACAGAGTAACTGGTTGCACTGAGTTGTACTTTGAGAAGCCCCCAGTACCCCTATATATAGGAGGGTCATGGGACAGGGTTCTCCATCCCGGGCAATACAGGACTAAAAGCAGGAGTAGAAGGGTTCGAGATTTTCCACAAAAACAACCAACTCGCAACCTGAACCGATCGTTTCACAACTGAAATGGTCGGTTGGGGACCTGAACCGGTCAGTTGACACCTCAACCGATCGGTTGGGACCCTTGAGCCGATCGGTTCACTTCTGAACCGATCGGTTCGTGGTCCTGACCAGTTCCCGATTGACTTTCTTTCTTTTTGTTTCTAATTGGTATCGAATACCAATTCTATTTCCCAATCAAATTGGGCAAGTGAAATGAAAGGAAAATTCTCACCAATCCTACTTTCCCAACTTTCTCGGTTGCACAAGTTGAATCGATCGTTTCAACACTTGAAGCAATCATTTCACCCTGACCATGAGCCAATCGACTCAACACTTGAGCCGACCGGTTCACCAAGCTCAGTCGATCGGTTCATCTCATGAGTCGATCGGTTGGGAGTGCAGATTGTGCAAAATTAGTCAATTGCGATTTCAATCAATCCGATACTCCAATCAATGTGTCCAACACCTTGAACATTATGACACTGAGCTATCAATTTATTGAGTGTTTAATTGAACTACTAAACTCATTTAGTAATCAATCTAAACATTATTTTTGGACAAAACTCCTCTTCCAGGTAAAATCCTATGTGTGTGACCCTGCAAGTCCATTTCACGTTGGTAGTGAAAGTCCATAACACTTTTGACTTCACAAGAAAAGAGTGGTGCCTAGTCACACATCAGTGCTACCCAAGTGAAAGTAGAAAGTTGGAGAACAACTTTCAATTCTACAATCCGTGAATGGTGTTACAGTGAATGTATAATTCCTTTGTCACTGATATCCTAAATGAACTCGAGGCATGGAACAGTCATCCTGTCAACGTTCATTCACTTTCTTGATCTCAGAGCAGATTGAAAGAGATACATATGACATCAATTTCACATACTGATTCACACATGCGTGCGCACGCTTATTTCAATCCTACTCATCAAGTGGCCTTGGATATCAAACTCACTCAGGAGGGAAAAATCCCATATCTATCACTCACCCCTCAAAAGCCCCATGTGTCAAAGCCACCCAATCATCACCTTTATAACAACCCATGTGTCAGGACTGCGTTTGATGATGTCAAAGTGTGCCCAACGACATGTGTTGAGTGTAGTGATTTTAGGTCACAGAATCACACTCACCACCATCACTGTGAGTACTGACTGTGACTACCATGTCATGGTCCCATGTGTCAAACTCACGGTGGGTCTGTCCGGTACACTTGTTCTCTAACAAGTACCTATGTGTTTGGTTTGATATCTCTATATCATGACTGATGAGATTCTGTCATCAACCAACACCACAATCTAGTCTTGTGTTTCATTGTTGTCTATCTACCTTCCACAATGACATCCGACTAGGGACATAACAAGAATGTACAAACTCTTAGCATCTGTATGATCTCATCGTTCAGGTCCTAAACCTGAAAGCATACGTCATTATATACTATCATTCTCTAGACATTCAATCTTTTCTATCACTATCTCATATGAATGAACCAGAAAGAATTGGAAGCTTGCCTTTGATGTTTATCAAATCAATCTTAATGTATCCCACCAATTATCCCATGATTCGCTCTCAGGGCATACATACCAATAGTTTGGTGGTGTTGACCGTTTGGTCCCTTTGACTTTCAAAACCATTTGATAAAGTGCACCCTCAAACTGTTTGGCCATGAAGACCATTTGGCCAACTTCACTTTGAAACCGTTTGAACAAAACCAACCTTGAAACCGCATGGGCACCAAACGGTTTGGGATCGTTTGGTCCCAAACGGTCTGGAGACTGTTTGGTCCCAAACGGTCTTGAGACCGTTTGGTCCCAAACGGTCTTGAGACCATTTGGACTCAAACAATTTTGAGACCGTTTGGTCCAAACCATCTCAAAACCGCATAGACCAAAAAGTGTCTCAACCTTTCCAATTGAGTTAGGGTTTCCAATGTTGAACCCTTCACTCGATCATGCAATGGTTAGCCACTTATCAATTGAGTCAATTAGGTCAATACTAAACTGATTTGACACTCAATTGACCCTCAATTGATCATCAATTATGGCTTGGATCAATTGGATCAGGGTTTGAAATCAATCATCCTTCAACATGTTTCAACATGAGTCTAATTGTTTTGAAACGATTGAACCATCATTCAATTGGATCATGACCTAACCCCAAATGGTCTTGGGATCGTTTGGATGACCTCCAAACAGTCTTGAGACCGTTTTCTCAAGTCAACACCAAAATCTAACTCAACCTATTAAGGTTTGACTCATAGATTTGATCATTAGGTTACTAATCAATTACACTTCAACTTATTACCTTTAGATTTACAACCACTCGACTCTAGTCAACCCTAGACCTCAAAACGGTCTTGGGTGACCCCCAAAAGGTCTTGGGATCATTTGGACATCCTCCAAACGGTATTGAGACCGTTTGCCCATTATTTTATCAAAATCCAAGTCATTTATGCAAGGGTTGAAACCTAGATTTGGTCACAAAATCAGCACTTAATTGTTTAACAATTTGATATCATTGGACCCTCAATTGGCCAACCCCTCTTAACCCAAGACCTCCAAACGGTCTTGGGTTATCACCAAACGGTCTTGAGACCGTTTGGGTGATCCCCAAATGGTTTTGAAACCGTTTGGGCCACTCAACCCAAACTTCACCATGATTAACTCATTGAAATCAACACTTAACCCGATTAGGGTTTAGGTGGTTGATGTGCCTTCAATTGGTGATTTACATGGAAATAGATGATGATTTTGGATGGGTGATTAGTATATATGATTTACAACAGTTATCTAAATGGTCAACACCTGGTCAACGCATCCAAACGGTCTTGGACCATTTTCTCTCAACCGATCTTGTGAAACTGTTTGCATTCAAACGGTTTTGAAACCGTTTGCTCAAAACGGTTTGGAAAACCGTTTGAGCAAGAGGTGGGAGACCGTTTGCTAAAGCAAGATTTAGGATAACTTTGTAAATAATGTCATCATCTTCTACCTCAAGAACATGGGCTGTTATTCACGGAATTGCTAGAAAGAACACTTAGAAGTGTCTAAAGGAAGAAGAACAAGCAATGATTCTAAGGAAAGAAGATGCATTAACAAACTTAAGGGTTAGAGTTATAAAACCCACCTTTAGATCTGATCTAGAGCTCCAAGCTTCGTAGCTCTAATGGTGTATGAAGCTCCAAAGGTTGTCCAAGGTCCGTTCTTCAATATTTGGATGGGGAACATGGCTAGAAAGAAGATTTGTGTAAGGAAAACTAACAAACCAACCTTGTATTAGGGTTTCCTCCAAGAATTCGAGCTAGGAGATGATCAAAGCTTACCCAAACCAGCTTGGTCATCCTCCTCTTCTCATTAGCTTCTCCTTAGTCGACCAAAGCAAGGGGATGAGAAAAGAAACTAAGGGAAACGATCCCTTGCTTTGTTGTAAAAGGATGCTTATATATTTTATGGATATTTTCAAGGCAGAAGGAAAAGATTATTATTTCTTTTATTTCTTAACATATCCACCATGGATTGCCCCCTCCATGGCCACGTCTCTTCCTCCTTATCACCTGCAAAACTTCTCCCTTATCCAAGATTAAAAGGAAAAGAAACCAAACACCTTACTAAGTTGCATATATATAAAAGGCCATTCTACTTACTACTTGGTTATTTAAATATTATGGTTATCTTTCTTACTTGATCATTCAAATGAGGCACCCTCCTCATTTTATTTACTCTACTTGATTCCAAGAGTCATGAAAAATACTCTAGAGGTTACATTTTACACGTTGGACCCTAAGTTTTGGGTAAATTGCACTTTACACCAAAACTAGGTTTTAAAGCACAAGGATTGCTCTACAAGCTATATCTTGGTGCTCAAGCTTGTGGAATCCATACCACCACATCATATTCATTCTTATGATGTCGCATCATCATAGGAACATCTTAAGATGCACAATTCGCAAGTTAACCCTTCTAATTGGGTAATTTGCACTTTAGTCCATTACTAGCAAAATAATATTGCAACATTGTTTGAAAAGGACTGAATATTGAAATATATGTTCCCCAGAAGCTTTAATTACATTTCACAAGATAACCACAAGCATCTAATCACATATTTAATCAAAACAACTAGGGTTAGTTCATAACCCAGGTCAGGGATGTTACAAAAAGGTTTTCCTCAATCCTTCTGAAATTAATTTCCACTAACCAGGGAGCCTTTGTTGGGGTAGAAGCATTGAAGATTGCTCCATGCTTGTTGTTGAGTTCATGCTTAACTTCAATCACAAGAACAACTATCCTTATGCATGTATCAATCTTGATATTACCAAATCCTTTGATTTAGTTAGATGGCCTTACCTCTGGAAAACTCCTCAAGGTTTGGGCTTCAGTGAAAGATGGATTTCTTTGATAAAGTAATGCATCAAAGTCCCTTCTTTCTCTCTTCTATTGAATGGCAGTTCTGTCGGTCTCTTCAAGAACTCCAATGGGCTTCGTCAAGGTGACCCACTGTCAGCATTATTATTTGCTATTGCTATGGAGGGTTTAAGCTGAAGAATTGATAAAGCTCATAAACTTAAACTGATCAAATCCTTTGTTGTTAGACGCACAAAAGTTATGAGTTATCTTCTTTTCACTGATGATGTTCTTATATTCATTGAAGGTCACACTCGAAGCTTAAAAAACCATAAGTCTGTTCTTCTGGACTTTGTTAGGATTTTTGGTATGTAGTACAATCCAAGCAAAACACATATCTATCTCTCTAAGTTTTGTAGGGACAAAGTTAGACTGGATTGTGCTTTGGGCATTAAAAAGGGGAGTGGTCAACAAAGTATCTTGGTTTTCCTATGGCTGGGGGTAATGTTAGGCAGAAACACTTCCATGAATGTCTAGATAAACTCAAGGACATGATTGGAAGATGGCCAGAATCAAAGATGTATATGGCAGGAAGGATAATACTTATAAACCATTGTGTCATGGGTTTGATCAATTACTGGATGAGACAAGGTGAAGTTTCTCCAGCTACTCTAAGAAGAATGGAAATTTTGATGAATGATTTTGTTTGGTGCAACCCAGTTCATCCAGCTTGTTGGAGCAAGCTGGCCTTTCCAAAAGATTAAGGGGCTCTCAATCTTAAGAACGTGAATGAACTCGTTGATTTCCATACTCTTAGGCATATCACAAAGTTGTTCTATAGTGACTCTTCTTGGAGCGTTTGGATGAGAGGTAGATATGGAAACAATCTTGAAGTTACTCCAACTCATTCATGGGGCTACTCCACAAATTGGAGGATGATGATCAAGATGTGGCCTCAATTCACCTACGCTTCAAGAACCTCTGGTTCCATATGAGTCAACCAAGATGGAGCTTGACCACCTATAAAGCTATAAAGAATTTACTGCCAACAATGGAACGAATCAAGACTTGGAACAATGGAGTTGATGATATGTGCTGCTTGTGTCATTTTCATACTGAAAATATCACCCATCTTTTTGGTAGCTTCTCCTAATGGAAATATATATGGGGTCATGCCCAACTCAAGATAAATGTCTGAATATCATACAATCTCTATGATTGCCTCACTAATGTTAATAGAAGAAGCAACGATACACACTATCTAGTGCTTTGGACGATCACTGAATGTGCTCATTTCATATGGCAAGAGCGGAATAAAAGGAAGCATGGTTCTCAAGGAATGGACTACCTTAGGATGTTCACTAATATCGAGAAAGAACTTAAGTTTCTTTACACTCTATACAAGGATAAGCTCACTACAATTTTTCCTATTGTAATTGGGAATTGGGATCTATAACCAATACCTACAACCTTAATGCTAGCTCGCTCCTTAATTTCTTATAAACTATAAGTTGTTTATAGCTTGTACCTTTTCCCCTCTTGTAGGGTTGGAAATATATTTACCTAATTTTGCCAAAAAAACGTTAAGAGCTTAATATCATGATATCAATTATTCACTTATAACATTAAACAAACAATCATCCTTGTCATGTGGTTATATATTTCATGGGTTGTTTGCTCTTCTAAAAGTTTGATTTAGAAGATACATGAAAGACAAGTTCATGCTAAAATTAATTTAATCACAATCAACATAATTCAAATATATATCATTAATCACTCAAATTTTGTTTAGTTTTTATAGTTCAAGAACTTATATTAAGCACAAATGAAAAGATACAGACCAAGAGAGGTCTGAATTCATAATTATCTAACGATGATTTTGACATGTATTCTAGTAGTAAGTTATTTTAAAGAAATAAGGAAGAATAAGAAAGGTGTAGCAAAAGTAGTTTGAATATGATAAGATACAATTTTGTAGATAGTAAATGCCTATTTTATCTTCATCTTATTGAATTTTCATGCTTTATCATTATGAATTCTCTTTGTTTTGGCACTTCATAAATAACTTCCTTATTTACTTTCATTGCCCCTTTTTTGTAGAGAACCACTTAGACCCAACTCAACCATCGGAAAAAGGCCAATGATGTGCCCGATGGCTGGGGAGCCCGATGAGATTCACTACCCAAGATCCTAACCAGGTTCTATCACCTCATCTCTCAATGTCTTCTCCAACCTCAAAAGAAAGCACTCGAATGATGGCTTTTTTGAGATCCATTAACCGATGAGGGTTTCAGTCAAATCATCGACTGATGACAGAACACATTCCATTGCCTAATGGGTCTGATCTCTTATTGCCTGATAAGACCACACTGTGATAACACCTCATTTTATACGCTTCATGCATATATTTTATACCTCCCCTAGCATAACGTTTATAGATTTTATCCACTTATTTTAGCACTTTGTTCCAAGTATCTCACTTACACACGTTTTCCATGGTTGCAGGGTTACATCAAGCCAAGGCCATGACCAACATCCTCGATCGTGACTCATTCAACCTTAGGGACCATCCCACCATGGTCAAGGTCTCCCTAATTACCTTAATACCACACACCCGTGGCCTTTACACTCAGTCTCTCAAGCCCTTTGTGCCTAGCACTCCACACGCTCGAGGTGTGAACCTAGTGACTCAACCTCGACCGCAATCCTAACTTGGACCGTGACCAAAGAGTGACTGAAGTGGAGCGCGCCCACATTGCGACCAAGCAAGGTGCCACACCCAGACCGCAACCGAGGTCCAACCAAAGGATGCAGCACCCCAACCTCGATCGAGGTGAGGCCATCCTTACATCCTTGACCGTGATCAGGCTTCGACCAAAGTTAGGCCTCGAACATGGTCCAAGAGTTAAGTAGGTGGAGAACAACTATAGATAGGCCACCTACTCGTCTTGTCAAAGGGGGATAAAAAAGGACCACAGAGTGCTGCCATTTTCCAGTCTCATTCCCATCCATCCAATCAGTCTTGGATCTCCAAAGGTGGAAGCTGAGGAGAGAGAAGATTGAAGGCTCCATCTTCTTCAAGAGAAGGAGAACGTCCATGCCATCGACCTCAGATCTAGATCTGAAGAAGTATTGTGTTGTATCACATTCTTCTCTCTCTATCTAGATCTATCACTTCCATCTCATCGTACTTCCCTTCTCTCTTCATGGAACTTGATGTATCTATTGTTTTATAACGTTGTTATGCTACCCTTGAACTTGTGTGGCTAAACACTTAACTTGGGTTGGGAGTAGCCACTAATCTCTCCCAACATGTATATTATCTCTCCTTTTTGAATATATATATATATATATATATATATATATATATATATATATATATATATATATATATACTCTTGTCAATATTATCTCCATGCACTAGTTTTAATGCTTCACTGGTATGCTTAGCTACCATCTTGTGATGTTTGATTGTTGGTACCTAGAAAGAGTAGTATGACTAATATCTTGTGTTATGGAGTAGTATGTATGCATGAAAATGTTGGAATGCTAAAGCTTATGGTTATATGTTCTACTTTGTAGTTTTGGGATAGTCATCTCGAGAGAGAGGTTGCGCTTGGACTTACATCTATCCTTATCTCGAGAGAAAAAGGAATGGACGCTTATATGATTGCATGTAGTCTTGATAGGAGTATGTACAAGGGGGATAGAGTTTTGCATATTGGTCAGAGATCTTAGTAGGTGAAACCCGGTCCAATTTCCCTTCCATATCATGGTTCCCTACTGTTTGTCCTTAGTTTTCTTTTGTTGTTATTTTTCTTTCTTTATTTTATTTTTCTTCATTTTGGTCTGATCACCATCGTTCCTTAGGGAAAAATCCTTTTAACCCATATGATATTCAGAGTATATGAGTGTGAGACCCAGCGTTCTTAACACGTGCTAACGTTGTCCCAGTGGTTCGACCTCGATTACTATGTCAGACCCCATATAATAGTTGTGGGGGCTTGAGTGTCGGGTTACTATCTTAAAAGTCTGACTACTCAAGAATCGCTCTATTTTGGACGTGTGATTTAGGTCGGTCAACTTTTTGGCACCATAGTTGGGGACAAGGAAAAACGACACTGTTAAGAACTTGAGTCCACTCACTATACTCCCATGTCTCAAGCTTAGTAATAAGCTTCATTGCATAGAAACCTTGAATCTACTACCCTGTGTTTGCATAGACTAGTTCGTTTAGCACATCCAGTTTACTAACTCGACTGTTTGGTCTATTTAGGGAACCCAGAGGGAAGTAGACTCATTCAACTTTGCTCCTTAACCTTGAGTCACCATGCCACCTCGTGTGGATGGTACTCTCACTAGGGACGAACAAAATGCAAGAATTCAACATGACCACCCACCACCAGGGATGGACAAAGATAGAGATGGTTGTTATTCAGATGGTCGTCAACATGAAGAATAATGTCAGGAGGAAGATCGTCGTGAAGAGGACCAACGTGAAGAAGAACGACACTACCAACACCATAGAAGGCACCATCGCAATCACCGTGACTATGAACGTGACCGTGATGGTCAGGATAGCGACAACGAGGATGATGAAGAGGAAAAGACTCTTAGAGAGATGGCAACAACTAGGGCCAATGATTCTAGAGACCTGACCGTTATCTCATACTTCAACACAAAAAACTTTAAGTTGAAGCCACCTATCATCTCGATGATCCAGAATAAACCTTTCCATGGGAATTCGAGAAGTGAAAACCCATACCATCAGCTCGATGCCTTTAAAAATATTTGTGATACCATTAAGATGAGGAGAGTCCCTCAAAAAGTGATATACTATAAAGTCTTCAACTTTTCTCACAAAGACAAGGCTCTATCCTAGTACCTCAATCTCCTGCACCAGTTCATAGATGGGTGGAGACCCCTGGCAGATGCCTTCATTACCAAGTTTTATCCTATCGAGAGGACTATCCAAAATATGCAGAAGATCACTTCTTTTGCACAAAATCCGGGAGAAAACTTGCACGAAGCATGTGAACACTTCCAGGAGTATTAGAGGGATTTTTTGCACCATAATTACCGTAAGGGGTTCCTAGTGACCACCTTCTATAATGGGCTGACTTCCACTAAGAGCACTTCATTGAACACAGCTAGTGGCAGTGACTTTCTTGGAAAGAAGCTGAGAAGAACTATGAAGATAATAGATAACATGGCTACGCTGCACGAAGGAATGGAATATGACAGGAATGATAGAGGATCGGTGAAGAAAGTAGGTTCTGAAGGACCGTCTATTGAAGACAAAGCCTTAGAGACCATAACAACATAGATTCAGCAAATAGTCGCTGATGTCAAACAACTGAAAGATACTGGATCTAAGGGAAAGAAGCTTACTAAGAAAGCCATGAAGTGTGTCACCTGCGGAGAAGGAGGGCATGGGATTGATAATTGTATCTATATCCATCCTGAGGAGAGTGATGAAAGTGAAAGTGAAGAAGAGATGGGGAACATTTCTTATGTTAACTTCAAGTAACAAGACCACCCTGGGTTTAGTTATGGAAATAAAGAAGTTGCAGAGAACACACATCACCTGGGTAGTTCATCTAAACCTCCCCCAGGGTTTGAGAAGAAAGGAGTGTCAACACAATACACTAAGACTACCATATACCAGCAGAACAAAAACAGCTATCAAGGCTAGAACAAAAATGTGAGCAGGCAAAGACAAGGGCAAGGCCCGGGGCCAAATCAAGCGAAAGACAATAACCAAGATGACATGATTGCTCAAATTTTTTACTTCGCAAAGAGGCAGGCGTTGGTGAATGATCAACTGGCTCAAAGTGCTCTCACAAATTCGGGAGTGCTAAATAACATGCAGACTCAAGTGGTGGATATGGAAACTCACCAGAGACTGATTGATCAGCAGCTTGCATAGCTGGCTGAGCCCATGAAAAATCCTTCAGGAAAGATCCCGTCAAATACAAAGACCATCAAAATGACTACTCTCTAGTCGGGGAAAATGATGGAGAATGTTAATACCAACAACACTAAAGAAGGAAAAAGCAGTGCTAATTAGCAGTCTGAGAATTAAAAGGCCACATGAGAATCAAGATGGAAAGAACAAGCTAACTATGTGAAAGAAGCAGGACCACCCGAAAAGAAGAAGGAAGGAGAAGAAAAGGACTCAGACCCTCTGAGAGATGTTCTTTTGAAGAAAAATCCAAATGCCCTAAGATTTACTTTCCCCTATAAGTTAATAAAAGCATACTTGAAGTAGAGATACGAAAAGTTCATGGAAGCGATAAAGAAGCTCCACCTGGATGTTCCCTTTCTTGATGCAGTAGAAGAAATGCCAACCTATGCAAAGTTCTTCAAGGACATGAGTATGAAGAGAAGAAGAGGTGATCACATTGAAACTATCCAGTTAGAAAAGATGTCTAGTGATTTTGTTCAAGTAGAGCTACCTACCAAGAAGACAGACCCCAAAGCATTCAACATACCTTTCTATGTTGGAGATAACGTGGAGAGGAAAGGATTAGCTGACTTAGGTGCAAGAATAAGTTTAATGCCCCTGACCTTAGCACCAAGGCTTGGGCTGACATACATGGTAAAGATAGGGATGAGGATCGAGTTAGCTGATCATACCTTCACAAGTGTAGTGGGGATAGTTGAAGATGTTCCTATATGAGTTGGACGATTTTTCATACTGTGTGATAGAGTGGTAATAGATACGGTCATAGATTCCAAATGCCCTATGATATTCGAAGGGCCTTTCCTTATGATGTGGAGAGCCCTGATAGATGTTGCTGAAGGAATCATCACACTATGAGTAGGGAATGATCACTTGGATTTTAGGGTACAAGATGCCATGAAGGGACTGTCTCTATCTGAGTAAGTCTACTTCACCGATAGCTATAATCAGTATTGCGAAGAGGTGCAAGAAGATAAAGCAATTTTGGATCCACTAATGCGAGCCCTAAACAACCAGGATCCTACCATGGAGAGTCAAGAAGTTGTAGAAATCTTAGATTTCCCGAATCAACCGGAAGAAGAAATCGGCGATGATGAAGAGATAATTGAAACAGTGAAGTATGCTTTGTTGGAGTAGGCGGCCGAGGAGAAGGAAGTGTCAAAGCTCAAGCCAGAGTTAAAGCCTCTTACAAAAGGGTTGAAATATGAATTCTTGGATAAAGAAGAAAGGAATCCAATTATTTTAAATGCCAACTTAACTGATGACCAGATGGAGAAGTTGCTAGATGAGCTGAGGCTGCGTAGAAAAGCCATAGGATATTATGTGGAAGACATTAGAGGTCTTAGCCCAGCTTTATGCATGCACAAAATTTTCCTTGAAGAGACAGCCAAGCCACTGACTCAACCACAAAGGAAGCTAAATAAAATGTTGAAAGAGGTTATGAAGTACGAGATGCTGGAATCATCTACCTAATAAGCGACAACAATTGGGTTAGTCCTATCCATGTGGTACCCAAAAAAGGTGGAATGACAGTCGTATGAGGGGAGGATGGAGATGAAGTCTCTACAAGGACAGTGATAGGCTGGTTCATGTGTATAGATTACCGCAAGATAAATATAGCCACCAAGAAAGATCAATTCCCCTTGCCATTCATTGACCAAGTTCTAGAAAGGCTGGCCCATCATGACTATTTTTGTTTTCTAGATGGATATTTAAGATTTTATCAAGTCCCTATTCACCTAGATGACCAAGAGAAAACAACATTGGTGTGCATCTATAACACATATGCATTCAGAAGAATGTTGTTTGGACTGTGCAATGCACCTACAACATTCCAACATTGTATGATCTCGATGTTCTCAGATTTTCTGGAAGATATCATAGAAGTCTTTATGGAAGACTTCTAAGTCTATGGAATAGACTTTGATGCATGCCTAGGAAATTTATCTCTAGTGCGATGTGAGGAAAAACATCTCGCTCTGAAATGGGAGAAGTTCCATTTCATGGTACAAGACAGAATTGTCCTAGGTTACAAGATTTTGAAGTGAGAAGTTTTTTGGGACATGCAGGATACTACAGGAGGTTTATAAAGGATTTTTGGAAAATTTCAACGCCTTTGTCTAATCTTCTACTCAAAGATGCTGAGTTTGAATTCATCAGTTAATGTATGTACGCCTTCAATACACTAAAAAGAGAGCTAACAACAACACCAATTCTTTAAGCACTAGACTGGGAAATGACCTTTGAAATCATGTGTGAAACCAATTACTATGCAATAGGTGTTGTCTTGGGATAGAAAAAGGACAAGAAAATCATGTAATTTGTTATGCGACTGGAAGGAGTGGGACCCAAATGGGGATCCACTCAAATGATATAATACAGGAGTCATTCAATAATAAAGCAGTGGAAATAAAACTATTACAAAGTTACTTCATGATTCATTTATACAATTGTTCCTCACCATAATAGGTGATTTACAAAACTTGAACTAAGTAAAACTAAAGCCAGTAGCAGAGGGTAACCCAGCCATTCCAAGCTATCCTTAAGTCCATGTCATGTTAGTGATCTTTTTGAGTTTTTGTCTTCTAATGTACCAAAACCTGGGTGGAAGGGAACATCACCCAGAAACATAGGAAACAACAAAGAGGTCAACAAAGGTTGAGTAAGTACACATAATAAACTTTGGGCATTATATTGGGGTAAAAGTGCAAAAAGAAATGTTCCCACAAGAAGGGGGCTATTAGCAATTAGGTAAGTTCAAGAGAAATGTAACAAAAGAAATGAGGCATATAAAATTTCATATTACAAACATGATAATAATAGAGTGTCTTTCCATAACATTCATCCACAGATTCATATTAAAACAAAGAATATTTGCATGCATAACAATGTAGACTAAATATACCTAAAATAGGGCCATAACACCATAGGATCATGGCCTAAAAATAAACAAGGGTGGAAACGCACACCCCGGGCAGAATACACATGCCCTATATAAGTATGGTTGTGCATAAGTACCACTATTCTAGATAATCTAGTCAAAAACGTAGCATGCTATAATAGAGTGGCAAGACTATGATTTTAGTCAATATCAAACCAAAAAGGCAACAAGGTAGGAGGGGCCTGAAGACCCATAATCATGTCAATTAATAATCACAACAGTAAAAGATATTCATATCAGGAATTATAAATGTCCAAGAATAATAGATTTCCAAGAGAAATAACAGTTCAAGAGATGCCTCATTAAAATGTATATGGATTTAGTCAGATAATGCCCAAAATAAAATAGATGATGTACATACTTGAACTTCTCAGCTAAATCTTAACTCGATCTATATACTTGATCCACGAAGATGAGTTTTCATCCTATGAACATATTAGGTATGTTAGTCAAATCAAAGCATACATGTGTATCCACCCTATTATGCTATATTAAACCCTTATCCAAATTATTTTCACTTAATGGTGTGTTAGACCTTTGAATCTTATTAAGCGAATGTATCATTCAATAGTTCTAATATGTATTTTAGTTCTTGTATCCATATTTAGTTGTATAAGTCAAATTTACATATATGCATTATTCCAATTAGGTTTTGTAGTATCATTCTCTACCTAATAACATGTGTTTCTATATTCTTCCTAACATCATATTTAGCATGCTTATTAGTGTGTGTATACACATTCTATTATATAGTTCTTGAACATGTCTTGAATAGTAGTATTCGATGTATACATGTTTGATGTGGATTCTCACCCAAACTTACATTTACAAATACACATTCTTGTACATATTTTATGTTCCCTTCTACATAAAACTTGATCAGCCTAGATAGGTGTATTTCCTAGACCCATCTGTATTTCTAATTTTCATTTCACTATATAAGCACTTAAATGTGATTAGCTATATAAATGAATTGACTACATTAGTCGATGTAATAAAGTTTATATGCCAGTTCATGCACATCATTCGCTTCCATATCGTTATTAAGTATATAAACCCACCGATATTTCAGAATCCATGTATATTGTACTAAGTCATGACTGTATACATATCGGCATAATTCTATTCTACTAATAATTGTATTTCCTATTGATGTAGTATCCAGCAATATCATTCTCTAATCGAATTCTTAGGTTAAGTCATATAGGAAATGAAGTTATAAAAGTAACAAACTTCTACTGACCTATAGACCCACTAGGCTTCTGTTCATCCTTGATGTCTTAGACCTTCGTGGAGTAAGGGATGCAACATTAGATCAGTGGTGATGCAATTGCACATGGTGGTGCTCGATCTAGCAGATTGCAAGATGATATGGAGTTGTATGATGGCTGATCAAGTATTGATGACATTTAGAATTAGCATGTGCGGTGGTGGTTGTGGATATGTGGGTTATGGGCCCACTATATCCGCAGGTGGTCACTACACGATTGTCTCCGGCCATTGCAGTCCCTGGTGCTTGTGCTCTCATAGATGCAACATGACATGAGATGTGTGAGCAAAGGAGAAAGCAAGAGGAGGCAAAGATGAAGGCACCGCATCGTGATGTTGCAGTTCACAACAACGATGAGTCTTGTAGGTGATGACACCATTGGGTGAGATTCATGGTCAAGGGTCAGGATGGGGGAAAGTATGGCTGAGTGTGGAAGCCTGAATGGCGGTGATGGTACCATGTGGCCTAGAGGGCGACGCATGATAGAAGATGATTGGTGGCAATCACCTTGTTGCAACAACACTAGTGCAGGGGGAGGGTAGACCGTCGACTAGGAAAGGAGGATTGTTGATGAGGCATCGTTGTGTTGGTGGTACAACCTGGCATTGCTCGGCACTACCTGTCATCATTTGGCTCTACTGGGAATAGGGTGGTTGGTAGTGGTGGTTCCTTGCTGTAGCGGCGACATTTCTCAGAAGTTGGATTGGGGCCCGACCTTGGTTACTCTTAGCTTTGTCTGGCGTTGCAGAGCACGGCTAGCACAGGGTGAAGAAGAGGCATGACGGTTAGGGTGAAGGTAAAGACAGGGAACAAGGAATTTGTGCTCTATCGGAAGAGAGGAAGATCTGATCATCTTACAGATGGTCGAGGTCGGCGAGGGGGGTCCTGGACGAGGACCATAGTGACGGCAACGCTCCATGTGGAAGACCATGGTGTCTATAGTGCCACGTTCAGGGAGGTGAACGATGTTTGTTGTAGCTTCCTCCGCAGGCGGTGACGCTGGAACTTGAGTGGCCACCAGAGATAGGAGAGGAAGTGGTAGTGATCAGGACATGAAAGGTAGGTGAAGAGGGAGAGGAGAAGGTAGACATTGATAAGATGGAGGCTTCACTGCCATTGAACTTGGCGGCAGCACAACCCTGCTGCTAGGGTTGGTGTCGTCGGGATGTAGGGATATAGTCATATAGAGAGGCTTTATCTATAGAGGAGAGGCTGAAGGAAATAAGAAGTGGGAGAGGGAGAGGAGGGAAGGGATCGTGGGATAAGAAGAAGTGGAGGCGGAGAAGAAGAACCCTGGCCGCGGAAGTCGCGTGATCCGCAGGGCCTGGGCACATTGACCGCATCAAGGGGGAGCGGGTCTCATAGACAAGAAAGATGGTGGCATATAAATGTAATTAATATGAATACAATGGTGTATACTAAGTTAGGAATTCAAACTAGTAAGTGTTTGGGCAATTCAAGTCTGATTGATACCAAAATTGATAAGTAGATCAATTAACATGTGAGAAATCCAATGGTGCTAACAATTTCACATTTTGAAGATGTTTAATTAGAAGATTTCATTACTCGTATACCATAGATACATTTAATGTATTTACTCATTTTAACACTTATTACACTTTAATTTGATTCATTTCATCTTATACCCCTAAGAATATTTTAGGATGTCAAATTAGAGTCAAGAATGGTATTTGGTATATGTGTTCCTTAAGTCTTGTTATTGAGTGTATTATGATTATTTTACCTTGCATACCAAATACTAAGGATATTTATATATCCATAACACCAATTATTCTTAATGTGCTTTGTATTGTCAGAAATATACTATATGTTAACATAATGGAATAGGACCTTAAAATAAGAGAGATTTAATATATATGTCTGGATTCGAGTATGTTACAACACTCCACCCCTTAAAAGGGGTTCCGTCCTCGAAATCCATCCACTGTTGGTATGGTAAAGTGAGTTATAAACTTAAACAAGTTATACATTTCTAGTATATTTAATGTAGGGGGTCATATCATACTATTCATGTCACACTTATGGTCTACTCTCAATATGAAGCCATATGCCTCCATGTATCATGCATCCATAAATCTTCTTATCCTAGATGTGGGTCTAGAAAAGTTACAACAAGACCTGGGATTATGTTAACCAATTTGTATCCATCAGGGCTACCTGCAACGTTGTCATAGTTTTTCCATTCTTTGATCATGATCCACATCAATTTCCTTACCATCATCATCATCATCATCATCATCATCATCATCATCATCATCGTCATCATCATCATCATCATCATCATCATCATCATCGTCATCATCATCATCATCATCATAACCTAGAGGGGCAAAATGGGTGAACCTAGGTCTTATGTATCCAAGGCTTCTACGCATTCTCTACACCACAGTTAGTCCTAGGGTTTCATGTCCATCATTCCAGTCAAGTACTTCTTCATTCAAAGGGTTCCTTTACAATTCAAACTTCCTTGTGGCAATGACTTGGTTCTAAAACCTTCGATAAAATATGAAAACTTTTCTTTTGTACATATAAATTAATAATGAAAATAAGTTTGACAGAAAAAAAAATTCTCACGATGAAAAATCCCAAATTGGCGCCAAAAATTAATTCAAGAACCAAGTCCACCACTTATCCACTGGATGATACCTATAGTATTATTCTATCATCATTGCATTCTACAAACGGGGTCTACTCCTTCTATTACCTAAAAGGGAATATGTCTAAATCTCTAATTCGAAGGCATACAAGGGTAACAACTTCTTATTACACACAAACAACATCTATCAAATCCTAATA
Source organism: Alisma plantago-aquatica (assembly GCA_963693085.1). Classification (NCBI taxonomy): domain Eukaryota; kingdom Viridiplantae; phylum Streptophyta; class Magnoliopsida; order Alismatales; family Alismataceae; genus Alisma; species Alisma plantago-aquatica. The sequence goes on along the minus strand of OY856409.1, from coordinate 85,929,886 downwards.
ATGCATGACATACACCATTACCCATGTCGCTCTTAATCATAATTCAAAATGCCTCATCTCAGGACCTAATGAAGTCATAAGATTACCCAATGTTATAGGATGAATTTATTCTGATCACTAGTAGGTTTACAACCATTATTATTCCCATGATAAGGTAACCTATATAGTCAACCTACTCATATCAACCACTAGGTAAACTACGTGCACTATTTGGGTTAGAGAGGTGAACACTTAAGGATATCTACCAAAAGTTATAACTTTCACCAAACAATTCTCATGTATGAGGCATAACAAGCTCAATGAGATCGGTACCCTGCCATTAGATAAATGGTCATGGGCATAGCTATGATGAGGTACTCCATGTTAAGGGAAAGTCATGACTAACCATAATAGAGCTAATTATAATTATCACATAGTGTCAAGGAATTAATCTCAACTCTAGAAATTACATCAGGGTTTTATGTTGTTTTTTTTTCACGCATGCTCAACCCAAAATGGATGTATGTGAGGCATGCTAGGTAACAACAAATAGAAGGGGTTAAGTTGAGAACTAAGGTAATTTCAATCTATGACTATTCAATCAACTCACACTTCATAGCTCTAAGGAAGAATCCTAGAAAATAGGAAATAGAAACCAAACTCAACAAAAGTCAGTTCCATGTGGTGGCATTTCTACCACCATATAGAGGATAGGGGTGATAAGGGTACTAAAGACTGAATCTCATCCACACAGGTGGCTACGAGAGTGTAGGAAATTAAAATATTAGGGTTAAATCCCCTAATTGAAGGTTCTACTATTAGGCAATAGGTGTATCAACAACCTCTAAGGGTCAGCAACCTAATTAAGGGTCAGCCTAAGATAACTTGGAATAGTCAAGTCACCAACTGCTTAATCTCTGATACCATTTTGTAAGGAGTGAGACCTAAATGGGGATCCACTCAAATGATATAATACAGGAGCCATTCAATAATAAAGAAGCGGAAACAAAACTATTACAAAGTTACTTCATGATTCATTTATACAATTGTTCCTCGCCATAATAGGTGATTTACAAAACTTGAACTAAGTACAACCAAAGCCAGTAGCAGAGGGTAACCCAGTCATTCCAAGCTATCCTTAAGTCCATGTCATGTTAGTGATCTTTTTGAGCTTTTGTCTTCCAATGTACCTAAACCTGGGTGGAAGGGAACATCACCCAGAAACATAGGAAACAACAAAGAGGTCAGCAAAGGATGAGTAAGTACACATAATAAACTTTGGGCATTATATTGGGGTAAAAGTGCAAAAAGAAATGTTCCCACAAGAAGGGGACTATTAGTAATTAGGTAAGTTCAAGAGAAATGTAAAAAAAGAAATGAGGCATATAAAATTTCAGATTACATACATGATAATAAAAGAGTGTCTTGCCATAACATTCATCCATAGATTCATATTAAAACAAAGAATATTTGCATGCATAACAATGTAGACTAAATATACCTAAAACAGGGCCGTAACACCATAGGATCATGGCCTAAAAATAAACAACGGTGGAAACGCACACCCCGGGTGGAATACGCACGCCCTATATAAGTATGGTTGTACATAAGTACCACTATTCTAGATAATCTAGTCAAACACACATCATGCTATAATAGAGTGGCAAGACTATCATTTTAGTCAATATCAAACCAAAAAGGCAACAAGGTAGGAGGGGCCTGAAGACCCATAATCATGTCAATTAATAATCACAACAGTAAAAGAGATTCATATCAGGAATTATAAATGTCCAAGAATAATAGATTTCCAAGAGAAATAATAGTTCAAGAGATGCCTCATTAAAATGTATATGGATTTAGTCAAATAATGCCCAAAATAAAATAGAGGATGTACATACATGAACTTCACAGCTAAATCTTAACTCAATCTATATACTTGATCCACAAAGCTGAGTTTTCATCCTATGAACATATTAGGTATGTTAGTCAAATCAAAGCATACATGTGTATCCACCCTATTATGCTATATTAAACCCTTATCCAAATTATTTTCACTTAATGGTGTGTTATACCTTTGAATCTTATTAAGTGAAAGTATCATTCATTAGTTCTAATATGTATTTTAGTTCTTGTATCCATATTTAGTTGTAGAAGTCAAATTTACATATATGCATTATTCCAATTAGGTTTTGTAGTATCATTCTCTTCCTAATAACATGTGTTTCTATATTCTTCCTAACATCATATTTAGCATGCTTATTAGTGTGTGTATACACATTCCATTATATAGTTCTTGAACATATCTTGAATAGTAGTATTCGATGTATACATGATGTGGATTCTCACCCAAACTTACATTTACAAATACACATTCTTGTACATATTTTATGTGCCCTTCTACACAAAACTTGATCAGCCTAGATAGGTGTGTTTCCTAGACCCATCTGTATTTCTAATTTTCATTTCACTATATAAGCACTTAAAGGTGATTAGGTATATAAATTAATTGACTACATTAGTCGATGTAATAAAGTTTATATGCCAGTTCATGCACATCATTCACTTCCATAACGTTATTAAGTATATAAACCCACTAATATTTTAGAATCCATGTATATTGTACTAAGTCATGACTGTATATATATTGGAATATTTCTATTTTACTAATAATTGTATTTCCTATTGATGTATTATCCAGCAATATCATTCTCTAATCAAATTCTTAGGTTAAGTCATATAGGAAACGAAGTTACAAAAGTAACAAACTTCTACTGACCTATAGATCCACTAGGCTTCTGTTCATCCTTGATGTCTTAGACCTTCGTGGAGTAAGGGATGCAACATTAGATCAGTGGTGATGCAATTGCACATGGTGGTGCTCGATCTAGCAGATTGCAAGATGATATGGAGTTGTATGATGGCTGAGCAAGTATTGATGACATTCAGAATTAGCATGTGTGGTGGTGGTTGTGGATCTGTGGATTATGGGCCCACTATAGCCGTAGGTGGTCACTGCATGATTGTCTCCGACCATTTCAGTCCCAGGTAGTGGTGCTCTCACAGCTGCAACATGACATGAGATGTGTGAGCAAAGGAAAAAGGAAGAGGAGGCAGAGATGAAGGCACCGCATCGTGATGTTGCAGGTCAGAACAACGATGAGTCTTGCAGGTGATGACACCATGCGATGAGATTCATGGTCAGGGGTCAGGATGGGGGAAAGTATGGTTGAGTGTGGAAGCCTGAACGGCGGTGATGGTACCCTGTGGTGTGGAGGGCAGCACACGGTAGAAGATGAGCGGTGGCAATCACCAACAACACTGGTGTAGGGGGAGGGTAGACCGTTGGTGAGGCATCGTGGTGTTGGTGGCACAACCTAGCATTGCTCGGCGCTGCCTGGCATTGTTTTTCTCTACTGGGAACAAGGTGGTGGCTAGTGGTGGTTCCTTGCTACAGCGGCAACATTTCTCATAAGTTGGATTGGGGCCCGACCTTGGTTACTCTTGGCTCTGTCTGGCGTTGCAGAGCACGGCTAGCATGGGGTGAAGAAGAGGCATGACGGTTAGGGTGAAGGTGACGACAGCGAACAAGGAATTTGTGCGCTACCGGAAAAGAGGAAGATCTGATCATCTTACAGATGGTCGAGGTCGACGAGGGGGATCCTGGACGAGGACCATAGAGACGGCTGTGCTCCAGGTGGTAGACCATGGTGTCTATAGTGTCGCGTTCAGGGAGGTGAACGATGTCTGTTGCGGCTTCCTCCGCAGGCCGTGACGTTGGAACTTGAGCGACCACCAGAGACAGGAGAGGAAGTGGCAGTGATCAGGACATGAAAGGTAGGTGAAGAGGGAGAGGAGAACGCAGACGTTGTTAAGCTGGAGGCTTCACTGCCATTGAACTTGGCGGCAGCATAGCCCTGCTGCTAGGGTTGGTGTCATCGGGATGTAGGGATATAGTCATATAGAGAGGCTTTATCTGTAGAGGAGAGGGTGAAGGAAATAAGAAGTGGGAGAGGGAGAGGAAGGAAGGAATCGTGGGATAAGAATAAGTGGAGGCAGAGAAGAAGAACCTTGGCCGCAGAAGTCGCGCGATCCGCAGGGCCTGGGCACATTGACCGCATCAAGGGGGAGCGGGTCTCATAGACAAGAAAGACGGTGGCATATTAATGTAATTAATATGAATATAAGGGTGTATACTAAGTTAGGAATTCAAACTAGTAAGTGTTTGGGCAATTGAAGTCTGATTGATACCAAAATTGATAAGTAGATCAATTAACATGTGAGAAATCCAATGGTGCCAACAATTTCACATTTTGAAGATGTTTAATTAAAAGATTTCATTACTCGTATACCATAGATACATTTAATGTATTTACTCATTTTAACACTTATTACACTTTAATTTGATTCATTTCATCTTATACCCCTATGAATATTTTAGGATGTCAAATTAGAGTCAAGCATGGTATTTGGTATATGTGTTCCTTAAGTCTTGTTATTGAGTCTATTATGATTATTTTACCTTGCATACCAAATACTAAGGGTATTTATATATCCATCACACCAATTATTCTTAATGTGCTTTGTATTGTCGGAAATATATTGTATGTTAACATAATGGAATAGGACCTTAAAATAAGAGAGATTTAATACATATGTCTGGATTCAAGTATGTTACAGTGAGCTAGATGCTTGATGAGGCGCAAGTAAACTACACAACTAAGGAAAAAGAAATGATGGCCATTGTATTTCCCTTTGATAATTTCAGATCATATTTAATAGGATTGAAGGTGAAGGTATATACAGATCATGGGGCAATTAAGTATCTGATGCAGAATAAGGATACGAAACCATGAATTTTAAGATGGGCGTTGTTGTAGTTAAAGTTTGATCATGAAATCATCGATAAGAAAGGGAAGAAGAATGTGGTTGCAGACCACTTGTCTAGAATAATCTTCGATGAAGAGAATCAGTTACCAGTGAATGACAATTACACTGATGAAGCCCTACTAATGGCTCAGTATGACGAGCAGAGACTACCCTAGTTTGCAGATATCTACAACAATCTAGCATGTGGGCAGTTACCACCAGAGATCATGTACAACCAGAATAAGAAGCTATTTTCTGATATGAAGAATTACTATTTGGATGACCCACTGCTCTTCAAAAGATGCTCTGAAAATCTATATCATTAGTGCATACCAAAAGAGGAGGTGCCATTAATCCTAAAATAGTGTCATTGTTTGCCTTATGGTGGGCACCATGGGGGGATAGGATACCAGCAAAGGTCCTACAGTCTTGATTTTGTTGGCCCACACTCTTCAAGGATGTAGCTTCTTTTGTCAAATCATGCAAAGAATGTCATCTAATGGAAAATATAAGTAGGAGGAACGAGATGCCCATGGAAGATTGGGTAGAAGTTGAAATTTTTGATTTTTGGGGAACTGATTACATGAGACCTTTTCCATCATCAAAAGGGAATCAATACATTCTTGTCATTGTTGATTCGTTTCCAAGTGGATTGAGGCATTCACCACTCAAACTTGTTATTCCTAGGCCATGATAAAGCTTTTCAAGAAAACTATATTCCCATGCTTCGGAGTACCACACACAGTTATAAGTGACAGATGACCGCATTTTGGTGAGAATCAATTTGAATCTTTACTAAGGAAGTATGGGGTGAAACACAAGGTTATGACTCCTTATCACCCCTAAACATCAGGGCAAGTAGAAGTATCGAATAGACATATCAAGCAAATCTTGGAAAAGATTGTGAGCCACACAAGGAAACATTGGTCAATGAAGTTAGATGACATACTTTGGACTTATCGAACTGCTTACAAAACACCTATACGGACGACACCCTATAGGTAGATTTATGATAAATCTTGTCATCTACTACTCGAACTAGAGAACAAGGCTCTATAGGCCATAAAATTTCTGAATATGGACCTTGATAAGGATGGACAGAAAAGGTTCCTCCAACTCCAAGAGCTTGAAGAATTGAGACTTCATGCCTATAAAAATACAAAGATTTATAAACAAAGAATAAAAGTCTGGCATGATGCCTATTTGAAGAACAAAGACGTTCATGAAGGGGACAAGATCCTTTTGTTTAATTCAAGTATCAGGTTATTTCCTGGAAAGCTTAGAACAAGATGGTCAGGCCCCTTTTCTGTGGTAAAAATATACCCATAAGGGATGATGGAGATATCAAGAGAGAAGATAGAAACTTTTAAGGTACATGGACAGAGAGTAAAAAGGTACTACAGAGACAAAGCATTTGTGAGAAGGTTAGAACTTAGTTTGGGGGAACCCAAACAGCATATGGATGAAAAGACTGAGGAAATACCACCATCAGCTGAGAAAATTGAAAACTAAATGATCAGGAAGTTAAGCTAAAGACTTTAAACAAGTTCTTCTTTGGAGGCAACCCAAGTTTTGTTGTTTTTCGTGAATCATATTTTCCTTTATTTTTTACTCTAGTATTATGAGCTATATACCTCTAGTTTTCCCTATATTTCAATTTCCCCACTTCTAAAAGGAGTGTAAATATATTTTTTTCCTTCCAAAGGTGGTTTGTTTGGGGGAATAAGTTTTTGTTTTAAGTTATTTTTGTTTGAAGGACCGCGATCGAGGTATTAACCGTGCTCAAAGAAGGGAAACATATTGTGACCCATGGTACCTATACTTAGGTAGATAGGCGGTGACCCACGAAGCATGCCAAAGAGAAGAACAAGCGTAGTCGAGGTGTTCCCCACACCGCAGGTCGCGGTGCCCATCATAATTATACTAAAACCCTTGGAACACTATTCTTCTTGCCCAAATCTCAAAGTTTCTCAAACCGACAAACAAATCACTTGATTCTCACTGACACACCAATGACGCGATGATAGAGACAATGACCAAGAATGATCCTATCCTCTACTGATGAAGGAGCACATCATCGATGCTGCATCAAACCCTTCAACCTCTACTTTTTGCCATTTTTTTGCCACCGAGGTATTCATCTAAACCTTTTTCCGACCACTGCCAAAGCTAATTTTAGTCTTTTTGTCATTCCTTTCGCCAGTTTTTCACGCTTTTAGCCCTTCTCAGCATTCCTCTTCTCACCCTCTTTTCCACATTTTGTGACATTCCTATTTAACCTAGGAAGAAATTTATGGGCATGATTCAATCACGGAGCCCCGCCACCTCAACTGTCGTTGATGACCTGCCGAACGTGGTCTTAGACCTCCAACCCCATATCCATTTTTAATGGTACAGGATGAAGTCTTTGACATCGTGATTGCGGTATCACATTCCTTGACTGCAGGCCGTGGTGTCATTGAACGTACAAATAGATTGGGTTTTGACCTTGGGTCGTGGTGTCTTTCAAACGAGGGCTTGAGTGTTAGGTTACTATCTTAAAAGTATGACTACTCTAGATCCTTTACATTTTGGACATGTGATTTAGGTCAATCACACTGTCATCATCCTTACAACATTTTGCTAACCAAAGCCCGATGAGATTGCTACCTTCAAGATCCATTGACCAATGCTTGGGTAAGAGTAATGATTATCTAGCTTTGTTGCCCAACAAATCTGTAGACCTCCTTGACCGAAGAGCCACCTAGTGATCCATACCCCATGTACTATAAATACCTGAACCCTCCATCATTGAAAGGGATCACTTCCACTCAACTATGCTAAGAGGCCATCGCTCCTTGCTCCGCCAAAGAAGAAGATCATCGACCATCACTTCACCAACCTCCTTGTAGTGTCATTGTGGTTCTTTCATTCATCTCATACACGCCAATCCATCATTCGACCATGAGCGTGGCTGATGCTTCATATACCATCACCATCTAGTCATCTAATCCCTCTTATCTGCTAGAACAAAGCTTGACAAGAGAAGTAAGAAGTGAAGATGGAAACCATCAACCCCTATTCTAGGTGTTGTCCTTATCCCTCGAATGAATCAACCTCTTCATCAAGTAGAAAATTGTTGCCCCCCCATCCATGATCATCTTCTTCATCATGACCATGGATGAATCTTCCCTATCCCTTTTCTTCTTTGTTATATTATGAAGGGTGAGTAGTTCTTCTCATTGGGGTACGAGGACTAGCCTTGTTGCCCATGCTTACATATCTATATTTTAACATTATATGGATTGTATACAACTCTTTATTTCAATGTTAATTGTTTAAAGCATGCTTTGTGGATTGATTACCTACCTTACATGATATTATAGTCTTACATTATGAAAAAATCAATGCTTAAGATTAGAATATCGATTAACTTGGTTGATTCCCGAACAAGAACTTCTAAAGGGATTTCTCTGGAGTAGTAGATACATGAGCCGTGAGTAACAAGACATTGAGCTCACAAAGATATCTACACGATTTCTCACACTTAACAAGTGGATGTTGCTTTTTCTCCTTTTGAATGGTAATAACTAGCCAAGACATGTTATGGATGTGTTTTTGTGTATACTGGTGGTGAAACCCAATTCCACCCCAGTGACCTCCATCATTAATCTAAACTCAAATTTAATCCCATACTTTTACTTTACTTGCAATTAGTTCAACTCAACCCAAATCAACTCTTGGTTTTAAATATTAGTCTTAGTTCAACTAGATATTAACTAGAAAGGTTCTTAAAAGCATAGTCTCTTGGGACTTGATCCTTATCTATACTGCAATAAAAATCATTCGCTTGTGGGTGGTATTATTTCACGTTATTTTGGTAAAAGCTTAGAGATTTCAACTCTAGGTGAATTTGTTAGTGAAATAAAATCCACTTCAAAATTTGGCATTGTTTCTGAGGACAAAGGAATCATCTATTTAAATCTAGCTAATGCAAGATAAGACTAGAGTGTGTTTTGGTTGATGATAGTTACACATTAGTCATGATAGATGATATCAAACCAAACACATATATACTTGTTGGAGAACAATGTATTAGATAGACCCACCTTGAGAGTGACACATGGAAGCCATGATTGGTAGTCAGAATCATGTCTCATAGTGATGGTTGTGAGAGTGGTTCTTAGACCTAAAGTCACTATACTCATTTCATGTCATTCAATGTACATAGACATCATCCACCGTGACCTTGAATAAGGGTTACTATAAAGGTGGTGCTTGGTGCATTGTGACACATGGGGATGACTGTGAGTGATGTATATGGTATTTTCCCCTCCTAGAGGAGTTTTATATCCATGCCACTTGATACACAAGACTGATAAAAGCATGTCCATGCACATGTAAATCAATATATGATATTGAGTTCACATATATCTTAGATAGTCTACTCTAGTTCAAGGAACATGGATTGAACGTTGAGAGGATGAAGATTCTATGCCTCAATTTCAATTTGAATATTAGTGACAAAGGAATTATAAAATCACTATAACACCAATCACATATTGTAGGTTTATGTTGTTCTCTAACTTTCTAATTACATGGGTAGCAATGATGTCTTTCTAGATACCAATCATTGCTTGTCATAAATTAGTTGTGGACATCCACTACCAATGTTACTTGAAAACTATACGGTCACACACATATGATACACTTGGAATATGAGTATATTCATGAATGTGGTTTAGACTTGATTCCTAAGAACTTAGGTAATCAATTTACACAACTATAGTTGAAATTTGACTGGCTGGACAATGAACCGAGTAGGTTTTGAGTCCATCGATTCAAGTGTCAGGTCAATTGAACAAATATTGGAAATATGGTCCATGAGGGGACAGGTTTAGGAAGTGAACCGACTGGATCAGGTCCATGACTCGATTGGTTTAGGTTGTGAACTGACCTTTTGGTTGATCAATTTGATCAGATCAAGGATTAGTGTTGACTTCATGTTGTGCATTAATCAAATATTAAGTGCCAACATAATTGTGATTGGGAAACATAGTGAAATGAATGGTTCAAGGGTTGAAACAATTGGCTCACATGTCGACCGATCAGTTAATCTCTGGACGGAACATTTTGACATTTGTAGGAAGCAAAAATTCATAAAAATCTATCCCCTTAGACTCCCTCTCAGACTAGGAACATTGATCCTGACCCTCTTATAAATAGAGGGGTATTGGGGGCTTCTCAGCAACAACATCAATCACTCTAAATCTTGTTGTCTTTTTTGGGTATGATAACTAAGAGAACCTGAGCTAGTCCTACCTGTCAAAGGGAGGGGTAGCAAGGGAGAGATAATTGTGGGAGTGAAACTTGGTGCTAGCATACTGACTAGAAGGGACAAATCCTTCTTGTTTGTTCTTCTAAAATGACATAAGCTCCCAGTGGTTTGTGTGGACTACTATATAGGCGAGGAGGCCTTTTCCTGCCACTAGGAGGATAAGGTCAACTATTATCTATGGTGATCAACTAGGAGGTTGTTTCTGACACTATCTAAGTGCAACTAGAAGAAATATGCACCCTGCTATGAGGGAACTTGTTACACCCACATCCCACCACTAATCATGAGATTAGGGCATAAGTTTGAGGATTATACTTAATACAAAGTTAATTCCCAACTTTTTCTTTTCCTTTATTTCAAACTCTTTATTTTCTCACATTCAATCACATAAACAAACTTTACAAAGGAATTAAACCTTGATTACTCTAATATGATGTCAACAATAAAGATACATATCTAAACATTCATTCTGTTTCTCACAATTCTGTGTACATATGACATGATAATCATATACAAACTCTCTTATTAAGGAAACAAGGATAAACATCATCATTTACAACTCTCTCACTTCTATACAAGGACCTAGAGTGACAGGTACCGAAGGAACTTAACTAATCTCATACTAAACTCCTATGGCATATCTATGCTGATGAAATGACATCTTTAGTCTAAAAGTTATCCCTAAAAAAATTGTGAGTAGAGGGGTGAGCCTACTCGCTCAGTGAATGAGTACTTCAAAGAAACAATCTAAAGTACTGATATAATTATAGATATACTATTTTACAACTGATATCAATTATAACAGCAGTAAGCTTTAAAGAGACTAATCATTCACAAACATAAATATGGCAGAATACTTTAGACATATACAAGAGTGAATCAATATATGAACATGCTTTATTGATCATAAGGAAAAATAATAATCTAGAAACATACAAAGAATAATTGAATAACTGCACACACTTGGTTAACCTCTCATTCATATTATAATGCATCAATAGTAACATACAAATATCTAAACATTTTTTCTCATTATTCTCTTTGTAATCTTTCATTAACTTTGACTGGACTTGACTACTGAACTGACTACTACTACATTGGACAACTAAACATTACCGACTGATCTGACTACTGTACTCTTGATCTGAACTCAATTGAACTCCATTAACTTTTCTGTTTTACTTTGCCCATGAACTCACTTGGATTGTACCATCCAAGTAAAATCCACTACTACGTGACTTACCGTACAAGTCTTAAGGTAAACTTGGGACCTTAAGACTACTACTAACTACCTCGATCTGCAACGAGGTTGCCACGTCTGACCTAACGACGGCTAAACAACGTCCGCAAACTGTGGCCCCTTGTCCTGGGTACTCAGCAGGGGTGCCTCTAGGCTAAAAAGCCTCAACTCTATGTAATGTGGTTCCACTAGGGCCAACACGCAAAATGGAGTAACTTTTACAAGAAGTAGGTCCACAAGGGTTGAATACTTCAACTGGTGGGTACCACTGGATCTCCAATTATTATTGGATACCCCTACTACTGAAATAGTACCACCAGGATCTCTCGCTATTATTGGGTACTATGCTACTCAATAGAAGTACCACTGATATCCAATCAGTTGATGTTAGATACTCAGTTATGGGCTACTTCTTCCTATATCTGATAGTCCATAACCTATTTCAAAAGAATCACATCAGTTGAATTCATGAATCTATTCACAAACTTTCAACTTTTCATTCATTTAGGGTTTGACCCTCTTGACTGATATATCAAGGAAACATTGATATCATCAAATGAAATACAAGATCTTATCTGACATATATGTACTACTCAATCAAATAAAACAATCACTTGTAATCAAGAATATTCAACTAGACAAACCTCTTTATTCAATTATACAACAATTTTAGTCACAGCCGAAAACCCTAGATTTCACTATTTTCATATAAACTCTGCAATTACTTTAGGAGTTCTCATTTAGATCATTTTTATTCATTTCTAGTATGATTTATCAATTGGAATCCATCACAATAGATATATATTCTATTTTATATCATCTTGCAAAAGCTATGTCAAAAGCACAATTTAGGGTTTATAGGCTCATACAAAACAAGTAAATAGTATTGATCATTTTACTCATGTTTGTGCAATCTAATTTTTTAAGGAAGTACCCACTCACCCTAAGGTGTGAAAACACCTTAAAAACGTAGCTCATTTCTAAAAATCTCGAATTCATAGAAAACCCTAGCAAATCACCAGATTCTTCTTCCTTTCAACTCGGAAACCCTAGAAATGGGGAATCATGAAGAAAGAGTGAGAAAAGGGGAAGATTTGATACAATTTTGAATCAAATAAGTGGAGGTACATAATCTTGACATGTGAGATAAGATTCACCATTAAAGGCTATGCAAACAAGCTAAACTTACTTGATTTCATCATATCTCAGATAGAGAAACCTTAGATCAACAATTCCACCACTTTCTTCTCTCAAACCCTTACTCTCCCTCTCTCTCTAGGATTTCATTTCTCTAGAATGGATCACAAAATATTAGATCTACATGGGTTCTATCTTTCTCATATAGAGCAATTTAGGCGCTTGGGTAATTTACACATTAACCCCTCACTATACTTTTTCTTATTTCAGCAGATTTTTCTGTTGTAAATGTTTTACTGTAATTCGTTTATTTTAGAGGCCAAATTTCATCCAAAAATTATGAAAATTTCGCATTATGTCTGAAATGTAATTTAATACCTCCAATATAAATTTCATATTATTTGTAGTTACCAATAAATAATTAAAAATCAAACACTTCACTATTGAACAACACTCTGCCAGCATTTCGGTTGAAGTATAGTTTGACAAAGAACCACATTTAAAGAACACCTAAATATTCTGAAAATTTTCTCAAATATGCAAGATTGAGTTATCCATATCATATACAAAATTCAATAAATTATTTTTTTTTATAAAATATGTAAAATCATTTACCACAATGCTATCCTGATCAAATTCCATATTCATGTACTACCAAAACCCTAATTTTTTCCGATTAGGGTTTACATTTCTCAAACCCTAATTTTTCAAACTAAAATCATAATTAGAGTTTTTTCTTAGGTTTTAAACATCAAAATTGAGCTACTATCATTAATCAAGTCTAAATGATGTTCAATCTAATCAAGCATGCAATCATTCAGGTAAACCCTGGTTTACCAATTAAGCACAAATGTGGTCATTACAATTCTCACCCCTTTAAAAAGTTTCATCCTCGAAGCATAAAAACACAAACAAATTATATTCAAAGTTTCTTTTAAAATTTTGAAAACTTATGTGTCACTATACTCTTGTATTTGATATTTGAATGTTATTTTCAATATTGAGTCATTTGTTTCTCTTATAATAACAACATATTTTAAGCCAGATTTTACAATGATAGCCGAAGAATTTTTTTTGTCACAATTAGTTATAAGAAAGAGATATATAAACATCTTTTTGTTGCCATACCATGTTGAGATGTTACCTCAGTACTGGTAATCTGATCCCACTATCTTAATTCATACACATCAATTTGTACTTATTTTTCTACAACACATCAGAGTTATTAAAGACAGTTCACCTTTCTATTTTGAATTTCACAATTTTTCCACTCGAATAGAAATGCACTCATGAACTGCAAGACTAGAAGTAAAAACAATTGTATAAGACTGAGTCAAACTACTGACATGAATGATTGAAACCATAAAACTCATTCCAGTTTAGTATATTTCTTGCATATGTACAATTGAAGTCATATGTAAAATAATTTTTCATCCATTGAAATGCCTTCAACAAACTGTACTTCTTTAAAACAAATTCACATATTGATGATAGCCATTTGTTTTCTCTGATTTCTCTTCTTATGCATTAAAACTTCTTCTTACTTATATTTCTCATTCTGATCATCTAGAATAAACATCCCTAACATTGAAACATTCAAGGTAAGAATAGATTATTCATCATTCTTGTTATCACTGTAAGAATTTATTTTAAATTACACTTTGCTCATGTTGCACTTCTCCTTTTATTCAAATCACACTTCTAATCTTTCAAATCTATTTATTATCCTTCATTCATATTCATTTTCATATTGTTTATCTATCTTTCACATTTGCAACCTTTAAACTCGTGAATACTATAATTGCTATTTTCTTCTCATATTGATGATCTCGAGATTTTATTTTATAGAGATGTTCATTCTCAAGGTCAAATCACTATTGCATCCCTTTAACCGTTACAACCCTAAAATATCTAGGGTTTGATCCTTATAAAAAAACATGATGTTACTGTGATATGATTTTACTCCCTTATTTCGATATGCAAACCTTAGCTCTCTTGAGGTTTACTAAAGTATTCTGTGTCTTTACCTCTTGAATCTTCTTTATCTTACTTGACCATTTTGATAGATTACTTTCTTGATCTACCCTGCTAGGGTTTCATCATCATATTATGTGTCATTAGTATATTCAGTAGATGTTTCTCTCATGACGGTTGTGTATCATTTATGATTTATTTCCTTATCACTTCATCCCATGGTACACTCACTAAGGAGGATACAAAAGAGAATATGATTTTGAGACATAGAATTATAATCTTCGAGTATTCACTCAACACGATTCTCATATTAGTCATCATCAAGGGGACTAGACTATTTCACATTTTCTCACATCTCACAATCTCTCTCTTTTGTCATCTATATAACTCCCTTGTGTTTCAGACCCTTATTAATTTTCTATCATCGGCTACCTATTTTCTACTCTTCCATATGCCATTATTTACTTTTACTTATCTATTATGATCATGGTTCTCACTCTTGTGTATGATTCTATATTCCATGCCATATAAACTTTCTTATCATCCTTTTACTTTTATATGGTTAAAATTTATAAATCAATATTCTCCCTACTAGTTTCATCTTAGGCATAATACATTACATGTCCTTCATTTTGAATCAAATGGCTCATGTAGGGGCTAATGATGTGAGGATTTTGAGTCGCTTTTCTAGGCTAGTTTCATATGTGCTTTATGTGATTATTGGTCATTTTATGGTTAATATTGCATGATTCAGTTCCTTCATCCTATAATCTCATTATGCATCAAATTTACCTTGTTTTATCTCATTTGATATGAATGATCATATTTATCAAAGTTGATTCAAGTTTATCTTTGATTTTCAGGCAAAACGAATATATATAGTTGTCGATACCATCGACGGCTGTCGATAGTATCGACAGGGCCACAGGGAGGTAACCGCAAAAGAGTAGAATGAGTCGATACCATCGACCCAAAAGTCGATGGTAACGAGATAGCTTCAACGAGTCAGATTTCTACAAGTCGATACTATCGAACAAGTAGTTGATACTATTGACTCCGTTTCAGTAGAATCAGCTTAAGCGTTAGATTCCTTAGAAAAGAGACGCCTAAGGTGTCGATACCATTGACCCAAAATTCGATGGTATCGAGATCATGTCAGAGCAAACCCAAAAAAGTAAAGGACTACTGGTATCTGGGTGGGTCGATACCATCGACCCGCATCAATGGTATCGACACAGTCAGATCAGGTTAATCTACAGCTCGAGTCTAATCATACGGTGGTGATGTTTTGGTGGCCTAAAGTGGTGCTTATACCTAAAAATGGCAGCTCTAAGCCATCTATCACGTCATTAGCCACTACACAAGTCTCGAGGAAAAGAGAGGAGGAAGAACGGAGCCAAAGCTATGCATTGATTATTCTAGAGGCCGTAGAAGGAGTTTTCTACCACCGGAAGGTTGTAGAACGCTCATCCCACGCCGAGGGATGCCCGGATCTTCTTCGTTCAGGGGTTACTTCACACCTATCCACGTTTTCTCCATGTTTCCTCTTTCCTTCACCATGTTTTCCACTGAGAGGAACATGCAGGGCTAATCCCCTTTGTCTTTAGGACCGAGAGTCGCCTGGGTGATCATTGTATGATAATTTCAACATAGTTTATCATAATTTGTCTCTAAAATTCGTGGTATGCTATCGTTTTCTCTATTATATCATTGTGCTTGATCACCATAGTGATAATCTAATACCCTTAATTGCTTTTGATGAAGAATTAATGGTTGAAAAGAAATGAAAATCACATTAATCAACAAATTCCTTGGAAAAGGTGATGTACGATTAATGGTGGGAACCTTTAGACCTAAATTTCATGCACCTTATCTAAGACATAGGTTGTTACTGACGTGGAACCAACTTAGGTTAAGGTAGTGAATTGTATTGCGGAAGTGAGCAATTCTAATTTCAGGCCACTACTCGAGTTAGGAGACATTGCATGGTAATTGTGTAAAACTTAGTACAATGAGAACCCACAGTGGAACCCCAATCCTAAAGTTTCCTTTGCAATTGATAAAACCAACCATTTAATCGATCGTTCTATTTTCTTTTGTTTTATTTTTTTTTCAAAACAATTCTCAAACTTTTAAAACCAGTTTAGCTGATCCTAAGTAGTTAGTAGTAGTCTACCTAGAATTTTGTTTCCCTGAGTTCGACTCGGGCCTCACAAGGCCTATATTACATTGACGTGTGCACTTGCGTTATACGCACGGTAAAATCGTGTCAAGTTTTTGGCGCCGTTGTCGGGGACACAGCAGTTGTCGCCACTACGAGTGCTATAAGCGGCCACTCTAGGCTACTTTTTCTTTTCATTGTTTTAATTTTAATTTTTGAAATTAATCATCTATCTTTCACATTCTACTTTCATCTAGAACTGTGCTTAATTAAATCCATCTTTTTGTAGGTATTAGTGCATGGTGAGCACGCGTAGCATAGACTATGCATGGTCATCATCACAAGTCTTGTCTTCGGGATGAGACGATGAGGAAAACAACATCCAAAATCAGCTTGAGGACGTGGATTCAGATTTTGAACTAGAAGCAATGGCTGAAGAAAAAACAATATGGGAGAAGATCAAGGCTTCTTCCTCTTCTGCGTCAAAGGGGCCTATTAAAAGGTAGGAAATAAACATTCCTACATATAAAATTGATCCGGCAGTGATTAATTTGGTCAAATCTCAAGCGTTTCATGGGCTGAAGAATGAAGATCCTATGGCCCACATAAGCACTTTTGTAGAGAACTGTGATATGATAAAAATTGATTGGTTTCCACAGGAGTCACTTTACTTGAAACGGTTTCCCATCTCTCTGGCGGGCAATGCATGAGAATGGTTGTATAACCTTGATGATGAGACCGTGAAGACTTGGGATCACAAATGATAGAGGTCTTTTTCGAGCAATTTTTCCCACATGAGAAGACCAATGACCTAGTAAGGAAAATTCTCAATTTCAGCCAAAAGGCGGGAGAAACCTATTCCAAGACGTGGGAACGCTTCCAGATCATGTTGAAGAGGTGCCACATCATGTCCTGGACAAGGAGAAACAAGTAAAAATTTTCTACTTTGCTCTCAATGAGCATGACAGAAGCAACCTAGATTCAGCAGGCTCTAGTTTTTTCTTAAACAACACAGACACAAGGTGTTGGGATATATTGAAGAATATGGCTAAGAAGCTGTCCTGGGGTGACAGAGATGCACCAGAACAAGTTAGAGATGTAGGAGATGCAAAAGCTATCAAAGAACTTAATGACAAGATCGATTTGATTGTGAAGAGTCTTCTAGCCAAAGAAGATGAAGGATCTGATGATGAGGCACAAGTGAAATTTATGCACCACCAACTAGGGTTCAGAAATAATGACTATTCTTGGATAAAGGACAAAAAGTTTTCATGGAAGGATCCAAATAATTTCCTATAGGATCCTGATGCTAAGCCACAGCCCACGGTAGAGGAAAAGAGCAATGAGTTTCTCAATCAGGTGATAAAGCAGAATCAAGAGCTAATGAGCATGTTTGGCCAACAAATTAAGCAACAAGGAGAATTTATGAACCAGTTTGGACAAACTCTACAAAGTCATGCAGCCCAGATGAGGACTCTTGAGACATCCATAGCATAGATGGTAGCTGAAATAACAAGTCTGAAAAAACCCACAGTGTAAGGTTTTCCAGGAAGCACAAATGTTCTAGGAGGGAACCACTAGGACAAAGCCATTATACTAAGAAGTGGAAAGAAACTTTTAAACCCTATAGTTGATGAACTGAGCACCCAACAACAAAAAAATCAAGGTGAGACCACAGAGGATACTGAAGTGGTAGAGACGGTTGAAGATGAAGGAGAAAAGGCCACATATGAGCCGATTGTAGAGAAAGAGAAAGATAATATGATGCCATATGTTCCACCTTATCAGAGGGCACATGTCATTCCCGTCCCTTACCCCAACAGTCTCAAAGCCAAGAAAGTAGATGCACAGTTTAAGAAGTTTCTGGAATGTTTTAGAAAACTTTTTGTTAATATTTCTTTGTTGCGGGCGATTGAGAAGATACCCTCGTATGGTAAATTTTTGAAAGATATAATTACCAAAAAGAGGAAGATACCTGATACCAAGGTACTAGTGCTTAAGGAGCAGGTCATCTCTTTCATTCTGGGAAAATTGCCACCAAAGTGACAAGATCCGGCCCGTTTCAACATCTCCTGCTATATTGGTAAAGTCAAATTCGGTGAGGCACTATGTGATTCCGGGGCAAGTATCAACCCGATGCCCCTTTCTACATTCAAAAAGCTTGGGCTAAAGGTATCTCAGAAGAGCAATATGACAATTCAACTGGCAGACAATTTTGTAGTGAGGGCGTACGGTATCTGCGAGGATGTCTTAGTCAAGGTTGATAGATTTGTATTTCCGGCTGATTTTATCATCATGGAGATTCAAGATGAGCATGGGAATGAGCTTCTCCTAGGAAGATCCTTTCAAGCCACTGCCGACATGATACTGGAGATGGGTAGAGGTCGGATGACAATGGGTATAGCCAATGATAGATTTGAAATACTCATGCCACCAACTCCTAACCAGTCACAAGCAAGTGAACAATGTCATAAAATGAAGCACTTTGATCACCATATATTTGTTTGTCTAGGGAAGTCATTCCTTGATATCACTCATGTTATGATGAAGGTAGATAAGGGAACAATTGTTGTGGACATCATGGAGAAGATGAAGGTAATTTCTCTTGTGAAAGCAGTGGGTTATCCCGACAATAAAGAAGAAGTTTCACCATCTACTGAGGATGAGGGTATAGTAGTTTCCATGTTTGACTCGTACTCGCAACTTCCCCTTAAATCATGTCTTTTCAACTTAATGGAAGATTGGATGAGAAGAACCTCATTGCAACAATGTGTAAAGATGCTTCAAGTGCTTCCTTGCTATTACACCAAGCACTATGAAGATATGGGACCGCTGCCACCACCGCTTCAATCCTCCATAGTCAGCCCACCTGAGTTGGAACTCAAACTGCTGTCCCCCCACCTCAAGTATGTTTTCTTGGCAGATAATGAGAAGCTTCTGGTGATCATATCGACATATCTGAGTGGCGATACGGAAGCACAGCTGGTGATGGTGTTGTAGAACCACCGTGGTGCATTTGGGTGGTCCATTTCTGACATCAAGGGGATCTCCCCTACTCTTTGCCAGCACAAAATTTGGCTTGTAGAAGGAGCCAAACCAGTGATTCAGCCATAGCGTCGATTAAATCCTAGCATGATGGAGGTCGTAAAGAAGGAGGTGATCAAGCTCCTTTCGGCGGGTATCATTTGTGCCATTTCAAACTCGACATGGGTAAGCCCCACACAGGTAGTCCCTAAAAAGGGGGGAATCACTGTTACTCAAAATTTGTTGAATGAACCTGTCACCACCCAATTGGTAACCGGGTGGCATGTTTGCATTGATTACCACCGCTTGAATTCTGCTACCCTAAAAGATCACTTTCCTCTTCCATTTATTGATCATATTTTAGAGCGGCTGGCTGGGCGCTCTCATTTTTGTTTTTTGGATGGCTACTCCGATTACAATTAGATTTCCATTGATCCTAAGGATCAAGAGAAGTCCACCTTCACTTGTCCTTACTAAACCTTTGCTTATCACCGAGTGTCATTTGGTTTGTGCAATGCACCGACCACTTTTCAGCGCTGCATGCTTGCCATTTTCTCGGATACGGTGGAGCGCTGTTTGGAGGTTTTTATGGACGACTTTTCCATTTATGGTGTGTCGTTTGAAGAATATTTGCAGAATATTGATAGGGTGTTACAGAGATGTGAGGACACACATTTAGTCCTCAATTGGGAAAAGTGCCACATGATGGTAAATGAAGGCATAGTTCTAGGACACAAGGTGTCCAACAAAGGACTGGAGGTGGATCTAGTAATGATTGAGGTTATTTCCAAACTACCTCCACCAAATATGGTGAAAGGGGTGCAGAGTTTCCTTGGCCATGCGGGATTTTATTGCCGGTTCATCAAGGACTTTTTGAAAATAGCTAAGCCGCTTTCGAAATTGCTTGAGAAAGATGTTGTTTTTTATTTCAATGATAAATGCCTGCATGCTTTTGAGGTGCTTAAGGAAAAACTGATTTATGCATCGGTTGTTCAAACACCGGATTGGACTAAGCCATTCGAGCTTATGTGTGACACATCAGATTTTGCCGTCAAGACTGTTTTGGGGCAGCGTCTTGAGAACAAACCTACAGTAATTTTTTATGCGTCTAAAACTTTAAATGATGCATAACTCAATTACACCACGACTGAGAAAGAACTAATTTCCGTGGTTTTCGCTTATGAAAAATTTAGACAATATCTAGTGGGTTCTAAGGTTGTGGTGTGGACTAATCATGCTTCCATAAAATACCTAATGGAGAAAAAAGATGCAAAACCTAGATTGATTAGGTGGA
This sequence comes from Alisma plantago-aquatica, assembly GCA_963693085.1. Lineage (NCBI taxonomy): Eukaryota > Viridiplantae > Streptophyta > Magnoliopsida > Alismatales > Alismataceae > Alisma > Alisma plantago-aquatica. Next base: position 85,908,894 of record OY856409.1, on the reverse strand, counting down.
TTTTATTGTTACAAGAATTCAACATTGAAATTAAAGATAAGGAAAGTATTGAGAATGTGGTTTCGGACCACTTATCTCGGTTAGAGCGGGTTGATGAAAAGGACACCCACATACCCATTACCGAGACGTTTCCGGATGAGAAAATTCTTGCAATTCAATCGATGGCTCCTTGGTTCTTACATATTGTCAATTACCTTTTATGTAAAGAAATCCCGGATGATTGGACCTATCAAGAGAAAAAAAGGTTTTTCCACTCTTTAAGATATTATTTTTGGGATGACCCAATTTTGTTGAGACAATATAGGGATGGAATCTTGCGCATGTGTGTTCCAGAGTATGAAAATGAGAGTGTACTTAGTCATTGTCATACACTACCTACCGGCGGTCATCATGCAAGTTCGAGGATGGTGGCTAAGGTGCTGGAGAGTGGCCTTTACTGGCCTACACTTTTTAGGGATGCCTATGACTATGTGAGACGATGTGATTCCTATCAAAGGGCAGGTAATATATCAAAATGGCAAGAGATGCCCCTCACAGTATTCGAAGAAGTTGAGGTGTTCAATCTCTGGGGTATTGATTTCATGGGACCATTTGTGTCCTCCAACTCCAATTTGTATATCCTACTTGTTGTTGATTATGTATCAAAGTGGGTAGAGGCAATACCCACAAGAACTAATGATTCTGCGGTAGTGTGCAGGTTTGTAAAAGATCATATTTTCTGTAGGTTTGGTGTGCCACAGATGTTCATCAGTGATGGTGGCACCCACTTCACTAATAAAAAATTTGTTGCATTACTGAGTAAATACGGGGTTAAGAACAATGTAGGCATCATGTATCACCCTCAAACACAAGGCCAGGTGGAAGTGTCAAATAGAGAAATTAAGAAGATCTTGGAGCGCACTGTGTTTTCGTTAAGAAAGAATTGGAGTGTGTTGTTACCAGATGCATTATGGGCATACAAGACTGCATTCAAAACACCTATAGGCACTATGCCTTTTAGGTTGGTGTACGGTCGGGCATGCCATTTGCTGGTAGAATTGGAGCACAAAGTGCATTGGGCACTAAGGAAGTTGAATTTGAGCATGGATGAGCTGGGAGAAAGAGAATGTTAGAACTCAATGAGCTAGATGAGCTGAGAATGAATGCCTATGAGAACTCAAGGATTTATAAAGAGCGCACAAAGCAAATCCACAATCGCCATATCTAGCTGTGGATGTTCAAGAAGGGTGAGATGGTACTTTTGTTCAATTCAAGGTTAAAGTTACACCATGGAAAATTGTGATCACGCTGGAGTGGACCATTTATAGTAGAGGAGGTGCGACCTCATGGTGCTATCATGGTTAAGGATGGTGACAGAACGTTCTTAGTGAACGGCCAAAGATTAAAGCACTATTGTGGGGAGGATTATACAAGAAAGGTGCATGAGGTTAAACTCATGGCACTTAAGGAAGAATGATGAGCTTTATTTCATCTAGCCTAATACATTAAAGTGGACGCTTGTTGGGTGGCAACCCAACCATTGGTAGATTTCATTTCCACTTACTTAAGTAGTTTTCATTAAATTCGTTTTTAGTATAAAAATGATGCCCTGATATGTGTGTTAAGTGTGGAGGACTGTTTGGGTGTCGATACCATCAACCCTTGTGTCGATGGTAGAGACTAGGGTACAGAGAGATAACTACAGAAAACTTGCTCCGTTGATACTATCGACGGCCTCGTCGATAGTATCGACCACCCATCAGGCTGATCGATACAATTTTCTGGAGCCAGTCGATATCATCGACCCCATGGTCGATGCTCGCGAGATCTCTGGAGATTTTTAGATGAAATCTTCTCAGTCGTGTCGATGCCATCGACACCATAGTCGATGGTATCGACTTTACTTCAAGAAAAACCAGAGCCAAGGCCTCACGAGGATAACAGATGCATATAGAAGTTGATGCCATCGACACCCCGTCGATGGTATCGAAGTGACATGTCAGCGATCCGCGAGATGCCATCAACAAAGCATGCCAAATCTAGAGGGCGATCTGTGGGATGATTCAATACTATCAACACCTATCGATGGTATTGACACGTCATTGATCTGGTTCCCCACATCCATCAATTGACGACCGTCGATACCAGTAGAAAACGGATCGTGCTACCAGTGTCGATACCATCGACTCCCCGTCGATGGTATTGACGGGTCAACAGAGGCACCGATCTCAGCTATAAAAGGAGGGGTTGAGTTCATTTCTTCTTCACACCTTCAGGTCTTCTCTGCTCCTATTGAGTTTGAGCACTTGTGATCAATCAAAGGCGTACTCTGAGAAAGCGAGCGATCTTCTCCGAGTTCTGCATTGACTGTGAAGATCATCTTCTCCGACCTTCACCGAGTTCTTCTTCTATACCTTTTATCCATCCATCATGGTGAGGAACACGTCTTCATCTTTCTTGTACACTGCTCCTATGGAGATTGACACATTTGTGCCACCACCGTCGGGCTCCATTCCCTGTCCTAGGATTTCCCACCCCTCGGCGGACGTGAAGAAAATCTTAGATGAGTTGATGAAGGGCCAATAGAGCCCACTCATTACGTTGATCAAGCAATGATCTGGGACCTTGGATTTGTGGACAACCTCAACTATGTCCTCCTTGGACAAGTTGGGAGGAGGGCAATAGAATGGGAGGAACCAATTCCCTACCACGCTGAGGGTCATCCTTTCTTTGGCGAGTGGCCAACTTATAAGGAGATCGTGGCAGAGTTCATGGCATCCCTCGACATATGTGTCATGCGCAATGACCTTATCTCCACCGACTACGAGTGGATCAAAGGCCATGTTTCCTTTCGCTTGTTCAACCACAACTACACTATTACGCTCGCCCAATTCAACTCGATCTACAACCGGTGGCACTCACCCGAGTAGTATAGACGGCCAGATAATCAGGCTGATTGTGATGCTATGTTTGCAGAACTGGTGACCACTCTGGTGGGGAAATCGATCAACTATCACAATGTGGCGGTGGCCGACTTTGAGCACCCATTCGTGTGGGTATTACACCGTATGCTTTACATCACCTTCTTTGCTCGAGGCGAGCTTTCTTTGAGAAAATTCTAGGAGACAGATTTATTTTTCCTCTACAAGCTGCTGAAGAGGGAAAAGTTAAACTGGGGTGCATTTTTCTTGACGCGCGTGATGACCATGAAGAGGAGTACCAGAAGATCCCCTATTCATTTTGGGGGACTTATCACACCACTAGCCCTCTACCTTGGGCTAGACCTGTCATCGTTTCCTCCAGTGGTCAACAAAAATCTGGTGAATCTTGCTCATTTCCACCACTCCAACCTTCTGACAGCTCGTGACGGTGTGGTCTATGTGCACTGCCACGTCAACAAAGAGTATCAAGAGTGTGCACTCCCTGATCCCATCTTCAACATTCAAGGGACCCAACATTTCAGGTGGCCCATTATTGCCATTGACGATTCTGACAATGCAGAAGACGAGGAGGACAATGACAACGATGACGGCGATGAGCATGAGGAGGAAGAGGAGACTATTACTCCTCTTCGTACACAAGTGGCACCGAGGAAGTGACCACGCTTCTATCTAGGTGCATCATAATCCTCGCAGCCTCTGCCACCACAACCCTCTCAGGAAGGAGATGATGCCTTTTTGATGCAGGGAATGTATACCATGGTGCATGGCATTCAGGAGACACAACAACTGCATACCACATCCTTTGCAGATATACATGATACGACCAATAGGTTCTATGTGAATCAGCAGGTGATTTTTGAGAATGAACGTCAGTTGTTTGCCAACCAACAGCAGGTCTACGACCGGTTAGGGAGGATAGAGAAACAACAACAGCCGTTCTACGATCATTATTGGGGCCGCGACTACTTCGGAGGGTATCCACAACCACCGCCCATGCCGACTTATGATCTGAGCTTTCAGGGGCAGTATCCTGAGTGGGACCCCCATACCCAGCAGTACCTGCCATTTCCACTACCACAACAATAGAAGGGTATCACTGTTCCACCTTCTAAGGTTGTTTTTTACTATGAGGACATAGTTGAATTCAAGCTTGGGGGGGGAATTGGAACAGTTTCTATCTTAGTCTTTATTTTTATTTTATTTATCTTCTTTTATTTTAGTATTTTCTAGTTTTTATTGTTTACAGCTTTCTAGGATCCACATCTATCTAGTGTAATCTGTGGATGTCTAATTTTCAATGTGTATCATCTCTTGTTTTCATATGGAAAAGTTGAAATTTGATCATTAATTTGAATTTTTTTTCAAGTAATTGTAAGCTTGCTTGGTTTGAAATTGAACACTTAACTTATGAAAACAATTGGGTAGGTCAACTTTAAAACATATGATCATAATTGTACATCCGGATGATTCAAGAAATGTGGACGGTTTTGAATGTTGAGCCTAAACTGACCAAATGGTAATGAGACCTTAATCGTAAGTGAGAGAGAAATCCCTTGATTTAGTGGTACACAAGTCAGTAAGGAGGGACATATAATATCTTTCGATGGTTTTGTCAATTAGTCTTGTGATCTACCCACCGCAATGTCATTCACACTCCACCATAAGAACTGGGAGCACATTACTATCTTTCACTCATTGACTGCATTCCATGTAGATAGGTCTTGCATTACAATTATTCTTGCATGTTTTGCATGAAAAAAAATGAAAAGTAGAGAATAGCTTTACATACACATTATCTTTATGTGGATGTCACAGTAGTTGCATTTGTATCTTTTGAGCATATAATAAATCATGTGTCTTATGTTTTTCTAAAATATTAAAGGTGTGAATTTGTTCCATACCCTCCAAAAAGGAAGAATGCCCAACAAATAACTCATTGTCATTTATGAAAAATGAGGGTTTAACAAAGAAAAAATATTTTTGAAAAAAACACAAGAAAAGAGAAGAAAAATGATTTGAGAAATAATAAAGAAGAAGAGGGAGGAAGGAAAATGTTCTCACCTAAGAATTAAGAAGAATAAGCACATGGTGTAGTTTTCTTAGATATTCCATCTCACCTTGAGACAGAATGATAGTACATGCATCATTCCACCAAAAATGTAGCATTAGGACATTTTCATTTTCATTTTGCATCATGATAGCTCATTAATTTTTATATTGCATGATTGATTGTTTTGTGCTTTTTGTTCTTCCATAGCCGCCCATTCCATCCACTTGTTGCTCAAAACGGTAGGCCATCCATGATTATCTCCTCATCCTTGTATATCAGGAGATCTGCTTCCATGTAGATGGTAGTTAGGAGATGAGCAACGTAGATAGGAGATCACAAGATGCACCAAGCCTGAACCGGAGGAATTTATTATATCAACAGCCTTATTTGATAGTGTTCATTGGTCTTGGGGTGGGCATCTCTCATGAACAATTATTGTCACCTTTAGGGTAATTACCGTTCTGTGGTCAGGGAGGGCTGACATGTGTGTGTCAGGTGGGAATCATAAAGTGATGTCGTTTATGCTAGTATGTTCTTTAGTTGACCCTCACAATTCTATTCTACAGTTTTGTGCTCGAGGATGAGCAAAGATCTAGCTTAGGGGAGTTTGATGTGAGGATTTTTAGTCGCTTTTATAGGCTAGTTTCAAATGTGCTTTATGCGATTATTGGTCATTTTCATGGTTAATATTGCATGATTTGTTCCTTCAGCCTATAATCTCATTATACATAAATTTTACCTTGTTTTATCTCATTTGGTATGAATGATCATATTTATCAAAGTTGGTTCAAGTTTATCTTTGATTTTTAGGCAAAATGGATATATACAGCTATCGATACCATCGATGACTGTCTATAGTATCGACAGGGCCATAGGGAGGTAGCCGCAAAAGAGAAGAATGAGTCGATACCATCGACCCAGACGTCGATGGTAGCGAGATAGCTTCAGTGAGTCAGATTTCTACAAGTCGATACTATCAACCAAGTAGTCGATACTATCGACTTTGTATCAGTAGAATCAGCTTAAGCGTAGGATTACACAGAAAAGTGATGCCTAAGGTGTCAATACCATCGACCCAGAAGTCTTTGGTATCGAGATCATGTCAGAGCAAACCCAGAAAAGTAAAGGACCGCTGGTATCCGGGTGGGTCGATACCATCAACCCGCGTTGATGGTATTGACACCGTCAGATCAGGTTAATCTACATCTTGAGTCTAATCGTACGGTGGTGATGTTTTGGTGGCCTAAAGTGGTGCTTATACCTAAAAAGGGTGGCTCTAAGCCATCTATCACGTCATTAGCTACTGCACAAGTCTCGAAGAAAACAGAGGAGGAAGAATAGAGCTAGAGCTACGCACTGATTGTTCTGGAGGCTATAGAAGGAGTTTTCTACCACCGAAAGGTTGTAGAACGCTCATCCCACACCGAGGAATGCCCGGATCTTCTCCGTTCAGGGGTTACTTGGCACCTATCCACATTTTCTCCATATTTCCTCTTTCCTTCACCATGTTTTCTACTGAGATGAACATGCAAGGCTAATCCCCTTTGTCTTTAGGATCAGGAGTAGCCTAGGTGATCGTTGTATGACAATTTCAACATAGTTTATCATAATTTGTCTCTAAAATTCGTGGTATGCTATCGTTTTCTCTATTATATCATTGTGCTTGATCACCATAGTGATAATCTAATACCCTTAATTGCTTTTGATGAAGAATTAACGGTTGAAAAGAAACGAAAATCACATTAATCAACAAATTCCTTTGAAAAGGTGATGTACGATTAATGGTGGGAACCTTTAGACCTAAATTTCATGCACCTTATCTAAGACATAGGTTGCTACTGATGTGGAACCAACTTAGGTTAAGGTAGTGAATTGTATTGTGGAAGTGAGCAATTCTAATTTCAGGCCACTACCCGAGTTAGGAGACATTGCATGGTAATTGTATAAAACATAGTGCAATAAGAACCCGCGGTGAAACCACAATCCTAAAGATTCCATTGCAATTGATTAAACCAACCATTTAATCGGTCGTTCTATTTTTTTTTTCAAAACAATTCTCAAACTTTTAAAACCAATTTAGCTGATCATGAGTAGTTAGTAGTAGTCTACTGAGAATTTCATTTCCCTGAGTTCGACTCGAGCCTCACAAGGCCTATATTACATTGACGCGTGTACTTGCATTATACACATGGTAAAATCATGTTAGCTAACTATAGTTTCCTATCAATCAAGCCTTTATATTCTGAATAGAGTTTACCTTTATATGAGTTGTTCATTCACTTAGCCGCACCTTTGTTCTTCTTTTAAGAACTAGTTCCATTTCATCACTAGGAACCTATTGAACACACTTGATGTCAACTAGGTTGCAACTAAATAGAGACATTTAATCAAAATCTAGTAAGGATGAATACTTTAAATTTTATGATAAAAGTACACATTCAGTGCTCATTGTCATATCATGAAACCCTTCTTTCTAAATCAAACTCATCATTTCCATCACTTTATTTCTTTTTCTGTTTCATCTTAGTTTCTTATCCTAGTCTTATAGTTTACATGTTTATCTAGTTCTCTTCACTTTCATTTTTCTAAACTTCACCTCTATGTACTTATTGCATACTTAACTCTTTTCTCCTATTTTCCTTTTGTTGTAGAGTACATAAGTACATTTTACTCGATGATATGATCCATTCATTCTAATTGATTCTTTCTATCTTGGCTTTCCATGCAAGTTTCTCTTATCTTTCCTTGATTTCGGATTGGATAAAGTGCCACAATTAGTTATATAGTTCAGTTCTCTTTATCCATCCTTTCTTCTTCATTTTGTATGTTACATACTAATGTATGTCTTGTATTTATATCCCTCTTCCTTCATTCCCAACTTAGGGTTTCTTATCTGAGGCCCCAAAGTAGGATCTCAGATATTAATTCCAATTGATTCTTACCTATTCTAATCTTTCCCTTATATTTCAACATCTTAGTGTATGTACATTTTCACTATGATGTGGGTCTGATTTATCCAGAGTATACTCTTAGTATATTGTTAATAGGAGTCATCAGATCCTAGTAACGCATCTTGCCAGCCAGACCAGGTTGAACCTGTAGTCCTGAAGCCAAGAGCTACTCAGGATTAACTGACTTCTATATACCTCAAACATATAGAAAGAATATACACTCAGGGTAAGTTCATTTAAAGATAACTTCTGGTCTAATTGATACAAAGAATGTAAACAATAACTGAATTAACTTCATAGTGTACAAGAATCTTAAAGGACCACATATATTTCTAAGAACTTAATATTCAAATTCAAATATATAAGAGCATATCCATTGATATCCAATCAAAGAAATAATATAAAACAAGAGTTACCTCACATTCTATTTTTATGCTCAATTCATTCATTTTTTAGGGTTTTCTAACCCTAATATTTCTAGGGTTTCTCTCTATCCCATCCTTCCTCTACATACCTACCCAAAGCATCCAAAGAAGAATAGATAGAGTAGCTTAATTCTGGTCAACCTAAGTAATCAGATACCAGGCCAGGGTATCTAATTACTTAGACCTCCCAGAGCTATAGACGCATCAGCTCCTAATAGCCACACTAATAACTATGACTTACTATCATAATGGTCCCTGACAACTCAGCCTAACCTATGATACCAAGTTGTTACACCCACATCCCACAATTACCACTAATCATGAGATTAGGGCACAAGTTTGAGGATTATACTTAATACAAAGTTAACTCCCAACTTTTTCTTTTCCTTTATTTCAAACTCTTTGCTTTCTCACATTCAATCACATAAACAAACTTTACAAAGCAATTAAACCTGGATTACTCTAATATGATCTCAACATTAAAGATACATATCAAAACATTCATTCCATTTTTCACAATTTTGTGTGCATATGACATGATAATCATATACATACTCTCTTATTAAGGAAACAAGGATAAACATCATCATCTATAACTCTCTCACTTCTATACAAGGACCTAGAGTGATAAGGATCAAATGAACTTAACTAATCTCATACTTAACTCCTGTGGTAGATCTATGTTGATGCAATGACATCTTCAGTCTACGAGTTATCCCTAAAAAAATTGTGAGTAGAGAGGTGAGCCTACCCGCTCAATTAATGAGTACTTCAAAGAAATGGTCTAAAGCACTGATATAATTATAGATATACTGTTTTACAACTGATATCAATTATAACAGCCAAAACTTTAAAGAGACTAATCATTCACAAACATAAATATGGTAGAATACTCTAGTTATCTACAAGAGTGAATCAATATATGAACATGCTTTATTGATCATAAAGAAAACTAATAATCTAGAAACATACAAAGAATAATTGAATAACTGCTCACACTTGGTTAACCTCTCATTCATCTTATAATGCATCAGTAGTAATATACAAATTTCTAAACATTTTTCTCATTATTCTCTTTGTAATCTTTCATTAACTTTGACTTGACCTGACTACTGAAATGACTACTACTATGCTGGACAACAAAACATAACTGACTAATCTAACTATTGTACTCTTTATCTGAACTCAATTGAACTCAATTAACTTTTCTTTTTACTTTTCCCCTGAATTCACTTGGATTGTACCATCCAAGTAAAAACCACTACTGTGTGAATGACTGTAAAATTCTTAAGGTAAACTCGAGACCATCTAGCCTAACGGCGTCTAAACAACGTCTGTAAACTGTGGCCCCTTATCCTGGGTACTCAGGAGGGGTGCCTCTAGGATAAAAAGCCTCAACTCTACATAATGTGGTTCCACTAGGGTTGACATGCAAAGTAGAGTAACTTCCAGAAGAAGTAGGTCCACTAGGGTTGTATACTTCAACTGGTGGGTACCACTAGATGTCCAGTTATTATTGGATACCCCTACTACTAAAATAGTACCACCAGGATCTCTGGATATTGTTGGGTACTATGCTACTCAATTGAAGTACCATCGATATCCAATCAGTTTGTGTTAGATACTCTATTCCGGGATACTTCTTCTTATATATGATAGTCCATAGCATGTTTCACCCATCCTGGTACAGACCTCCAGGGAGGGTTCTATGATGTTCAAGGCATCTATTATTACTATTGTAGTTTTACTGACTACTTGAGCTATTGGACTGAATTCACTGATAATACTTAGTTGAATGTATAACATATTCGTTACTCTTATCTTAGGGTTTCTCATTTCTTAGATGCTTAACATACTGATTACCCTTCTCTCAGGGTTTCTCACTTCTCATGCACATAGAAGAATTCTCATATGTTCAAACAGATATCATGTCTAATGATATAAACATTTACATTCAACTTTTCAAGTATCCATGCATGGCATAAATGACATCCCTATCTAGGGAAATGCCTTTTCTATTTTCTTAAATTACCATAACAACTTATGCATTTCATTTCAATTAACTCAGATAGAGATTTTTGCATCACATATCAAAATGTGTATGCATATAAAATGATATTCAACTAGAAACTCAAATTATCACATAACTCATTTCAATCAGTCATGAATATGAAACCCTAGTATGAATTTAACTAGGGTATCCAAGATATTCCTTAAAATATAATGCATCAAGAATAGCCTCAAGTAAATGAATCTATAATAACAAAAGAATCACATCATTTGAATTCATGAATCTATTCACAAACTTTCAACTTTTCATTCATTTAGGGTTTCTCCCTCTTTACTGATATATCAAGCAAACATTGATATCATCAAATTAAATACAAGATATTATGTTACATATATGTACTTCTCATTCAAATAAAGCAATCACTTGTAACCAAGGAGATTCAACTAGACAAACCACTTTATTTAATTATACAACAATTTTAGTCATAGCCGAAAACCCTAGATTTTGCTATTTTCATATAAATTCCGCAATTACTTTAGGAATTCTCATTTAGATAATTTGTATGCATTTCTAGTATGATGTATCAACTGGAATCCATCACAATAGAGAAATAATCTATTTCATATCATCTTGCAAAAGCTAGGTCAAAAGGGCAGTTTAGGGTTTGTAGTCGCATACAAAACAAGTAAAGATTATTGATCATTCAATTCATTTTCATGCTATCTACTATTTAAAGGAATTACCCACTCACCCTAAGGTGTGAAAACACCTTAAAAACACAGCTCATTTCTGAAAATCTTGAATTCATATCAAAACCCTAACAAATCACCGAATTCTTCTTCCTTTCATCCCTGAAACCCTAGAAATGGGGAATCATGAAGAAAGAGTGAGAAAAGGGGAAGATTTGATACCATTTCAAATAAAATTAGAGAAGGGACATAATCTTTATGTGTGAGAGAAGATTCACCATGAAAGGTTGTGCAAAGAAACTACACTAATTTGATTTCATCGTATCTCAGATAGAGAAACCCTAAATCAGCAATTCCATCACTTTCTTCTCTCAAACCCTAACTCTCCCTCTCTCTCTAGGATTTCGTTTCTTTGGAATGCATCATGAAATATGAGATCTACTTGGGTTCTATCTTTCTAATATAGAGCAATTTTGGTTCTTGGGTAATTTACACATTAACCCCTCACTATACATTTTCATATTTCAGCAGATTTTTCTATTATAACAAAGTTACTATAATTCGTTTATTTAATATGTCAAATATCCTCCAAAAATTATGATAATTTATAATGATGTCTGAAATATAATTTAATATCTCCAATATAAATTTTAGAACACTTGGAATTACCAATAAATAAATAAAAATCAAACACTACACTTCTAAAAAACACTAAGTCAGCATTTCGGTTGAAATATAGTTCAACTGAGAACCACATTCAAAGAACACCTAAATACTCTGAAAATTTTCTCCAATACGAATGATTGAGTTATCCATATCATATCCAAAATTCAGTTAAATAAAAAGTTCTTAGAAAATATGAAAAACCATTTACCACACTGCTATCATGATCAAATTCCATATTCATGTACTACTAAAACCCTAATTTTTGACGATTAGGGTTTACATTTCTCAAACCCTAATTCTTTGAACTAAAATCATAATTAGAGTTTCTTCTTAGGTTTGAAACATCACAATTGAGATACTATCATTAATCAGGTCTAAACAATGTTCAATATAATCAATCATGCAATCATTCAGGTAAACCCTAGTTTACCAATTAAGCACAAATGTAGTCATTATAGAACTATCACTAGACTTGCTCTAGGACTAAGTATAACCTCCTAAGATATCCTTCCCATTACATAGTTATTAGTACAATCAACTATTCAAATGGAAATATGGTAGTTAAATTTTTGTTTCCACTGCCTGCTCTGTCACCATATTTCCCTATAGTGGCATCGAAGCCATGTCAATTTGCTATGCTTTTAGATTTAATCAATATGATAAAATTTTGGTTTTCATATTTTATTTATTACATACGATGCAAATACTTAAAAAAATTAATGTGCATATCCTATTAAATTCCACATACGATGCCTATATATATATATATATATATATATATATATATATATATATATATAATTAAATATGTCACACTAAAAGTTAGTTTTGATGGTGGATGTGTATCATGATTATGGCCACTAACCCCTAGTTTCATGTTCTTAGTTGGTTGTAGTTGTTTATTCATGTTTACATCTTAGTTTGCATACCGAGCCTCTATATTCTCTTCCATGTGTAAAAGTATTATTCTCTCCTACCTATGTTCCTCTCAAATGTAAGTTGAGGTTTCTCTATTACCATGTAGTATATTAAATAGGATAGTTAAAATTCTTCTGACCACCAGACAAACTGTCTGAAATAGAAGACGAGCTAATCGGCTGGAGGATTGAGGAGGACAAACAACAAGAGGAGGTGAACCTATCATTTGGTGGTTCAACCGAGTGTTTGAAGGTGTCCGGACATGGTTTGGACTAAAGGCTAGATGATCGATCCGACTGACCAACCGACTAGCCTGGATGCGAGCCGATTGGTTTAGGCTTGAACTGATCAATGTGGTATTGTTCAAGTACATATCTTCAACATAAATAGGTGATGAATGTGATGTAGACCTTAGGTGGTAGTAATTCCTTGTTGTTCCAAGGAACTAAAATATTACAACCATAAGCATTGCTTATGTTTTTAATTGCATTTTTTCATTTGTGGGATATAGTGTGTATATGATATGTAATATAGTATGTTGTCATTGGATATGTATATATATAAATATATATAAAATACCTCAATCAAACATATTAAGTCTAAGATACTTTCCATTAGAAAAAAACATGAAAAGCTTTATTGACTATGTGTGGGCACGCCAAGTGTTGTGCGCTGTCTATCTCGTGGAAGTGTGTTGGTAGATATGTGGGCCTGCCAAGTAGGTTGCATTACTATCATGTGGGATTTTAGGTCAGAGTTAACTGAGTGATCTTAATGAGATTAGGAACTTAGAAACATGAAAATGATTATGGAAAAGAGTTTCACATACTGTCTATCAAATAATTACATAATATGCAATTGGGAAAAGTTGCCAATCTTAACGATTGATTATGGACACTGGATAGACTAGGTAATAAATCAATTGTTTTGGATCTTGGATCACTAGAAGGTTTTCCACTGCAATCTTATGAATTGATATCTAAGGTCTATCCATTTGAACAAAATAGTGAGAGTGATAATTAAATAATGGGCTAAATAAACATCATCAAAATTTTATGTTCATCAGATCAAATAAATAATGTTTTGAAAAAATTCCAAATTGCTCTTGTAGAAACAAAAGGAAACCAACAACACATTTTCTTTGTGACCAGCCCTTGAGAAGGACACGTTAAATGGGAATATTTTTCATGTCTGGTTTATGATACTGGGAATTGTTCTCACATAGGAGCACAAGCTCGATGTCATGGAGATGCCATAGCTAGATGAACCTGCTCCCACTGCACCTAAGGTTGATAAGGATGCTTATAAGAAGAACATTGAAGATGTCACTAACGTCAAATGCCTAATGTTGTGCTCCGTGAACTATGATTTGCAGATACAACATGATAACATGGATCTTATTGAAATGGTAACACATCTTAAAAATATGTACCAAGTTCAGGAAAGACATGAGAGATATGATGTCTCCTAAGCATTGTTCAAGAGTACCATGACAGAAGGAGATCCAGTAGGTCCTTGTGTCTCAAGATTATTTGGAATGTGGCGAAACATTATAGAGTGGGATTTTCATTGCGTCAAGAGTTGGACACAGATGTGATTCCACAGTCACTGTCAATCATATAATCAATTTGTCATGAACTACAACATGAATAGATTTTCAAGCTGTTGATAGAGTTACGTGGCATGTTGAGAACAACTGAGGCACTAATGAAGAAAGACATGCCAAAGTTTGTAATAATGATTAGAATATCAAAGGGTAAGTTCAAAGGCAAAGGCAAAGCTAAGAAGAGTTTTATAACTATTCAAAAGCCCAAGTCTTCAATGCTCAAAGAAAAAAAAGGGGTGAACGAGGGAGGCAATTATCACCATTGTTACCAGCCTAGACAGTGAAAGAAAAATTGCCCTCTCTACCTGGAGGAACTGAAGAAGAAGAAGAAGGTGATAGAGATATTCACTTTAGGTATATATGTATGAGATAAATTTCATGACCGCTTTATCTTGGGTATATGATATCGGATGTAGATCTCACATATGTTCAAATATGCATTATTTGAAAAGAAGTAAGCCTTTAGAAAAGGGAGAGGTCAGATTGTACGTCACAAATGGGGCAAGAGTTTCTAAGACTAAAATCATAGGTTATAATTTATCTCTACCCACAGTGCATGTAATAGATTTAATGAACTTCTATTTCATATCTGCCAATTATAAAAACATTCTACTTTCTGCATCTTGTATGGACAAAGATGAATATGGAAATCATATGAAGTATAGTCAATGTTCTATTTCAAAGGGATGAGATCTTTTATGGTGGTTCCCCAAACATTTTATGGTCTTTGTTTTCTAGATCCAAATGTAACTTTTTATAAAGTTAATACCAAGATATTAGAACTTGATGACTCAAATAATGAATACATATATCATTGTCATCTAAAGCAAATAAATGAGAAATGCATTTCGAGAATACAAGGTGATGTTTGTCTAGACTCTTTTCATTATTAAACTAATAGAGATATGCAAAATCTTATTTATTGCACAATATGACAAAAGCACCTTATACTAGATGTACTGGAAAGCAAACATTATATTAGAGCTAGTACATATTGATGTACATAGACCTTTTGGAATAAATGTTAAAGGTAGTTACTAGTACCTCATTATATTTATAAATGATTTAGTAGATATGGAATAAATACAAACATTAATATCTTGAAATGTCAAGAAGATCATGAATGAAGTAAGCAACCACCTTGGTTAAAGTGTTAAGATGCTTCAATATGATCGATGTTGAAATATTTTTGCACCAGGAAGTTTGAGGACATTCTGGGGACTGTGGTAGTGCATCACGATGAACTTCACCTAAAAAAAATGATGTATCAGAAAGAAGGAGTCACACCCTGATGAATCATGGTGCTATTATCAATGAATGAACCTATCTTCTAATTTCCTTTTTTGCACGTGCTTTACACTAAAACAATGTACCATCTACAATGGTTTGAAAGACCTTATGAGATATGGCATGGGAAGTGTCCCAATATGTCTTTATAAGGATTAGGATTGAAATATTGTATAAGAAAATAGTTTCTTGAAAAGCTTTATCCACAAATCGCATAAATGTTAGTTTGTTTAAGACTACTTTAATCTCAATTCAATAACAAAACATGTTTTGTTACTAGGATGGATGAATTCCTTAAGAGGAATATAATTCCAATGGAACCAGTGGTAGAATAGTAGAACTCAAAAAGTTTGAAATCAACAATAAAATATTGAACCTAAAGAGGTACAGTAGGAACAAGGAGAATCACAAATTATTGTGGAGTTTCAAGTTCTTTATGTTACACAAAACCTCATAAATATAGTAGAAATGCCTTGTGCTTGAATGCTGATGATATCATATAACTCAGAAAGGTGGTAAGTTGATCATATGATAATGAGCCAACAACCTACCTAGAAGTAATTGAGGGACCATGGTCTAATAATTGGCTAGATGTCATCATATCTAAAATGAAGTTCATGTACAACAACAAGGTTTGACCTTGATGGTACCACCTAAAGGGGTAAAACCCATAGGGTTCAATTGGGTTTTCTGAAGAAGACCGACATGGATAACCTATAATAGCAGATTGGCTAAAAATAATTACAAACAAGTTCATCGTGTTGAACATGATGAAATCTCTTCACCAATTGCCATGGTTAAGTCCATCAGGATCATGCTTGCCATTGCGGCTTATTATGACTATGAGATTTAGCATATGGATATTAAAACTACATTCCTTAATAGGAATAATTAAGAGGATGTGTATGTGACACAACTGGTAGATTTTATAAATCCATTAATGAAAATTATGTAAGTTGAAAAAAGCATCTCAGAGTTGGGATCTTTAATTTGACAAGATAGTCAAAGAGTTTCACTTCAGCCAAAATAAAGAAGAAATATGTGATTATAACATATTTAGGGGACTACATATATATTCCACATAATGATGGGGAATCACATCCTTATACTATGAGTATTAAAAACCTAGCACGGAAAGTATTGTCTCTATGAAGGTTTAGGGAAGCATACTATGAAATAGGAATTGATATCTATAGAGATAGATCTGAAAAGTTTTTTTTTACCATAAAGTCAGGAGGCTATCAATTCATCCCACCCTTCTCTGGAAGAAAAAACAAGACTATTCCAATTAGTGTTATTTGGAATTGAAGGAAACATGGTAGTATTACGACCGTTACAACTATCTTTCTCCAACCATCATAATACCTTATCCAGGGACCGGATGCACTAAAAGTCTCCATTCTTATTTTTTAGGTGATGTTTTGCAAGGTTGTTTGCACAACCATTGCATTCTCTAGAAACATGTCGAAGGGTCTAGCCTGCATTGTCTTTCAGTTTACTCTGGATACCCTATATTAATCTAGCGCACATAGGGTATTAATCTAGTGCACGTAGGGTTGTACCTAGGATGCACATGTATTATATTGAGGGTTACTAGAAATCTGTATCAATTTCTAGTTGGTATATAGCTTGATACCATACCCATTGAAGCGCCTGGTTGAGGGCAAAATGTTCAACGCACACAACCTTTGGAACTTGAGTATTCCATGAAAAACCATGAATCCATTCCCAACTATTATTTCGTAACACACAAGTTTTTGCAAATTTGTTCTTTTTAAAAGTTGTATCAATATTCAGTTTGAGATGTTTCATGACTGGTGCTTGCCATACATATTTCTACTGAGTTCAGGTCTTCAGTAGTTAAAAACAACTTCTAATTACTAGAGTTTTATTGAGTATTCCCATTCATGTTGGATAAACAAGTATTGATTCTCAGGCAACTACAACTTTTTCTAAAAAATGTGCTAACTTTAATAGACCCATATGTACTAGTAGTTGATAATGAACTTGTGTATCAGTCTCCTCCCCTACCAAACCCACATTGAGCCATGTTCTCATATATGAATTTTAGAAGCGGGGCGATATGTTGTTATAGAATAAGCATTTCCAAGTTTGCAATCTCTAACATCATGGAGACTAATCTCCTCTTGGCCACAACACCTCTTGCAGGTAATATCGAGAGTCATGAGCCTTTGAAGCTGTCTAATACTTGTAATAATGGAATAGTGTGTCAACATCCACATGAAACATTTTACTTTTCCAACAACATTTGCAGCCCAGATCAAATTACATTTGCCCTGTAGATTAATTTCCTTCTATTTTTGAAGTATGCAATATCCAAAGCTTGTCATGTAACTTCCATTATCGGTGGCCACCCACACCCTGAGATCATCACAACTATATTTTCTTAGATGTTTGATTTGTATGATATGTTTTCCACGGTCACATGACAGCCAACACTTCAAAAAATTGATGTCCCAACCTCCCTCATTTGTTAGCACACTGGCTACTCAAAGGTCTCTCAACTCCTCCATGATATTTTTAGTGACATTTGGTCAAGTGTGGAGTTCATCTGGGTCCAATTTTCATCCCAAAATCAGGTATTTTCACTGTTCAGGATCTATTTGAACCCATTTTTCTTCATGATATATTTTCTATGTAGGGTGACTCTCTCTAGTTATGACACAGTTGGGAGTTTTCCATCAATATATTGATTGTACATGTCTCTCATAAACCTGCACCATGGAGATTCCATTCCTATTGCTACTTCCCAGGTTTTTTCCAATACAAGCACCATATTCTAATCTCACATAAGCTTGATTCCAGCCCATCATTTGCTACACTTCTTGTAATCTTGTTCCATGGAGATGAGATAATTAAGATTTTGTTTGTGATTGCCACCCCATAGAAAATGTGTTATGTTGTTGTCGATCTGGGTGCATAATCCCATCGACAATAATGTTGTTTGCATGGTATAAGTTGGGATTGCACATACGGTGGACTTCACCAGCCAATATCTACTTACAAAGGATAAATTTTTGTCTCCCATGCATTTATATTGATTCCACATTATTCAAGACTTCAGAGTAAGTAGTATGCGTAACTTTGGAATGTAGTATTAGGATTCTTAGGTATTTACCTAAATCAGGTATTTCATTAACATTACAACGTCTATTTATCTCCCTTCTGGTTTGCATGGGAAAACTAGAGGTGTAGAAAATCTATGTCTTATTTACTGAGTCAGCTTGACCTGAGGCTTTTTAATATTTCCAAAAGCAGTCGATGTTTATTCACATGTGTTGTCTTGTGGTTCAGATGAACGAAATAAGGTCATCCACAAAACAAAGGTGTGAGATTCTAATCCCTAAGGTTTGAAGCTAAATTGAGTGACCATTCACCTTAACTTTACTAGGGTTGAATTTTAAAGAATAAAATCCTTTTAAGGAGGGTTGAATGTAATATCCTCAATTTTGGTAAAAATTGAATTATACAAATATAATGCATGAATTTATAAGGAATTGTTGAATTGTATTTTGATGGAATAACATGGGTTTGACCCATGGCCCAAATAAGGCCCAAGCAATTGTTTGTTTTGCATATGAATCCTTATGGCACAAAATGAAAGGAATTCATACATGAATAAATAATAATGGCCTTTTTATATGATAAATGAAATACAAGATAATTGTCATGTTTCCAGAAGAAAATAAGGTACATAGTGTTTTGGATAATTGAAAGAATAATTATTTAGACATCTTGGTAGCACACATTTTAAGACATCAATTGATATTATTTTGAACTAACTTTTGGTATACTTGAAAATAGTAAGGAAAGAAAGAGAATTCTATAAATTGGGAGAAAAAGGATATTCCATGAGATAATGGTATTGTTTTAAATAAAAAAATTGTATATAAAAGATATCCAAATAAATATCAATTACTAAATACAAATTGGAAAAGGTATTAGTAAGATTCCTTGAAATAAGGATAATTAATTTGTAGTAATATATCCATGAGAGTCAAAGAAGAATAATCTAGAATTTATGATCAAATTAGCCAATAAAATGTCATGTATTTATGTGTTTTCCTTTATGGATTTCTGTGTGAAATTTGTTTTTTAAGTAAAGGAATACTTAAATGAAATGTATGGATATATAAGTCATCATATTGGAAATATATTAAATGCTCTGTTTTTGACAACTAAAAGTAATTTTATCCCATGGGATTATTCATAGCCATGAGAGAGAAAAGGATAAATATGATGAGAGTAAAAAGGAGTGCTTTGGACTCTCATGTATATGGAAAAGGAATAATAGAATTGACAAGTTGTTATTTTATGGGATTTTTCTTGTATGCTAAGGAAGAAAGAGGAATGAAATAAGAAAGGAGAAAATGTAGAGATATATATAGGTTTCACACATTGCCAACCTAATGTACATTTTTCTCCTTCATCCCTCCTTCCACAACATGGTCGTGTTCCTCTACGGTAGAATAGGGTTTCACTTAATGGCATTAAGCCTTGCTGATCAAACAACCTTGGGAAGATTTGGGAGGCAGATTTTAGGTTCCTTCTTGGTTGTCATCTATCGTAGAAATGAGCGAGGAGTCAAGGAGATTTTTGGGTACCTTGTGCACGACCATCATCCTCAAACATTGTCCTCATGTAGGAAAGCTTGGCAGTGATTGGAGCAACCCAAGACTAGGCGTGAAGCACCTTGGCCTAGTGATGAATGCATATTCATCCCAGTTTTAGTTTCTTTTATAGTTTAATTTATCCTTCATATAGCTTAGTTTTCATCAGGAATAGGTTTGTTTCAATCTACTTAGGTTTTTATGTTAATTTGTAGGAATTTGATACTTTTCTTGACTCCCTTTTCATATTTTGAATTGTATCACTCTGTAGAAAGTTTGCCTAGGGAGTCCCACTATGGATTTTGATCACTTCCAAAAAGCTGATTGATATACAATTTTTGTGTTCGAGGATAAATTTGACCTATCGATCAACCTACCAATCGACAACAAAATCATCAAGAAAGCAATCAAGTCATCTAGGAGTTCGACAACCTTGTCTACCTTCTAGAACAAAGACCTATCAACCCTCATGGTCGACAAAAAGAAGCTCAAAACTCAAACTAATCGAGGATCAAGGTCGACAAGCCCGTCAATCTCTCTACCTCGATAGCATCATCGAGTATCAACTAACAAGAAATCAGGCCTTCGATCTACTACTATCAACACTCTTTTTGATGACCACAATTGCTTGACAGCCCCTTTGACCTTCGAGGTCCATAACCTATCAACCTCTAAGACCGATGATCAGAAGTCCAAAAGTCAAAATTGTCATTGATTGACAATAAGTGATCGACATCGATGGAAAGTGTTCGACTACCACAACCCTATAAATAGCCCCCCCCAGTACAACATTTCAAATAATCTTAGAGTTCTGGAGACATAACATGCCAAAAGGTTGCTGCTGAGATCATAGGACCAGACCTATAGACCAAGCTAGTTCTATCGACCTAGGTTGGCGACATCTATCAACCTCCAACATTGATCGAGAGATCTCTTTCATCAGCAACTCTAGGTTGTCGATCTCCATCTTTGGGAAATCGATCTCTCCTCCAAGCCTCTGTTCATCCACCTACTTCTACAGTAAGTTAGGGTAAGTTCCCTGAGGAGAGAGAAGGAAGGAAGTAAGTCTGCCATCACACACCATGTCGAGCTACTTCTGCTACCATCATGACCCTAATTGTATCCTCTTCCTCTACTAGTGATATTAATCTTTCCATGTCGAGGGAATAGTATTTTAATTGGGGTGTGGGGATTAGAGCCATTACCCATTTCTTGCAGTTTATTCATATTCCAACTCTTGTGTGAACTCATTTAATTCATAGCTAATCATTTATCACATGTCTTGTGGATTTATCACATGCTTTATGTGATTTATTATTATCTTTTACCACAATAATTTTAACGTCTAAGATTTGATTGCCAATTAGCTTTGGTTGACACCCTAACGAGAACTTTTGATGGAAAATCTCTAGATTAGTGGATACAGGATCCTTAAGTAATAATACATCGAGCTTACATGGATATCTACGGATGCATGTTTCTGACTCTGAAAGGGGAAACCTGGATAACTACAAATATATTTTAATACTTGTTTGAATTTGAATGATTGTGCATACTCATGTAGTGGAAGTGAAACTTAGTTCCACTCTAGTGTTAACATCGATTAATAACTAGAACCTTAATCTATCTCTTTTTATTCTTGCAACCTTAGTTAAAAAACCAATATAAACTTTTGGGATAAATACTAGTTCTTGCTAAGTTACTTTGATTAGATAATTCTTAAAAACATTATCCCTTGGGATTCGATCCTCAACTGTACTACAATAAGACTCATCATCTTGGAGGTAGCATTATTGTACGTTAGTTTTGGTAAACTCTAGGAATTACATTCCTAGTGAATTTTTAGTGCAATAATATCCATGCCACCTAGTCCTTGCGGGTTGCACGGACAGCCAGTGGAGTTCATGAAGGTCGAGTGGTGACGAGAAATTCTAGGGAAAGTGTTACATGTAGGTTTTCGGTGGATAGCCTCTCATTGAATCATACAAGCATTTAGGCATTTGGATGAGGAAAAATATAGAGAGGGAAGGTGAGAGAGAGACACAGAGGAGGAGAGCACTTCTACATTATGAGAGAGAATGGAATTCAGGGTATACTCCCTACTGTCCATGTAGTTTGAAGGAGGAAGAAGGGAGGAAGCAAGGAGTTTGCTTGACGGTTGTGGAGATGGAAGTAGAAGAGACGAGGGAGGAGAGGCTACAGGAGGTACGGGTCTCACCAGTGTCATTGTGGTTGAAGTGTGGGTAGAGGCGCCATGCCTCTCTGCCGAGCGGTTGGTGCAAAACAATAGGGTTCTATCATGAGAGTGGGGGGAGACTGGTCGGGGGTTCAACGGATAGCCCATGACCCAACCTAAACAACCTATTAATAGGCGGTCTTGAAGAAAACTAGGGTTAAATCGTGCCCAGCATGGCAGTGGGTTATGATGGCATTAGCCAATAAGAAGGTCCCACATGGCTCAAAAATAAGGTATGAATGAGTATTTTGATTAATAATAGAAATATTTAGGAATATTTGAAAATTTCTCAATTATATATCAAATGAAAAATATGATAGGAACACACACAAAATATTATTTGACTTAACTATACTTCTTATTCCAAAAGTAGTGATATACATGATTAAGTGGTGTTAAAGAATATAAACTCTATATTGGTTTATTAAAATGTTCGAAACATTAAAAAGCCTGTGTTTTGGGTTATATCTGACATTGTAGTATCTAATGATAATATAACATCATCATGATAATATTGTTGAATAATTAGGTTTATAAAGTGAATAATCAAGCATATGAAGAATTAGGGTGAAGGATCCTAACTTACTATGTTATTAATGAAATTAATGGAATCTAAGTGATCATCATGAAAGAATATGTTGGATATAGTAATTTAGTACCAAAGCATGACTCTAGAGATAATTCGATAATGAGGAAATGTAAACCCAAGATTAGGACCCAAGTAGGGGTTGATCTAATTAATGTGATGGCGACACTTTAGGTTTACGTACATACAGATTTAAATTGCTTGGATATGTTGATTGATTGAATACACTTGAAGTATATAGTGCATGATAGCCGACATGGTTCTACCTTGAGGTATGTGGTTACGACTATTAATACCTGCAATATAGTTTTCGGTTCTTATAGAGGTTTTCTCAAGGAATGACATAATAAAATTTTGGTTTTGATTTAATTTTTGTTTAATTATAATGTCACTGTGAGTATCACATAAAGAAGAGAATATGTGAAGAAAATTCCAACTCTATTTGCAAGTATTTGATGTGTTATATGTGGTTATATTACTTGGATACTTTTGCTTGCACCCCATGTGCACAATATATTTTGATATATTGATATGTGTTTTTGTTTCACACTATTTTAAATAGATGTAATACATGAGCTGACAAGCTATGATGTATCAGATGATATATACTTGAAGAGATTAAAGCTAAGGAGGACTATATGGATAATTCTTCTCTTATGTACAGTTCTTGTACAAGAAATTCATGTAACTCGTTAAAGGAACATCTTGTAAACCATATTTGAATTAATGGAAATTATTTACTATTATTTGTTATTTGGTTAAATCCGGATCCATGGGGATTTTAGGTAATGACACTCACTTTTTGGGTCTTTTATTAGTTGGGGGATCCTAAAAAGTGAGGTTGTTACATTATTTATGATATAGTTGGTTTGACATTGTTAATATCATTTGAGATTGTTGATGAGATTGTTGGTTTGAGATTGTTGATGAGATTGTTGGTTTAAGATTGTTAATGAGAATATTGGAGAATGTTAATGACATTGTCATGGATTGTTTTTCTATATATTAACATGTTAGTATAGCATGAACAATCTATGCATGATGATTATTATTTTAGAGCATGAAGCACCCAACAACCTTAGACCTTAGAGAACAAGTAACAACCTTAGAAACCTGTCAAGAAAACTATAAACTTGAGATTCATGTCTAGAAGATAGAACTCCCCCCCTTTTCAAACCATGAGTTGAAAAGTTGGTTACATCCTCATTCAAGCAATCTTTATGGGTGGGTTTGGTCAATAACTTCTCTATGGTGTGATGGAACTCATGATTGGGGTAACCCGACTATATCATATTTGGGTACTACTCCTAGTATACCTCATGAATATGGAGGTTGTAATCAGTCATAAGGCCTTTAGACATCTAGCATTCCATTTTTCTAGTACCTTTACTAACATCCTAGTGCAAAACCTAGGGATCCAAAGTGTGTGTTGTTTCTCATTCTATAGACACATAGTTCATAGGTTGTAGAGTGGAAGTGCATGAATTTTATGATTTTTGAAGCAAGCCCATGATAATTAGTAGAAGGAACGTAAAAGGAAGAGGCTTTATCCTCCTCACAAAATAATGAAAAATTAAAGTAGTCATGTAAGCATTAGGAAATAATATTCTACTCACAATGGAATAATCCCCCCATTCTTCTCTCTCTTTTCCTTTTTTCTTTTGGAAATAGACCATGAAACAAAAAGGCAAAAAAGTTTAAGAAGAGAGGAACCCTAATAGGAAAGAACAGGATAAACCAAAAAAAGAAAAAAAAACTACAAACCTAAAAGGGTAGCTAAAATTGAATACCCTAATAGAGGAGATGGAATAAGCCCTAAAAGGAAGTGAAAACAACAAACCACAAGGAAAGCAAAACCAGAAATTCTAAAATGTAAATAGATTAAACCCAAGAAAAGAAGTACAAATGACAACCCCAAAAGGGAAGCAAAAATTCTAACCTTAAAAGAAAAGTGGAGGAAAACCTAAAAAGGAAGCAAAAAATGCATCAGAGGGAACAAAATATGAACACCATAAGAGGGAAAAGAACCCAAAAGAGGAAGAAAATTTGACAACCTTAAATGTGAAGAAAAAATGGTAACCCTACAAGGGAAATGGTAGAAACTTGAAAAACTTAGAAAAATTGGAAATTGTAAAGGAAAACAGCAGAAACCCTATAAAGGAGGCAAAATCCTAAAAGGGAAGAGAAAACTAAAACCCTTACTAGGAAGCAGTGGAAACCTTAAAACAAAAGAAAAAATGGTAACCCTAAAAGGGAAGCAAAATGATAAAATTAAAAGGAAATTGGAAACAAAACCCTAAATGAGGAGAAGTGGTAAATCCTAAAAGGGATGTGGGGGAAAACAATAAAGGGAAAGTGATGAATAATACTAGAAGGGAAGTTTCAATAAATCCTAAAGAGAAATAACATATTTACTAGAAAACTAAAAAATGACAATCATGAGAAACACTAACAAACATATGTATAATGGAAAATCTTAAAAAGGAAAAAATGATATAAGCTACTAACCTGGAAGAACAAAAGATTTTGTTTCTCTAAGGTTTGGAGGAATCTTATATTCTGCATCCTAGAAATAGAAGTGGAAAAGGAAGAAAAGAGAAACAGAACCCAACCAAAAAATAAACTTGAGAAAATGAAAATTAAAAACTCAGAATGTCTAACATTCTATAGCAGAGTCGTAGACTATTTGAACCATGAGAAAAAATCTTACAAGAATCTAACATGATAGTTACATAAAACTCATTAAAATGATAAAAATGAATAATCCTTGGAGTCAGCATTATGTTTTATATGAAAAAGTGGAATTGGTGTTTGAGTCTGTGGGAAAACATGAAAATGGCCTAATTTGACTCCACCCCAAGGTGGATGGAAGTGGAGAGCATGACCAAAGATGAAGTTAAAAAAATCTATTACAAGTGGGGAAGGTGTTAGGCACTCTCACATTGCCTATGAAAATGGTTTTGTAAATTCACAAATCTCGAGTAAAGGTAGCGGATTGGTATAAACTAATGAAAACAAATTGGTGAATTGAGTAAAGAAATTATTTTTACTTTGTGGATCTTTGGAACTGGGGATGGGCATGTCCATCCCATTATTTCCCTAAAGATCCTTATTTTATGTCATAGGATCCCTATTGCCTTAGGATCTCCCATGGTAGAGACCCATCTCATGAAATTGGCATGAGCAGTGGGAAATGAAAGAGACGACAATTGAGTGCCTTATTTAAACATCTAACCTTCTAGATTAAATCAAGTAATATGTTTGAAAAGAAATTACACGACATGTGAGTATATCTAATTTGTGGAATTTTGGTTGATGGTCTGACAAAAAAGAACCTTTACTAGGGTAGATGAGTTTAAGATAAATAGTATAGAAAAAATTTAGATTATGAGAAACTAATTAAGAAGTTACAAGTAGATCGTAATAAGTAGTTTAGATCAAAATAATTAAGATAAGCATTTAATATTAGATCATAAGGACCATTTTAGATCAAACCATTTAGGATAAGAAGTTATGATGAACTTTTAGATCAAAATAGTATAAGAAACTAAGCAATGTTACTATTTTTGCAACATGAAGGTGTTTGGAAAGAGGTTTTCATTGAGGAAGGATCCTCTTGTCAGTCTAGAAATGGAATGTCAAATAGATATAGTCAGATCTGTGACTTCAAGATAGTCGAAATGGGAAAAGTGATATGGTTGGTATTGGGGTATTTATACCTATGGATGGGGGTTTGAGGGTTTGGACACAACAATTTGGAACTATTTTTAGGGTTTCAAAAATTAAACTTTGTCTCTTTTCCAAGTGGAATTGGGAACAAGAAGGTAGTGTCTGCGGTCCGGCCACATGACACATATGGAAACATCCTATATTTTGTAGGTGCCTATCTTAAGGAAAGGGAGGTATGCCTATGTTTTCAAGTTTCTTGTTTTGTTTTCAATTTTATGGGATTTCAAATTTAGAGTTCAAGTCAACTCATTTTTGTGTCTTTAAAAGAGAGAAGAAGAAGGAAAAAGGAAGATGGAGATAAACTTGTGACCAAATTATTTTCTCTTTTTATTTTTAGACTTTTTTTCTTTATAATTGAATTGTTTGAGAAAAGAGAGAGAATTGGAAGGAAAGGAAGTGGAGTTGAAATATTCTCTTTTTCTCTTAATTCTTTTCCCATTAAGAATTGAATTAGTAAAGAAAAGCGGAAGGAAGTAGCAGAGAAGGAAAATGGGGCGAGATCCCCTCTCATATCTTTATTATGTTTCTCACATGGAAATAATTTTTTTTAAATTGAAAGAGAATAGGGATGAAAGAAGGAAAAGGGGACGAAATCCCCTGTCCTTCCTTTAATCATTACCCATTTGGAAATGATTGAATTATGAGAAAGGATAAGTCAGTAAATATTATAGAAGAAAATTGAAAATGAGAGTTAAATTATTTCTTTCGCATTTTCTCCATATTGGGAAATGAAAAAAATAATAATATTCCAACTGAGAAGTCAATTGGATATTATATTCATGGAGAACTTTATTAGGTAATTTATTACAAAGGTTTTGTGAAAAGTTCAGTTGATATTCAAATTACAGCTAAGTTCAAATAAAACATTTCCTTTGCCCGTACCCCCGTTTGACAAAATTTGAAAATTTGGTAGATTAAATAGGTGATATAAATATGGGAAAATATGGATTAATGAGATGAACTCCATCATTAGCGCGAGAATCAATTTGATCGTGATTCAATTGAGTGAGTAAAAATTGTGTGTCAACCTATGGGTTTATGAAGTCTGGTCTCACGTTTTGTTCTTCTAAGAAGCGATGTTTATCAGCATGCGGGTAGTACACGGTGTATTGAGTTCGTATATAGGTCTGTATAGTCCAAACTATATTAGCGATTCTCTCAGCATTTCATATCTCATCTTAATAACCAACAGACTCAATCAATGCCAGCCCATGAAACTAAGAGCCGATGACGTGGACAAGCTGATTGTCTTAATAACCAACAAAGCAAGGATCTGGGGTTACACTTCCGAACCCTTTTTTATGAGCATTTTATTACTTCTGGTTAGGGGTTCGTTGGAATTCATAATGCTTTGTTCCAAGTTTCCAACTCGATTGGGGATTTTAGAGGTATTTAGAGTCGTGACGTCTGTATAAATTGGGCTCAGTAGCCCGTGCGTAATCGAAACAACTGTAACAAGTGTTGAATCCAACGATAGAGGATTCGGCCATTTAGGAGAATAGAAGCCAGGCCTCTTTATCTTTCTGGGCTTGTAACTTCTGCACTTCGTCTCCCATCAAAACATGGGAGACTATAAGTGATCTAAAGGCCACCGTGCCCGGCGGCCATCGTCCGGGAATCGGCAGAAGTGGATCGCGTGCGGCCTACGATATATCTGGATCCCTACTGGAAATAGATCAACAAACTACCAAGCATCTCAATTCCTGCTTTTCGCGGGCCGAAGTCACTCTCCACTTGTTATTAGTTCTATTGCTTTTCGCTTCAGGCCGAGGTGATCTGCAACAGCGTTTTCCTTGAATTCTGGTAACTCCGGGCCTCCGGCCGTACGTCCTCTCTCTGATCTCTTGCTTAACTCCGCCGTAAACCTAAGCTATCAATTATAAGCTAGCTTAGCTGGCAGCTATTGTAGTCTCTAGCTACCTATAGCTAGGCCCAGCTGATCCGTAGCCCTCTCGCTAGTCGAGGCAATCAAGGCCATCAAAGGAAGAGCCCCGGAACAGATGATGCGTCGTCTTATTTAATTAAGTAAAAAACTTTAAACATAGTTTATTATACACCCATCCGCCCACCCAATTTTAGAGATAGGGAACCATTAGCAGTATAAAGCAATAAAAGAAGAAAGAAGTAGAAGAGATGGAAACCAATTTTATTTATAACTTTTAATTTAGGATTTTTTTTATAAAATAAAAACATTAAATTTCTTGTAAAAAGCACTCTCCAACAAGTTTGGTATTGTCATATTTTGGCAAAATTGTAACATGAGAGAAATGTAATGTGTGTTTTTGGTACCATAAATATATCATCCATGTTTTGGGATATACCGTACACATTTTGGGTACACTGTTGTCAACTTTTAAGGTACAAAACTAATGTTTTAGTTGTTGACGTATTGTACCCTAAAACACGAGTACTATACCTAGTATAGTACAAATTTTTATTATAGCCGATTTATTTTTAATATTTTACATGATAGTCAACCCGAGTATGGTATCAACATTTTGTGGGTTTTGTACTTTTTTATTCATCTCTCATCTCTTACCATATTTCCCATATAATTATTTTTTTAAATGTGTCAATATTGGTCTAGTTAGAAAGTATTTTTATGACAGTTTTTCTTACGCTTTGAATGTTATGTGCAAAACGTTTTTCTCTTTTTTATTTTTCTCTCTTTCATAGAGCTTTTTTCGTCATATAAGCACTAATCATATCTTCCAACCAAATGGGTGGGAGGGTATGTGTAGAATAATTCATTAAGTAAAAGGACAATCGAATCACACTAATAGAATTGTAATGTTTACTCTCTCCGGCCGGTTCTAGATTTAGCTGCATTGGTCGAACAATAGTTTCTTAGGGTCCCATAGATTATCTTGAGTGCTCGGAATGATAGAGTAAGTCAAGTTCTTTTCTGTTATATTTTTTTGATGTAATTTCTCTCATTGTGAAGAGGAGATTTTCAGTTCTATCACGACGGTAAAAGATAATCTTTAGTTGTTATAAACATTTCCGTTGGGTGCTCTACCTTGAAATACAACGTATAACCAACGACTAACAAAATGATAATGTTGGCTAAATGGACATCTATAAAATCCCTTTGTTTTGATTATGACAAACATTTCATTCTTATTTATCTAACGAGCTACTTGAGTGTGCAGGATTATGGTGGATGACGAAGCAACTCGGGAGATCATAAGTTTATAGTTTTATTTTCATGCAATGTAATCACTATTGTAAAAACTTGTACAGTTATATAATGTACAAGTACCTAGATTGCATGTAAATCAAGCAATGGATCTTCCCTAGCTACACACCATAGTTAGACAAGTCATCCCTTCTAATAGGATCACATTATGCACACTCATGTACACACTTAGTATCTTAATTGATAGATTGAAACAGAGTCAATCTCGGTCGACACACTCCTCGACCGAGACACTCTCGGTCGACAACCTTCTCGACCGAGAATTGACCTAAAGTAGCCGTTAGACTTAGCAAATGAGTTAGTTGGCAGTTGGAAGTGAACGTTGCACTCAGAGAGCCTGTCGGTCGAGGAAAGCTCGACCGAGTGGGTGTCTCGGTCGACCATCTGTCGACCGAGACGGTCTCTGACAGAATCTGCAGAGTTAAAGCAATTAGCCGTTGTAAAAACGACCAATCTATTCCTAACGGCTAATTGAGCACTTGGAACCCCCTAGAAACTATCTAGAAGGTCCTTAAGCATACTTAGGCTATCCCTATAAATAGGACAAGCTATAGGACACTAGAATGGACCTTGCTACACTTGAGAATTCTTTCTAAGCACTCTTGAGCAATCTTTTACAAGCAATTGAGCACTGTGATCACTTGGCCATATTCCATCTAGCTCAAGCTCGTCCTATAGGCTAGATTTTCCTAACCCTAGCATCCACAAGTCTATTACCTTGGCTAGGAAAATCCATACGCTTGATATAGGCAATTCAAGCCTTGAGCTTAAAAGGATAAGTTGTACTTTCCTATTTTCTTTCTTGTTCCTTGTAATATTTGTACTCTTCGTTGCTACTCCAGGGAGGAGGCTGCATATAGGAAGAGGGTGAAGCTCTTCGTGTGAAGAGGAGGACTTTGGACTACTTCAGAAGGCTATCTTGACGGGAAGCTACTTCGGGAGGGAGGCTACTTCAAGGGGGAGCTTGAAGTTACTCCAAGGAAGGCTGCTTCAAGGTTGGCAAGATTACTTCTAGGTGAAGGCTGTCCAAAGGGTGTTTAGAGAGTGTTGTAATTTTATGTAACATCCTTGAAAGGTAATAAAATTCAATACTTTCAAAATCCCGGTTGGGTAAGCAACCGGGTAGTGGACTGACTCCTTAGTATTTGCTAAGGTGGAACCACTCTAAACACCTGTGTCTCTCTTCTTATCTTTTACTTTGGTTGTTTGAGTTTAAATTGTTTTAAATTATCATAAAACTCTATTCACCCCCCCCTCTAGAGGTTTTCAATTGGTATCAGAGCAGGCTTCAAGGAGCCCTAACAAGGTCTTGAAGAAATAAAGGGAGGAGGTGACTACAACCACAAGAAAAGGAGCATGGACCAAAGTTCGACAAGTTGCAATTGGTGCTTGGGAACAAAGCACTCTACGTCTAAATGTCCATGGAGGTCAAAGAAAAGAGATGCACATAAAGAATGCTTCGTTGCTACAATAAGTGAGGAAGAAGAAGAAGAGGTAAGTTTGCTTGATTTACCCAAGGAGGAGTTAGTTGCTATTATCGAAGAAACACATAAAAAATATGTTGAATACAAAAAGAAATTAAAGAAATCAAATAAAGAAAATGATGATCTAAATGCTAGACTTCTTGAACTTACATCCGAAAATGATGATTTATATGCTAAATTGAATACTCTTGGTTTTGAAAAAGATAGCATTATGACTGACAATCGTACTTTGAAATCATCTCTGAGTAATAGTGAAGTGAAAATTTTCACTCTAGAGACTAACTATGATCTTCTATGTCAAGAAAAGACTGAATTACTTGCAAAATTAAATGATATTCAAAAACAACCTATATTGTGCACCCATGTAGATTATGACAATATAGTGAAAGAAAGAAATATGTTATCATCCAATCTAGATCAAGCAAAGTTAGATATCAAGAAAAGAATGGATGAGATCTTTAAGTTGCAACAACAAGTTAGCAAGTTAAGCAACAATGGAATCCTTGATAATATACTAGAAAATTCCTATCATCAAATAGGAAGAAGAGGACTAGGTTATAAGCCTAAAGAGAAATCCCATCAAACTAGAAGGACACAAGCGAGTCAATTTGCTTATATACCTAAAGGCACAAAAATGTATATACCCAAGGATAACCTAAATCAAAACCATAGAAAAAGGCTTGAGGTTGATACAATTTGTTGTCATTATTGCTCACGCCTTGGACATTATTCTTTCTCGTGCCCATACAAGAAAAAGAATGTCGAGATGGTATGGGTTCCAAAAACCCCAAATTAAATAGGTTCGACTAAGTTGAGATATGACCATAGACCTTAATTTGTATATTCTTATGTCTTTCTCAACTTAACATTTAGGGATAACAAATCTTTGCATTATATGTGAAAATTATTCTTGAAAGATTTTATTTAATCATTCTTTTCAGAAATTCTTGCAATGAATAAAATGTTTCAAACAAATTTTTTTTATGCTTTTACATTTTAGTCTCTCCAAAGAAATCTTAAATTCATAAATGGTTATTATTCTTGAATATGCTTCACCATATTTGATGTCCTTATTTAGCTCTCATAATTAGTACACCTTAATGAGTCTCAAGCTATCTGCAGAACTTATATTTCGCATATAAATGATTCATACTGGAAACCTGCAAAATATGCCTCTTGGTTAAATTAAAATTTGACCAAGGGGCACTATGGTCGTAATCAAGGGCGACCTAAAATAAACTTTGATAAAAACTGTTTATTTGAACATTATTTTATTGAACTTTATCTTAGCATATTTTTAAATTAAAACGTCAAATCATTTGTGGTAATCAGAAGCCTTAAATATTATTACTCCCTTGGAATATACATATGCTCTACAAAAATTGTTCTATGATTTGTATTAAGATTCAGCAAAAACAATTGAACTCAGAAAGTTAGTCGGTCGACGAGTGCTCGACCGAGAACCACTCGGTCAGCCCGTCTCACTCGACCGATAAAATCTAAACAGACTCAGTCTCAGACAAACTGTCGGTCGATGAGTGCTCGACCGAGACAATGTCGGTCGACAAGCGCTCGACCGAGAAATAGCCGTTGGATATGACCGTTGCGACCCGACCGTTATGACCGTTTTCTTTACCGTTGGAGGACCAAGTGGCGCGTCTGCAACTCGACCGTTGCGGACGCTCGGTCGACGAGCCGTCGACCGACCGGGTCGCTGGAATTCTATAAATAAGTGTAAAAACGAGCCACTTACTCACACTTGCATTTCCTTACTTCCATAGTCCATCTCTAGTGCAATTTCGTGCAATCCTTCAGCACTCTTACTCTCAAAACTTCCTTGCTTCTTCTCCACTCTCAAGTAACACAATGGCTTCATCATCAACTGTCCGAGGGAAGAAGAAAGTTGCTGGAAGAAAAAGAAGAGAAGAGAGGGAAGCCACTCCGCCATTGACGATCATCAATGACATAGCTTTCGTCGACGGAGATGCTGGAGACAGATACTTTCGGCTTTCCTCTAAAACCCCTCTTCCCCGACGTCCGGTCGAAGTGATGGACTTCATCAACATCGTAGACCTGGAGCATCTCTTTGGAGTACAAAAGCTGAAGGACTTCATCAATCCATCCTTTCCTTCCTACTCCATTAAGGTAGTAAACGAATTCTATGCCAATCTTATATCTCACACCGAAAATGACACCACTTTCTTCTACACCATGGTCAATGGGCATAGTTTTAAGTTTTCCGAAGGGGATATTCTTGACATGCTTGAAATTGATATAGATGAATATCAAGATTTCCTTGACCTTACCTCCAGCAATCCAATAAATTTATTTTCCGATGATGACCATACCATTAGCTTAAGTGATATCAAAAGAGCCATATTCCAAGCCAATACCACTTGTCATGAAGATAGGGGAACCTATTATGCTATAAACCTAAAACCAGCATGTAGAATAGTAAACCTTATTGTTTCCACCAACATACATCCACGAGCCAATAAATCCGAGGTTCCCATTTTCTGCATGTGTCTCATTTATGCTATCATAAAGGAAATTCCCATCAACTTCATTCGCATAGTACTTAAAAATATGCTTGAGTTCTCTGGCAATCCACCATATGCCGATTTTGTATGCCAGATTACTCAACATTGTCTTAAGGTAAACATTGAAGATATGGGATATATGTGGGAGCGTAGACCACCAAAAATAAGTAAGAACACCGTAGAGAAGATGGGGATTGATTTTGGCCATAAAAAGGCAAGAGTAGAAGGAGAGTCATCACATCAGGATATACCACCCCCTCCTTCTACTAACCTTTCCATTGATCCCATCCAAAATACCCTTACTTATATTGCTGGCTCCCAATACCATCTTAGTAAACAATTAAACTACAATCACCATGCCATGACATATTTGAATCAAAGAATGCAAAACCTTTCTCCTGTCCAAACCGATGAATATCCGCATTCTTTAAACCCTGGCATGCTCGACCCATTTAACCCCTCATACAACTACTATCAACCTCCACCTTCACCATCAATGGATCTTGCACATACTCAATTTTCGTCCATACAATTGCAAGACATAGCTGCTCATTTCCGTTTTGACCGAGTTCCCACTTTCCTGGAAGCATATGCATTGACTACAACTGGTGCTTTGGATTGGAAAACTTTGGTCCAATACTATGGAGCTGAGCCATTTCTTGGGAAAGATCCGGACATTGATGTAATCCTTAAATCTTTCCTGTGAAGCGTTGGTGTTGTAATAGTTGTATTCCATATGATTGTAATCTTCTTCATGTTATTGAATGAAAATTGCTACTCTTTTCACATGATTATTTATTTTGGCATACTTCAAAGTATGGATCATTGGTTCATTATTGTAGAGCATAACAAATAAGGAAGTAATAACAATTCAAAGGAAAAATATTACTACTATAATTAAATCAACCAATGCAGAAAATTCTGTTCTCCAGAACCTTTCTCGGTCGAGACAATAGTCGACCGATACACACTGTCGGTCGAACAATGGTCGACCGACCTGGTTCCTGTTTTCAGACTGACATAATAATTGCATATATCTTTGTAAAATCTTTTATATGAACAATAAACACAAATCTGAATGATTACAAATTTTTCCAAATAATGTGCAAACATTATTTTGAAAAGGGCTATGACCTTAGTATTGTTAAACAAGATTTGTATGATTGAGAGATATTGTGGCTAAATTAGACAAGCATAAAATCAATATTCTTAAAGGAATATCCATTTAAGGGGGAGCAAAATACAAATTTAAGAAGGATGTTTTCTTTGATATCTGCGGCTCTTAAAAACGACTACTTATGCTTTTATGGTTTGTATCAATATTTATATGAACGTTTCAATTGGTAATTTGCAAATTGTTGCATCTTAGCAATTGCCTTACATTTTGGCTATTCAATGGACATCTTTTTCGTTCATTTTTGATGGGATATCTAATGAAGAGGGAGTTTTTAAATAAAATGGTTATCTTTTTGAGATGACAAAGGGGGAGAGATATATAAAACTATAATACTCATGACAAACTCAATCAATAAGTTTCATAAATATACTCTTGGCTTACATTGAAAGTTGCTATATTCCCAAATGAACTAGATTTCATGTTCCTTAATTCACTGGGGATACTAAGCACACATTTTATAAATAAGAGGAAAAGTTCCAAACGGCAATCTAAAGGTATGGCATTTATATGTTTTATATTTCCTTCATTCATATTCTGGAAATGTTTGTCATCTTCAAAAAGGGGGAGATTGTTGGCTAAATGGACATCTATAAAATCCCTTTGTTTTGATTATGACAAACATTTCATTCTTATTTATCTAACGAGCTACTTGAGTGTGCAGGATTATGGTGGATGACGAAGCAACTCGGGAGATCATAAGTTTATAGTTTTATTTTCATGCAATGTAATCACTATTGTAAAAACTTGTACAGTTATATAATGTACAAGTACCTAGATTGCATGTAAATCAAGCAATGGATCTTCCCTAGCTACACACCATAGTTAGACAAGTCATCCCTTCTAATAGGATCACATTATGCACACTCATGTACACACTTAGTATCTTAATTGATAGATTGAAACAGAGTCAATCTCGGTCGACACACTCCTCGACCGAGACACTCTCGGTCGACAACCTTCTCGACCGAGAATTGACCTAAAGTAGCCGTTAGACTTAGCAAATGAGTTAGTTGGCAGTTGGAAGTGAACGTTGCACTCAGAGAGCCTGTCGGTCGAGGAAAGCTCGACCGAGTGGGTGTCTCGGTCGACCATCTGTCGACCGAGACGGTCTCTGACAGAATCTGCAGAGTTAAAGCAATTAGCCGTTGTAAAAACGACCAATCTATTCCTAACGGCTAATTGAGCACTTGGAACCCCCTAGAAACTATCTAGAAGGTCCTTAAGCATACTTAGGCTATCCCTATAAATAGGACAAGCTATAGGACACTAGAATGGACCTTGCTACACTTGAGAATTCTTTCTAAGCACTCTTGAGCAATCTTTTACAAGCAATTGAGCACTGTGATCACTTGGCCATATTCCATCTAGCTCAAGCTCGTCCTATAGGCTAGATTTTCCTAACCCTAGCATCCACAAGTCTATTACCTTGGCTAGGAAAATCCATACGCTTGATATAGGCAATTCAAGCCTTGAGCTTAAAAGGATAAGTTGTACTTTCCTATTTTCTTTCTTGTTCCTTGTAATATTTGTACTCTTCGTTGCTACTCCAGGGAGGAGGCTGCATATAGGAAGAGGGTGAAGCTCTTCGTGTGAAGAGGAGGACTTTGGACTACTTCAGAAGGCTATCTTGACGGGAAGCTACTTCGGGAGGGAGGCTACTTCAAGGGGGAGCTTGAAGTTACTCCAAGGAAGGCTGCTTCAAGGTTGGCAAGATTACTTCTAGGTGAAGGCTGTCCAAAGGGTGTTTAGAGAGTGTTGTAATTTTATGTAACATCCTTGAAAGGTAATAAAATTCAATACTTTCAAAATCCCGGTTGGGTAAGCAACCGGGTAGTGGACTGACTCCTTAGTATTTGCTAAGGTGGAACCACTCTAAACACCTGTGTCTCTCTTCTTATCTTTTACTTTGGTTGTTTGAGTTTAAATTGTTTTAAATTATCATAAAACTCTATTCACCCCCCCCTCTAGAGGTTTTCAGATAATACTTATCAGTTGAACGAACAAACAAGTGATTTATGTTGTATTTTTATGTAATCGGCTTATACAAATTTAAATTTTCAATTTGTTTTAATTTTCTACATATATCCAGAATTGTAAACTCGATATGTGTACCCACTTCTAAACTGAAATTATAGACCAACGAATTTGGCCTCCTCCTATCCCCACATTCGCTCTCAGTCCTTCTATTTTTGTTATCGCTAAAATCAAGTTTTGTAATGGTTGGTAGGACACAAAATGTTGTTTGTTATAATTAAGTGTATGAAATATGATTTTAATTAATTCTAAATTTATTTCATATGTAGAGGATCAACGTGTCAGACATGACACATCTTCTTTGATTGTCCTTTTGCTAAATGTATATATATTCACTTATATATTAAAAACAAAAAGTTCAAATATTTGTTATAGATAACTTTACTCCTGCTTTTATGATAACTCATGCATACCTGGATATTGTCTTTAGATTCAACTCCGGCTCTCTTACATGCTGCACTTTATCGCATTTGTGGGTGGATAGGAACACAATATGCTTTGATAACTCTAATAAAAACAAAACAAACATTTTAGCTGAAATGATAAGTCCTTATATATTTGAAATAAAAATATGATGACAAGTGATGCGACTTCGGCCTTCAAAGTGAAGTCCATTTTCCGTGCCTTCACCATCATCCGGGATTTTGATGACACAATTGTCTTGGATGGCCCCTTAACCCGTTGCTTACTTTTTGGTTGATGATGATTATGCTTTTGCCCTAGCATGCTATTATATTTATGTGGGTTTTCTTAAGTGGGAAACCAACCTTATGGTGAACTTGTATATTGTTAGACTGCTCAATTTCTTTTTGTGATTTTTTTTTAATTTCTTCTACGGATGTTCACTTCCTTGTTTTTCTATTATTGGGTGCACAACCTTCCCCTGTCTTGTGCATAAGGGTTCCATATCCTTGCTAGGTTCTTTTTTTTTTCAATTTTGTAGGGAACTTCATGTGCTCTTCTATTTTCGTAGATGCATGCCTCAACATGCAGTAATTCAATGTACTAATATACGAATGGGTGGATATAAAAAATCCCTACATTGGTTATAGTCAACTCTGTCACTTGTTGCTTTCTTCCTCTTCAAAGTTCAAAGCAAGTGGTTGTTCACACTATTTACAGGTGGGTACTCAATGCCGTCCTTAATCATTTTAGACACCACATAAATCCATAAGATATTATACATCTATTATGTGATTTGTTATTCAAGGAAAAGAGAAAACAACTATTGTCTTTTCAAGTAGTTTTAATACACCATCGTCACATGCTTATGCGTGTACGTGTGCTTTGAATTTACCATAATATATAAATAGGAATCATCCATGACCGAGTTCTATAACGGTTGTTTATTTAATGTATAGAAAATACGCTCGTTCATTTATTTAGTGCCCAACAATTAGATTCCTTTTACTGTATAGATGACGCACCATACATAAGTTATACTTAGTTAGCATTTCTTAGAAACTTCAAAGCCAAAGGACTAGCAAAGACACCTAATCAAAAATGTTGTATAAAGTATCGAGGAGGGTAAATGCTTGGTCTTCTAGAAGATTATTGTTTGCAAGGGAATGTTTTCTTGGATAAGAAAACTCTAACAACAATACACGCCAATGTCATGCAAATGACAGTTTATTCGATGAAGCTATGCAACATATTTGATGGAGCAATTCAAAGATTTATTCCAAGAGGAAATCATAAAAGTAACCCAACGACATTAGTAGCCTGCCATAAGTAACTAGCCAAAAGGAGTCAGGAGGGTTGGGAATTAAGTCTATGCAAGAGTGGAACCGAGTTCTTTTATTGAAGAATTCTTGGGATATGGCCTTTACAGGGAATCTCTATGGTATAAGGGACTTCACAAAATATATGATGAATTCTATGGAACAAAATTTGTGGTTGTGTCAAGGATGGGGAAGCTTTCTTCTGAAGGTGGGGAAGCTTTCTTCTGAAGGAAAGCAGTTTATAAATGATAACTACTTCATTTTTCTATTAAGTGGGACTTCCACCAATGTTTGTGATGATTGTTGGGTTAATGTTGGTTTATTACTGAAAGAGTACCCGTTAAAAATGGTACCTCTAGAGCTTATAGAGATACATGTCTGTAGTATTGTAGATTTTAATGGTGTGTGGGGCAAAGGGTTCTTGGAGGAGTGGTTGATACCTGCAATCTTCAAAGAGACTGTGCAAATTAGTACACATATTGACAGTAAATGAAATGACAATTGGATCTTGTGTCATACTGCAATACGAAATTAATCTACAAATCTACTTGTACGTTGATGACACAGACAAAGGACATAGATGCACTAGGAGAATGGATGTCCATATGGAGAACAAAAGTGGAAAGTAGAGTGAAGATGCTTGATTAGACTACTTTCCATAGTGCCTTTCTAATGAATGTAGAAGAAGAACTCAACTTATTACCGAGTATGGAACTAGTGGAAGATGCAATAAAGGTGAGGAAAATACAATCCATTCACCACGTGACTGCAAGTTTGTCAAAGAGGTTTGGAAGGGGATACTACATGAACACGAGTGGATTAGATTCTTTGGATCTAATGAGATAGATAAATGGGACAAAATATATGGCATCAACTCGTCAAAGATGTCCAAGAAATTCCAGGTTGTGTATCACTACATCTGGCAGTGCATAAACAATCAAAATTTTGAGGATAAACTAAAAATGACTACATATCAAATTACATACATTATAAGTGAGATCAAGGTTAATGAGATGGTGTGGGACACCAAACTAGAGAGTAAGAAGATTTGTAGAAGAGGGACATAAACTACACTAGATCTAGGTTGTATAAAAATGAATGTTGATGTGGAAATTGAGAATCCTAAAGTGATTTTAGATATTGCCAGATAGGATAAAAATTGCATATGGTGTGGAGGCTACATGAAGAAGTTGAAAAATGACCTGCATGACTGAAGCTGAATTAATGGGAATTGACATGGATCTAGAGCTTGTTGAGAGTAAAGGGCTTGACAATATAACTTTGGAAACAGACTTCCTAGTATCTACCAAAGTGCTTGAAGAAGAGATCTTTTCTAAACCCTAAGATTGCTTACTACACTACAAAGATTCAGATTCCATTGAAGGAGGAAAGGAATGTGAACTATGTAGCTAGGGAAAGAAATAATGATGTTGATATGTTAGCTAAGATCCACCTGAAAAACACCCATCAAGATTATGATTATGTTAATCCTCTTACTAAAACTAAGAGTTTTTTTAACCAAGAAGCATGTAATGGTAGTAGTACTACCAAGTTTACCTCTACAAACAATACCAATGAAGGTAATTTGAATTCTAATAGGCTTGCAAGAGGAAGGCAATATGAATGAAGAAAGCTTCCTGACTTAGCAAAAAAAATGATTATAAGCTTAATTTAAACTTAATATAAGACATAAGGTTATTCTTTCAAGTACTACAAAAGTAACACATCTGGTTCTTAAAATATGCATCACTTTTTGCAAAAAAATCAATAAAAAACCTATAATTTTCTTTGTAGGTTGTTTATGTGGTGTATACAAAGATCAATTGTTCATATTTACCAAAATATGTGATCCGATGTTTTTTTAATCATTGGTCGTCTTGCTACATACATTGCTAGTTTAAAATTTTACATTATATTGGCATGTAATTAGTTATGTCTAAAATTTCATTGCAAATACAGATAACAACATGCATATAAAAGTTGTAGTCACGTTAGTCGGGTCTCATTGGAATCAAGTTTTTTTATATCTCTGTCCTCATACTTCTCCCTAATTACATATGAATAGGTGATTATATTAGAAATTACACTTCAATTAGACA
The DNA here is from genome assembly GCA_963693085.1 of Alisma plantago-aquatica. Taxonomy (NCBI): domain Eukaryota; kingdom Viridiplantae; phylum Streptophyta; class Magnoliopsida; order Alismatales; family Alismataceae; genus Alisma; species Alisma plantago-aquatica. The sequence goes on along the minus strand of OY856409.1, from coordinate 85,867,934 downwards.
TTTGACCTGGGATTGTGGCATAAAAATATGTGAAAGATAGTGGAAGTGTTTATTATTTTATTTTGTTCTTGTAAGGGTGGGGGCCCCTAACCTCTTGCGCACACACAAGTGTAAATTTTATGAATGAATCCACCACCAAATAGTATGAAATATTTAGATTGTTATAATTGAACCTTGGAACCAAGTGAGTGACTCAAATATGGCCGTATGGTCTTATGAAATGGAGCGTGATCCTAGATGTTAGAGAACATTGCTATTTTCCTTGTGGGGATGTGATTTTTAGTTTTTAAGGTGACATTGCACTTGGTGTAATTATGATGTATGGTTTATGAGTGTTGTGCGATTTTTATTTTGATAATAACTAAACAATATTTGATAAATTGTTGTCCCAAACAATAGGGTTGTGTTAGTTTCTCACTTCTTAAATATCCACTTCCATATGAATGGACAATCAGATATGAAAATTTTGTATGATTGAAATCTCTATATGCACAATTATGATTTACCTCTTGATTCTTATATATTGGCATTTACTCTCTCTAGTTATTAGTTATATATTTCCTCTATCCTTCTCAAACAAATATTTCCAAATCAATTTTTTCAGAATTCAATGCATGAGCAAGTTTGGAAATCCTTCCATTGGCTTTGTGAGGATGAGACAAACCCACCTATCCTAGGTTTTTTATAGTGTGGAAGACTCTATATGATTCACCCAATTCAAAGAGTCAATGATACCCAACCCAGGGCTATAAAAGGAGGCACGATCCCTCTGCAACCCATCTAAGAGATCACATAGATTGCACTCAACTTTCTAAACACACCTTTACATGCAATTTCTTTGTAGATCACTTCCTTCACCTCTACCCCTTCCTACTTCCCAACTGGAGAACCCCTCCTTCGTCTTGATGACTCTGACCACCACTAAAATAATCAAGACGCTCTTTAGGTCCGTCGTGGATAGGCTAAGGTTATAGAACCTTTACTCGATACTCAAAGAATTGGATTCATGAAGTCAACTGGAAAGATGTCTGCCTTCTTGTGTGAAAAGAAAGAAAGGGGGTTGTAGAAGGCCCACTATGAAAAGACCCTTCTTACCCTTGCGTCCTCTTCTTTAAGGTAAAGATAGCTCAGTCCTTTTCCCCTCTTTCCACTCTGGATGGCGTGAGTCCACACAAGCTTGCCCAACCTAGGTGGTGCGAGCCTAGTGGTTGGCCCAACCTAGTTGGCAAGGTCAGGATCGGGGCGTGCTGCCTAGGTGGCAGCCTATGAGTGGCTAAAATAAATTCAATTTACAAAAATTATAATAAATCGTAGGATGTTTTGATGACACCATGCAATATATGAAAAATAATCAGACTAATACAAGGAATGCAATAAAAATATAACCAATACCTATTCATGTATCTAATTTGAAAAGTGTTTAAAGATGCTAACTTTAATGTGTTTTTTGTGTGAACCCAACTCATCTATTACTTTTTTTGAAGATTTTGTAAATATACAAGTATGTAAGTTCCCATTAGGGAACAACATCCATTAAGAGTACTGCCTAGAGAAAAAGAAAAAGAAAAGAAGACTATACAACATATACAAAGAGCACCAACCTATCTACTCAGATAAAGATCAAAATCATTGAGAATAAGTTTCCAAAGCTGAGAAGAACTTCTAGAACCTCCTTAGTGAACTCGTTCATTTCTCTCCTTCCAAATCCAATAGAAAACACATAGATAAATCAGATGGATTTTTCTATCACATAGCCTGCAAACACTCTCGACAGAGTCAGGCTCCCTAAAGCTAAGATGATTACTGGAAAAACTCAAAATTTCTTAGAGAAATCACATGTGAATAAAACATGGTTCACCTCTTCTTCATCTCTTACACAGAGAAAACACATGGACACCAGACTAATACCAAGATGCTTAATGTAATAATAAGTAGTACGTCTATGATGACCAATTTTCCAACCCAAGATAGAGAAACTACTGAGACTCTTATGGCTCCACAACCATTGCAAGAAAGGAATCATCTCATATTTGGACCTAATACAGTCTCAAACCACTCTGACATTAACTTCAGATCTTCCATCAAATAGAATATCATCACATTCATCCGTGGGAGTAGAGAGAGACTTGAGTAGTTCACACAACCTGTCGTGTAGTCTTGAATTATCAAAGACCACTTCACATCCCTAATAAGACATCTCACTTTATTACCAAAAGGGAAACCTATCTAAATAACACACCGATGACCCATGACCTCAGTAAGGAATTTCAAACTATAGACCCAAGGATCATTCCAGATAGATATATTACAACCATTACCAATGGTAAAAGACATATGCTTACTCAAAGTATCCCTTTCAGCTAGAATTCTTCAAAGAATCTAGGAAAACAAATCATTGACATAAATAAACCTAAAAGAAAACTTGTTGAAATATTTTTCATGGATCCATTTAATCCAAATATTGACTTTCTTTTTGGATTTTTGGCTAAGTTCCAAGCATTCATCGGGATAGAAAATTTGATAACATCCCTGATATTTCTAATACCTAAACCTCCCTCCAACTTTGGTTTTACAATATCCTTCCACTTAACTAAGTGAATAGGATTCGTGTTCTTCGTCTTTCCCCATATAAAATTCTGACACCAAAGATCAATGTCATCACTAACAGAGGAAGGAAGAGGAAAGGTAGAGGTCCAATACTGATACATAGTAGTGAGAGTGGATTGTACAAGCTCTACTCTTTCCACCATAGAAAGGTGAATAGATTTTCAACCATCCAGTCTACCTTTAATTCTATCCAAAAGAGAAATGCAGTGAGCTTTTTTCAGTTTACCAATGACCAGAAGAATACCAAGATACCTCTGTGTAATGGCCCCTTCTATAATACCCAATGTAGAACCAACTCTTTCCCTATTAGCTCCATGACTATAGAATACAACACTCTTCTCAATATTAATCTTCAAGCCTGTCACAACATAGAGAATATTAAGCACTCTCTTAATTGCCATTTCACTTTGTTCATCAGTCTCTAGAGAAGACCATAAGGTCATCACTAAAAATCAAATGAGAAACAAAAAAATTAGAAGATGCTCTTACATATTTCAACTTTCCATCAGACACTTCCTTATCGAAGAGAAGAGTAACCACCTGCATGACCAAGACAAAAATATAAGGAGCTAATGGGTCCCCTTGTCAAACACCATTGCTAGGTTTAAAAGCACCATAAGCCTCACCATTAATCAACAATTCATAAGACATTGTGTTAAAGATCTCTTTGATCCAAATCACCCAACAATGTAAAAAATTCATGAGATGAAGAATATAGAAGATAGCCTCCTAAGACACTAAATTGCAGGCCCTAGAGATATCAATTTTCAGACAAAGCATGGGTCCCCCCCCCTTCTTGTTAAAAACATGTATGAGTTCTTTAGAGAGAAGGACAACATTTTTAATCGATCTTCCCTTAACAAACACACACTGATTATAACTGATAATAGAAGGTAAACCAATTTGCAATATATTGGTCAATAGTTTAGATATAATCTTATAGAAGATATTGCAGAGGGAAATTGGCCTGAGGTTCTTGAGCTCATTAGAATCTTTAACCTTAGGGATGAGAGTGATGAAGGTACAGTTGTCTTCTTTAAGCATCCTACCATAATTAAAGAAACCAAGGATAGCTTCAATAGTTTCAGAACAAATGATACTCCAACGAGATTTTAAAAAAAATGACATTAATCCCATCGGGACAAGGGTATTTATCAACATTCAAGCCTTCAACAATATCAATGATTTCCTTCATTGAGAAGACCCTGTCAAGAATTAAAATTTTCCACATCATTAAGATTTGGGAAAGTAAGAGAATCCTTAACTTCAAGATAGGCCTTGTGATTGTTGTTAAAGATGCTAGAATAAAACTCCATCATGTGCTTCCTGATAACATCACTATCCGTACACATAAACCCATTAATAGAAATAGCTCTAATGTGATTCATATTTGTTTTGACTTAGTTGATGCATAGAAGAACTTCAAGTTGGAGTCACCTTCCTTAATCCATCTCACCCTTGATTTCTGTCTCAAGAGGGACTCTTCATGAAGTCTTGTTGTAACAACCTCTTTTCTCTTAATACACACATCAATTTGTAACTCAATATTGAAAGGGACAACATCGAGTTTAGCCTAAGCTTCAGTAGCTAGAAAATCTTTTCTTCTGGCTACATTAGAATGGTTCCCCACAGAAACCTTGTTCCACTTGGACAACTCAAATCTTAGTCTTCTAAACTTTGAGTAAACTTTAAAAATAGGGAACTTATTATCATTAGAAGACCAACTCTTCCTCACAATGTATTTGAAATCATCTTTCACTATCCACATATTTATAAATCTGAAAGGAGAGACCACCTTACCCCTCTCACTAATATCAAGGGTAGAATTTTATGATCATTAATAGTGTTAGAATGCATAATGCCCTTGTAATAGAAAAAGTCAGACAAAAATTTCTCGTTGTAAATAACTCTATCATTGTATGAAGTGACGACCTTATCCCCATATTGATGATTATCCCAAGAAAACAAAGGACCATTTATCTTGAGTTCAAAGAGATCGCAATTAAGTAAACAGTTATTGAAATCTTCCTTAGATTTCCTAGAAGGTGGATTCTTTTCCATCTTTTCATCCTCCCTCCTAACAACATTAAAGTCTCCAAGTATAACCCAAGGGAAAAACATATTGGAGTTGATGTTCTCAATACCTTCCCAAAGCTGAACCCTATCAACATCATGGTTATGTCCATAAACAACCATGAGACAAAAATTACTATTAGCACGAGAAACTTCAACATGGACAAATTAATCAGCCTCACTAATCTTCCTCACAGTACACTCACCCTCCTTCCAGAGAACTACAACTCTCCTAAGAACATGGGAACTATGATTAGACACCCAATTGAAATTAGGGAGGACATCACCAATAAGCTTAGAAATCTTCTTATCTCTAGGTTTGATCTCATTTAAAAGGACAATATGGGAATGAAACTCCCTTATTTTCTCCCAAAATGAAGAAGCCTTAAGGTTAAGAGCTCTTACATTCCAAGAAAGGATATTAAAATTGAAGTTATCCATTTAAAAAAGCTTGAACCAATACTTCACTGGTTTGAGACTCTCCTCCAATAGTAGGTTCATCATTCACTAACTTCATATTATCAAACTTATTAGATAGTGAAGTCTTTTCAAAATGATCTGACAACTTAGAAGCTTTCCTACCTTTTGCTTTGGATTTCTTCCTTCTATTACCTTCTTGAACTTCAAAACCACCATCTTCTAAATCCAGAGCATTGATGACAGAAGGAGTAGATAAGTCCACGCTCGCCTCAATTGTGCCTTGTGAACTAGATCCATCTCCTTCAGAGTTAGTTGACACATTGTCTTCAAAAGAATCGATGGGAACATGAAACTCTTCCTCTTCATTACTCAATCCCACAGCTTCAGTAAAGCTAGATTGAACACATGAATCCATCTTCTCAGTTACTTTCTCTATGAGAACTTGTTACACTAAACGAGATTACTCAAAACATAAAACACAATCAATCACTAATTAATCACATACCCAAAATATGGGTAAAATAAAACCAATTTCAACATCAACACCCACTCAAAAACATTTGCATAAGAGCCCAACATCTTTCTTGTATCCATACTATGCCAAGAATTTGATAAAAATTGTTCTATCATCTTAGCCACCACACATATATACACATGAGAACAATATTCATATATGCCACACAAACAAGCATTAATATGCTAACAAAAGTATGATTCATTTGAAACACATATACTATCTTTTTCTCACCTGGACCTGAGAGTACAAGGACGAATCTAGGACACACTAGACGTCTAATCAACTTTCTCAAAGATTCATTACTATAGCTCCTCTTTGTTTCCACATGCTTGTTTTTGTTACTTCTGATTACCTAAAAAAATGTGGTGAACCACAAGGGTGAGACCCAGTCCCAGCAAGAGATATAACCTCCAACCACATTTATTGATTACAACATTTTTAAGTAACTAAACAGTTAAGCAGTTTAATCATATATAACAAATAAGATCAGCAATACTGATGATTAACAAAATACATAAAGGAGTAGATAATAACTATCATCATTAGCCAGACTATCATCCTTTATCTTGTTGCCAATATAAGCAATTCAGTTGCATATGCATATCCAACATCATGAGAAAGTCTAGTAACATAGCATATCTAGCAACATGAGCATGTCTAATTGGTTGAACATATCAACATCATAAGAAGAGCTACCAACATAAGCACAACTATCTGGATAAGCACGATTACAAGTATATGCATCTCTAGTTACAAAGGCATGGCTAGCAATATTAAGCATAGTTAGCAACATCATCTTAACCATCCGTGTAAGTATATTTGACAACATAAGTATGTTAACGACATGAGCATAACTACAACATAAGCATATCTATTATCTCTTATTGTACTATACATGATCTCAGTGAAAAGAAAGCAAACAAGGGGTTTCATCCAATATGAAGCGTTGTGTATAACCCTAAATAGATATGCTACACGGCTGTCTTACATATTTTATTATGCCCTGAGGAATTTGAGGATACCACTCAAAATCCAACTGACCACTGCTAAGTCAAAATCAGTGCCATACAAGATCTAGGAAGAGCCAGACTCCTAAGATCTTCTCCGCCCCCTGTCAGTATGGGTCCGCGACAACGACACATAAGGTCAAGCTGCTAATAGCCTAGTCTGTCCTTGGTATAGGTCACGACACTAGTGAAAGGTGGTGGGTACGCATACCCTGCCATCCGAGGTACAACCTGAAAAACACTAGAGGGGGGGTGAATAGAGTTTTTAATATTTTAGCAATTATTTAACTCAAACAACCACAATTGAAAATGGAAGAAGGAGACAAGTGTTTAGAGTGGTTCCAACCTTAGCAAATACTAAGGTTGTCAGTCCACTACCCGGTTGCTTACCCAACTGGGATTTTGAAAGTATTAATTTTATTACCTTCACAAGGATTTACACAAAATACAATACTTTCTTACACCCCTTGAACAACCTTCACTTGAAGTAGATGCACCAACTTGAGGTAGCCTTCTTGAAGTAACTCCAAGCTCCCCCTTGAAGTAGCCTTCCTCTCTAGAAGTAACCTCCCGTTGCACCAGCTTTCTTGAAGTACTCAAGGTCCCCTTCTTCACCAAGAAGATCTTCAACCTCTCCAATCTGCAACCTCCAACCTAGGTGTAGCAAGGAGAGTACAAACAACAATAGAGAACAAGAAAGGAAATGGAAATTACAACTTATCCTTTTGTAGCACAAGGCTTGATTTGCCTAGATCAAGCGTGTAGATCTCCTAACCAAAGTGTATGGAAATGTAATTGCAGTGGATAGGAGATGCTAGCCTATAGGACACGAATTTTGAGCTAAGAGAAGAAGTAGCCAATTGTCACTATGCTCAATTTGCTCACAAACAGGTTGCTCAAAGTATGCTCAAAGATTTCTCAAGTGTAACAAGTGAGTTTAGGTGTCCTAAGGCATGTCCTATTTATAGGAATGTCCTACAAGTGCTTAAGGACGTTCTAGACACCTTCTAGGGGTTTCTAAGTGCTTAACTAGCCGTTAGGTACAAGTTTGTTGCTTTAGCAACGGCTAATTAATTAATTCTTCAGTTGCTGTCAGAGTCCATCTCGGTCGAGAAATGGTCGACCGAGACACCTACTCGGTCGAACTTTTGTCGACCGACAGGCTCTCTGAATCAAGTGTTTTGCAACATTTATCTCCAACTGCCAACTACCTTGTTAGATGTGTCTAACGGCTACTTGGGTCTTTCTCGGTCGAGAAGATTGTCGACCGAGAGTGTCTCGGTCGAGGAGTTAGTCGACCGAGATTGACCCTGTTTCAATTCTTCAATTAAAGCACTAAGTGTGTGTATGAGTGTGCATATGTGACACTTATGTGAAGGGGATGACCTATCTAAATGTGATGTTTAGCTAGGGAGAATCTAACGCTTGATTTACATGAAATCGAAGTACTTGTACATTATATATTTGTACACATTTTTACAAAGCGATTACATTTCATGAAAATATAAATATGTAAGCATATGGATTTCCCTAATTGCTTTGTCATCCACCTTATTCCTGCAACACTCAAGTAGCACATTAGATTAACAAGAATGAAATGTTTGTCATTATCAAAACAAAGGGATTTACAGATGTCCATTTAGCCAACAATCTCCCCCTTTTTGAAGATGACAAACATTTCCTAAATATAAAATAAGAAAGTATAAAACATGTGAGTTTCATACCTGAAGATTACCTTTGTAAATTTCTTCTCTTGTTTATAAAATGTGTGCTTATTATTCCCCATGAATTATGGAACATGAAATCCAATCCTTTAGGGAATATAACAACTTTCAATGTAAAGCCAAGAGTTTATGAAACTCATTGATTGAGTTTTGCACAAATACTAAGTTTTATATTTATTTCTCCCCCTTTGTCATTTCAAAAAGATATCCGTTTAAGAATAAAACTCCCCCTTAATTAGATGTCCCAACAAATACCAATGAAAAAGATGTCCATTAAAAGCCAAAATGATGTAAGTAAAAGTTAATTTTAAGAAGCACAAATATCAAAGAAAACATCTTCCAAAGGAGTGATAAGAAGTTGCTTCCTAATTTTGTTAAATTGGTCTAGTTGAAGCGGTTTTGTAAAAATATCAGCCAATTGATCTTCCGTATCAACATGATGAAGGGAAACATGATTCTTGGAGATATGATCCCTTAAAAAGTGATGACGGATTTCAATATGTTTAGCTTGGCTGTGTAAAATAGGATTATGTGCTAAGTTTATAGCGCTCGTGTTGTCACAAAAGATAGGCGTAGATGAAAGAGTAAAACCATAATCATTTAACACTTGTTGCATGTAAAGTACTTGAGCACAACAAGATCCGGCTGCCATATATTCAGCTTCAGTTGTAGAGAGGGCAACCGTGTTTTGTTTCTTGCTAAACCAAGATAATAAAGCTCTCCCTAACAGGAAACAACCACCACTAGTGCTCTTGCGATCAAGTCGACAACCAGCATAATCCACATCAGTATAAGCTTTAAAATCCAAGGATTGTCCTTTTGGATACTATAAACCAAAACATGCAGTGCCGGCTAAGTATCGAAGAATTCGTTTAACTACTTGAAAATGAGAATGCATGGGTTGTGATTGAAATCGAGCACAAAGACCAACAGAAAACATGATGTCCGGTCGAGAAGCAGTTAAGTAAAGCAAACTACCAATCATGGCTCTATATAAGGAATCATCAATTGGTTCCCCATTTTCATCCTTATCAATTTTAATAGAAGTGGCCATAGGAGTAGTAGCATGTTTGCACTGATCCATCCCAAAACGTTTTAAGAGTTCTTTAGTATATTTTTATTGGCTTATAAAAATTCCGGCAGGCGTTTGTTTAATTTGGAAACCAAGAAAGAAAGTTAGTTCACCCATGAGGCTCATTTCAAATTCTTTTTGCATAATGTCACTGAATTGTGTGCACAACGATTCATTAGAAGCTCCAAAAATAATGTCATAAACATATATTTGCACAACTAGGAAATCAGATGTATATGTTTTGAAAAATAAAGTAGAATCGAAATTTCCAATAGAAAAACCATTATCAAAAAGATATGTCTTGAGCCTTTCATACCAGTTCCTAGGTGCTTGTTTTAAACCATAAAGTGCTTTCTTAAGTTTATAAACATAGTCACCTTTTTCCGATATTTCAAAACCGGGTGGTTGGGCAACATATACTTCTTCTTGAATGATTCCGTTTAGAAATGCACTTTTTACATCCATTTGGTAGAGTTTGATGTTTTTATGTGCAGCAATAGCTAGTAACATTCTTATAGCTTCAAGTCTAGCTACTGGTGCATACGTTTCATCAAAATCTATTCCTTCTTGTTGATTATATCCTTGTGCTACTAACCGAGCTTTATTCCTTATTACTTCTCCTGCCTCATTTAGTTTATTCCTAAAAACCCATTTAGTTCCAATGATGGTTTTATCTTGTGGTTTAGGAACTAAATCCCATACATCATTTTTTTTGAATTGGTTTAGTTCTTCTTGCATTGCTATTATCCAATAATCATCTTTAAGAGCTTCATATATCTTCTTAGGTTCAATGATAGAAACAAAACCATGTTTGCAACATCCTTAAAGGAAGACCGAGTTTTTACTTTATCATTTGGATTTCCAATAATTAATTCTTGAGGATGATCCTTAATAAGTCTAGGTATATGTTGTGTTTCAGCTTGGTTATTGTTTGTAGTATCTTTCTCACTGTCATTTGGTATGTTTAATTTTTCGAATTGATTAGTAAGATCAATTATTTCTAGATTTTCTGATTTGGACTCTTCATGAAAAGAGACATGAATAGATTCCTCAACTTTTCTAGAGATAGTGTTGTAGACTCTAAATGCTTTGCTAGAGGTAGAATATCCCAAAAAGAATGCTTTGTGTGATTTAGAGTCAAACTTATCTCTATCATCTTTGGTATTTAAGATATAACATGTAGATCCAAAGGTATGAAAACAGTCAACTATAGGTTTCTTAGAATGTATTATTTCATACTGAGTTTTCTTCAAATGAGAGTGAACAGTTACTCTATTTAACACATAGCATGCGGTGTTTACAGCTTCAACCCAAAAGGTTTTGGGGGTGTTATGTTCGAGCATCATAGTTCTAGCCATTTCTTGTAGTGATCGATTTTTCCTTTCAACTATGCCATTTTGTTGTGGAGTGCGTGGAGCAGAAAAATTGTGAGTGTACCCTTGAGATGTGCAAAATTCTTCAAATACATGATTTTCAAATTCTCCACCATGATCACTTCTAATGGTACATATTTTGCTTTGTAATAGATTTTCAATCATAGAGCAAAATTTTATAAAAGCATGAATAGTATCATCTTTGGTTGCAATAAAATGTACCCATGTATATCTACTATAATCATCAACAATAACAAAACAATATCTTTTGCCACCGATAGATTGTGTCCTCATAGGTCCAAATAAATCCATGTGAATTAATTCTAAAGATCTACTGGTGCTAAGTTCATGTTTAGGTTTAAAAGAGGTTTTTGTTTGCTTTCCCAATGTACATGGTTCACAATTTTCAACTTGATCAAAGGATAAAGTAGGAAAACCACGAACAAGATCATATTTCACTAACTTTTTGATAACATGTGAACTAGCATGTCCTAGCTTTTTATGCCATAATTGTAAAGTATTTTCATTTGCAAGCAAGCATTTTCCTACTACATATTTCATAGAGTTAGGTCTAAGAATATAAAGATTTCCAACTCTTTTCCCTTCATAGACAACATTTGTAGTGTTTTCTATTAATAATTTGCAGCAGGTTTTGTTAAATAAAACATCATAGCCACTATCACATAATTGACTCACACTTATTAAGTTATGGTGCAAACCATCAACAAGTAGAACATTCTTTATTTCGAGGTTTGTACCAATGTTACCTATTCCAACAATTTTACCTTTACCGTTATCTCCAAAAGTGACTGTTCCACTCTTCTTTTCTTCAAAAGTTTGAAATGCATCCTTGTTTCCGGTCATGTGTTTGGAACATCCACTGTCAACCACCCAATCCTGCATTAGAATGTAGGTTTTGGTACCCATGTGATGGTCCGATATGGTTAGAAGCATTTAAGTAGAGACTGTATAAAAATTCTGATTCAGAACTTCAGTCGGTCAACAATTGTTCGACCGACATATTTCTCGGTCGACTAATCGTCGATCGAGAAGGTTGCTGTATTGCAAATTAAAGACAGAAATTCAGCCGGTTGACCAATTTTCGACCGAAATAGTTGCTGTTGATTTGTCACAGGCATCTGGTCGGTCGACAAAAGTTCGACCGATTATATTTTCGGTCGACAATACTTCGACCGACTAAGTTTCTGTTTCAGCACAACAGTTCAGAAAATTATCATAATACATAAAACCTTTTATTAAGTTGAGATAAGACAATATGAATTGCAAAATTAAGCATTTGATCATATCTCAATTGAATTGCATTCGACTCTACTAAGTTTGGGATTTTGGGACCCAAACTAAGAAGGAATCCTTGGTCTTATACGGGCATGAAAATGAATAATGTCCAAGACGTAGACAAAAATGACAAGTAATAGAGTCAACTTCATTTCTCTTTCTAGGAATCATGTTCTTAGGTACAAACATAGTCCGAGTTCTTTTGGGTTGATTTTTCTTTGGATCATATCCCAAACCTTTTCTTCCATTGAAACTAGAGGAGGCTTTTAGGATGTTGTCAAGGATATCTTTTCTTCTTAACTCATGTAGGTTTCTTTGTAGCTTAGCAATGTCATCCATCTTCTTGTGTAAATCTTTTCTAGCTTGATCTAAATCAAATAATAGGGAGTCTCTTTCTTTTACAACATTGTCATAGTCTAGATGGTTACACAGAATTGGTTGTGTCTGAAAGTCTTTTAGTTTAGCTAACAATTCAGTCTTTTCTTGAGAGAGAAGATCAACATTTGTTTCTAGAGTGAGTAGCTTGTTAGTGCAATCATTTAAAGATGTTTTTAAAGACAAATTCTCAAGATCAATGTTGTTCCTTTCAGAAGAGAGATCATTTAATTTAGCATATAGCTCATCATTTGTTTTGATAACCTTCTTTAGTTTCTTCTTGACATCAACATACTTATCATGAGTTTCTTGTAAACTAGTAATTAACTCTTCTTTAGGAAGATCAAGTAGGCTTACCTCTTGAGAGTCTTCATCATCTTCTCTTGCCATTAGACATTCCACCTTTTCTTCTCTGCTTTCACTTTCACTTGACTCGTCCCATGCAGCTTTATAGGCTTTTTCTCCCCACTTCTTGTGTGAGCTTTTTTTTCCTTTCTTTGTTTTAGGACATTCATTTTTGAAATGTCCTTTCTTTCCACACTCAAAGCACCTAGGAGGAGAAGAAGAAGAACTAGAAATTTTGTTAGATTTAAATATTCTATATTTCTTACCATTGACAATCAATGCTTCTTCTCCTTCTTCTTCACTTGACTCCTCACTTTCTGGTGTGATTATCTTTGAAGCTTTTAGAGCCACATCCTTCTTCTTTCCTTGCTGAAGTTCACGTTCTCTTCTTTCTTCCTCTTCTAGGGTTGCTTCATGAGCTTCTAGATTGCCAATGAGTTGCTCCATTTTCATTCGAGTGAGGTCATTAGCTTCTTCAATGGCTGTCACCTTTGGCTTGTATTTAGGAGGAAGTGATCGAAGGATTTTTGATACCTGATCTTCTTCAAGAACAGTTTTTCCTAGGGCATTTAAACCATTAACAATAGAAGAGAATTTTGCAAACATTTCATTAATAGATTCATTTGGATCCATACGGAAGTGTTCAAACTTTTGTTTAAGAATGCTAATCTTAGAATTCTTGACTTGAACTGTACCTTCATAAGTTATGGACAGTCTATGCCAAATGTCATAGGCTGTGTCACAATTTGATATCCTATTAAATTCTCCTACAGAAATTGAACAATATAAAATGCTTACAACTTTGGCATTCATTTGAGCCAACTTTACCGTGTTTGCATCCCACTCTGCATATTGTGTTTGAGGAAGCTCGTATGGGGTTGAAACCATCCTCCATAAGTCCCAATTGATGCCTTGGAAGTAGAACTGCATCCTTCTCTTCCAATATGTGTAGTTTGTTCCATCAAACGCTGGAGGTCTAGCAACAAGTGTCCCTTCAAGGTTAAGGTTGTTAAGCACCCCGTCACCCATTCTTCAAGACCTTGTTAAGGTTCCTTGAAGCCTGCTCTGATACCAATTGAAAAACACTAGAGGGGGGTGAATAGAGTTTTTAAATATTTTAGCAATTATTTAACTCAAACAACCACAATTGAAAATGGAAGAAGGAGACAAGTGTTTAGAGTGGTTCCAACCTTAGAAAATACTAAGGTTGTCAGTCCACTACCCGGTTGCTTACCCAACCGGGATTTTGAAAGTATTAATTTTATTACCTTCACAAGGATTTACACAAAATACAATACTTTTTTACACCCCTTGAACAGCCTTCACTTGAAGTAGATGCACCAACTTGAGGTATCCTTCTTGAAGTAACTCCAAGCTCCCCCTTGAAGTAGCCTTCCTCTCTAGAAGTAACCTCCCGTTGCACCATCCTTCTTGAAGTAGCTCAAGGTCCCCTTCTTCACCAAGAAGATCTTCAACCTCTCCAATCCGCAACCTCCAACCTAGGAGTAGCAAGGAGAGTACAAACAACAATAGAGAACAAGAAAGGAAATGGAAATTACAACTTATCCTTTTGTAGCACAAGGCTTGATTTGCCTAGATCAAGCGTGTAGATCTCCTAACCAAAGTGTATGGAAATGTAATTGCAGTGGATAGGAGATGCTAGCCTATAGGACACAAATTTTGAGCTAAGAGAAGAAGTAGCCAATTGTCACTATGCTCAATTTGCTCACAAACAGGTTGCTCAAAGTATGCTTAAAGATTTCTCAAGTGTAACAAGTGAGTTTAGGTGTCCTAAGGCATGTCCTATTTATAGGAATGTCCTACAAGTGCTTAAGGACGTTCTAGACACCTTCTAGGGGTTTCTAAGTGCTTAACTAGCCGTTAGGTACAAGTTTGTTGCTTTAGCAACGACTAATTAATTAATTCTGCAGTTGCTTTCAGAGTCCATCTCGGTCGAGAAATGGTCGACCGAGACACCTACTCGGTCAAACTTTTTTCGACCGACAGGCTCTCTGAATCAAGTGTTTTGCAACGTTTATCTCCAACTGCCAACTACCTTGTCAGATGTGTCTAACGGCTACTTGGGTCTTTCTCGGTCAAGAAGATTGTCGACCGAGAGTGTCTCGGTCGAGGAGTTAGTCGACCGAGATTGACCCTGTTTCAATTTTTCAATTAAAGCACTAAGTGTGTGTATGAGTGTGCATATGTGACACTTATGTGAAGGGGATGACCTATCTAAATGTGATGTTTAGCTAGGGAGAATCTAATGCTTGATTTACATGAAGTCTAAGTACTTGTACATTATATATTTGTACAAGTTTTTACAAAGCGATTACATTTCATGAAAATATAAATATGTAAGCATATGGATTTCCCTAATTGCTTTGTCATCCACCTTATTCCTGCAACACTCAAGTAGCACGTTAGATTAACAAGAATGAAATGTTTGTCATTATCAAAACAAAGGGATTTACAGATGTCCATTTAGCTAACACAACCATAGTTGTCCTGCAATATCATCACATATATAATCACCGATACATGACCACAACCGTTCTCAAACTGAGGGCTAGGTATGACCGCAGTCATCCTCCCTAAACACTTGAATTCATGAGACAAGCACCCCACATACTCATAAGTATGCGCTCCGTGTTTCCCTTAGGAATACTTGTTTCACCATCTGGCAAGTTCTGACACTCAGATGGATCTATGGCATAGGGCACTACATGATTAGAGTTTCACTTGATTAGTTATACCAATTGGGTGAATTAAGGTTGCATCAAACAAGTGGACATACAAACCCTAATTCACTTCAAACAAGCATATACATATCACAACTTCAAAAGATATAAAATGTGTGAAACATAATTTCTCATCTCATCATCACATGGTACTATTCACTTGCCATTCATAAGACCACACTAGTCATCATACTACCACAAAATATAAATCCTTTCCACTATGTCACAGGATATCAACCCTTATCAACACAAGAGTATTACACCTCATTCAGGCCTCAACCATGCCCAAAGGTCATTAAGACCATCATACTATTCCTTGCAAGATCATCATTATCTTTCCATACCTTATAACAAGGCTCAACAACATCACTTACATATAATACACCAAATCAACACAATATTGCATTAATGAGCTAGGATATATTCATAAACAATCATAGAAGGGCTATATTAACATTAAGAACATTCCTTTATTACATCAACATGCAAGGAATCTAAATATGATTAACACTCATCATATTCATAATGCTCATGTTTAGCATAAGAAAGTATCAACCATGTGGCTATGACAACCACCAATGAACACATTAAGGTTATGATCATGTTAAGGAGGTTATTCTACCATCATTCCATCATATAGGAATGTTAAACATGAATACTCATATTTATCTATTTGCATTAGAGTTAGGTTCAACATGATAAATTATATCAATGTTACTAATCAACACTCATACCCAAACCCTAACTCATGACATCCCCGTTGGATCATGGATGCATAAGGTGAAGCATCACCATCACATTCCATACTATTCTCAAGTATGAATCCACATTAAAAAAAGTATGAACCCACACATAAATCAAGTTGTAACCATCGGGTTATAGCATACTAGGGCTTCAACAACAATAAGAGAGTACTCCATGATTGTATTAATCATTCAAGGACTATTCTTACCCAATTACCATCATTTAGTTATATTAAAGCTAGGTATAGCAAGCTATACCTCATTAGGGTTACATATCAACACAATATGATTATCAACCCTTCTATTCATATGAGTGAATAAGTAATACTACCTTATCAAGGGTAACCCTCCATTTGTTCCATCATCATTCAACCCATATCACCATACCACAATGTCACCCAGAACCATTGTATGTTTAAAAGGTAAGACCATTGATTGTTTACATAAGTAAACACCTTGGATAAACCACCTATGAAGTCCTTGATTTGTGCTCTAGAAAGAGTCACCATATAACCCTAGACATCCCTTGATTAACAACACAAAGAGTTCCATTGAGAGTAGGGTAAAACCCACAATTGACTATTCATTTTGAAACAAGCCATCCATTGTCAACAATTAAGCTCCTTAAGTTGATCATATAAAGGAAACTATCTAAATCACATTATTAGGACCAAGATATTACATTATACATAATTCCACTTTATTGGAGGAATAAATAGTAGATCTTGACCATTGGGTCAAGTTCATATATTAAAACCATCAATTACAGTATAGGTCTGACCATTGCATCAAATGACCCAAGAAACCATTGGTCGAAGGCTTAATTGATGATACAACTACAATGCTTGAATCAACATAAGTTTTTGAGACATGATCCACCATCATTAGTGACAATTAAATCACCATAGGCTGTTAGATCAACACTATATTCATTAATCAACATCAAATATTAAGCTAATGTCGTCATTGATTGATAACATCAGTAGGGTACTTAATGGTTGATCATTAAACTTATAATTGGTCCAAAACCTGACCTAAGGGGGTGACCATAGGTTGTCACCATCATTTGACACCGTTGATCATGACCATCAGATGTTATGAAGACAACACCATAGGGTTGTTGCAATGGTACCATCATCGGGTCATGGTTTATAGAAGAAATCAACTTTAAACCCTAAAATTGACCATTGTTTGATAGGTTCTTAGCACCATATGTTTTCAAAAAAACCTGATCCAAGTCATATTATAACTTAGGAATAACGTACACATGATCATAGTTTCATCTATAATGGAAATCAGAATAGGGAACATTATAAAAATCAAAATCTAAGTCAAGCATAGCTTTTTAGTACATAAATCATCATTTTCAAGTAAGAACATGAGCTAGTAAGCTTATGGTAAGAAATAAATGTGGAGCAAGTTATAAAACTTGCCTATAATGAGAATATGAAACCTAACACAGAATAAATCTCGAGCAGGTAGGGTAAAAAATCCATGCATAAGCTATGAACTCGTCCATCTAGCACCTTTTTTCATCAAATGAGCAAACCCTAAGCATAAGGAGCAAGAAAGGTAGGGTTTTAGAGCTTTAGAGCAATTTCTACCATGGAACAGAAAGATTCCGGCCTGGAGGAAGGTCTAAGGAAGGAGAAGAGCAAGAGAAATGGAGAAGGATGGAAGAAAATAACTTGCCTTGGTCAAAATCACGAGAAGATGACCTTGGAAACCCTAGATAGGGCTAAATGGAGCTCTAGGAGAACTTCTTCGCCAAAAAGAGGTAGTCTTCTACCTTAGAGCACTTGGTTCTGCAGAAAAACAGAGGGGAGTCGTTGCTCTAGGTTAAAGGAAAGAGAAAGTAAGCATAGTTTCGTACTTGGGCAAGGAAGAGGTAAATATAGCCCATGGATAAGGATGGAAGCAAGCACGAGGTGTAAAAGTAGCTTCCCCATGTTTTTATGGCCTTAAACTATTAAGAATATACAAGCACACACACAAGAAGCTCCCCCACCTTACTTATAGACCTAATTAGATTTCCTTTGTTGAATTTACCAGTCAATCACATAATTCATTAGTTGATAGCTACTAAAGGTAGCTCATCCATGAAGGGGTAAACCCTAAAATACCCTTGGAGAAAACACCTTCAAACGAAGGTTTAAATAGGAGCCCCATGGCTCAAAAAGATCAAGAATGATGAGAGAATATCAAAGGAACATAATGAAAGTGATAAATTTTAAATAAAACCTTTTAATTGGGTAAATTGCAGAAAAGTCCAAAATGTGCATAAAATTGCATAACTTGCTCAAACAATGTCCAAATTGGACAAAATTTGAAACTTAAGAATGTCTTATGATTTAAAAGAATATCACAAGGTTATATTAGGGTTATAAGAATTAAATTATGATAATTAAGCTTATTCAACTCATTAAGAAAGTTTAGGGGCCTTACATTCTCACTAACTTCTATAGCAGAACTATGATGAGTAGATGAATCCATCTTCTCAGGTATTATCTTATTTCCAGAGCATCTAAAGGAATGGTAGAACCTTCCTTATTTTCTCCCTGAACAGAACCATTGGTAATCTCTTTACAGTCAAAGTGTCTGAACAATTTGCACACCGTAGAAACCTTTGTCCTCCACTCATATTCGAAGTTAATGAATTGAGTGTTACATTTATCACTACACACTTCCAATCCAATGAGAACTTAGAAGAAGTCGGCATAAGAATTTGTAATCTAGCAATTTAAAATTTCTCAATTTGAAAGTAGATCTATCAGTACAAAGAGGATTCCCAAGATACGACCTAATCCTTGCAAACATTTTCATGTCCCACAACTCAAGAGGTAAATTATGAACTCTAACCTAGACTGGCATATCCGTCTACCTGAACCTCTTCAGTGAGTCTCCCAGATTCCTCGTTGTTAGTACAATATGTTTCTACCTAACAAAGTACATACCATTTTCTAACACGCTCTCCATATCTAGTTCATTCGAGAATTTGTTAAGAAAGAATCCCTTCTCGTGGTTCATAACTTCCAACAAATCCTTCAATATCAAGATTTGAGATAGGTATCTTTCAAGAGTAGGAAAATGTGGTTTGAATCTGACAATATACCCTACAATGCACCTCTTCCAACGTTCAACATTCTTCTCAACCTCCTCTTCTGGATAGATGAGCTTCCAGCTCTGAATGTCAACATCCACTTTCTCCAATGATGTGTTGAATACTCATGGTTTCATCAGATCCTCCCATGACTTCGATAGGTCAGAATGGTTCAAAGTTTTTGAGTGTATGGACCACTCATAAGAAGGATTGAAAACTGGGGAAGGAGGCCGTTCTATGTGCAACCTAGAACCACCACCACAATCATCCTCTCCATTGCGCCGCCAGTCTCTAGAAGACATTATGTTGACTACATGATTAGTTGCTACTTGGTCCTAACTTTAATGTGTTTAATGTGTAAAACCCTAGTTTCTAAGTTTTTAATATATTAATATGTTCGATTGATCTTAATAGTTAAAGATTGAATGTTTTGGATAAAAAGTATAAGTTGGATCTCTTTTGAGAATAATAATTCATAGATTGATGAATTAGGGTTTTCTTGAGATTATAAGTGCATATGATGATAAAATTAGGGTTTGTGAATTAAAAGGACATGAAAACTGGTAATTGGAGTTTGGGAAGCCAAAACCATAATGCAACCTTAAGTTGACCCCAAAACCCTAAATTGGACCCAAGTCTATCTTGATGGTAGATTTTGGACAAAATAATAAAACCCTATTTTATGCTTTAATTTCAGGATAGTTTCTTGATTGGTTGCTTTGTTGCTTTTTTCTAGGACATCAAGTACTCCTTAGAAAGGTATGTGGTTATGCCTATGACTACCCGCATTAGTTTTCTGCCATTTTCTAAGTTTCACGAATATCTTGCAAATAAAACTATTGGTTCTTTATTTAATTCATGCAATCTTTAAGGCCCCTATGAGTATCACATGATCGTAACTTGCTCAAACCCCTCATACCAACTGTTACAACCCCAACTTTTGGGCTCATTTGGTGAGAAATGTAATTTCTCATATTAAAGATATTGGAACAAGTAATGATATAATTTGTCTTGGATAAATGAGTTTCATTTATAATAGCCTTGTTGGTTGTTTTGTGGGCTTTATTGGCTATTGGGCCCAATAACAAGGAAAAGACAAAAGGAATTCCATTATTAATAAGAAGTGGAGAAAAGAAAAATATAGAAACCTCTAGAAGGCAAAAGATTGTAATCCAAAGTTGGATTTCATGCCTCTTGGGTTGCTTGAGTTCCAAGGAGTCCAAAGTTGCAAAGAGAATGCAATAAGAAAAGAAAAGATCAATTAAATGTTTCTTTATTAAGAAAGAAATTGAAAACAATGATAAAATGTGGGAAATAAGTGAAAAGATGTATAATTGAGTTATCCTTGGTATATTTTCGTATCCCAAGGATTCCTAATGTTAAAAGGAGTGCCAATGAGGAAAATAAAAAGAAAGATAAAGATAAATCCTCAAAAAGAGATATTTTAATAAAGAAATAATTAAGATAATGAGAAATAACGAATATAGATGCATCTAGAAGGATAATAAGTATCCTTAAAAAGGAATTTCCAAATATTAGAGTTTCTTGGGGTCCAAGGAGCCCCAATGGAGAAGAAAGAAAGAGAAAATACCAATAATGCAAAATAAGAGGATAATGTGATACATTATTACGGAATTTTGTGGTTTTGTTAAAGAGGTGGTATTTTCTACAAAAGGAAAACCTAATTTCAGGTCAATGGATTAAAGGGCAAGTACTAAGAAAATAAAAGAGGTGATTTTTGAAATTCGAATATCTAAGGAATAAAGAATATCAAAGAGTTTCTTTTTAGAGAGAGAAGATTTGTTCTTCATGAAGGAATAGGGTTCCAAGTTGGAAAAGGACTTGGTTGCTTCATGGGCAAGCAGTCTGGGGTGTGGATACCCTCCCCTATATAAAGGGTAGCAGCCTTGGCCGAATCCAAGAGGATTATGTACATCCTTCTCTCTTCTTCTTCCTTGTTTCATCTTCAAACGCTAACCATGAGTAGCAGCGTGAGCACGAAGCTAGAAGGAGCTAATGAAAGGTTGCGATGGAGGCATGATGTGCCATGGTGACAGGGAGCAACTTGGCCATTGTGGCCGTGTCCTAGAGCTTGCGCAACAATAGCAGTCAAGCTACAGCGTCGGCCACAAGTTCATGGCCTGGAGAGAGAGAAACCAGCCACACTGGCTGTGACCAGGAGGTGCTCCATGTCTGGGGAGGAGCGTCAGAGGTGAGGGCGTCATCCCTGGTGGTCGCCAGACCCAGGAGAAGAGGGGGCATGCTTGCATTTTGCTGCCGATCGGCAGCTAGGGCGGCAGCAATCGAGCTGTACGAGGTTGAAGAAGGGTAGAGACACATTGGGTGTTTTTGCCCTCCACGAGCTGAAGAAACTCCCAACTTAACCGAGGACAAAAAGGACATTTTGAAATTTTTTCAAGATAGCCGAGTCATGTTGCATGAAAGGGAAACATGGCACCCTCAGATTGGCTCTGGTAAGTAATATCTTGCTAAAATCATATTTAAATATTGGTAGCTCGGATGAATACGCATAAAAAATGAAAATTGCTCAGAAAACGAGAGAAATTCATTAAAAATGGTTTTAGAGGCTAATTCCTCTTGCTATTCGAAAAGTAGTGTAAGTTATAAACTTTAATGAATTAAAGATTAAGAAACCCTATTTGGAAATGATTAATGTAATTAGTAGGGTTTAATGGATGATTAAAGTTGATATTAACCTGTTAATTGTAAAAAGGTATATTGAGAACAAAAAGGATGAACTTTGCACATAATTGGTTTAATTTAGAAATTCATGTGCATAAATATGCTTTAATGGGCCTTGAAACCCTAATATTAGTAAATGTGACTCATAATGGTTTTAATTATTCAATTTCATGATTAAAGTTGAGATATGATAATTCTAATCTATTTTAAGTATAAACGTTCCTAATTCTGGATAAATACCCTTAATGTAGTAATTAGGGTTTTCTAATGGGTAAAGGTAGAATTAATAACAAATAGAGTTCATATGTGAATTAGACCATAATGAACTATGAATTGATGATAAATGGGCATAATGAACTTGTCATGGACTAAAAGGATAAAAATGGTAGTATTCATGTAAAAAAGGCTTAATGGGCTTAATTGATGGATAATGTTGCCTTTAATCCAAAAATAAGGTTATATGTTATTAAAAGGTAACCTAATATCTTTTGAGAAGAATGGATGAGATAATTAGGGTTTGTCAGTAATTGTATTAAATTAGGGTTTAAAATAGTAAAAGATGAAGGGAAACCCTAATTGCAATGGAAACCCTAAAAGTGGACTAGAAACCCTAGGAAGCGAGCTAGGCTTAATAGATCTTGATGACATGAGTAATAAAAGGACAATTGTATGATTGTTTCAAGATCTTATTGTGTGTTCTTTCTTGCTTGGATTTCTTACTTGCATGGAATATTTCTATATAAAATCATCAGATCAGGTATGTGGTTACGCTTATGGATAATCGCTTTAGTTTCACGGCGATTCATGAACATTTTTATCGGTTGCCTGAAAATAGCTGCTTGGATGACTTTTATTTCATGCAACTATAAAGTGACTATGATTATCACTATATATATATATATATATATATATATATATATATATATATATATATATATATATATATATATATATATATATATATATATAACCGGCTTAGATCTCAGTCCTCCTCTATGGCTTTGCAAAGGCTAAAAAAGGGTAACCTAGAGCAAGGTCTAGGTTATCAAGAGTTAGGGATTGGGCTACCTACGTGTAGTGCCATGCAACTCTTTAGTGCACCATGAGTTAAGGAGTGGGCTACCTACGGGTAGTGCCATGTGACTCAACCCAAGAAATTGATTCACCTGTTAGGTAGGATCATGAGGGGTTTAATGGGAATCTACCATAAGGAAGGTAGCATCTAGGTCCACTGCAGGGACAACACAGAGGATAGGGTATGTATGGATCACGTAGTTATATTTAAAACATAAAGTTGTTTGTTAAATCATATTTGACTGCAATATGTTGTTACAGTTAATTGCATGATTATTGTTCCCCCCACATACCAGCTTTATGTTGACCAACATTTTGTTTGTCGGCATTTTAGGTTCAAGTGAAAAGAACAAACAATAAAGTGGCATATGTGGAATTAAATGATAATTAAAGTACTGAGGAGGATTAGTTAGAATACACTCCATATGTGTATAGAAATAGTTAACCAAGTTTTTGAAAAGGTATGCAAAGTTAATTATTTTACAGCCTTTCAGTTTAGTTTAGTAGAATTTGATAATTATTATTGATTATTTGTTGAACCTTTGATCTGGAAATTGGGATAACGGCTCTGACCTCTTCATCTTCCTTAATTGGGGGTTACTGGGAGGTGGGGTCGTTACATTTGGTATCAGAGCATAGATTCCTCATTTAATCTTCAATAATTATTAAATTTTACAAACTCTGTAGAACCCAAGGGAGTTATTAGAGGAATTTCTGAAAGATAGAGGTGTCTAGAAAAGGATCACGTCAGGGGGCTGGAAAGATTTTCCTCCGCACCGCTAGTCGGAATATGAGGACTCTCAGATTAGTGTGACTGCTTGGCCAATGTCTCAAGATTTGACTCGAAATAAGATACCTTTAGGACTCTCTCATCTTGTTCATCTCTTCTAAACTCAAATGATGTTAAGGATTATAAGGATTAAGGTTTTCTCTCTTTTCCTCACCCTCTTGAGGTATGGGCAAGGTTGATGACGTTTAAGGAATCCTCCATAAAATTAATAAAAAACATGTAAATAAGATGTCATGGACATAAGGTTAATATATTAAGCATAAAAGAATAGATACATGCTTAGGTCGTATGACATAAGTTTTCATGCCCTCAGGAGAGACCTGAGGCTAGACCTTCTTTTCAGGAGGATAAGTAAAGAGAGTTAGTCTTGGAGGTAGAGATCTCCATTACAAGTAGAGACCTGGCGCATCCACTGAGGATGATGTTAACCCTAACAATAAGTGAAGGTTAGAGAGAGATGACATGATGAGTTAGATGACATGGTAGACCAGGTGTTTGGATCGACATGCCTTGGATGCCATATGAGCCATGAGAAGTGGGATGACCGAGTACATTTGGAGACCCAACCCTGGGAAGGGTCATGCATGTTAGAGTGAAGGATAGAACCTTATTTGATGAGGTTAGAGAAGAACCTATAGAAAACCCATGAGCTTATATGAGCATGGCATAGTAGGCACCCAAAATACGTTAGTAGTGCGAGCAGTAGGTTGAAACCCTGGCCAAGGGAGTATGTTGGATAGATGATGAGATAAGCATAAAGGGCTAGGGATAACCTTGAGAAAACATAAGTTTGAACATAGGCTTCACCCACGTAGAGGTATGCTTGTGAGCTTGATCCATCTTCATGGAGAGAGGACCTTTAGTATAAGGCTGGTTGTGGAGTTAGCTCTAGAGAGAGAGAGAGAGCAGGACCCAAGCAAGAAGGTTGGAAGCCTGGACACTGAGATACGAGGAGAAGTGGGGAGTTGAGGATGATGTGCCCGAAGTGGATGGTAGTGGTTGCCTCATGCTTGATCCTGGAGGCTATGATATCTTGGTTTCCGTTAGAGGAACCAAACCCTAGAGAGAGGATGAGTCTGTTGGTACCTTTGTACCTATGGTATAGATGAGAAGAAGAGTTCCTTAGACCTAGAGAGGTGTAGTAATAGGTTGTGAGGCCTTGTACCTTGTTGATTGTCCTTGAGGAGGACTCAACTCTGAAGTGTTGCTCGAGTAGAAGGATGACAAGAAGTGCAGGTCATACCTTGTACATGTTTGGTTCGTGGTTAAGAGGTTGAGCAGACAGTTGGACATTAAAGAAATGAACCTAGGGTTCCTAGGCCTAAGAGGGGAAGTGGTGTACCCGATGATCATGATGAGATTTGAGTTTCTATATATTCACGCATGGTACTCCTCATGTTTAGAGGAAAAGGAAACCCCTTAAGTTTAAGGTATGTTTGATGAACCCCTCATAGCTAAGTTGATGACATGGGAAGGTATGATCTTGATCCAGCATTGAGGAAAGAGAACAAGTATGACCTAGCATGGTTTAGTAGGTGGTCTTCTTGTGCCTTAGTAGTTGTTGGGTTAAGCATGCTTATGTGAATATAAACCCTAAGGATGTTTGTGACCTTGTTGTCAAGAGTTGTAGTTTCTTCCCATCTTGGGAGAGGGACCCTTTGGTAGGGTGTATACCCATTTTGTGGGTTTTAGAGGAAACCTAAAGAGGTCTCATAGGATCTTGAGAAACTAAGTGAAAAGTACATAGTATGAGAATGAACCTGTAGACCCATTGATAACCATCTCTAAGTTCATGTGGATATGTTACCATGTAGGTAACCGATATAGGGCCTGACCAACGTAGGTAGGTTGCCATGACCCCTATGAAAAGATGGAAGTCAACCCATGAATGCAAAGAGAGATGATGAAGGCTTGGGTAAGGTTCTAAGTTGGACATGTACTATAATAGAATCCTAAGTCTATCCTAGGGTCAAGTAGGGATAAGATCGATGGAAGTAGGAGTTGCCGAATTCCCTAGTTGCATATGACCATAGGGTCAGGAGGTAACATCTATCATTGTCAGAGGGCCATGGGTTAGGAGATTGATCACCTTTCGGAACTCATGGGACCTAAAGGTCAGATGAGTAGGGCACTCTCTAGATGCATGAGGGAAGAGGGATGACCTCAAAAGTGTCAGCACCCTATAGACCTAGAGGAGATGACCAAGGATTGTGTGTGGACCCAAGTAGGTTCGAGACCAGTTTTCCATGAAAGTAACTTTGATATCAAGATGGTTGTGATGTTGAGACATAAGATGCACGTTTCAACTTAGATTTAAAGGTGTATTGGCAAGGTCGTATGTACTATCTCTACTCTTGGAATAGGAAGAACTCTGTATTTGGACTTCATCCAAATGCTTATTTCCTCTTATTATGGGAGTGAGAGATAGGACAGTACGCATGCCATACACCAAAGATAAAAGGTGATGTGAGTTGGAACGTTGCTATGAGGTATGAGGACAGAGATGATAACATGCCCTTGTGGAGCGAACGATACATGAATGGTTTACAAACACCAAGTGTTTTAAGGTAGTCATCTTATGAGGATGTTTTTATCATGAGTTATGAGTTATACATGTTTGAGTTCGAAATACCAAGAGAATAAGCTCAGAGTTTTCTTGATGAAGATAGACTTAGAGCTGAGATGAGATAATAAGTGGAATACATGGAGGTGTATGTCTTCAACTGTACCTAACACCTAAGGATGTGAAGTGGTAATGGATGCTCCAGATGAGATACAACTGCCTAGTTTAGATGGAGCTAGAAGAGGTTGTTAGGTTAACCCTTAGTTGGAAAAAGAGATAAGTTTGGCTAACACTCAGATGTTACAATAACGGTTGATCAAGTTAATGGTTTTTTGGTTATCCAGCTTAGTCCTTGATGCAATGAAAGGATGGTTGTAGAACCTCAGATGCACTTCTCTGAAAAGGAAGGTGATGAAACCCCGATTAGAGTGGTTTAGGGTTTCCGAGGAATCAATCTTAAGGAATCATGACAATAAGGGAGATCATGATTTAAGATCACCATATACCGTGGTACTACGAAGATAGTGGTACTTTGGATGCCAACGATGAAGTTGCATGTGGTATGTTGCCATGCAAGCTAGGAGGTGAAGGACGAACACCAGTAACCTAGTGAATTGATATAAAGGATAAAGTGTCCCCGAGAGGGAAAGGGAGTTCATCACTATGGATGTTGAAGTCTCCCCTAGACCAAGGAAGGTCAAGATGTAATATGGGTTAGGATAGATCTCCTTACCTAGATGACATGAGAAAGAAAGAGTATTGTCAAGGGACAGATCCAGTTGAACTACATATGAGAGAGATGGTTCAACTACACCATGATGTGAGTTCAAAAGTTCTTGAGTATAACCTAAAGATACACTTCCATAAGGTGGAAGTAGATACATGAAGAACTCGATGTTAGTACAGTTTATCACCCCTAACTAATGGTTAGTATGATCCAGACTAGAGGGTCTGATGAGAGCATGTGTGCTCGTTCATGGTGATACATAGAGACAGGTTTTGTCCTTTGTAAGATGTGATGATAACCACCATAGCCAGTATCAGGATGTAAAGAAGCTCTGCAAGGGAGGTTGTGTCGGTCACCACTTCATTAAGATGATGTTGGTGAGGGGACCTCGCGAAGGTCAAGAAAGGACCACAATGTGTGCAAATGAAGTCACTTTGATCGTGCAATGGCTAAAAGGAGCCCAAGGACGACATGAATTGTAAGCTGATGCAAAGTAGACTGACATGCAGTTCATTCTGGGGGAATATGTGGCATGAAATCCGACCCCTCTAAGTTATAGCTAAGAGAGCTGAGTCCCCGATGCATGGGTTCTTTTGACATGGTTTGGTGGAGAAGGTTAAGTTTTGCCCTTACCCCTCAGGATAATGTGATGTGTGAAGAGTTCCATGTATCCAATTCAGAGCACTATGTGATGTACCGAGACCATGTGCAGAGCAATGAACCTAGTGAGCCCCAAGGGAGGGTGAAATGACCGGAGTCACCTATGAGGTTTATAGATGCCAAGGTGAAAGAACTCAGAGAAAGGAATATGTGATGATAAAGTTCTTTGGAAGCGCCATGGATAGGGCAAAGCCACATAGGGGCCAATGATGGACATAAAAAAGTCTTATCCTGAATTGTTTGTTTGCTTGATGGAATTTTGAGGGAAAAATTCCTATAAGAGGGGAAGGATGTTACAACCCCAGCTTTTGGGCTCATTTGGTGAGAAATGTAATTCCTCATATTAAAGATATTGGAACAAGTAATGATATAATTTGTCTTGGATAAATGAGTTTCATTTACAATAGCCTTGTTGGTTGTTTTGTGGGCTTTATTGGCTATTGGGCCCAATAACAAGGAAAAGACAAAAGGAATTCCATTATTAATAAGAAATGGAGAAAAAAATGTAGGAACCTCTAGAAGGCAAAAGAATGTAATCTAAAGTTGGATTTCATGCCTCTTGGGTTCCTTGGGTTTCAAAGAGTCCAAAGTTGCAAAGAGAATGCAATAAGAAAAGAAAAGATCAATTAAATATATCTTTATTAAGAAAGAAATTGAAAACAATGATAAAATATGGGAAATAAGTGAAAAGATGTATAATTGAGTTATCTGTGGTAGATTTTTATATCCCAAGGATTCCTAATGTTAAAAGGAGTGCCAATGAGGAAAATAAAAAGAAAGATAAAGAGAAATCCTCAAAAAGAGATATTTTAATAATGAAATAAAGAAGATAATGAGAAATAATGAATATAAATGCATCTAGAAGGATAATAAGTATCCTTAAAAAGGAGTTTCGAAATATTAGAGTTTCTTGGGGTCCAAGGAGCCCCAATGGAGAAGAAAGAAAGAGAAAATACCAATAATGAAAAATAAGAGGATAATGTGATACATTATTAACGAATTTTGTGGTTTTGTTAAAGAGGTGGTATTTTCTACTAAAGGAAAACCTAATTTTGTGTCAATGGATTAAAGGGCAAGTACTAAGAAAACAAAAGCGGTGATTTTCAAAATTCTAATATCTAAGGAGTAAAGAATATCAAAGAGTTTCTTTTTAGAGAGAGAAGATTTCTTCTTCATGAAGGAATAGGGTTCCAAGTTGGAAAAGGACTTGATTGCTTTGTGGGCAAGAAGTCTGGGGCATGGATACCCTCCCCTATATAAGGGGTAGCAACCTTGGCTGAATCTAAGAGGATTATGTACATCCTTCTTGACGTGTATTTTACTATGCGCTAAAATGCAAGTGAACACGTCGAGTAGTATAGGCCTTTTGTGAGGCCCGAGTCGAACACAGGGATACTCGGAATTGTTGGAGACTCCTACTAACTATTTGCGATCAGCTAAGCCTAATAACAAATTTAGGGTTATTGTTAAAAATAAAAGAAAACAAAAACAAAATAAAACAAACGATCGATTAAATGTTAATTTAATCAATTCAAAAGGGTATCTTTAGGATTGCGGTTTCACCGCGGGTTTTCATTGTATTAGGTTTTATATAATGCCTCAATCTTCTCTCTCTATCCGGGTAATGGCCTGAAAATAGAATTGCCCACTGTCGTGGTGCAATTCACTACTTAGGTTTAGGTCAGTTCCACCGTCGTAGTAACCTATCCCCTAAACTAAGTGCATTACGAATGATCTCTCAGTATCCACCATTAATTTTACACCACCTTGGTCAAGGGATTTATCGATTAACGTAGATTTCGTCTCTTTTCAGCCGTTAATCCTTCTTTCAAAGTGATTAAGGGCATTAGGTTATTATTATGGTGATCAAGTATAACAATATATGGAGAAAACGAAACTATACCACGGATTTAAGAGAGAAAATATGAATTACTATTATAAAATTGTCATACAATGAATCCCCGGGCTACTCCCGGTCCTAAAGATGAACTGGATTAGCCCCGCATGTTCATCTCACACAAGTACATGGTAGAAATAGGGGAAAACATGTGAAAAACGTGGAATGAAAGGGAAAACCCCTGAACGGAGAAGAACCGGTTGATCCTTTGCGTAGAACACGTGCTCTCACGCCTTTCGGTGGTGAAATCTGTCTTCTATGGCGTCCGAATCAACTGGTATGAACTTATGGCCTCCGTTCTCCTCTCTACCGCTCCTCGGTACTCGTGCAATGGCTAATCAGATCCTCTTCTCGTCTGGGCGGCCGTCCTTAGGTATAACTCCCTCATTAGGTCGCTAATTAACCACGGCCGTCCGATTGGGATCATTAGAAAGCCAACTCATATCCTACGGTGTCGATACCATCGACGCAAGTCGATGGTATCGACCCGCTACAGTAGCGGCAACCCTTCTTTCTTTTCGTCTGAGTGCCTGATGCAGTCTCGATACCATCGACTTGGGTCGATGGTATCGACTTCCTGTAGGCGTCGGTTTTGTCATTTTGCGTCGCTGTAGCCTCCATGCGTCGATGGTATCGACTTGGTGTCGATGCTATCGACTGCTTATTCTCCAGCAAGCTGATGGTATCTCGATACCATCGACATCCACGTCGATGGTATCGACAATTTGCTGCTCCTTTCAGCTGGCAACCTGTGACCAAGTCGATGGTATCGACTTCCGTCGATGGTATCGACGGAAGCAAATACTCGTTTGTCCTGAAATTTAAACATGGAACCAAATAAATTCACACAAATAATAATGTTTTTGACAATTAATGCTCAAAACGATGTAATAAGGGATATTTGACATAAAATGATAGCAAAGACCAAAATAGATTAATTATGCGATATTAACCATGAAAATGACTAATTAAAGCATAAAACACCTATGAAATAGGTCTAAAAATGCGACTCAAAATCATCGCATCAAACTCCCCTAAGCTTGAACGTTGCTCGCCCTCGAGCAACTAATCCTTAGAATAGAATTGCCAATGTCAACTGAAAAACAACACACCACAACTAACGTCCCATATGACTCCCACCGGACGTTCACATACCGGCCTTCTCTAACCACGGAACGGTAATTACCCTGAAGGCGACAATAATCATCAATAAAAGAAATTGACCTCAAAACCGATGAACACTATCACATAAGGCAGTTAACATAATAAAACTCGCCGGTTCAGACTTGGTGCATCTTGTGATCTCCTATACTACGTTGCTCGCCCTAACTACCATCTACATGGAAGCAGTTCTCCTGATATACATTAGTGAGGAGAAATTCACGGTGGCCTACCAATCCGAGCAATGGGTGGATGAAGATAGGTGGCTCATGGAAGAAAGTGGAAGTATTGTACAGTTTCAACCTGCATAAAACAAAAATGTCCTATATGATGCAAATGCACATGAGAAATGCCCTAATGCCTAAAATTAGGTGGAATGATGTATGTCCTTTCTATCCATCCATCTCAACACGAGACGAACATCTAATTAAGCTACATCATGTACTCAATTGTTCTTGAAATGCAGGTGATATCACATTCCTTTCTCCTTCTTATTCTAATTGCTTCCAAATAACTTTTTTTTCCATTTTTCATATTTTTCATATTTTTTTCTTTTTTTTTCTTTTTCATCCCTTATATCCATAATTGATAATGAATATTGTATTGAGCTTATTTTCTTCATACTCAAAAATTTGCACTATTCAGAAGGTATGGAACAGTTTAGTTCACTATTTTAAGGAAAATTGAGATACATGATGTACTTTATGCATGAAAATTATGAATGCAACTACATGGCATGCACCTAAGGGTAATGTGCATGAATCACTATACTTTTTTTTATGCAAAACATATGGAAAAAGAATTAATGCAAGCCCTATCTACGTGCAATGCAATCAAAGAGGTTAAAACTGTAGAATACTTCCAATTCTTGCGGTGGATTGTGAAAAGCAAAAAGGTGGAAAGATCACAAGATTAGGTGACTGAACCTTAGAAAGATATTATGTGTCCCTCCTTACTGACCTGTGTAGTAGTCAAGAGGTTTCTCTCTCCTACTTCCAATTAGAGTCTCATTACCATTTGGTCAGATTAGGCTCAAACAACCATTTCCGCCCACTTTCATGAATCATTAGGAGTACAGTTGTGAAATTGTGTTTTAAAGTTGACAAAACCAATCATTTTCGTAGGTTAATTGTATAAGGTCAAACAAGACAAGCTTCCCAAACACACGAAAATTTTTTAAATTTCCCTCGATTTTCCTATGCACTATTAATGAGATGACACAACTTTATGACATCCACAATTACACTAGATAGCATGTGGATCATACAAAAACTAAAATTGCAAGAAACAAATAACAAGAACAAATAATAAAGCTGAAAACTAAAAACACTAAAAGATAAAGTTGTTCCAACTACCCCCCTAAGCTTGAATTCGACTATGGCCTCATAGTAAAAAACAAACTTAAAGATTGGAACAGTGATACCGGATCAATCTTGTGGTGGTGGAGGCGGGTACTGTGGAGCCGTAGGATCCCAAGAAGGATACTCCCCCTGAAAGCTTGAATCAAACTGGGTCCTATGTGGAGGTTGTGGATAGCCTCCAAAGTAGCTCTGGCTCCAATAATGGTCGTAGAAGGGCTCCTACTGCATCTCCATCCATTGCAACCGATTATGTATCTGTTGTTGGTTGTCGAGGAGAAGACGTTCATTCTCGAACATCGCCCTTTGGTTGTCAAGTATCCGGTTCGTAGTGTCTTGAATACTGGCATACATTCCCATATGCTGCTGCTGAGTCTGGTGGATATCTTGCAGCATAGTGTACATGCCTTGCATGGAATAGGCATCCTCGCTTGGTTGCGAGGGCTGTGATGGTGGAGGCGGATGCGGAGAAGATGAAGATGCACCCAGATGCATCCTAGGGCGCTTCCGGGGTGCCACTCGTGATCAAAGAGGTGTGAACGCCTCTTCTTCCTCGTCCGCCGCCTCATCATCATTATCATTGTTATTGCCGCCATCTTCTTCATCGGAATCGATGGCTATGATTGGCCACCAGAAATGATGCGCGCCATCGATGTTGAAGATGGGGTCGAGTAGAGAACACTCCTGATATGCTTGATTTACGTGGCAATGTGCAAACGCCACGCCACCTCGGAGGAGTAGGAGATTTGACCGGTGTAGATGTTGCAAGTTGACCTTGCTTTTTGTAGAGAGAGGAGTCAGCTGCTGCAGATTTAAGCCCAAGTAAATGGCCAGCCTAGTGATAAGCCCGCCAAAATGAATCGGGGCTTTTCTCGTGCTCCTCTTCACCGCCAAAACTCGTTGTAGAAAGAAGGTGCCCCAGTTGCATTCTCGCCATTGCAGGAGTTGATACAGAAAGAAAAGGTCTGACTCCTGGAACTTGCTAAGGGCCAGATCGCCCCACACAAAGAAGGTGGAGCTCAACATCTGGTGCAAGACCCGGACAAATGGGTGCTCGAAGTCGGCTACCGCAGCGTTGTGGTAGCTCACCGACTTCCCTTGTGGCACCGTCACCAACTCGGAGAAGATAGCGTCGTAGTTGGTGCGGTTATCCGGCCGCCTGTAGTCGTACCGTGAGTGATTCCTGTTGAAGATGTCGTTGAACTGCTCGAGGGTGATGGTGTAGTCACAGTTGTAGAGCCGAAAAGATACCCTGCCCTTTTCCCACTCGCGGTCGCTTGCTGATATCTCATTGGGCACAACACAGACGTCTAGCGACGTCATAAATTCCGCCACCAGCTCTTTGTACGTCGGCCACTCGCCGAAGAATGGCTGGCCGTCTTCATGGTACTCAAGCTCATCATGTCCACGGCCCATTTGGTGGGCCTGCCCCTTCAGTACGTAATCCAGATTTGCCTTGAAGCCAAGATCATTGATCATCTTCGGATCCACGTACCGGGTGGGCTCGATCTTGCGCTTCAGGATTTCTTCATAAACCTTCTTCACATCCGTAGATGGGTGGACAAGTCGAGGATGTACAACTGATGATGGCGGTGGTGGCATGAATTCCGGTGGAGTTGCGTGTGAGGAAGAAGCTCCGGTTGTATGCACCATTGTTGCGATGAGAAAAGGATTAGAAGAAGAGCTCGGTGAAGATGGAGAATTGAATCTCTGCTCGGTGAAGATGGAGAATTGAATCTCTGCTCGGTGAAGATCGTCACTCGGTGCTGCTGTTATTCGGGCTTGGATGGCTCGGGGGAGTGCTCGGCGCAAAGGAGGAAGATCGCTCTAAAGGTGTGACGTCAAATGACGTGATCAATCTCCTTATATAGACTTGGCTGGCGTCACTGTTGGCCCGTCGATACCATCGACGCGAGTCGATGGTATCGACACTGGTCGATGCTATCTGCCCCCATCGCGAGTATCGACGGTTATCGATGGCTGGATCTTGAAACCCGGATCGCTGATGTGTCGATACCATCGACGAGGGTTGATGGTATCGACGCTTCACCCGGATCGACTGTCTTGAAGATGCGATCGCCGTTGATTCATTCGCGCGGATCGGTGACGTGGATGGTCGATACCATCGATGTGAGTCGATAGTATCAACTATCCTGATTAGTGTAAATCCTCGTGAGACCGGCCGCCGCCTTTTTCACTTGAAAGTGTCGATACCATCGACACGCCCGTCGATGGTATCGACTTCACTGAGTCAATTTCGTCTGTAAATCTTCAGAGATCTCGATGGTATCGACTGGAATGTCGATACCATCGACTTTTATTTGTCGATCTGCCTGTAGGTCTGTCGATACCATCGACGAGGCCGTCGATGGTATCGACGCAGTGTGAAATCTGCAGTCGTCAACCTGTTCCTTGGTCGATACCATCGACCAGTGTGTCGATGGTATCGACCCTGCCTCAGCCTGCACATCTAGCAAAACGATCACAGTATCTTTTTTACATGAAAAACTAATTAAAATCAAATTAAACTATGAATGTAAATGAACTAAACTAAGGTACCAATGGTTGGGTTGCCTACCAACAAGCACCCTTATTTAACGTCTTAGGCTAGACGACATGAAACTCATTTTCTTTTCATTTTGGGGAATGTGCTTAGAGGATCTTGTGGTAGTTTGAATTCAACTCGATCTCCTCCAATTCCCAAGGACAGTGTACCTCTCCCTAAGGCAGTAACGACATCCGCCGTCGCTTGAAACGGTCTTCCTAGTAACAATTCACAGCTTTGGAGCTGTGGCATATCCATGACAACAAAATCCACCGGGAATATGAATCTTTCCACTTTGACGAGAACATCCTCGCACACTCCATATGGTCTCACTATAGACCCATCCGCCAATTCAATTGTCACGACTGACTTTTTGATCTCCTTTAACCCAAGTTTCTGAAATGTCGCCAGAGGCATAAGATTGATTCTGGCGCCTGAATCACATTGCGCTTTAGGAAAATGTCGATTACCTATCGAGCATGGAATGTAGAAGCCTCCTGGGTCTTTTCTCTTCTGTGGGGAACTCCCGTGAATAATGGAGCTCATCATCACATTCATCCGACAAATATCATTGTCTTTTATCCGCCTCTTCTTATTGATGATTTCTTTGATAAATCTCCCATAGGCGGGGATCTTCTCTATCATCTCTACTAATGGAATATTGATGTGGAGTTTTGTGAACATTTCTAAGAATTTCTTATAGTGTCGGTGCTCTTTCTTTGGCTTCGGATTGTCCCGACTTGACACATCCGCTGCATTGACACGCCTGTGAGGTGGCACATATGAGCTTTTCGGGGCCAGCTCCCCTAAGCTTGCGTCAATTACTCCCTCTGGCGTGGGCTTTGGCGAGACATCATCTACATTCATAAATTTATGTGGTTCCTCTCTCGCAGTAGACGTATCCACACGTTCACAGACAACCTTCAACTATTCTTTTCTCCTAGGTGGAGATGTAACATTCAAAACTTGCTGTGATTTCCTAAAGAACGTGCTTCCGCCTGATAATCTATAGTAAGTGCAAGGATACGGTATTGCCGGTGTCGCCTCCGTATCAAACCTCATTTTGCTTTGACCTTTTGCTTCTGGAACTTGAGATTCCTCCTCATTGCTTACCACAGACATATACTTGACCTGATGATGTGCTTGGGCCACATTTGCATTCTCGGCCGATTTCTACTGATTGGCGTGCTTAATGGCCGCCACTTCACTTGAAATCTGTGCCACAGTGGTTTTTAATGCCCACATTTGTGCTCCATGGCTTTGTAGCGTCTGCCCAAATTTGGTTAGAATATCACCTTGAGATTGCAATTGTTTACCAAACATAGCCATCATCTCCTGATTCTGCTGCACCATTTGACTCAGTAATTCAGTGTTCTTATCTTCAGCTCTAGGCTGTGGCTTCGCCTCCAGATCCTGCAGAAAATTGTTAGGATCCTTCCAGGAGAACTTTTTGTCCTTCCTCCACGCATAATCGTTGTTTCTGTAGCCCTATTGTTGCATGAATTTGACTTGGGCTTCGTCATCCTCAAATGCATCTTCCTTAGATAGAAACTTCTTGGCTAGAAGATCTAACTTGTCGTTCAACTCTTTAATTACTTTGGATTCACCTACAACTCTGACCTGCTCCACAACGCCTCTGTCACCCCATGACTGTTTCCTAGCCATGTTCTTTAATATCTCCCAACATCTAGTATCCGTATTATTCAGAAAGAATCCTGACCCAGCTGAATCAAGGTTGCTCCTATCATGCTCGGAGAGAGCAAAATAGAAGATTTTCACTTGTGTTTCCTTATCCAGTCCATGATGCGGGCACCTCCTCAGCATAACCTAAAATCTCTCCCAGGTCTCCGAATATGTCTCACCGGCCTGCTGAGTAAAATTGTGAATCTTCCTGATCATGTTGTTAGTCTTCTCAGGAGGGAAGAACCTCTCAAAGAAGACCTCCACCATATGGTCCCAGGACTCCACAAATTCGTCATCTAGGTTGTGTAGCCATTCTCACGCAATTCCTGCTAGTGAACTCGGGAAGAGCTTCAAGTAGAGCGCAGTCTGCGGAAATCTGTCAATTTTTACCATATCGCAGTTCTCCATGAATTGACTCAGGTGCGCGACGGGATCCTCATTTTTCAAACCATGGAAAGCGTTAGACTTCACCAAATTAATTAGAGCCAGATCAATCTTATACGTTGGTATGTTGATTGCTTGCTTCTTTATCGGCCCTTTAGAAGCAGATGCGGAAGAAGCTTTGATCTTCGCTCAAATCGTTGGTTCGTTGGCCATCTCTTCGTGTTCGGATTCAAAAAGTAATTCCTCTTGATGGTCTTGATTGTGGTCACCCTCGTCTCCCGATCCCGCCAGTGGAACCTCCGATACGTGTCGCACGTAGTTGGTACTACGCGTCTGCACCATGCACAGTACCTGAAAATAGAAAAATCGAGTTCAGTGTAGTGCTTAGATGAATATCAAAAAATTATCAAAAATTTAAAAATAGTTGAAGTTGTTTCAAACTAAAAATAAAT
Source organism: Alisma plantago-aquatica (assembly GCA_963693085.1). Lineage (NCBI taxonomy): Eukaryota > Viridiplantae > Streptophyta > Magnoliopsida > Alismatales > Alismataceae > Alisma > Alisma plantago-aquatica. The sequence goes on along the minus strand of OY856409.1, from coordinate 85,830,544 downwards.
GTGGCCTAGAATGGCCGCTCGTAGCACTCAAAGTGCCAACAATTCGCCGTATCCCCGGCAACGGCGCCAAAAACTTGACGTGTATTTTACTATGCGCTAAAACGCAAGTGAACGCGTCGAGTAGTATAGGCCTTTTGTGAGGCCCGAGTCGAACACAGGGATACTCGGAATTGTTGGAGACTCCTACTAACTATTTGCGATCATCTAAGCCTAATAACAAATTTAGGGTTATTGTTAAAAATAAAAGAAAACAAAAACAAAATAAAACAAACGATCGATTAAATGTTAATTTAATCAATTCAAAAGGGTATCTTTAGGATTGCGGTTTCACCGCGGGTTTTCATTGTATTAGGTTTTATATAATGCCTCAATCTTCTCTCTCTATCCGGGTAATGGCCTGAAAATAGAATTGCCCACTGTCGTGGTGCAATTCACTACTTAGGTTTAGGTCAGTTCCACCGTCGTAGTAACCTATCCCCTAAACTAAGTGCATTACGAATGATCTCTCAGTATCCACCATTAATTTTACACCACCTTGGTCAAGGGATTTATCGATTAACGTAGATTTCGTCTCTTTTCAGCCGTTAATCCTTCTTTCAAAGTGATTAAGGGCATTAGGTTATTATTATGGTGATCAAGTATAACAATATATGGAGAAAACGAAACTATACCACGGATTTAAGAGAGAAAATATGAATTACTATTATAAAATTGTCATACAATGAATCCCCGGGCTACTCCCGGTCCTAAAGATGAACTGGATTAGCCCCGCATGTTCATCTCACACAAGTACATGGTAGAAATAGGGGAAAACATGTGAAAAACGTGGAATGAAAGGGAAAACCCCTGAACGGAGAAGAACCGGTTGATCCTTTGTGTAGAACACGTGCTCTCACGCCTTTCGGTGGTGAAATCTGTCTTCTATGGCGTCCGAATCAACTGGTATGAACTTATGGCCTCCGTTCTCCTCTTTACCGCTCCTCGGTACTCGTGCAATGGCTAATCAGATCCTCTTCTCGTCTGGGCGGCCGTCCTTAGGTATAACTCCCTCATTAGGTCGCTAATTAACCACGGCCGTCCGATTGGGATCATTAGAAAGCCAACTCATATCCTACGGTGTCGATACCATCGACGCAAGTCGATGGTATCGACCCGCTACAGTAGCGGCAACCCTTCTTTCTTTTCGTCCGAGTGCCTGATGCAGTCTCGATACCATCGACTTGGGTCACGGTGGAGGCATGATGTGCCACGGTGAGAGGGAACAACTTGGCCATCATGGCCGTGTCCTAGAGCTTGCACAACAGCAACAGTCAAGCTGCAGCATCGTCCGCAAGTTCATGGCATGGAGAGCGAGAAACCAGCCACGCTGGCTGCGACTAGGAGGTGCTCCATGTGCGGGGAGGAGCGTCGGAGGTGAGGGCGTCATCCCTGGTGGTTTCCGGACCCTAGAGAAGAGGGGGCACACTCATTTTTTGCTGCATATCGGCGGCTAGGGCGGTAGCAATCGAGCTGCACGAGGTTGAAGAAGGGTAGAGACGTGTTGGATGGTTTTGCCCTCCGCGGGCTGAAGAAACTCCCAACTTAACTGAGGGCAAAAAGGACATTTCAAAATGTTTTCAAGATAGCCGAGTCACGTTGCATGGAAGGGACACATGGCACCCTCTGATTGGCTCTGGTAAGTAGTATCTTGCAAAAATTGTATTTAAATATTGGTAGCTCGAATGGATACGCATAAAATATGAAAATTGCTTAGAAAAATGAGAGGAATTCATTAAAAATGGTTTTAGAGGATAATTCCTCTTTCTATTCGAAAAGTAGTGTAAGTTATCAACTTTAATGAATTAAAGATTAAGAAACCCTATTTGGAAATGATTAATGCAATTAGTAGTTTTTAATGGATGATTAAAGTTGATATTAACCTATTAATTGTAAAAAGGTATATTGAGAACAAAAAGGATGAACTTTGCATGTAATTGGTTTAATTTAGAAATTCATGTGCGCAAATATGCTTTAATGGGCTTTGAAACCCTAATATTAGTAAATGTGACTCATAAGGGTTTTAATTGTTCAATTTCATGATTAATGTTGAGATATGATAATTCTAAGCTATTTATGGTATAAAAGTTCCTAATTGTGGATAAATACCCTTAATGTTGTAATTAGGGTTTTCTAATAGATAAAGGTAGAATTAATAACAAATAGAGTTCATATGTGAATTAGACCATAATGAACTATGAATTGATGATAAATGGACATAATGAACTTGTCATGGATTAAAAGGATAAAAATGGTAGTATTAATGTAAAAGAGGCTTAATGGGCTTAATTGATGGATAATGATGCCTTTAATCTGAAAATAAGGTTATATGTTGTTAATAGGTAACCGCAATATCTTTTGAGAAGAATGGATGAGATAATTAGGGTTTGTGAGTAATTGTATTAAATTAGGGTTTAAAATAGTAAAAGATGAAGGGAGACCCTAATTGCAATGGAAACCCTAAACATGGACTAGAAACCCTAGGAAGCAAGCTAGGTTTAATAGATCTTGATGACATGAGTAATAAAAGGACATTTGTATGATTATTTCAGGATCTTGTTGTGTGTGCTTGCTTGCTTGGATTTCTTACTTGAATGTAATATTTCTATCTCAAATCATCATATCAGGTATGTGATTATGCTTATGGATAATCGCTTTAGTTTCACGGTGATTCTCGAACATTTTTATCGATTGCCTGAAAATAGCTGCTTGGATGACTTTTATTTCATGCAACTATAAAGTGACTATGATTATCGCTATAATATATATATATATATATATATATATATATATATATAAATATATATATATATATATATAGGTTAGATCCAAGTCCTCCTCTATGGCTTTGCAAAGTCTAAAAAAGGGTACCCTAGAGCAAGGACTAGGTTATCAAGAGTTAGGGATTGGACTACCTATGTCTAGTGCCATGCAACTCTTTAGCGCACCATTAGTTAAGGAGTGGGCTACCTACGGGTAGTGCCGTGTGACTCAACCCTAGAAATTGATTCACTTGTTAGGTAGGATCATGAGGGGTTTAATGGGGATCTACCATAAGGAAGGTAGCATCCAGGTCCACTGCAGGGATAGCACAGAGGATAGGGTATGTATGGATCACACAGTTATATTTGAAATGTAAAGTTGTTTGTGAAATCATATTTTACTGGAATATGTTGTTACAGTTAATTGCACGATTATTGTTTCCCCCACATACCAGCTTTATGCTGATCGACGTTTTGTTTGTCGGCAATTTAGGTTCAAGTGAAAAGAACAAACAGTAAAGTGGCATATGTAGAATTAAATGAGAATTAAAGTACCGAGGAGGATTAGTTAAAATACACTCCAGATGTGGATATAAATAGTTAACCAAGTTTTTGAAAAAGGTATGCAAAGTTATTTTTTTTTACAACCTTTCAGTTTAGTTTAGTAGAATTTGATAATTATTATTGATTATCTGTTGAACCTTTGATCCAGAAATTGGGATAACGGCTCTGACCTCTTGGTCTGCCTTAATTGGGGGTTACTGGGAGGCGGGGTCATTACACCAACTCTGGAAAGTTTGAGAATAGAAATACTGGGAGGGTCATTTCGATGATAAGGACCAGGCCACAGATTGGGAAGGTCATATGAGGTCAGCCCCAAATTGGCAAGACCAACACAAAACCTAGCCCCATATGGGGAAGGTCAAATGATGTCAGGCCCCATATTGGGAACACCAATATGGCACCTAGATGTAGATTGAGAAGGTGGCATAACGTCCATTGTATGGACAAGACCCTAAGAAAGGGTACCCCAAAGGTTGAGTAAAAATGGGTTGAGAAGTTATGATGAAATTTTTACTTTTGATTCTGTAACAATAATTATTGTGAATATGTTGTTACACCTAGATGCAAATATTTTGTTTTTCCCACATACCAATATAACTTTTTATATTGGTCATTTTTTTTTTCACAACATTTTAGGATAATCTTCTATTATTCTGTAAATATGAGGAGATATGGACATCTAGAGAAGAGGGCACCAAAAGAAAAGATTTAATGTAATCCTGGAGGATATAGATAGTTAGTTTTTATTTTCAGTTACAAATAGTAGTTTTCCTTATCCAATGTAACTCCTTAGTGGAGAGTTTACCTTTTATATTGTTCAAACTATTTCCCATTTAGTAAAATTTATTAATTAGTTTTAGTTAATTTTTAAACCTTGATCCTATATTAGAGTAATGGCCCTTGCCCTCTCAGTCCACCTGTATAAGGGATAACAAGGGGAGGGGGTCATTACACAACTACACATGGATATCTCACTCATCTCCTTTGTTTTTAATGGAAATTATTATTATGTTAGTGTTTCAAATGTGTTGCATAGAAAAACCCATTAATATCCTCTTCTAGTGGCTTGATACATGCACCTTTGATATTCATGTAGATAAATTAACATGGAGAGTGTGGTTTCTATTTATATAATGGATGTAGAACACACCAAACAACCCCTTTTGTTGGATGCTTCCTCATTTCTTAGGAACTGTAGTTCATAATTAATCATTCTATCCACTCATGAAAAGTATTTCTATCCCTTATGTTCTACACTCCAACACTTTTCCTAATATCTTCTATCTCATGCAATGGTTCAAATGTATTTTTCCATTTACTAGAGTTATTCATCTTCTTATTTAGATGTCCACTACCACAAATGTCCAACATTTTAATTAGATCTTTTTAACCTCTTTTAAAGCTTTTTGTGCTTAGGTTACATTATCCTTTCCTTTTTAGCCTTGAATGTGTCATCTAACTTACTAGGTATATTGGAAGTGATGAAATCCTCTTCAACCAATGAATCCTTCCAGAAGAAAAAGCTATCCCCATGTTGACTATATAATTTCTTATTTTCGGAAGCACATTTTCAAAAAACTACTTATTGAAAACCTCTAGAGGGGGGGTGAATAGAGTTTTATATAGATTTTAAAGTAATTTAAACTCAAACAACCAAAGTAAAGATTAAGAAGAGAAACACAGGTGTTTAGAGTGGTTCCACCTTAGCAAATACTAAGGAGTCAATCCACTACCCGGTTGCTTACCCAACCGGGATTTTGAAAGTACTAAATTTTATTACCTCTCAAGGATATTACATAAAATTTACAATACTTTCCAAACACCCTTTGGACAGCCTTCGCCTTGAAGTAGTCTTGCCAACCTCGAAGCAGCCTTCCTTGAAGTAACTTCAAGCTCCCCCTTGAAGTAGCCTTCCTCCCGAAGTAGCTTCCCGTCAAGACAGCCTTCTGAAGTAGTCCAAAGTTCCTCCTCTTCACCACGAAGAGCTTCACCCTCTCCAATCCGCAACCTCCTACCTGGAGTAGCAAGAAGAGTACAAGGAATACTAGGAACAAGAAAGAAATAAGAGAAAATACAACTTATCCTTGAAGCTCAAGGCTTGATTAGCCTAGATCAAGCGTTTGGATTTTCCTAGCCAAGATGATGGACTTGTGATTGCTTAGGGTTAGGAAAATCTAGCCTATAGGACGAGCTTGAGCTAAGAGGAAAGTGGCCAATTTATCACAATGCTCAATTCACAACAGATTGCACAAGAGGGCTCAAGTATTTTCTCAAGTATAGCAAGTGTATCAAGTGAGTCCTAGTGTCCTATGGCTTGTCCTATTTATAGAAATGGCCTAAGTATGCTTAAGGACGTTCTAGATAACTTCTAGGGGTTTCTAAGTGCTTAACTAGCCGTTAGGTACAAGTTTGTTGCTTTTGCAACGGCTAATTACTTTACTCTGCAGTTTCTGTCAGAGATCGTCTCGGTCGAGAAATTGTCGACCGAGACACCTACTCGGTCGAAGTTTTGTCGACCGACAGGCTCTCTGGATCAACGTCTATTTTCATCTGCCAACTAACTTGTCAGTTGTGTCTAACGGCTACTTTGGATCTTTCTCGGTCGAGGAGTTTGTCGACCGAGAATGTCTCGGTCGAGGAGTTGGTCGACCGAGATAGATCCTGTTTTAAGATTTCAAGTTAGGCATTAATTATGTGTGTGAGTGTGCATAGGTGATCCTATTGAATGGATGACTAAGGTGTTTAGCTAGGGAAAATCCAATGCTTGATTTACATGCAATTCTAAGTACTTGTACATTATATTTCTGTACAAGTTTTTACAATGATTACATTTGCATGAAAATATAAATACTTCTTGTTGAATTTCCCTTATAGGTTTGTCATCCTGCACACTCAAGTAGCTCGTCAGATAAATAAGAATGAAAATGTTTGTCATAATCAAAACAAAGGGATTTTATAGATGTCCATTTAGCCAACAATCTCCCCCTTTTTGAAGATGACAAACATTTCCAAAATATAAATAAAGGAAATATAAAACATATAAATGTCATACCTTTAGATTGCCATTTGTAACTTTTCCTCTTGTTTATAAAATGTGTGCTTATTATTCCCAATGAATTATGGAACATGAAATCCAGTTCATTTGGGAATATAGCAACTTTCAATGTAAAGCCAAGAGTATATTTATGAAACTCATTGATTGAATTTGTCATAAATACTAAGTTATAGTTTTATATATCTCTCCCCCTTTGTCATTTCAAAAAGATAACCATTTTAATAAAAGCTCCCCCTTAATTAGATATCCCATCAAATCTAATAAGAAAATGTCCATTGAAAATCCAAAATGATACAATTAAACAAGTATTCGTGTTAAGAACCGCAGATATCAAAGAAAACATCTTCCAAAGGAGTAATAAGCAGTTGCTTCCTAATGCTGTTGAATTGATCTAAAGGAAGCGGTTTTGTAAAGATATCAGCCAATTGATTTTCCGTATCAACATGATGAAGGGAAACATGATTCTTTGATATGTGATCCCTTAAGAAGTGATGACGGATTTCAATGTGTTTTGCCCGGCTGTGTAAAATAGGATTATGTGCTAAGTTTATGGCGCTCGTGTTATCACAAAAGATAGGTGTAGATGAAAGTTTAAAACCATAATCACTTAAAACCTGTTGCATATAAAGTACTTGAGCACAACAAGACCCGGCTGCCATATATTCAGCTTCAGTTGTAGATAGGGCAACCGTATTTTGTTTCTTACTAAACCAAGATACTAAGGCTCTTCCTAATAAGAAACATCCACCACTAGTACTTTTGCGATCAAGTCGACAACCAGCATAATCCGCATCAGTATATGCTTTAAAATCCAAGGATTGTCCTTTTGGATACCATAAACCGAAACAAGTAGTGCCAGCTAGATATCGAAGAATTTGTTTAACCGCAAGAAAATGAGATTGCATAGGTTGAGATTGAAATCGAGCACAAAGACCAACGGAAAACATGATGTCCGGTCGAGAAGCGGTTAAATATAGCAAACTATCAATCATAGCTCGATATAAGGAATCATCAATAGGTTCCCCATTTTCATCCTTATCAATTTTGATAGAAGTAGCCATAGGAGTAGTAGCATGTTTGCATTGATCCATCCCAAAGCGTTTTAAAAGTTCTTTAGTGTATTTTTCTTGGCTTATGAAAATTCCTGCAGGTGTTTGCTTAATTTGAAAACCAAGAAAAAATGTTAATTCACCCATAAGGCTCATTTCAAATTCTTTTTGCATAATGTCACTGAATTGTGTGCATAATAAATCATTTGAAGCTCCAAAAATAATATCATCAACATATATTTGCACAACGAGGAAATCAGATGCATATGTTTTGAAGAATAAAGTGGAATCTGAATTTCCAATAGAGAAACCATTATCAAAAAGATATGTCTTGAGCCGTTCATACCAATTCCTAGGTGCTTGCTTTAGACCATAAAGTGCCTTTTTAAGTTTATAAACATGGTCACCTTTTTCTGGTATTTCAAAGCCCGGTGGTTGAGCAACATAAACTTCTTCTTGTATGATGCCATTTAGAAATGCACTTTTGACATCCATTTGATATAGCTTAATGTTTTTATGGGCAGCAATAGCTAGTAACATCCTAATGGCTTCAAGTCTAGCTACGGGTGCATATGTTTCATCAAAATCTATTCCTTCTTATTGATTATATCCTTGTGCTACTAATCGAGCTTTATTCCTTATGACTTCTCCTGCTTCATTGAGCTTATTCCTAAAAACCCATTTAGTTCCTATGATGGTTTTGTCTTGTGGTTTAGGAACTAAATCCCATACATCATTTTTAGTGAATTGATTTAATTCTTCTTGCATGGCTATTATCCAGTAATCATCCTTAAGAGCTTCAGATATCTTCTTAGGTTCAATGATAGAAACGAAAGCCATGTTTACAACATCTTTGAAGGAAGACCGAGTTTTGACTTTATCATTTGGATCTCCAATAATTTGTTCTTGGGGATGATCCTTGATAAGCCTAGGTGTAGGTTGTGTTTCAACTTGGGGTTCCGATATAGGAATTTTCTCACTATCATTGGAAATGGTTGTATTTTCGAATTGATTTGTGAGATCAATGATATCTAGATTTTCAGATTTTGATTCTTCATGAAAAGAAATATGAATGGATTCCTCAACTTTTCTAGATATAGTGTTATATACTCTAAAGGCTTTGCTAGAAGTGGAATATCCCAAGAAAAATGCTTTGTGTGATTTAGAATCAAACTTGTCTCTATCATCTTTGGTATTTAAAATGTAGCATGTGGAGCCAAAAGTATGAAAGTAGTCAACTCGAGGTTTCTTAGAGTATAGTATTTCATATGGAGTTTTCTTCAAATGAGAGTGAATAGTTACTCTATTAAGCACATAACAAGCAGTGTTTACGGCTTCAGCCCAAAAGGTTTTAGGTGTGTTGTGTTCAAGCATCATGGTCCTAGCCATTTCCTGTAGGGATCGATTTTTTCGTTCTACTATACCATTTTGTTGTGGGGTACGTGGAGCAGAAAAATTATGAGTATACCCTTGAGATGTACAAAAGGTCTCAAATGTATGATTTTCAAATTCGCCACCATGATCACTTCTAATGGTACATATTTTATGTTGTAAAAGATTTTCAATCTTAGAACAAAATTGCATAAAGACATGAATAGTATCATCTTTAGTTGCAATAAAATGTACCCATGTAAATCTACTATAATCATCAACAATAACAAAACAATATCTTTTACCACCAATAGATTGTGTCCTCATTGGTCCAAATAAGTCCATATGAATTAATTCTAAGGATCTACTGGTGCTGAGTACATGTTTTGATTTAAAAGATGTTTTGGTTTGCTTTCCCATTGTGCAAGGTTCACAGTTTTCAGCTTGATCAAAAGACAGAGCAGGTAATCCACGAACAAGATTATATTTCACTAACTTTTTAATAGTGTGTGAACTAGCATGTCCTAGCTTTTTATGCCATAGCTGTAAGGTATTTTCATTTGCAAGCAAGCATTTGCCGATTACTGATTTCATAGAGTTTGGTTTAAGGATATAAAGATTTCCAACTCTATTTCCTTCATAAATGACATTTGTAGTGTTTTCTATCAACAACTTGCAGCAGGTTTTGTTAAATAACACATCATAACCACTATCACATAGTTGACTTACGCTAATTAAATTGTGATGCAATCCATCAACAAGTAGAACATTTTTGATTTCAAGATTTGTTCCAACATTACCTATTCCAACGATCTTGCCCTTACCATTGTCTCCAAAGGTGACCGTTCCACTTTTCTTTTCTTCAAAAGTTTGAAATGCGTCCTTGTTTCCGGTCATATGTTTGGACCAGCCACTGTCAACTACCCATTCCTGCATTAGAATGTAGATTTTGGTACCCATGTGATGGTCCGATAAGGTTAGAAACTTTTAATTTGCTTATGTGTATAAAAGTTCTGATACAGAAAACCAGTCGGTCGACAATTGTTCGACCGATATCATTCTCGGTCGACAATTTGTCGATCGAGCAAGTTACTGTATTACAATCAAAAACACAGAAAATTTCTCGGTTGACCAATTTTCGACCGAAATAAGTACTGGAAGATTTTCGATTTGTTAAAGACATCCAGTCGGTCGACAATACTTCGACCGACCCAGAGCTCGGTCGACAGTACTTCGACCGACGAAGTTTCTGTTTTAGTACAGCAATGCAGAAAAATTAATACCAATAAGCATAGCATCGTTTGTTGAGATAGAACAATATAAATAGCAAAAATTAAGTATTTTGTCATATCTCAACTACATTCCATTCTTCTAAGTTTGGGGTCTTGGAGTCCAAACTAAGTTGGACTTCTTAGTCTTGTAGGGGCATGAAAAATAGTAATGTCCAAGACGTAAACACAAATGACAAGTAATAGAATCAACTTCATTTCTCTTTCTAGCCATTGTGTTTTTGGGTACAAACATAGTTTGGGTTTTTTTGGGTTGGTTTTTCTTTGGAACATATCCCAAACCTTTTCTTCCATTGAAGGTAGTACCACTTCTCAATATGTTATCAAGAATATCTTTTCTTCTTAACTCATAAAGTTCTCTTTGCAACTGAGCAATGTCATTCATCTTCTTATGTATATCTTTTCTTGCCTGGTCTAAATCAGAAAACAATGAATCCTTTTCTTTTACAATATTGTCATAGTCCGAATGATTGCACAAGATAGGTTGAGTTTGAAAAGCTTGTAGTTTGGCTAACAAATCAGTCTTTTCTTTTGATAGAAGATTAAGATTGGTTTCCAAAGTAAGTAGCTTTCTAGTGCAATCATCTAAAGATGTTTTTAAAGATATATTTTCAAGATCAATGTTATTCTTTTCAGAAGAAAGTTCATCTATTTTGGCAATGAGCTCATTATTTGATTTCATAGTCTTCTTTAGTTTCTTCTTGGCATCAACATACTTATCATGAGCTTCTTGTAAGCTAGCAACTAATTCTTCTTTAGGAAGATCAATAAGGCTTACCTCTTGAGAGACTTCATTGTCTTCTCTTGCCATTAGACATTCCACATTTTCATCTCCACTTTCACTTTCACTCGTTTCATCCCATGCCGCTTTATAAGCTTTTTCTTTCTTCTTATGTGAGCTTTTCTTTCCCTTCTTAGCTTTGGGACATTCATTTTTGAAATGTCCTTTCTTTCCACATTCGAAGCACCTGGGAGTGGAAGAAGAACTAGAAATTTTATTAGATTTAAACCTTCTGTATTTCTTACCGTTGACTATCAATGCTTCTTCTCCTTCTTCTTCACTGGATTCCTCACTCTCTTGTGAGAGAGCTTTTGATGCTTTGAGAGCCACGTCTTTCTTTGGCCCACGTTGATGCTCATGTTCTCTTCTCTCTTCCTCTTCTAGGTCTGCCTCATGAGCTTCTAGGTTTCCGATGAGCTGCTCCATTTTGAGGCGAGTGAGGTCGTTTTCTTCTACAATAGCTGTCACCTTTGGTTTGTACTTTGGAGGAAGAGATCGAAGTATTTTTGATACCTGATCCTCCTCAAGAACAGGTTTCCCTAAAGCACTCAAACCATTAACAATAGTAGAAAATTTTGAATACATTTCACTAATAGTTTCGTTTGGATCCATACAAAAATGTTCAAACTTGGTTTTAAGCAAACTAACTTTAGAGTTTCAAACTTGAACGGTACCCTCATATGTTATAGATAATCTATGCCAAATCTCATATGCGGTATCACAGTTTGATACTCTATTAAATTCACCTACTGAAATGGAACAATATAAAATGCTTACTGCCTTTGCATTCATTTGGGCCATTTTTACCGTATTAGCATCCCATACTGCGAAATCGTCTTGTGGGAGTGTGTATGGTGTAGATACCATTCTACAAAGATCCCAGTTGATTCCTTGGAATTAGAATTGCATCCTTCTCTTCCAGTATTGATAGTTTGTCCTGTCGAATGCCGGAGGTCTAGCAACGAGCGTTCCTTCAATGTTGAGGTGGTTGAGCACTCCATCACCCATTTCTTCAAGACCGTGTTAAGGTTCCTTGAAGCCCTGCTCTGATACCAATTGAAAACCTCTAGAGGGGGGGTGAATAGAGTTTTATATAGATTTTAAAGTAATTTAAACTCAAACAACCAAAGTAAAGATTAAGAAGAGAAACACAGGTGTTTAGAGTAGTTCCACCTTAGCAAATACTAAGGAGTCAATCCACTACCCGGTTGCTTACCCAACCGGGATTTTGAAAGTACTAAATTTTATTACCTCTCAAGGATATTACATAAAATTTACAATACTTTCCAAACACCCTTTGGACAGCCTTCGCCTTGAAGTAGTCTTGCCAACCTCGAAGCAGCCTTCCTTGAAGTAACTTCAAGCTCCCCCTTGAAGTAGCCTTCCTCCCGAAGTAGCTTCCCGTCAAGACAGCCTTCTGAAGTAGTCCAAAGTTCCTCCTCTTCACCACGAAGAGCTTCACCCTCTCCAATCCGCAACCTCCTACCTGGAGTAGCAAGAAGAGTACAAGGAATACTAGGAACAAGAAAGAAATAAGAGAAAATACAACTTATCCTTGAAGCTCAAGGCTTGATTAGCCTAGATCAAGCATTTGGATTTTCCTAGCCAAGATGATGGACTTGTGATTGCTTAGGGTTAGGAAAATCTAGCCTATAGGATGAGCTTGAGCTAAGAGGAAAGTGGCCAATTTATCACAATGCTCAATTCACAATAGATTGCACAAGAGGGCTCAAGTATTTTCTCAAGTATAGCAAGTGTATCAAGTGAGTCCTAGTGTCCTATGGCTTGTCCTATTTATAGAAATGGCCTAAGTATGCTTAAGGACGTTCTAGATAACTTCTAGGGGTTTCTAAGTGCTTAACTAGCCGTTAGGTACAAGTTTGTTGCTTTTGCAACGGCTAATTACTTTACTCTGCAGTTTCTGTCAGAGATCGTCTCGGTCGAGAAATTGTCGACCGAGACACCTACTCGGTCGAAGTTTTGTCGACCGACAGGCTCTCTGGATCAACGTCTATTTTCATCTGCCAACTAACTTGTCAGTTGTGTCTAACGGCTACTTTGGATCTTTCTCGGTCGAGGAGTTTGTCGACCGAGAATGTCTCGGTCGAGGAGTTGGTCGACCGAGATAGATCCTGTTTTTAAGATTTCAAGTTAGGCATTAATTATGTGTGTGAGTGTGCATAGGTGATCCTATTGAATGGATGACTAAGGTGTTTAGCTAGGGAAAATCCAATGCTTGATTTACATGCGATTCTAAGTACTTGTACATTATATTTTTGTACAAGTTTTTACAATGATTACATTTGCATGAAAATATAAATACTTCTTATTGAATTTCCCTTATAGGTTTGTCATCCTGCACACTCAAGTAGCTCGTCAGATAAATAAGAATGAAAATGTTTGTCATAATCAAAACAAAGGGATTTTATAGATGTCCATTTAGCCAACACTTATTTCTTACCAGATGAGAGATACTTTCCAAAGCTCAATTTTAGTTTCTCAAGCACTTGCATCTTCAATCTTAAAACCGTTATGTGTCTGTCTATAACATATACTTATTATAACATCTGAAAAAAAATATACATTTATGCATATAATATAAATAAATATATATATATACATTTATATATGCTTATAATTTTTAAGTGACTAGTTCGAAGGACCCTATGCTCATGACGTTTCCAAACATAGCCCCACAAAGTTAAGTGTATTGTATTATTATGCTCTAATGATCCCCAAAAAATGTGTTATTACATTCTTAATTATTCTAGTGATATATTTGGAAACATCATTTCTTCATTGTATGCACAACTAATGTGCATATCATTTAGAGTTTGTGGTATTATTTAATCTTGTTGACTCTATTGATTCTCAAATAAATTATGTGATCATCTTCTCCACTTATGTGGGAACTACATTGTCTAAATTTCAACAGTTACATTGTATAAGAGATTCTATGACCCCATGAAATGTCTTCTTCCAACGACCCTAACACCTACATTCACCACTGCAAACATGTCTCCCAAAATGACCTCCCCATATGGATACCCATCCAAAGTGGACATTGCAAATTTCGTGATGACAACATCACATCACTCTATGTTGATGGTGAATATTATTGTGACTAGCAAAGAATAGATGGGCTAATCCATGATTGTCTTCTCAGAAGTGTTCTACTGAGTGCCTAATAGAAGTACTAGGACTTTAGTCCTCATGGGAGTTGTTTTACTATTTCTCCACATTACCCACATCCAAACATATGTCAAGTGACAATTCTATTGTCTCAAATAATTGCAATAGCTCCAAACATTTCATCCATCAATCTCCATATCCATGTCACCAAATTCAATACATTTGTATCCCTTACACTTATGGACAAATATCTAATTGGCAGTGCATTTTTTAACAAGTTACTTAACAACCTCATCCCTCATTTCCTACCTTTCACCACTTCTATGATTAAACCTCCCACACGTTTGAATCCATGTTACCATAAATTCTCAACTTTACTACCCATTATATGTTTTCAACCTCAGATACTTGCACTCCTTTCACAGTTCAACATTGATGTGGTGGCCACCAGGGATGTGATCACTAGAAAAATCAGGCCCACCCCTGGACACATTACTATAACCATACCAAATTTTCACCACCCATATATTCCCTCAAACACAATATCCCATCCATTCCACTCCTGCTTCACCTCTTGTGATTATAGATTTCATCCCCATAATCAAGAACCTACACATCCACTTGAATTTCTTCCAACACCACCTACTTAGAAAATTATGTGTGACCTTGTAGTGTAATGTACTTACTAGTCTATCCTACTATGATCATGCCCCCCAAGCCAATGAAAGTGCACCCTTACTCATACCCTTCACTTGAAGGATGACGCCATAGACCTACTCATTAGTTGGGTAGATGGTGTGCACATGAACCCATCCCCATGTGTGCCATATTCCTTTTCCATTTGTATCGACAATTATTTTTGTAGTAGGTGATGGAAATTGGTTTCTCATAACACATATCAACAAAACTAAAATTTTCCATTTCTAGCCAACTCCACTCATCATCTCCCACATTCTTACATTCTCAAAACTTACCCCCAAATATATTATCCATAAGCAAGCTTACCAGTGACTCACCATTGATATGCCATGGGTGTGTGCCCTAGAAGTGGAGGCATGATCCCAAAGGTAAATTGGACTTTTAAATTTTTAACCTAAAACCTTCAAGGACCCTCACAACTTTATTATGGGGTCGAAGTAGATAAACAAGGTCAAAAAAGGGACGTCATTACGTTTAGGATGCTTAAGATATCACTCTTAAGTCAGTTAAGCCAATTTGATAGTTGATAAGAGTATGAAACTCAAACTATTCTAGCAAAATGTCACGAAATAAAACAAAATAAAGAAAAAAAAATAAAACAAAATCTGACAAATTCTGCTAATCAAAGAGAAGGCATTCCTGGCTATGTAGCCACAAGTTCAGCAGATTCTCAGGCGTAGACAACCCTCAAACACCTCAACAAGCTACCTACATTCAAACAATATGTACTATGTTTGAATGTATAGAGGTGGAAGATAGTCGGGAATGGGAGAAAATGGGTGAGTGGTGGTGGAAAATGATGGTAGATAGAATCAAACTGGAGGGATGGACGTAGGATGAGCACTTCATCCTTTTCGGACCTTAGAACTCTACCACAAGGCCCTGGGAACCAAAATGCACAGAATCAAAATGTGGAACAAAAAATAATCCTCCAACCCTCTTCAAGTAGCAAGGAGTGGGTATTTATAGGTGAAGGCGGAGTGCATGTAATAAGTGGCTGCGACACCTGTCACGATCACTACCCCAGTCTCGGCCCCACCGTGCCACGCTCGGTGTGGCTGTGTCAGGCATCATGATCGATACAGATGTCGCAGTCAAGACGGATGTTGGCCTTTGTCCTTTCCTGCCCGGGTCGGGCTCCACACGACCGTGTTAGACATCTCGACTGGGGTGAATGAGGTTCGATAGAAGTTGCTTTGTGTTACGGTCGAAACGAGTGGCGCGGTCGCAACGAGTGCAGCGATCGTGACACATTGACCTCGGCTGGACCGTGTCGGGCTGGGCACGGTCGTGCCGATTGTAGCGGTCAAGACGATGTAGCGATCGAGACGGTGTAGCGGTCGAGATCGTCATAGAGGTCATGAATTTTCCTTCTCGGCCCGACCGTGCCAGGCTGGGCCCGGCCGTGCTGAGTGTCGCGGTCGTTACAGATGGATGCCTAACTGCCGCAAAAACTATGTACTGGGGAGAAATCTTGGAGAATAGATGTCTTTTCAAGTTTGGCGCCTTCAGGTCTCAAAGTTGGCTAGTTGAACAACTCTATCTTTAAAATGATATAAATTACTAAAAAGATAAGAATCTAGGATTATTTTTGGCATATTAAGACTATGTTGACACAAAACTATAAATAAATACTTATCATAAATGTCTGAATTTTGGTGTTATCAACCACATTCCTTTGACTTCTTCTATGATGATTTTTTTCTCAAATTCGTTGTCTCTCAACAAGTGATTGCTCAAGACAAGCACAAAGGTCGTCTCTACTAGACTACTACCTCCCCACCTTGTTGTCCAACATACTTTCTTATTTTTCTTCAAGTCGAGGATCCTTCGCCAACAAGGTCTGCCACCATCAGTTTGGTTATCCCTGACCTATTTTCATCATCAACATATCCTCCAAGCAGAGGTGTAGATGGAGGTACGGGGCGTTGTTGGGGCTGAACCCCCCCTCCAAATTTCAACGATTCATTTATATGTACCAGTTAAAGAAGGAAAATACATTCATGTTTAAAGTAGGAGGAACAGACGGGCGGTGGAGACTTAAAAAGTGATAATACCAAGTCAATCAATGTGATAGTATAGTAGCGGACTGGGGATGCTGGAACTACTTGCGTTCGGCTGTGCACGAACTCCATACTAGAGACAGTAAGACATGCAAACACCACATACTATAGACTTTTTCTTTCCTAAAAAATCTCACTGTCGAGACCAGAAGCCTTTACGGAAAAAAGCTGCCAAGATTAAAAACAAGCAGCTTGCCAAAAACCTGATGTTATATGTCGCTCTGGAGTTTGAAGAATAGCTACACAACATCACAGAGCAAAGGACTGGTACAATAATAGTTTGTTGTCTCTTCGATCTGCATTCTCAATCTGTCGTTTGTTTGCTAGTATCATAGTTGGACATGTTTCTGTTATGGTAAGATGTATTGTTAAAAGTTCAGGTCTAATGATTTGAGACATACCGTAGAGGTATGAAGGTTATACTTTCCAACAAAAACGATATTGATTTTTTTATAAATTATAGCGTATGCAACTATAGTGTTAATCTATGATTATTCTTATATGATAATATCTTAGAAATCTATCAACCATTTTGACATCAAAATCAAAGATGTGACCGTGGTTAGTCAACCAATAAACTAATAGGCCGCTTATAAAAGTATCTATCTAATATTTGCTCCTATTCTATCTTCCGGAGTATGATTCTTTTTCTAACCCTTTGCTTTCAGTTCTGAAGCTAGTTTACTACACCACATTGATGTTTGATTATACCAGATGAGATTTTTATGTTATTTACTAAAATTTAGAGAGCATAAAAAAAGTGACAAGAATCCTTAAATCTTCTTAAAAGACATATGAATATCTAGGGAGGTTAACATCTGATGTGAGTATAAATACACAAGAAAAAATTCGTTATATGTTTAAGTCCAACCCAAATAAATTTGTCTTGTCCGTACTTTTAAAATCAATTTAGGGTTAGCATCCTAATTCAAGACCAATTTAGGAGGGAATACTTGTTTCACTTACATATTTTCTGGTTAGTAGAAATTTTCCTAACAAACAATATTAACAAAAACATCAACTTTGATCATAGTTTAACTCAACTCCTCTTTCTGTGATTTTCTGAATCCGCCACTGCCTCGGAATGAATAAATAGAGCCCATCAGATAAAATCTGTTATTGCACATTCTAAAGAATTGGTGCAGCAACTGCTGCGGTTGGCTGGCACTATGATATTTTGCGTCTTCCGTAGCTTCCTCATTTAACGTTATTTTAATACACATTAAAATTTCGGCTTTGTGTCCCATTTTGGATATGCAATTAGCTTTTTATCCTCCCAATTTTCTCTACATTTATCAAGTAAAAACAAAACAAGTATCTCATGGCTTACTATGTCTAATAATTACTTTTCTAAATCTTGCCAAAGAAGGTTATCGGCATGTTCACTCAGTATTTGAGCTTCATCTCCTCTAGAATCGAAAACATCTTGGGTTTGTCTTTCGACATCACCACGCTAGATTACGCTTGTATCGATTAAACTAACATGTAATGGCATCGGTTTGCCAGATGGACATTTTCCCAAAGAAGATTATACCGTTAGTATATTTTATGGCCTACTTGGAGGATTTATATTAGTTTGCTCTCACTTTCCTTCCAATGATTAATTGTGCTAACTTCATATATAATGCAAACTTGTACGGAGATCGCGGAACTCCTTATCTTACACCTCTAGTGGGATATTTAGGACAAAACAAATCTGCATTCCAAATCCCCGTGTCAAATCTGTGCTGCACGTGCACGCAATGCCAACTCCTACCCACGCTACTCTTGGGGCAGTCTCATAAGCAGGAGCATGAGATGTTGTTGCAATCCCGTTGTACTTCCTCACTCATTCCGCTCTTAAGTCAGCTGTTTGCTGAATCAATTGAATAAGAAGATTCTGGGGTAGCTAGCTGGACTTATAAGTACATTTAATCGGACTAAGCAAGTTGGTGGGCATTAGCTGTTCGTCTCATAATAAGCAAGACCAGACCAGGCCGCACTGTGGAGCTGCGCATGCGCACGTGCTGTTTTGTTTGTTGATGAAGGAATCAACGATTTTAGAGCCAGGCAAATCTGTAGAGGGAATGTTACTGTATGCATGGCAATGGACAGCTGGGCCTAGGTTCCAGCAGCACTATAAAGGACACGAGGTTGTTTCTTTTTTCTACCTGCCAGATCACGAAAAAACAAAGATCAAGGAGTTTAAGACTACTGTCCCGTTCCATTAAATTACTGCGATACACACACTTCAGTAATTTTTTAATGATGAACTTTTGGATAAATAAATGCATAGCATAGATTTTCCGAGACATCACTGAACAACAAATCTAATACATTAAATTTGGAGGCCAGATCAAGAAATCACCAGTCACTCTCGAGTGGGTGGGGGAAAGGGGTGGAATTGCGGTGAAAGCTTGGCTATCTAACTGGTGTTTAGAAACTAGACTCAAAGATGCACGCTCTATAAAACTAAATCATGTAACGTCCTTAAAATATCATACAGCACAAACAGCGGACACACAATTCATACTCAATGTCTTACGACAGACCATAGAAGCAAAAGTGCTTCAAATCTCATGGAACTAGAGTTAACGCTGATTTGCACTTATACACATTTTTCTATAAATCATATATTTTATTGAGCGATAATGTGGTACACATCAACGAGCGTGACTTTTCGCACCCACTCGAAGCCAAAAAAATAGCCTTGGTGCAGCTTAGAACGCTAGACACCAAGGTACGAAATCCTACCACTGAGGTTGTAGTTGTCCTCCAATCGCATCACATATATAATCACCAAGACAAGACCACATATGTTCTCACACCGAGGTATGACAGTGGTCATCCTCGAAACACGAGGTCAGGATGACAAGGACACACTCACTTACACCTCACATACTCTATACTATTGATGGACGAGTTTTGAGTCGCTTTTACAAGCCTATTTTACATTTGTTTTGTGCATTTGTAAGTCAATTAGTTAATCATATTTGCATAAATCTTCATAATTGGCTTGTATAATCTATTTGCATCAAACTATGTCTATTTCATCGTAATTATATTATTTTATACATTTCTCAGTCTTACACATGGTCGTTGTGCATTTTCATGAGCTCCCAAGTAATCAATGAGTCGGTGCCACCGAGATGACGTCAGGGACATGGCCTTAGTCGACCAAAAGAGTCGATGGCACTGACTGCAACAGTCGGTGGCACCGAGAGAGCATCAGAGAGGCTGAGGCAATATTCACATCAGCTCGGTGCCACCGACTTCCAAGTCGGTGGTACTGACTTTTCCAGAGCACGATCAGATCCCGATGCCGTCGGTGCCACCGACATCCAGATCGGTGCCACCAACCCTGCCGGATTTTAACAATCTAAAGTGGTCGTCCCGATCCAACGATTCACATTGTGTTGTACCGTAAGTTGACCTAAGATTAAAAGAAGGACGGACAGACCCAAGAAGGACATCACGTTGCACCGCACGACGGTCAGAGAAGAGAGGGAGAGAAGCACGGAGCCGAAGGACGTCAATCGGGAGATTCGAGCACCTCCGACGGACGATTCTGCTACGGAAGACTACAGAGCGTGCGTTTCTCAAGGAGGATCAACCAGAGTACCTTCTTTCCAGGGGTTACATGAACTTCCTTCATGTCCCACATTTTTCTTCTCTTTTTCTATGTATTTATAACTGAGAACCATGTAGGGCTAAACCCCTCCTTTCCTTAGGACCCGGGAGTAGCCCGGGGAATCATTGTATTAACTTTCTACATGATTTAGTATAAATTTCTCTTTATTCCTGGATATATAAGTGTGGATTTGAATGACTTATCATTGCTTGATCACCATTGATAGGATTATAGACTGATAATTACTTCTGAAGGAGGAATTAAAAGTTACAAAACCATAACTTGTACACTTTCCTACGCGTTCCTTGGAAAAGGTAACATATGGTTAGTGGAAAGAACCTAGAGTTTTCAGTAATACACCTAGACTAAGAATAAATTACCACAGAAGTGGAATTGGCTTAGATTTAGGTAGTGATTGCATCACGGTGCAATTCTAACTACATGCTTTTTATCTAGGTCAGGAGTAGGAATTTATATTAATTCAGTAGAAATAAGATACGACGAGACCCCGTGGTGAAACTGATAACCCTAAGGAATTCATTCCATTCAAATCAACAATTTTTAATTTTCTTTTATTTTGTTCAAACTCAAATTTAACCTTTTAATCAGCTTAGCTGATCGCACCGTAGCTAGTAGTAGTCACTGAGACTACATCTCCCTGAGTTCGACTCGGGCCTCACATAGGCTTGTATTACTCGACGTGTGCACTTGCATTTCTACGCACGGTTTTGGCGTGTCAAGTTTGTGGCGCCGTTGCCGGGGAGACGACGAAGTTTCAGCACTACGAGTGCTATGGTTGGCCACTGTAGGCCACTTTTTAATTTTTGTGCAATTTCATTTTAATCTAAAAGAAAAAAATAGTTACTGCATATTCATATCTCAAATTCTCTTGGATAAGTACCTTGACTAACTATTTTCAACTTTTCAAGTACTAGTGTATGGTGAAAACAAGGACCACCGATTACAGAGAAGCTACACCTGAGGTTCCAGTCATTGTCGAAGCTCCAATTCAAACAACTTCACTAGAAGGCATGCCATTGTCACCCAGGAAACAAGCAATGGGGAACATAAATCCAGGAGCAGAAAGGACTATCTCGGAGAGGATAAAGGCATCCTCTTCAGTTGCACAAATAGGCCTATCAAAAAGTAGAAAGTTAATGTAGCTCAATATAAGATTGATCCAGGTTTGATTGCACTCGTCAAGTCACAAGCATTCTATGGGAGCGCTCATGAAGACCCAGTGGCCCATATTAGCAATTTTGTGGAAATCAGTGATATGGTGAAAGTAGACAGGTTTCCTCAAACTACCATCTATCTGAAGCTGTTTCCATTATCACGGCTGATAAGGCAAAGGAATTGTTACATAACCTGCCGAAAGAGTCGATCGAGACATGGTATCATATGGTAGAAGCATTCTTTGAAAGATATTTTCCTCCAGAGAAGACCAATGAGCTGATTAAAAACATCCACAATTTTAAGCAACACACATCTGAATCATATTCCGAGGCGTGGGAGCACTTTCAGATCATGCTCAGGAAGGTCTCGCACCATGGAATAGATTTGGAGAATCAAGTGAAGATGTTCTACTTTGGACTCTACAAAAGTGAATAGACCACTTTGGATAGTGCAGGCTCGGGGTTCTTAACAACCCGCCCTCAACATGTTAGGATATTTTGAAAAATATGGCAAAGAATCAAGCATGGGGCAATGAGAGTGACAATCCAGAGCATATCAAATGCATAGGGGAATCTAAATTTATCACATCTTTGAATGAAAAGCTAGACTTGATAGAAAAGAAGCTGCTAGAGAAGGATAATAATTCATCAGATTAAGAAGGCCAAGTGAAGCACGTGCGACAACAAGGCTACATGAAAAATGACTATACATGGAGAAAGGATCCCAAATTCTCATGGAAAGATCTAAACAAATTCCTACAAGACCCCGATCAACAAAACCAACACATGAACAATCAGTAGCAGTGACCTACAGCAGAGGAGACCACCAAAGAAATTCTCAATCACATAGTGAAGCAAAATGAGAAACTGATAAATAACTTCCAATGTGATCTCTAGAACCAAGGGGCCCAGATGAGGAGCTTTGAGACAACTTTGTCTCAGTTAGCAGCAGATGTGACGTCTTTGAAAAAACCTATGCAATAAGGTTTTCCAAGAAACATTGATACTCCAACAGGAAACCAGCAGGTGAAGGCCATACTATGAGAAGTGGGAAGAATATGTTGACTCCACAGATGGTGGAGACTGAGGTAACAAAGCCCATTAACAGTGGTGACTCAGTGGCAGAGTAGGCTCAAGCAGAACCAGAGGCAGGAAACACAGGGGAAGAGTAAAATCAAGAATCTCAGGTGGAAAAGAGGATGTCATATGTGCCACCACATCAGAGGGCATAGATAGTACTAGTCCCATATCCTAATAGCTTGAAGGAAACAAAGACGAATCAACAATTCAAGAAGTTTCTAGATAGCTTTAGGAAGCTTTATGTGAATATATCGTTGATTGAGGCAATTGAACAAATACCCTCATACCGTAAGTTTCTGAAGGACACCATTAACAAGAAGGGGAAGATTCCAGATGCAGAAGTAGTTGTAATGAGAGAGCAAGTCAGTGCCTTTATCTTAGGTACATTACCACCAAAGAGACAAGATCCTAATTGTTTCAACATCACATGCTACATCGGGAAGAAAATTTGGCGAGGCACTCTGTGATTCAGGAGCAAGCATCAACTTGATACCCGTATCTACTTTTAAGAAGCTTGGTCTCAAAACATCTAGGAAGAATAGCATGACGATCCAGTTGGAAGACAACTCAGTGGTGGCACCGTACGACATTTGTGAGGATGTGCTTGTCAAGGTGGACCGGTTTGTTTTTCCTGCAGATTTTGTAGTAATGGAGATGCAAGCTAAATAGGGCAACGAGCTTCTTTTTGGAAGGCCCTTCCAAGTAACAGCTGATATGATCTTGGAGATGGGAAGAGGCCTCTTGACTATGGGAATTAAAGATGATAGGTTCGAGATAACCATGCTGGATAATTCCAAGCCATCTAAATGCTCAGGAGAAATGTAATATGTTGAAGCACATGGATAGAAATATCTCATTGTTCTTGGGAAAACTATTTTTGGACATGGCACATGTTATGACAAAGGTGGACAAGGGTACACTCACTGTGGATATCATGGAGAACACTAAGGTGGTCTCACTTTCTAAGGCAGTAGGGTACTCGGATGATGACGATGAGGAATCATGTCTATCTACTGTGGACATGGATGGAAAAGATTCCATATTTTAGATCCATCCACAACTCCCACTAGAGGCTTGTTTAATGAACCACATGGATGATTATGTTCGGGACCGGTTACTGGAAGAATGTGCAAGTCTACTGAAGGCGTTGCTATGCCATTACACAAGGCATTTTGAGGACTTGGGACCGCTGCCACCTCCATTGGTTTCTTCACTCTTAAGCCCGCCCGAGTTAGAGCTCAACCCGTTGCCACCTCATCTAAAGTATATTTTTCTAGCTGCTGAGGAGAAGATACCAGTCATCATATCTGCATCATTGAGTAACTCAGAAGAAGAATAATTGATCACTATGTTAAAGAATCACCAAGGTGCTTTTGGGTGGTCTGTGGCTGACATCAAGGGGATTTCTCCCACCTTGTGCCAACATAAGATTCGGCTAGAAGAAGGAGCGAAGCCGGTCATTAAACCTCAGCGTCGCTTAAATCCAATAGTGACAGAGGTGGTAAAGAAGGAGGTAATCAAGATACTATCAGCAGGTATAACTTATGCTATTTCTAATTCCATGTGGGTTAGTCTGACACAGGGAGTGAGAAATAAGGAGGAAATTACTGTCACCACTAATTCATCTAATGAGCAAATCACCACTAGATTAGTGACATGATGGCGAGTTTGCATTGATTATCACAGAATGAACACGATCACACTTAAGGATCATTTTCCATTGCCGTTCATTGATCAAATTTTGGAGCGACTCACCGGTTGCTCTCAATTTTATTTTCTTGACAGATATTTGGGCTATAACTAGATTTCAATCGAGCCTAAGGATCAGGAGAAGTCTACCCTCACCTGCCCTTATGGCACATTTGCATACCGCCACATGCCTTTCGGGTTGTGCAATGCACCCACTACTTTTCAGAGGTGTATGTTGGCACTTTTCTCGAATATGGTGGAAAAATATCTAGAGGTTTTTATGGATACTTTTTCGGTTTATGGGATGTCTTTTGACGATTGCTTGAAAAATTTGGACAATGTTTTACAGAGGTGTGAAGACACACACTTAGTGCTCAATTGGGAAAAATGTCACATGATGGTTAGCGAGGGCATTGTGTTAGGCCACAAGGTTTCTAGCAAAGGATTGGAGGTGGATCCGGTTAAAATAGAAGTGATTTCAAAACTTTCTCCACTAACGTCAGTGAAGGTAGTTAGGAGTTTTCTAGGCCACGTCGGGTTTTATCGCCGATTTATTAAGGAGTTTTCAAAAATCGTAAAACCATTGTCTGAGCTTTTGGAAAAGGATGTTGAATTCAACTTTGATGAGAGATGTTTAAAGGCTTTTGAGATTTTAAAAGAAAAACTCATATCCACACCTGTTGTGTAGGCTCCAGATTGGAGCCAACTATTTGAGCTGATGTGTGATGCATCAGACCATGCTGTGGGGGCAGTGTTGGGGCAACGCCTAGTCAAAGTTCCTATGGTCATATATTATGCATCTAAAACACTTAACGATGCACAACTTAATTACACCACAACTAAAAAAGAGTTACTAGCTGTTGTCTTTGCTTTTGAAAAATTTAGACAATATCTTGTTGGAGCAAAAATGGTGGTGTGGACTGACCATGCGGCTATTAAGTACTTGCTGCAGAAGAAGGATGCTAAACCAAGATTGATTAGATGGATCCTTTTATTGCAGGACTTTGACATTGAGGTCAAGGATAAAGTAGGGATAGAGAATGTGGTGGCTGAAAACCTATCTCGATTAGAGAGGGTAGATGAGAAGGATATGAATATACCCATTCTAGAGACTTTCCTGGATGAGCATTTGTTCACCCTTAAGAAAAAAGATCCTTGGTTTGCTAACATTGTGAATTATTTAGCTTGTCAGGAATTTCCTGCTGATTGGGGGTATCAAGAAAAGAAGCGATTCTTTCATTCTTTGCACTATTATTTTTGGGATGATCCTATTTTGTTGAAATAGTGCAGGGATGGAATTTTGAGAAGATGTGTACCTGAAGGTGAGTATGAGAGTGTGTTAAAACATTGACACACACTGCCTATAGGTGGACACCATGATAGTTCTAGGATAACCACAAAGGTGTTGGAGAACGGGTTATATTGGCTGAACCTATTCAAAGATTCATATGATTTTGTGCATAGGTGCGACGCATGTCAACGACTAGGTAACATATCAAAGCAGCAGGAGATGCCCTTGAATGTGTTTCAAGAAGTAGAGGTTTTTGATTTATGGGTTATAAATTTCATGGGACCCTTTGTGTCCTCTAACTCTAACCTTTACATCTTGTTGGCTTTAGATTACGTGTCAAAATGGGTGGAAGCGATTCCAACCCGCACCAATGATGCAAATGTTGTATGCAAATTTGTTAAGGATCACATTTTCTGCAGATTTGTAGTGCCAAGGATGATCATAAGTGATTGGGGAACTCATTTCACCAATCAGAAATTTGGGGCACTTTTGGACAAGTATGGAGTTACACATCGTGTGGGTACACCCTATCACCCACAAACTCAAGGACAAGTCGAGATTTCCCATGGTGAGATTAAAAAGATCCTTGAGAAGACAATGTCCTCTAGTAGGAAGAATTGGAGTGAATTGTTAGTGGAAGCGCTATTGGCCAATAGGACTACCTATAAAGCACCCATAGGAACTACACCTTTTAGGTTAGTCTATGGCCGGGTGTGCCATATTCCTATGAAATTAGAACATAAAGTTCATTGGGCGTTAAGAAGGCTCAACTTTGATCTCTAGAAGTAGGTAGGATAAGGATGTTAGAGTTGAATGACCTTGATGAAATTAGGATGAATGCCTATGAGAATTCAAGATTGTATAAGGAAAGAACTAAGAAAATTCATGACCAACATATAGCAAGGAGAGTCTTTTTACCGGGAGAGAGTGTATTGCTTTTTAACTCAAGGTTGAAATTACACCCCAGAAAATTGAGGTCTAGATGGAGTGGACCATTCATTATAGAAGAAGTGTTTCCACATGGAGCAGTTAGAATCAAAGAGGGAGAGAGATCCTTCTTGGTCAGTGGCCAAAGGCTGAAACATTATTTTAGGGAAGATTTCCATAGAAAGGAGCATGAGGTGAAACTTATTGCCCCTAATTAATCTCAAAACAATAGATTTGTCTAGCCTAGGATGTTAAACAAGGCCACTTGTTGCGAGGCAACCCAACCATTCAGATGTTTGTTTCTTTTATTTTCATTAAGTTGCTTTAGTAGTACTTAGTTCTTCTTAAATTTTATGTAAAAATGATACCCTGACTCATTTGTTGAGTGTGTAGGCTGTGGCTAAGTCGGTGCCACCAACTTCCAAGTCAATGGCACTGAGATAGGGTTAGAGAGATGGGCAATTTGGCTGACGCAAGTCGGTTCCACCAACACACATGTCGGTGACACCGACACTTCTGAAGAAAGTGCAGGAAAGTGGGCTCGACTAACTGATAAGACGTCGGTACCACCGACACCCATGTCAGTGGCACCCGCTTGGCTAAGGTCCCAGGTTTGGTGGGTGCATCAACACTGAACAAAAAGAAGAAAAAGAATCGATCATAGAGTCAGTGCCACCGACCGGAGAAAACACCAATCTGTGGGCACCCCTCATCTATGGCCCAGATGCGCCCAACTGGATGATCGACATATTCAATCCCACACAAAATCAGTGCCAACGACCTCAAGTCCGTGCCACTGACTCATTAGTAATCTGACAAGTTCATATCGGGCACTGACAGTTGTCGATACACTGAAGGACGAGATCCGCCGCTAGAAGTCGGTGCCACCGACCCCATCAAAGTAGGGTGGTGCCAGCCCTATATAAGGGAGGTTGTGGTTTCATTTTCTTTCACAACTCGACAAAACCACTACTCCCACGAGCACGAGAAACTACTCTGAGCATCCAGAGGCTTCATCAAGTTCTTCTTTTCTCAATCTTCTTCCCTGATTACTTCATCATCATGGCAAGATGAGGAGGACCCCTTAGCGGTCTTACACCATGACATTGCCTCAGCCACCCTACAACGGAAGTGAGGACGGTCTATGAGGAGCTTGCAAAGAGGCAGTTCGCTCTGAAGAGATACGACGATCGATTGTTGTTGGAGAACATGGACTTCACCAATGACATGGTGGCCGTCCTCGAGCGATAGGAGCTTGATGGCAGGTTTGTGAATCCCATCTTTGGTGGAGGGTCAGCATATAAGGAAATCGTGATCGAGTTCATGACGTCCCTTGAGATATTAGTCACTCTCGATCTATCACGCCCGTCAAGCAGTGAATGGAGAGAAGGAAAGGTGGATTTCCATCTTTACAACACCAACTACTCCCTTACTCTCTGCACCTTCAACAACATCTATGGGTGGCCACATGTGCCTTGTCGTCAGCCCTAGAATGTTGACTTCAACACCATCTGGAAGGACCTTGTAATAGTATCAGAGGGTAAAAAGTTGAACTTTCACCATAGTTACCTCGAACATCCCTTTGTTCGAGTGCTTCATCGTATGCTCACCAACACGCTTTTCGCCAAGTCAACCCAAGGGCAAGCAAAGGTACAAGTGTTGGACTTGTATTTTTGTATCAACTTTTAGAGGGAAGGCCAGTAAACTAGGGATCATTCTTCCTCCAACATATAATTGCGGTGAGACACAACATAAGAAGGGGCACGCCTATACTCTTTGGGGGACTTATCACCCCCATTGCTCTTCACCTAGGTTTGGATCTTTCTACTCCGGAGCCTCTTAATTCCAAGATTCACATCTACTGCCTCCATTTCAAGCAGACCGGCCTCATCACTGTGGAAAATAACACAATCTATGCCATATGTTCAGTCGATGATACTTTCTACGAGCGTCGACTTCCTGATCCTATTTTCAACATCAGGCAAGTTGAGCACTATAGATGGCCAGCTGTGGACGACGACAATGCAGGACAACAAGAAGTCAATGTTGAGGAGGAAGAAGAATCAAGCGACGATGTGGAGGAAGTGGAGCTCACCATTCCTATGACACATAGAGTGGCTCCACGGAAGCGCCCTCGACATTACGTTGCCTCATCATCTTCTACCCTGCCACCCTCTCAAGAAGGAGAGGATGCTTACTATATGGCGGGAATGTATTCTATGTTGTAGGATATCCAGACACATCAACATCAGCAAACCCAATCTCTGGCTGGTATTCAAGACGTGCAAGGTCGGCTATACACCAACCAACATGCGATTTATGAAAATGAACGTCTTATCTTGGCCAACCAAGAGAACATGCATCAACATCTGCAACGAATGGAAAACTATCAATAGCCGTTCTTTGACCATTATTGGAGTCAGGGATATTTTGGAGGATACCCGATGCCACTAGATATGCCTTCGTCTGACCCGACCTTTCAGGGGATGATTCCTCCCTAAGACCCCACTCAGCCACCGCCACCACCATTTTATTTGGGTATCACTGTTCCACCCTTTTAGTTGAGATTTTGACTATGAGGTCATAGTCATATTCATGCTTGGGGGGTGCTGGCACAACTTCTATCTTAGTTTTTATTTTCTTTCATTTTTTTTCTTGTTTGATTTATTTTGAGAATATTAATTATTTTTCTAGTTAGTTTTTCTATTATGTAGGATTTACAATCTATCTAGTGTAATATGTGGAGAAGTAAATGCATGGTTTCAATTGAAAATATCAATCTCTGGGATGGGTGTAATTTAAAAAAAATTGTGAGCTTATCTTGTGAGTAATCGAGTCACATAACTGAGGAAGTGCTTGAGTAAGTTAGCTTCAGGACATTAGAGCATAAATGAACATCTAATTGGTCTAAGAAAGTGATTGATAAGTATTTTTGAGCCTAAACTGATCAAACACTAACATGAACTTAAATTAAAATTTAAGAAAGAAACCCCTTGATTACCCTGTACATAGGTCATTAGAGAGGGACATGATTTTTTTTCTAAAGGTTCTGTCTCTTAGTTGTGTTATTTCACCCACCGCATACTTTTGATTCACACTCCACCATAAGAGGATTGAGCACATATTGTCGTTCTTTCTCTTGATTGCATTTACATGACATAGTAGATCTTGCATATAGTTGTGTGCTTTTGTGTGCATAAAAAATATATGAAAAACAAAACGAAACATACATGTACAACAGTATTCTGGTGCATGTTTTTTAGTTGCATAACATCTTATTTTTGTAGTTGCATATGCATTACAAATCATCTTTCATAAAGATCATGTTTAGCTTCTTCTCTAATATAAAAAGGTAGTGATTGTGCCCATTCTTTGAAAAAAAAGCATTGACATAAATTAAATGTGCAGTGCAAGTAGAATCACAAAGCAATTTTAGCATGATTGGAAGGGGGCTTAAATGAAAATAAAAGAAAAAAATTAATTCTAGAAGTTCAATGTCAGAAAATGGGGAACAAGGGCAAAATTCTACCTAATCATAAAGAAGAGTTAGTACATGTGCAGTCTTAGATATTTTGTCTTACTTTGAGATGAAATGGTAGTCATGCATCAT
This sequence comes from Alisma plantago-aquatica, assembly GCA_963693085.1. NCBI lineage: Eukaryota > Viridiplantae > Streptophyta > Magnoliopsida > Alismatales > Alismataceae > Alisma > Alisma plantago-aquatica. Next base: position 85,800,361 of record OY856409.1, on the reverse strand, counting down.
TCCACCACAATGATTAGGCATTAGGATCATTCTATAAATTTTCATCATCACAGTTCTATCATAATTTTGATTGCATGAATGATTTTATGTGCTCATGATTCTTCCACAACCATCTATTTCAACCACCTGTTGCTCTTATTGGTAGGCCACTCAAATAATTTTCTCCTCATTCATTATTTTATCAGGAGAACTGCTTCCATGTAGATGGTAGGTAGAGAAAAGAGCAATGTAAACAGGAGACACATGATGCATCAAGTATGAACCGAATGAGTCTATGATATTAACTGCTTTAACTGATAGTGTCTCATTGATTGGGGGGTGAATATATTGGATTGAGATTTTTTGTCACATATATGGCAATTAGTGTTTAGTGGATAGTAAAGGCCGGAAGGATGACCGAATGGTGGAGACTTTTGAGACATACCTTATGCATTATGTCCTTTAGCTGACTTATCTCAATCATATCCAAAGGTGTTGTTTCTCGAGGACGAGCAAGATTTTAGCTTACGGGAGTTGATGTACATGTTTTGAGTTGCTTTTACAAGCCTATTTTACATTTGTTTTGTGCATTTGTAAGTCAATTACTTGATCATATTTTCATAAATCTTCATAATTAGCTTGTATAATCTGTTTGCATCAAACTGTATGTATTTCATCGTAATTATATTATTTTATACATTTCTCAGCCTTATACATGGTCATTGTGCATTTTTAGGAGCTCCCAAGTAATCAAGCAGTTGGTGCCACCGACCATCTAGGTCGGTGCCACCAAGATGACGTCAGGGACAAGGCCTTAGTCGACCAAAATAGTCGATGGCACCAAATGCAACAGTTGATGCCACTGAGAGAGCATCAAAGAGGTGGAGGCAATTTTCACATCAGCTCGGTTACACCGACTTTTCCGGAGAACGATCAGATCCTGATGCCGTCAGTGCCACCGACCCTGTCAGATTTCAGCAATCCAAAGTGGTCATCCCGATCCAATGATCCACATTGTGTGGTATCATAAGTTGACCTAAGATTAAAAGAAGGATGGCCAGACCCAAGAAGGACATCATGTTGCACCGCACGACGTCCAGAGAAGAGAAGGAGAGAAGCACGAAGTCGAAGGATGTCAACTGGGAGATTCGAGCACCTCCGACAGACAATTCTATTGCCGGAAGACTGCAGAGCATGCGTTTCTCGAGGAGGATCAATCAGAGCACCTTCTTTCCAGCGGTTACATGAACTTCCTTCATGTTTCCCACATTTTTCTTCTCTCCTTCTATGTATTTGCAACTGAGAACCATGCGGGGCTAAACCCTTCCTTTCCTTAGGGCCCGGGAGTAGCCCGAGGAATCGTTGTATTAACTTTCTACATGATTTAGTATAAATTTCTCTTTATTCCTGGATATATAAGTGTGAATTTGAATGACTTATCATTGCTTGATCACCATCGATAGGATTATAGACCGATAGTTACTCTGGAAGGAGGAATTAAAAGTTAGAAAACCATAACTTTTATACTTTCCTTCGCGTTCCTTGGAAAAGGTAACATACAGTTAGTGGAAAGAACCTAGAGTTTTCAATAATGCACCTAGACTAAGAATAAATTACCACAGACGTGGAATTGGCTTAGATTTAGGTAGTGAATTGCATCGCAGAGCAATTCTAACTACATGCTTTCTATCCAGGTTAGGAGTAGGAATTTATATTAATTTGGTAGAAATAAGATACGATGAGACCCCGTGGTAAAATTGGTAACCCTAAGGAATTCATTCCATTCGAATCAACCATTTTTAATTTTATTTTATTTTGTTCAAACTCAAATTCTACCTTTTAATCGACTTAGCTGATCACACTGTAGCTAGTAGTAGTCACTGAGACTATGTCTCCCTGAGTTTAACTCGGGCCTCACATAGGCCTGTATTACTCGACGCGTGCACTTGCGTTTCCACACACGGTTTTGGCGTGTCAACTATGCGCTTTGAGTTCTCCTTAGGAATACTCATTTAACCATCCACCAAGTTATGATGCTAGAATGGATCTATGGCCAACACAACTACATGATTATGGTTTCACTTGATTAGTTAAAGCCAATTAGGTATCTTTTAACTGCACCAATCAAGTTACATACAAACCCTATAAAGGTTCTACAAAGATAAGGGTAGATTGTAACTTCAGGATATACAAAACGTCTTACACATAAACCTTATCACATCACAACATGGTAATGTATCACTGTCACACACAGACCATCACCATCATCTTACAAACATGGGATATCAATCCCTTATCATGACAGAGAGGATATCACCTCAATTAAGGTGCAAATACACTACCACCGTCATAAAACCATTCACATTGTTTTCTGTAAGAAAATTATTATCTCTCCATGCCACATCAAGGCTCATTATTATCAACATACAAGTATCACATATATTCTGCATAAATGTGATAGAAAATTAGAGTTGCAATAATTAGGAGAGAGAAAATACTCTATCATCATGCTAATTACTCAAGCAAGTTAAGCATTATCACCATGTACCCAAATTAGGGTTAAGGTATAACAAAGCAAACTAAATTAGAGGTTTCAAATCAACACTAGATGTAAACCCTCATTATCATTCTCTCCAACTTTCTTGGAAGAACTTAGGTCAAAGATCCCCAACATAGAGTCATCAAACTTCATAACCATACCAGCATACACCATTGGTCACATAGAATTATAGGTGTCATCAACCAAAGAGAAACCTAGGTCACATATCTCATGACCGAAGAGAACACCAAACATCATCATCGACTAAAGGGAAACCATTAAACATTAGCTTTTAAAGAGAGTGACATCATCTTCATCAACCGAAGAGATTGGTCACCTTAGCGTCCACTCAAGAGGTCAACACTTAGAGACCCACATGCCAATAAAGGTCATCAAACACATAAGATACAAAATTTCAACTACCATCATGGTGTAGAAACTTAACAACCAACATGAGCTCAAAAACTCTTCGACCACATAGGTTACAACTTGGGATTATCAAGAGGAAGAAAACTCTTCAATCACAAGGTCAAATAGGTTGAACATAACCATGAAACAAAAACCACCAAGGTACAAACCATAAGAAGGAAAAAAACTCCAAAACCCTAAATTCAACCACCAACAGGAGAGAAATCAAAACCATGGTCACAACTTGGGACCATCAAGAGGAAGAAAACTCTGTTGGCTAAATGGACATCCATAAATCCCTTTGTTTTGATTATGACAAACATTTCATTCTTATTAATCTAACGAGCTACTTGAGTGTGCAGGACTAAGATGGATGGCAAAGCAACTAGGGAAAATCCACAAGCTAAAATGTTTATATTTTCATGCAATGTAATCATTGTTGTAAAAACTTGTACAAATATATAATGTACAAGTACTTAGAATTGCATGTAAATCAAGCGTTAGATTTTCCCTAGCCAAACACCATAGTTAGACATGTCATCCCATTTAAATAGGATCATTTATGCACACTCACACATATAATTAGTGCCTAAATTGAAATCTTGAAACAGGATCATTCTCGGTCGACAAACTCCTCGACCGAGATACTCTCGGTCGACAATCTTCTCGACCGAGAAAGATCCAAAGTAGCCGTTAGACACAACAGACAAGTTAGTTGGCAGTTGAAGAAAGACGTTGCAAATCACTTGTTCCAGAGAGCCTGTCGGTCGACAAAAGTTTGACCGAGTAGGTGTCTCGGTCGACCATTTGTCGACTGAGATGGTCTCTGACAGCAACTGCAGAATAAATTAATTAGCCGTTGTTAAAGCAACAACTTTGTACCTAACGGCTAGTTAAGCACTTAGAAACCCCTAGAAGTTGTCTAGAACGTCCTTAAGCATACTTAGGCCATTCCTATAAATAGGACAAGCCATAGGACACTAGATTTTCACTTGTTACACTTGAGAAATACTTGAGCAATACTTGAGCAATCTGTTGCAAGCAATTTGAGCACTGTGATCATTGGCCTACTTTCTCCTTAGCTCAATTTCGTGTCCTATAGGCTAGATTCTCCTACCCACAGCAATCACAAGTTCACACACTTGGCTAGGAGATCTATACACTTGATCTAGGCATATCAAGCCTTGGGCTTAAAGGATAAGTTGTAATTTCCTTTTCCTTTCTTGTTGCTTTTTATGATTTGTAATCTCCTTGCTACTCCTAGGGTTGGAGGCTGCGGATTGGAGGGGATTGACTTCTCAGGTGGAGAAGGGGACTTCAAGCTACTTCAAGAAGGCTATCACAAGGGAAGCTACTTCAGAAGGCTGGTGCAACGGGAGTTGGTGCATCTACTTCAAGGGAAGGCTGCTTCAAGGTTGGGCGATTACTTCTAGGTGAAGGCTGCTTGAAGGGTTTGGGAAAAGAAATTGTATTTTATGTAAAGTCCTTGCGAGGTAATAAAATAAATTTCTTTTCAAATCCCGGTTGGGTAAGCAACCGGGTAGTGGACTGACGGCTATAGTATTTTCTATAGTTGGAACCACTCTAAACCCTGTGTCTCCTTGTCCAATATCTTCATTGTGGTTGTTTGAGGTTAAATTATTATTACAATCTTTATAAAACTCTATTCAGCCCCCCTCTAGTAGTTTTCAATTGGTATCAGAGCTAGGCTTCAAGGAACCCTAACAAGGTCTTGAAGAAATGGGTGATGGAGTGCTCAACAACCTCAACATTGAAGGAACACTTGTTGCTAGGCCCCCAGCGTTCGATGGGACAAACTACCAATATTGGAAGAGAAGGATGCAATTCTATTTCCAAGGAATCAACTGGGATCTATGGAGAATGGTGTCTACTCCATACATGCTCCCTCAAAATGAATTTGCGGAATGGGATGCAAACACGGTAAAACTAGCCCAAATGAATGCAAAAGCTGTAAGTATCTTATATTGTTCTATTTCGGTAGGAGAATTTAATAGAATATCAAATTGTGATACAGCTTATGATATTTGGCATAGACTGTCCATAACCTATGAGGGTACAGTCCAAGTTAAAAATTCTAAAATTAGCTTGCTTAAAACGAAGCTTGAACATTTTCGTATGGATCCTAATGAATCTATTAGTGACATGTTTTCAAAATTCTCTATCATTGTTAATGGTTTAAGTGCCCTAGGAAAACCTGTCCTTGAGGAAGATCAAGTATCAAAAATCCTTCGATCACTTCCTCCAAAATACAAGCCAAAGGTGACAGCCATTGAAGAAGCAAACGACCTCACTCGACTCAAAATGGAGCAACTCATCGGCAATTTAGAAGCTCATGAAGCAGATCTAGAAGAGGAAGAAAGAAGAGAACGTGAACGTCAAAATGGGAAGAAGAAGGATGTGGCTCTCAAAGCTTCAAAAGTTGTCACACAAGAAAGTGAGGAGTCAAGTGAAGGAGAAGGAGAAGAAGCCTTGATCGTCAACAGTAAGAAATACAGAAGGTTTAAAACTAACAAAATTTCTAGTTCTTCTACCCCTCCTAGGTGCTTTGAATGTGGGAAGAAAGGGCATTTCAAAAATGAATGTCCCAAAGAAAAGAAGGGAAAGAAAAGCTCACACAAGAAGAAAGGAGAAAAAACCTATAAAGCTGCATGGGATGAGTCAAGTGAGAGTGAAAGCGGAGAAGAGGTGGAATGTCTAATGGCAAGAGAAGACAATGAAGACTCTCAAGAGGTAAGCCTAATTGATCTTCCTAAAGAAGAGTTAGTTACAAATTTACAAGAAACTCATGATAAATATATTGATGCCAAGAAGAAACTAAAGAAGGCTATAAAATCAAATGATGAGCTCATTGCCAAATTAGATGAACTTTCTTCTGAAAAGAACAACACTGATCTTGAGAATCTATCTTTAAAAACATCTTTAGATGATTGTACTAGAAAGCTACTCACTTTAGAAACAAATGTTGATCTTCTTTCTAAAGAAAAGACTGAATTGCTAGCTAAACTACAAGATTTTCAAACTCAGCCTATTTTGTGTAACCATTCGGACTATGATAATCTTGTAAAGGAAAAAGACTCATTATTTTCTGATTTAGATCAAGCAAGAAAAGATCTACACAAGAAAATGAATGACATTGCTATGTTACAAAGAGAACTATATGAGTTAAGAAGAAAAGATATACTTGATAACATACTAAAAGTTGGCACTGTTTACAATGGAAGAAAAGGTGTGGGATATGCTCCAAAGAAAAATCAATCCAAAAGAACTCAAACTAGGTTTGTACCTAAGAACACAATGGCTAGAAAGAGAAATGAAGTTGATTCTATTACTTGCCATTTCTGCTTACGTCTTGGACACTATTCCTTTTCATGCCCCTACAAGACTAAGGAGTCCGACTTAGTTTGGATCCCAAAACCCCAAACTTAGTAGAGTGGAATGTAGTTGAGATATGACCAAATGCTTTATTTTGCTATTTACATTGTCTTATCTCAACTAAACAAAAGGTGTCATGCATATTGTTATTATTTTTCTGTATTGTTGTACTGAAACAGAAACCTTGTCGGTCGAAGTATTGTCGACCGAGCTTTAGATCGGTCGAAGTATTGTCGACCGACTGGATGACTTTAACAAATTAAAATTTACAGCACCTATTTCGGTCGAAAACTGGTCAACCGAGCTAAGTTCTGTGTATCTTTGATTGTAACACAGTAACCCTCTCGATCGACAAATTGTCGACCGAGACATATGTCGGTCGAACAATTGTCGACCGACTGGACTTCTGTTTCAGAACTTTTATACAAATCTGTATTTAAATGATTCTAACCATATCGGACCATCACATGGGTACCAAAATCTACATTTTAATGCAGGAATGGGTGGTTGACAGTGGATGTTCCAAACATATGACCGGAAACAAGGATGCATTCCAAACTTTTGAAGAAAAGAAAAGTGGAACAGTCACTTTTGGAGACAATGGTAAGGGCAAAATCATTGGAATAGGTAATGTTGGTACAAACCTTGAAATTAAGAATGTTCTACTTGTTGATGGTTTGCACCATAACTTAATAAGTGTTAGCCAATTATGTGATAGTGGTTATGATGTGTTATTTAACAAAACCTGCTGCAAGTTATTAATAGAAAATACTACAAATGTTGTTTATGAAGGAAATAGAGTGGGTAATCTTTATATTCTTAAACCTAACTCTATGAAAACAGTAGTAGGAAAATGCTTGCTTGCAAATGACAATGCCTTAAAAATATGGCATAAAAAGCTAGGACATGCTAGTTCACATGTTATCAAAAAGTTAGTGAAATATGATCTTGTTCGCGGATTGCCTACTTTATCCTTTGATCAAAGTGAAAACTGTGAACCATGCACAATGGGAAAGCAAACCAAAACATCTTTCAAATCAAAACATGTACTTAGCACCAGTAGATCATTAGAATTAATTCATATGGATCTATTTGGACCAATGAGGACACAATCAATTGGTGGTAAGAGATACTGCTTTGTGATTGTTGATGATTATAGTAGATATACATGGGTACATTTTATTGCAACTAAAGATGATACTATTCATGTTTTTATGCAATTTTGTTCAAAGATTGAAAATCTCTTACAAAATAAAATATGTACCATTAGAAGTGATCATGGTGGGGAATTTGAAAATCATACTTTTGAAGAATTTTGTACATCTCAAGGATACACTCATAATTTTTCTGCTCCACGCACCCCACAGCAAAATGGTATAGTTGAAAGGAAAAATCGATCACTACAAGAAATGGCTAGAACTATGATGCTTGAACATAACACACCCAAAACCTTTTGGGCTGAAGCTGTAAACACTGCATGCTATGTGCTAAACAGAGTAACTATTCACTCTTATTTAAAGAAAACTCCATATGAACTCATACACTCTAAGAAACCTAGAGTTGACTATTTTCATACCTTTGGCTCCACATGCTACATTTTAAATACCAAAGATGATAGAGACAAGTTTGATTCTAAATCACACAAAGCATTCTTTTTGGGATATTCCACTTCTAGCAAAGCTTTTAGAGTATATAACACTATCTCTAGAAAAGTTGAGGAATCCATTCATGTTTCTTTTCATGAGGAGTCAAAATCTGAAAATCTAGAAATCACTGATCTCACTAATCAATTCGAAAATTTAACCATACCAAATGATAGTGAGAAAGTTACTACATCCAATCCCCAAGTTGAAACACAACCTACACCTAGGCTTATCAAGGATCATCCCCAAGAACTGATTATTGGAGATCCAAATGATAAGGTCAAAACTCGGTCTTCCTTCAAAGATGTTGCAAACATGGCTTTTGTTTCTATCATTGAACCTAAGAAGATATCCGAAGCTCTTAAGGATGATTATTGGATAATAGCCATGCAAGAAGAATTAAATCAGTTCACTAAAAATGATGTACGGGATTTAGTTCCTAAACCACAAGATAAAACTATCATAGGAACTAAATGGGTTTTTAGGAATAAACTGAATGAGGTAGGAGAAGTCATAAGGAATAAAGCTCGGTTAGTAGCACAAGGTTATAATCAACAAGAAGGAATAGATTTTGATGAAACATATGCACCCGTAGCTAGACTTGAAGCTATTAGGATGCTACTAGCTATTGCTGCCCATAAAAACATTAAGCTCTATCAAATGGATGTCAAAAGTGCTTTTCTAAATGGCATCATTCAAGAAGAAGTTTATGTTGCCCAACCACCTGGCTTTGAAATACCGGAAAAAGGTGACTATGTTTATAAACTTAAGAAAGCACTTTATGGTTTAAAACAAGCACCTAGAAATTGGTATGAAAGGCTCAAGACATATCTTTTTGATAATAGTTTTTCTATTGGAAATTTAGATTCCACTTTATTTTTCAAAACATATGCCTCTGATTTCCTAGTTGTGCAAATATATGTTGATGATATTATTTTTGGAGCTTCTAATGATTCCTTATGCACACAATTCAGTGACATTATGCAAAAAGAATTTGAAATGAGCCTAATGGGTGAACTAACATTCTTTCTTGGTTTTCAAATTAAGCAAACACCTGCAGGAATTTTCATTAGCCAAGAAAAATATACTAAAGAGCTCTTAAAACGTTTTGGGATGGATCAATGCAAACATGCTACTACTCCTATGGCTACTTCTATCAAAATTGATAAGGATGAAAATGGGGAACCTATTGATGATTCCTTATATAGGGCCATGATTGGTAGTTTGCTATATTTAACGGCTTCTCGACTGGACATTATTTTTTCCGTCGGTCTTTGTGCTCGATTTCAATCACAACCTATGCACTCTCATTTTCTAGCAGTTAAACGAATTCTTCGTTATCTAGCCGGTACTACTTGCTTTGGTTTATGGTATCCAAAAGGACAATCCTTAGATTTTAAAGCTTATACTGATGCAGATTATGCTGGTTGTCGACTTGATCGTAAGAGTACTAGTGGTGGCTGTTTCTTATTAGGGAGAGCTTTAGTATCTTGGTTTAGCAAGAAACAAAATACGGTTGCCCTATCTACAACTGAAGCTGAATATATGGCAGCCAGGTCTTGTTGTGCTCAAGTGCTTTATATGCAACAGGTGTTAAGCGATTATGGTTTTAATCTGTCATCTACACCTATTTTTTGTGACAACACGAGCGCTATTAACTTAGCACACAATCCTATTTTACACAGCCCGGCTAAACATATTGAAATCCGTCATCACTTCTTAAGGGATCATATCTCCAAGAATCATGTTTCCCTTCATCATATTGATACGGAAAATCAATTGGCTGATATTTTTACAAAACCGCTTCCACTAGATCATTTTAACAACATTAGGAAGCAATTGCTTATCACTCCTTTGGAGGATGTTTTCTTTGACATTTGTGCTACTTAAACAAAAACTCTGGTTTACATTTTTGGCTTTTAAATGGACATCTTTTCTTTTCATTAGATTTGATGGGATATCTAATTAAGGGGGAGTTTTTATTCTTAAACGGTTATCTTTTTGAAATGACAAAGGGGGAGAGATAAATATAAAACTAAAATTTAGAAATTATGTAAAACTCAATTAATGAGTTTTATAAATAAACTCTTGGCTTTACATTGAAAGTTGCTATATTCCCAAATGATCTGGATTTCATGTTCCATAATTCATGGGGAATAATAAGCACACATTTTATACACAAGAGAAAAAGCTACACAAGGTAATCTAAAGGTATGAAACTCATGTGTTTTATATTTCCCTTATTTATATTTTGGAAATGTTTGTCATCTTAAAAAAGGGGGAGATTGTTGGCTAAATTGACATCCATAAATCCCTTTGTTTTGATTATGACAAACATTTCATTCTTATTAATCTAACGAGCTACTTGAGTGTGCAGGACTAAGATGGATGGCAAAGCAACTAGGGAAAATCCACAAGCTAAAATGTTTATATTTTCATGCAATGTAATCATTGTTGTAAAAACTTGTACATATATATATTGTACAAGTACTTAGAATTGCATGTAAATCAAGCGTTCGATTTTCCCTAGCCAAACACCATAGTTAGACATGTCATACCATTTAAATAGGATCATTTATGCACACTCACACATATAATTAGTGCCTAAATTGAAATCATGAAACAGGATCATTCTCGGTCGACAAACTCCTCGACCGAGACACTCTCGGTCGACAATCTTCTCGACCGAGAAAGATCCAAAGTAGCCGTTAGACACAACAGACAAGTTAGTTGGCAGTTGAAGAAAGACGTTGCAAATCACTTGTTCCAGAGAGCCTGTCAGTCGACAAAAGTTCGACCGAGTAGGTGTCTCGGTCGACCATTTGTCGACCGAGATGGTCTCTGACAGCAACTGCAGAATAAATTAATTAGCCGTTGTTAAAGCAACAACTTTATACCTAACGGCTAGTTAAGCACTTAGAAACCCCTAGAAGTTGTCTAGAACGTCCTTAAGCATACTTAGGCCATTCCTATAAATAGGACAAGCCATAGGACACTAGATTTTCACTTGTTACACTTGAGAAATACTTGAGCAATACTTGAGCAATCTGTTGCAAGCAATTTGAGCACTGTGATCATTGGCCTACTTTCTCCTTAGCTCAATTTCGTGTCCTATAGGCTAGATTCTCCTACCCACAACAATCACAAGTTCACACACTTGGCTAGGAGATCTATACGCTTGATCTAGGCATATCAAGCCTTGGGCTTAAAGGATAAGTTGTAATTTCCTTTTCCTTTCTTGTTCCTTTTTATTATTTGTACTCTCCTTGCTACTCCTAGTGTTGGAGGCTGCGGATTGGAGGGGATTGACTTCTCAGGTGGAGAAGGGGACTTCAAGATACTTCAAGAAGGCTATCGCAAGGGAAGCTACTTCAGAAGGCTAGTGCAACGGGAGTTGGTGCATCTACTTCAAGGGAAGGCTGCTTCAAGGTTGGGCGATTACTTCTAGGTGAAGGCTGCTTGAAGGGTTTGGGAAAAGAAATTGTATTTTATGTAAAGTCCTTGCGAGGTAATAAAATAAATTTCTTTTCAAATCCCGGTTGGGTAAGCAACCGGGTAGTGGACTGACGGCTATAGTATTTGCTATAGTTGGAACCACTCTAAACCCTGTATCTCCTTGTCCAATATCTTCATTGTGGTTGTTTGAGGTTAAATTATTATTAAAATCTTTATAAAACTCTATTCACCCCCCCTCTAGTAGTTTTCAAACTCATGAATCACAAGGTCAAATAGGTTGAACATAACCATGAAACAAAAACCACCAAGGTACAAACCACAAGAAGTAAAAAAAATCTAAAACCCTAAATTCAACCACCAACATGAGATAAATCAAAACCATGAATAAAAGAGAGAAACCCAACATTTCTACTAAAATGCATGTATAAAAAACCTCCAACATTATGCAAGAAAACAAAACCTTGATAATGAGAAAGAAACCAACGTCTAGCACATTCATGCAAGGATCACAACCTCCATCGTCAAACAAGATTTTGGTTACAAGATTAGGGTTTCATTTAAGAGGGGTTTATTCATTCAAGGTTTCAATAAAACATAAACCCTAGATCATAGTTATGATCACCATTCAACTTGGAACCACGTTTTTAAGGATAGATTATTTGCATGCAAGTTAAGTGCAACAATAATTGAGGAGAAATATATATAATTCGCCTTACATATGAACAACAACTCCAATAGAAAGGAAGCTCCAAGAAAATAGTGAGAACCCTAGCTTGATCACCTCCACGTCCAAGCTAGAACCACCTCAAAGAGAGAAGTGTAAACCTAGGTTAAAAGAGCACAAGATGAAAAGAAAAACCCTAGGCTGAAAAGATAAGGAAGAGAAGTTATTGAACTCAACTTAAGCACTACCATGGAGAACCATGGATTCTACCAAGAACAGAGAAGTCCTTCAAGCTCAACTAAAGATCCACCATGGAATCTCCATGAGTTCGGCCAAGAAGAGAAGGAAGAAGAGGATAAGACAAGAAAATAAAGAGGAAGGGTTGCTACAAAACCCAAGCTCACATGCAAGATGGATCAGCCACAAGAGCTCCACCTTCACCACCCAACACAAGGGGACGAGCTCCAAGAAGAGAAAAGGGAGGTTAGGTGTCCTACAAACATGTGCCAGTTGTCCATCATATCTTGTCCATGCAAGCACTAAGCTCATACATGCATCAAGGGTGTTAAAACCAAGAAAAGTCAACAACCAACCTGGTCCAGGAAAACTCAACGATCAATGAGAACATGGTGACTAGATAAGGTCAAAACCTAGCGAACGCATAACTTCCAAACCTTAGGGTTCCTTGTCGACCAAAGAAAGAATCATTGGCTCATCGACTGCCAAGACCACATAGGTACACTCAAACCTCATGACCACAGAAGACAAGGAAAATGGAACATCTATATGATTGATGAAAAAAGGTTCATCGGTCAGATACAAGGCAAGGTCAACCATCCAATTAGGGTATCCATGCAAACCCTAAACTCAACACAACATGTTACCTCATCATCCCAAGGTACCAAAAGGTTACTTTGGGGCACCAATTTCTCCAACATGATGTCAAAACATCTAAGGAACAACAAGCATGTGACAAAATATAAGAAAAACCTTGAACATGGGTAAATTGCAATTAGGTCCAAATGAAGCACATATAAGCATAACTAGTGCAAACAACATCCAAACTTAACCAAACTTGAAATATAAACATGTAACATGTTATCAAAGAACATAATGAGATTATATTAAGGTTTTAAGCATCAAATTATGCTAAGAAAGTAAGATGAACTAGAAATCTAGGTCAACCATTTTACAACCCTAAACCCCTAACAAGGATTTTCCCCCCGAAATCCTACACGAAAAAAAGATGGGTACTTCCTACGCATCTCATCCTATAACTCCCACATGGCTTTCTCCACACCATAGTGATGCCATAAAATCTTAACTAGAACTATATCCTTCTTCTTCAACACCTTCACCCTCTTATCCAGGATCAACACATGACCTTCAATACATCACATATCCTCCTCCAACTCAACTTCCACTGGTTCCAACATCAAATTTGTATCTGGGTGACACTTCCTCAACATAGAAACATGGAAAACATGGTGCAACCTGTGCAATTCTAGAGGTAGATCCAACCTACAAGACACCTTCCCTAAACATCTCATAATAAGATAAGGTATCGTAAACCTAGGAGCCAACTTAACCTTCTTACCAAACCTTAGCACACCCTTCCAAGAAGAGACCTTAAGATACACACAATGTCCTACATGGAACTCCAAGGGCTTGTGATGGTTATCAGCATAAGACTTGTATCTATATTGGGATGCCTCTACTGATGTATCATCTTGACTTTCTCTGTAGTATAGTTGCACTAGCTCTGGACCCAAGATCTAATACTCACCTATCTCATACTAACAAAGCAGTGACCGATAATGCCTCCCATACAATACTTAATACGATGACATATCTATACTTTGTTGATAACTGTTGTTGTAGGAAATCTCTATCAAACTCAGGTGCAAATCCCATCTTCAAAGAAATTGCAAGACACATACCTTCAAAAGATCCCCTAGGGTCTGAACGGTCTTTTCTATCTTACCATTTGTCTCAGGGTGAAAAGTTGTACTAAACTTCAACTGTGAACCCAATGTTGTGTGCAGACATTCCCAAAAACAACTGATAAATTGTAAACTTTTGTCAGACACTATTGTAAATGGGATACCATGCAAGCACACTATCTCATCCACATATATTTGTGCCAACATCTCTATTATATATGTTGTCTTAACTGGAAAGAAGTGAGCTGACTTGGTCAACCTATCAACTATCACCCAAATGGAATCATGACCTTTGGCTGAACTAGGAAGACAATCCACAAAGTCTGTAGTGATATGAACCCATTTCCACTGCAATATTGGCAACGGTTGGAATGTCCCTACAGGTTTTTGATGTTTTTCCTTGACATGTTGAAAAACTAGACATTTAGCCATGAACTCTACTAAGTCACGCTTCAAGACTGGCAACCAATACATGTCCTTCAGATTATGGTACATCTTGGTACTATCTGAATGGATCACATACATTGAGGAATGAGCCTCTTCAAGAACCAACTTCCTTAGACCATCAACATCTGCAACTACTACTCTATTGTGAAAGCAAACTGTACCATCATCAATTTCTTGGAAACCATCATACTTCTTACTGTAAAAATTTTCTATGATATTCTATGTCACAATATCAACCTATTGTACATTTCTAATATGCTGCATCAAGTTAGACTTCACTTGTAACTGCTCTAACTAGCCTACCAACAAGGAGACTTTGTATGTTCATCTGGAGAAGCAACACCATCATGTCTCGCTTATGGAACACAAAAGAACATAACTATGCCTTTTCTATAGATGACGACAAAGAAGACTTCCTACTCAATGTATCAACCATGATATTTGTCTTCCTTAGATGGTACCCTATCTTACAGTCATAGTCCTTGATTAACTCCATACATCTCTTCCATCGCATGTTCAACTCCCTTTTTGAGAAGATATACTGAGGGTTCTTATGGTCGATGAAGTTCTGACACTTCTCTCCATAAAGGTAGTGTATCCAAATCTTCACAGCATGGACCACAACTGAAAGCTCTAGATCATTCGTTGGGTAGTTCTCCTCATGTTTCTTAAGCTATCTTAAAGCAAAAGAAATCACGTTCTTGTCATGCATAAACACACATCCCAATCCATTCTTTGATGCATCATAGAAGATGATGAAACATTTCCCTTGCTCTAGCAGAACTAACATATGTGCACTGGTCATCTTCTCCTTTAAAAACTGAAAAGGATGCTGGAACTTATCATCCCAGACAAAAGGTACACCTTTCCTCATCAAATTTGTTACGGGTAACACCACAACATTGAAGTTCTTGATGAACCTTATGCAGTATCTTGCCAAGCCTAGGAAACTGCAAACCTTCATCAATGTCTTAGGATGCTTCCATTCCATCATTGAATGTGTCTTCTTTGGTTCCACACAAAAACCCTTAGCAGATATAATGTGGCCTAGAAAAGATACCTCCTTCAACCAAAACTCACACTTGTTGAACATGGCATACAACTTGTGTTGCCTCAACAACGTCAACGCTTGTCATAGATGTTGCTCATGTTGTTGACTATCTCTAGAATATATCATGATGTTGTCCATGAACACCACCATGAAATCATAAAGATACAGCTAGAACACCATGTTCATCAGATCTATGAAAGTTTTCAAAGCATTAACTAGCCCAAACAACAAAACCACAAACTCGTAGTGACCATACCTAGTCCTAAAAGAAGACTTGGGTATGTCATCCACCTTAATCCTCAATTGATGGTATCTAGACCTCAAATATATCTTTGAGAATACTATGCCATCTCTCAATTGATCAAACAAATCAAATATCCTTGACAATGGGTACTTGTTCTTTATCATGAGCTAGTTCAACTATTTGTAGTCTATGCACAACCTCATACATACATCCTTCTTCTTCATGAATAACACGGTAGCACCCCAAGGGGAAGTGCTTGGTCAGATAAAGCCTTTCTCTAACTGCTCCTACAACTGCTTCTTCAACTCCTACATCTCTGTTGGTTCCATCATGTACGATGACTATGCTATAGGTTGCATACCATGAACAAGATTGATCTCAAAATCAATCTCTCTCGGAGGGGAATATCGGAAAACTCTTCAGGGAAAACATCCTCAAACTCACAAAGTATAGTAACCTCCTGCATACTAGGACTCCACACCTTGGTATCCACAACATGTGATAAGAAATCCTCACACCCCTTCCTCATTAGCCTCTCTTCTATTGAATCTGACACCAAACACATTAGAAGAATCTTCCTATCTCCTTGGAAGACCCAAGAAACATCATCGTCACAGACCGTAGCCGCCTTAGAACTATAGTCCAAGACCACCCAGTACATCTCTAAGGTATCCATCCTAAGGATCACATCAAACCCATGCATATCAAGTGGCATAAGGTCTACTTCAATGTTGCATCTTGAGAAAGAAAGAACACAAGATGGACACACCTCCCGCAACTCGACAGAACCAACAAGAGGGGTTTCTAACCAAAGACTATTAGATCTACTAATAGGAAGATAAAAACCATCTATAACTTCTCTGGTGATAAAAGAGTGTGTTGCACCCGAGTCAACCAAAATGGATACAAAAGAAAAAGAAGACAAATCATAATGAAAAAGTTCCATCTAATTTGTGATGACCCATGGATTGATCACTCCCTCCAACTGACTCATGGCGTAGAATCGAGTCGTCGCCTATTATAGTCTACATCCTTTGTTGGCATGTCTATAGGATCCTACTTGCGACACCTGACTGTGTCCTCTACCACCACCACTGGTGAACTACAACTGTTGAGAACCCTAATGACTCTGCCTTGATTGTTGTGTCATCTCCTCATTCTTCATAGGGTAGAACAACTTCGTATGCCCGGTCTGTCCACACTTATAATAGGTTTTAGCCGTGTACCATGGCCTATATGGCCTTGTCACAGACACTGGCACTGAACTACATGCTCCAGCTGGTGGGAAACTACACCCTCTATCCTTGCTCAGAGACCATTGAGATGGTACCATTGAACTCTGCCACGAAGAAAACCTTGGCTTCTTAAGGCCTCTAGATGACTTTCCCTACAACTGAAATGGCCTCTTCTTAGATTGGCTTCATGCTTCTCAACAGCAGATCACTCGATCCTCCTCACTGTCCATAAAGGGCGAGAACCTCTCCCTATTTTCCAAAGAAGACACCATCATCATTAGATCCTTACTCAAGACCTTTTCAAACCGTCAGATCCCATCCTAATTCTTCAGTGCCATTTGATTCCAAAACCTCAACAACTCCATAAACTTCACCTCGTACTTGTGGATCGACATCGATCTCTGATGGATCCTATCAAAGTGTGAGATCTTCTCATCAAGATACAACTCTCAGAAGTATCACCTAACAAACTCCTGCCAAAACACCTTCCAACAGATCACTACTCAATGTTTTTTCTCCTCTTCAATGACCTCCCAATGGCCAACACTCCCTTCAACAGGTACACCACGTGCTTTACCTTGTCCTCCTTAGGGATATTGAGGATCTTGAAAGCCTTCTCAACCTCTATCAACCACATACTTGCATATGTCGGGTCCTCTATAGCACCTACTCAATTTCCTCCACATGTATCAACTTCTCAAAAGTCTTCCCAGATCCCTGGGATTCCGTATTGGGGACAATTGTCCTAGCTTGAGGTATGGGTGATTGATCCACCATATGCAAAACCGTAGTCATCAACTGTCCAAACACGAATTAGAAAGTGGGATTGTCCATGATTATTAGGTCGAAATGACACATTATGTGCTTCTCCAACACATATATATACAAACCACAACATACTACCAAAACACATGTTGATATACATCATATACAAAACACATCCCTTCCTAGATCAGAGAGTACAAGGGTGACACTAGGACTCTACTAAAACAACAAATAGAAACTATACAACCTTATGTGCCTACTGATCTCCAAGCTACTCTTCCTCAACAAAATGATTCTAACCATAACATTGACGACCACCTAAAAAGATGTGGGGATACATGAGGTGAGACCCGTGTCCCATCGAGAGATATAACTCACAAAAAATGGTTATTGTTACCAAAAATATATTATTATTAAATAGGATAAGAAGATTCAGCTAAATGAATAATTTAAACTGATTAAACAAGTTAAGAAGATTGAACAACTGTAATAGATAAGCAATGCATCATGATAAGAAGCAATTTGAAGAACATGTATAACAATTGAATTCTCTTATCACATTATCTAACAACTAAGTAGTATAAGAAATAAGGCAAGGGTAAACATCCAATGTGAAGTGTATTTAACCCAAAGCAGATATGCTACATGGTTATATTACATCTTTTACTAATGATCTAAGGATTTGAGTCATACCACACAAATCCAACTGACCACTTCTAAGTCAAAATTAGTGTCATACAAGATCTAGGAAGAACTGGAATCTAAGATCTTCTCACTGCTCATTCAGTACGAGTGAACACCACAGTGACATATCAGTCAAAGTTCCATCAACGACAAATAGTCAAGCTGAAAACACCTAGTCCACCTTGGTACAGGTCACCACACTAGACACCAGAGTATGAAACCCAACCATCACATATATAATCACCTAGACAGGACCGTGTGTGCTCTCACATCGAGGTATGAACGTGGTCATCCTCAACACACCTGAGGTCAAAATGACAAGGACACACAATCACTTGCATCTTGCATACTCAACATTATGCGTTCCAGGTACCCCTTAGGAATACTTGTTTCACCATCCAAAAACTTCTGAATCTGGAATAGATCTATGGCCAGGGAAACTACATGATTAAGGTTTCACTTGATTAGTTAAAGACAATTGGGTATCTTTTAACTACATCAATCAAGTACATACAAACCCTAGAAAGGTTCTACATGGATATGGGTAGATTGCAACTTTAGGAGATATAAAACACATAACACATAAACCTTATCACATCACCTCATGGTATCATATCATTGTCACACATGAGACAATCACCATCATCATACCACCACGGGATATCAATCCCTTATCATTACACAAAGCATATAACCTCAATTAAAATGCAAATCCACTACCAAAGTCATAAGACCATTCACATTATTTTTTGCAAGAACATTATTATCTCTCCACGCCACATCAAGGCTCATTATTATCACCATACAAGTGTCACATAAGTTTGGCTTAACCATGCATTTCATTAGCATGATGCTCATATGATAGCATATTATGGTTGCAATAGTTTAGGAGAGAGAAACTACACTATCATCATGCTAATTACTCAAGTAAGATGAACATTGTCACCATGTACTCAAATTAGGGTTAAGTATAGCAAATCAAACCAAATTAGAGGTTTCAAATCAGCATTACATGTGAACCCTAATTATCATTCTCTCCAACATTCTTGGAAGCACTTAGGTCAAACATCCTTAAAATAGAGTCATCCAAACTTCATGACCATAAGGACCAACAAACACCATCAGTCTCATAGAATAATAGTTTTCATCACCTGAAGAGAAACCTAGGTCACACGTTTCACAACCAAAGAGAACAACAAACATCATCATCAACCAAATGGAAGCCATTAAACATTGGAGACTAAAGACAGTGGCATCATCTTCATTGACTGAAGAGATTGGTCACCTTAGTGACCACTAAAGAGATCAACACTTAGTGACCCACATGTCATCAAAGGTCATCAATCGCATTAGGTAAAAGAATTCAACAACTATCATGGTGTAGAAACTTAACAACCAACACGACCTCAAAACCTCATCGACCACATAGGTCACAACTTGGTACCATCAAGAGGGAGAAAACTCATCAATCACAAGGTAAAATAGGTTGAACATTGCCATGAAATTGAAACCACCAAGGTACAAACCACAAGAAGAAAAAAGAACTAAAAAACCCTAAATTTGACCACCAACATGAGAAAAAGCAAAACCATGGCTTAGAGAGAGAAAAAAGGCCCTAAATTTGACCACAAACATGAGAGAAAGCAAAACCATGGCTTAGAGAGAGAAAAAAAGTTTCACTAACATGAATGTATAAAAAACGTACAACATTAAGCAAGAAAATAGAACATTGATAATGAGAAAGAAACCAACATCAAGTAGATGCATGAAATGATTACAACCTCCATCCTCAAATAAGATTTTGGGTTTCATCAAAGAGGGGTTTATTTATTCAAGATCATCATAGAACAGAAACCCTAGATCATAGATATCATCATTACTATACTTAGAACCACATTTTTAAGAATATATTATTTTAATGCAAGTGAAGTCCAATAATAATTGAGGAGAAAGTTATATAACTCGCCTTAGATATGAAGAACAACTCCAACAACAAGGAAACTCTAATAAAAGAGAGAGAACCCTAGCTTCATCACCTCCACTTCCAAGCTAGCACCCCCATAAAGAGAGAAGCAAAACCCTAGGTTAAAAGAACACAAGATAGAAAACAAAACCCTAGGTCGAAAGGACAAGAAAGAGAAGTTCTTCAACTCAACTTAAGCACTACCATGGAGAGCGATGAATTCCACCAAGAAGAGAGAAATCCTTCAAGGTCAAATCAAGCTCCACCATGGAAACTCCATGGGTTCAGCAAAGAAGAGAATGAAGTAGAGGGTAAGGAAAGAAAATGAAGATCATGAGAATGATTACTACCCTGAACCAAAAAGAAGAACAAAGGATCACCAAATGATCACCAAGAAAGGGTTTGTCCAAAACCTAGCTCACATGCAAGATGGATCAGACCCTAATGCTCTGCCTTCACCACCCAAAACAAGTGGATGATCTCCAAGAAGGAAGAGAGAAGGAAAGGGAGGAAAAGGGTTTAGTAGCACACAAAGAGAGGGGTTTATATAGCTAAGGGTTAGAGAGAGAGAAGGGAGGTTAGGTGTCATGCAAATATGTGCCATTTGTCCACCATATCTCATCCATGCAAGCACTAAGCTCATGCATGCATAAAGGGATTTGAAACCAAGAAAACTCAATGACCAACCTGGTCCAGGTAAACTAAGCGGTCGATAAGAACATGTAGACCAAAGAAGTTAAAAACCTAGTGAACACATAACATCCAAACCCTAGGGTTCCTTGGAGACCGAAGAGATGATCATTTCTCATCAACTAACAGGACCACTTAGATACACTCAAACCTCTTCGAGCATAGAAGACAAGGCCAAAGGAACATCTAGGTGATCAGTGAAACAAGGTTCATCGGTCAGACACAAGGAAAGTCAGCCATCCAATTAGGGTATCCAAGCAAACTATAAACCTCAACACAACATGCCACCTCATCATCTTAAGGCACCCCAAGGCTACTTTGGGGCGCCATTCTCTCAAACATGATGTCAATACATGCGAGGCACAACAAGCATGTGACAAACTACAAGAAAAACCCTGAACATGGGTAAATTGCAATTGGGTCCAAAACAAGAACATATAAGCATAACTAGCTCAAACAACATTGAAACTGGACCGAAATTGAAACATAAGCATGTGACATGTTATGAAAGCACATCACAAGGTTAGATTAAGGTTTTAAGCATTTAATTATGCTAATAAAGAAAGATCAACTAGAAATCTAGGTTTGGGGTCTTATAGTTACCATGTTGAGGTGAATGTGAATTTTAAACTTTCTTGTTGTTTCCATTATTTTCTAAAATGGTATTAATAAGTTTTACTACCCATTATAGTTATGATTCTTTTGTTTCAATTATTTACTAAGATGGTAATAATAACTTTTTTTAGCTGTTATAGTTCCAAAATATAGTGGAAGCTATGCTCAATGTTTAAAGATAGCACTTGTATGATTAAAGATGGCAACTTTTAGGCATAACATTTGTTCTATTCATATATCCCTCATACGTGTGAGCTAAACATTTAACCTTATTGAATATGTCACCATTTTTTTGAGGTCTAACTTCACCACCTTTTATTAATCATTCAAATCCTTTTCAGCATGGTTGATTACAAAAGATGGGAAGGAAGAGATGGTGCTAAACATAACACTACTCGAGACAGCCCTTCGGGCTAGCAGATGAGGTAGACCATTAGCTTGCCTCCTATAGTAACAAAACGTTACACTTGGGAAAGAAGAGCATACAAGAAATATGTTATCTAAGTAAGTTCCTAGGAGGTCCTTGCGCCTGGTTGATGATTTGATCAGGTTGATCACTACCTCCAAATCTGATTCCACCACTAGTTTGTTGATGCCCATTTCTTTTGTTGTTATGAGTCCTTCATAGATGGCCCACGCTTCCACACAACGCAAGTTGAGAAGGGAAGGTTTTCTCATGCCTGCAATCCTTTGAACCTTTCCATTTCTATCTCTCCAAATCATGATTGCTCCGTCGAAGTTCTGTATGCCCACCGCCGTGTAACAGTTGAGCTTGATGGCTTCTGACGGAGGGGGTGTCCACCCTACAGCAAGTGCTGCCGCTAGTGTCTGGATGATGCTCATTGCTACGGCTACACGATGGCCTCCGATCAGCTGCACAAGTGTTCGGTGGATAATGGAGGGCAGCTGAGATTTGTTGTTGAATATTATCTCATTCCTTCTAGTCCAAATAGTCCACATCGCTGCTATCATTTCTTCATCTTTCTCTTCTGGTCTTGTCCATGTCAACACAAGTATTGCATCGACTGCCCTTGCTCCTCGCACCTCCCTTACCCTAGCTTTTTTCTCCAGTGAATACTCTCTCCATTCCTCTCATGCATTCGAGCATCTGAGGAGGAGGTGGCTTACATCCTCCTTCTCCATCTGACAGAGACTGCAGATACCTGTCTCGTGGCAACGATGATAAAAAAGATGGCCAAGCATGGCACTGCACTCGTCGAGCAACTCCATAGGAAGTGTGCTACCTTCAGGATCAGGCACCTCTTCCATATAGCTTTCCATATAGTGTTTCCTCCTCCATTGTGGTCCTCGTCAGCTACCGTCGCTAGCCTGCCAGCTAGCCAGTAAGAGGAACATACAAAGTATTCTCCACTTCTGCTTGGCCTCTAGAAAATGCTTTCCTCTTCTCATGACTCACCCAGTGGTAGAGCCAACACTCTACTAGCAATCTCTGGTATGAAGAGCTCCTCCACTCGATCACTGTCCCATGACAGAGTTGTTGGGTCGATGAGTTGCTTAACCCATTGGATGGTCGGGCTGGTAACCCCATAAATGGATTCCAGGCTTCCGTTAGTATTTGGTATCCAGCGATCTGTCCAGATGTTGATATTTGATCTATCTCCTATCCTCCATTGCATGCCTTCTGTGATAAGACTCTTGGAGTTCCATATGCTTCGCCATGTGAAACTTGGGTTATAACCCCTCCTTGACCTCAGTAATGTATATGTTGGGAAGTATCTAGCCTTGAGAACCTTGTATACTAGCATGTCATGTCTATCGAAGAGTCTCCACACTTGCTTTTCTATAAGCACCTAGTTAAAGATATGTAAGTTTCTGAACCCCATTCCTCCTTGATTTTTTTGGCTTACATAGATTTTCCTAGCTAACCCATGCAATATTCCTTTCAGTTCCTTTAGCTCCCCACTAGAATCTTGATAAAGTGCTATTGATGCCATCTAGAAGATATGAGGGAAGTTGAAATATGCTCATAATGTAGGATGGGATAGCTTGTGCCACTGCTTTGATAAGGACTTCCTTTCCCGCCTTGGACATCAACTTTTCTTTCCACCCTTGCAGTTTCCTCCACACTCGTTCTTGGATGTAAGTGAAAACTTGTTTTTTTGACCTTCCCACCGCTGTTAGTAGCCCCAGGTATTTCCCATTTCTGTCCACCTCCTTCATCTGGAGTAGTCTGATACGTTCCTCCCTCTTCTCTCTGTGCACCCCTTTGCTAAACGCCACCTCAGTCTTGGATAAGTTGATCTTCTGTCCGGATGCCCGTTCATATTAGTTGATGATGTTAGCTATTTTTAGGCATTCTTCTTTAGTGGCCCTTGCAAAGAGGATGGAATCATCTTCAAAGAAGATATGGATATATGTTGTCCATTTTTTCTATCTCTTACACCATGAATCATATTTTTTTGTGAGGCTAAATGAAGGGAAGTAGAAAAAGCTTCTACACAAAAAATAAAGAGATAAGGGGAAAGAGGGTCTCCCTGGCGAAGTCCTATGGATGGTTGAGTCTTCCTGGTACGTTCTCCATTTATTAAAAAAGAGTGAGTCACCATAGACATGCAGTCTAAGGTCTTTTTCCTCCACCTTTCACCAAAGCCCACTTTTTCCTGAATGTGATTTACAAACTTCCATTCGACCCTGTCATAAGCTTTTGACATATCTAGTTTCAAAGAAATCCGTACCTTTTTGTTTCCTTTGCTCTCTTTCGGTGTGGAATAACTCATAGGCGATGAGTGCATTGCAAGTGATGAGTCTACCTGGAATGAAGGCACTTTGCTGTTCAGTCACTATTTTATCCATCAGAGGTCTCAGTCTATTGGCAGCTACTTTTGAAGCGGTTTTGTAAATGACATTGCACAAGCTGATAGGTCTTAATTGTCCAATCTCAGTGGGTTTATTTACCTTGGGGATCAATACCAATAGGGTAGAATTAATATCAAAAATACTTTTATCAGATTTCCACCTCCCTTTAATATAGTTTGCTACATCCTCCCCTACAATATGCTAGAACTTCTGAAAGAATAGAGCTTTCATCCCATCCGATCCCGGTGCTTTGTTGGGGTGCATGCTTTTAATGGCTGCTAGGATTTCAGAAGTGTCTATCTCCCTCTCTAGTCTTTCTTTGTCCTCCACATCAATTTTGGTCATCATTCCTTGTGTTTCTTCCTGCCACCCTGAAGGGTTGGAGGTCTAAAAGAGTTCTTGGAAGAACCCCATTATGATCTTCTCTATTTCTTCAGAATTAGTCATCGATTGCCCCTCTGCATTGTTTAGTCCTTCAATTTTATTTATTTTCCTCCTTTGGGATGCTTTATGGTGGAAATAGGTTGTATTTCTATCCCCAAATTTCATCTCATTTACACAGGCTCTAGCATGCCAAAAAGCTTCATCACGTCTATGCCACTTTTGTTGTTCACCTGTAAGAAATGTGCATCTGTCAAGGTTTCCCCAATCCGACGGTAAGGATTGTGCCTCCCCCAACTATCCTTCCACATCTCTAATCCTTTTTTTCATTTCCCCAAACTTATCATAAGCCCATGCCTTTAGTTTGTTGCGACAGAAGTGCACCTTTTCCTCAAGGCTCAATGAAAGTTGTTCCTCCCATACCCGTCTAACAATTTGCTCGCATATTTCATCTTCTACCTACATGGGTTCGAAAAAGAAATATTGCTGCCTTTTCCTTCTGTGTTTCCCTCTCTTTTCAGTGTTGACGATGATTGGGATGTTATCTGATTTGACTTTTGTAAGGTGTATCACTCTGGCCTGTTGAAATTTAGCCGCCCAGGCCAGGCAAGCTAATCCTCTGTCTAGTCTTTCCCGAATAAGAGTCTCTAGCGTTAAACCCCTCTATCAAGTGAACATGTTTCCGTTGTACCCCATATCTGTGATATCACAGTCATCAATCATATCTCGGAAGTTTGGAATATACCTCAGCGGTTTTGGTGGCCCCCTGCTTTTCAGAATTTGAGGCTATCTCATTGAAATCTCCAATGAACACTGTAGGAAGAGGCGACACAACTTTTAGCTTCCTCATTAAATCCCAAGTTCTGTACTTCTGTTGCTGGTCTGCCTAGCCATATATCCCCACTGCTCTCCATGCATCATGTGTGCTTGTAACCGATACTTCACAGCTGCAGTGGTGTTGGGAGTAGGATACTATATTTAAGCCCACATCTTTCCACCATAACCCTAAACCTCCCTCTCTCCCCATACTATCTATACAGATTCCCTCTGTGAAACCACATTTTCTTTTGACTACTTCTAGATCAACACTCACCATCATAGTCTCCATGAGGAAGACTATGTTTAGGATCTCCCTCCAGCACCAAGACCAGAGAGCATTCACTGTGTTAGGGTGGCCCAACCCCTGACAGTTCCAGCTCATTATGTTCATTGTTGTTCATGGGGCTGGTGTGTCCTAGTCTCCGCTACTTGAACTATATCAGTCCCGAGGAAAAGTGCTGCTATTCTCATGCCTTTGACTCTCTTTCCCGCCTCCCCGACATGTATCATCTCGTCCACTTCCATGTGACAAAGATCGGATTTTCTATTACGTTTCTCTTCTAGAGTGATCCATTCAAAATCAGATTCATGCACTCCCAGTCTTTGTGCTCTTCTCATCTTGTATACCCATGGTGGCTCCTTCTTCATCTTTTGGTCTTCCCTTGCCTTCTTTGTAGATTTCTTCTTTGCTTCCTTTACCTACTGTGCCCTCATTCTGACCACTCTGTGCTCTTTCATTATGCATGCAATGGAGCCATCATCTGCTGGCTTGACATGGCTATATTCTACTACTTCCTCTTGCCTGACGTTTGGAATCTTATGTCCTTCTTCTCCTTGTTTCTTTAGGGTTTGAGGAACAACTTCCCTTCTTTCCAGAAGTTCTTCCCTCATATACTGCATCTTCTCTGCTTGAGTCCCCTCTCCTGGCTGCTTTGTGGTCTTGAGAATTCTTATACTGTATGACGAGACCTCTTCTTCGTCTTCATGTTCCTCCCTACTCATCGCCTACTCTTGGATCATCTGCGCTTCTGGGAATAGCTTTCCCAAATCGTACTCAGACTCCTTACTTTCTCCTCCAGTAGCCTTTGCCTTGTTGTGTGTTCCTCTGTCTCACTCTAGCTAGACTTCATTGGACTCTTCTGCCTTGTCCTTTGATCTAGATGCCAATTCCTTGCTATCCTATTGTAAATTGTTCTTCATCTGGCCTTGCCTTGGTTTATTATTGAAGATGATTTGTTGTTTGACTCTTTTGTTGCCATGGATCTCCTCCTACAATGAGATTTATTGCTTTCTTGGCAATGCTTTCAGCTAGACGCCCCACTGTGGTCCCCGATCATCATCCTCATCGCGTTCTCCACAGTCCTTCTCTACGTGACCCAACCTTCCGCATTGATGGCAGAAGTTTGCAAGCCTTTCATATTTGATTTCTAGATTCATTATATTGTTTTGACTCCCCCTAACGCGTAGGACTCTCTCCAAGGGTTTTTCTACTTCCATACTTACACGATCTCTCGCTGAGGACTCCCAACCCAACTCATCGATGTCCAGGTCTATCACCTTCCCCAGCCTGCTCCAACGCCTTCCATGGATTTCCTTGATCGAAGCCTTAATAGGAGCTCGTATATTCTGATCCAGAAGGGGCTGTGCATGAGTTTGATTTCTCCTATCTACTCTTCATCCTCAATCTCTTTGAACATTAGTAGTTTGTTATCAAAGTTCTAGGATGCCCCATCTATTAACTTTTGTTTGTCCCACCAATCCAATAATTGGATCACGAACACTTCACCCTCTAACTACTTGAAGGTCACTCTATTGACAAGTCCCCACACCTATGCAAGTGTGCGCCTCATCGCCCAGAAGTTTGTTGCTCTTTCAGATAAGATGCGCGCCACCAGTGCCAGCCTCAGGTGTTCCGTCTTGCCTTCCTCTAGTTGTCGACTGATCTCTATCGTCTCCTCTTCTTCTCATGTTAACTATATCTTGGAGTAGTTCATGGCTAACTCATCCGCCATGGTGGAGACAGTACCAGGAAGATCGCCTTACTCTTAAACCTACAAGAGAAGAAGACCCTAAGGTAGAATAGGATTCCACCTCAGGGAAACTCTAATCGCCGCAACACAATGCTTAGAGATGGCCGCGGGGGAAGAGTTTGACGATGTCGCCATCTTATGTGCAATAATGAGGAATTGTGCTAAGTTGGATGCTTTTATTGATCATATGAAACTTGATAGATTCTAGAGTTTCTTTTACTTGACGAATGTTTTAGTTAATATTTATGTCTTCTTTACATATCTGGTTTAATTTGAAAATATGAGTAAGTAACCTTAATAATTAAGCAAAACCCTAATGACATGGTGATATGTTATCATATAATTGTCCCATTGTTCAAAAAATGCTTATTGTAACTACTAGCCTTGTAGCAATCTTGCATTGTGAGAAAGTAATCAAAGTCATATACTTTTGAGTATACAAGGGTTAGTTTCCTTAATACTAACATGTTGGATATGTGTATGAGTACAATTGAGGTTGTATCTCTAATGATACACAATAATGTGAATGAGAAATATTATGTGATGGTATAGGTCTTAATACCCAAGAGATAATGTTCTACCTTTTTTGAGTGACCATGAAAAACCTAATGTTGTAGGTTGGCCTTTGATTCCATACTAATAGGTGTTTTGTTTAATGAGCCCCCTAATCAATATACTCACACTGTTCGAGGCATGGAGGGTTATCATAGACGCCAATAATCCTATAATTTTACTTGGTGATGTAGGGGACTGCGTAGTAACTATCTAGTAGTTTGAGTGATGAATTTAAAGATACCCATGGGTTAATATTACAATAGAAAATCAATCTATCTCATTATATAACTGTTTAAGTATCTTGGAGATTCACTTGTGATTCTATTACCCTTTAAAGTAGTACTTCTCAAGATCCTATATTGCATCCATTGTTGTTTCTTACCTTATGGAGACTTATTATGTATTATAAATATCCCTTACTTATGCTCATAATAGTAGGATTGTATTCATGGAATGCTTTACTATAGACATATCATATTATTGAGAAAAGGGTCTTAGTATTGTTGTTATCTACATCTTTTAGAAGGTCATCCATATTTCTGAGGTTTCAACAATGAGGAGCCTCCCTTGAATGGAAAATAGCTGATGCGGTTGGTGGTGTCTTGGACTCATCCTTGTACACTCGAGTCCAGACAAGATGGTTTTGTATAAATATGTATGAACTAATCAAGTTTTGTCTTGCATGACATGTGGTTGGAGTTTTATCTTATGTTTTTTCCTTATCTTGTTGGTTAATGATTTTGGTTATTGTTGATCAACATTTTGTTTTGAGTAATGTTGATCACTTTGGCAGGGGTAACACATTGAGTATCTCGAGATAAGAACCTAACTCTAACCTTAATATTAAGAGTAAAGTAAATGTAAGTACTACTACTATTTGATGAAGGATTCATGAACCAAAATGATTAAATACATCTTAACTTAAGAGTACAAAGAAATTTGAAGTTATGGGATGAAGTTCATAAGAATGTTCTATAAATTATTATTTGTGTACTCTAAGTGCATTTATAATTGATATTACTCTATAGCTAAGTAAATTTATATGGAATAAGCCATGTGTTGTATATCGACCTGATTTTGATATAGTAAGTAATTAAATATGGTTATATGCTGATAGTTTTGTGGGTCCCAATGTCACTGTGGATATTTATTAAAAGTGTGTGATAGAATGAAATGAGAACAAATGTGATGGGATACACATGTCATGTAATGATTCATATCTCAAAAGCCCAAATTAGGGTAAACTCTTGGGAATGCGATTATATCTTAGCCTAATAAGCACGGATGACAATTCATATGAATTCAGGTGAGAACATGAAAGAAATATGTATATTGTAAATGAGAGATTGTTATAGTTAATGTCATAATGATTAGTTGATGTATTTCTTTTTAATACTATTCAAAATCATGACATTCTAGTTGTGTGAAGAGACATGAAAATATAAGTAAAGAATTGAAATCTTTTTGAGATTGGTAAGAGGATTAAGTAAAATTTGAAATGATGTTTTCATCCAGTTAGGTTCCCTAAACACCGTTAGTTTTCCTTAAGGTACATAATGTGAAGGATTTTCTTGTAGAAATCACTATATCATGAGAAGGATTTAAAGAATATGGTTCTAGAACTTGAAGTCTAGACCACAAGGATTTAGCGATGCATCACACACCGTGATTATATCCCTAATCATTTAGTTTAAAAGTCTATGTCATGAAAGAATAGAATACAATAAAATGTAAATCGTAAAACATGATAAATATTCTGAGATGAGATACTCAATTATGTTTGTACCTATCTCTTGTATCCAAGATGAGGAAATTCTGGTAGAGCAGTTGAATTCCCTACCTTAGACTCTTTAGGCAAACTTATGGGGCTATCTTGGGGTGGTTGGTTAAACCCTAACATAATGATAGTTAGTCTTGACACAAGAATTGGGTGTGGAAACTCATACTCGATGAGTTATGAGCTATGTAGTTTTATAAAAGGATGATATGTTGTGAGAAAATTCGATGAAAGTACGTTATATTCTATTTTTTAGTATTATATTAATCTCAAATTATTGAATATATATTTCTTATATGATACATCAATCACTCCTTACTCATAAGATAAAATTTTGTTTTATTTTTAACTTTTTGCTATGCAATTTGATTGGTAAAAGTTAGGTTATAAATGAACTCTGATATCTTGTTTATGGTTAATTTGATACCTATTTTAATTATTATGGATATCTAATTATATTTAGATTAATAAATTGATATATTTGATTATAATACCACTCTACTAAGAGGATTTTTGTTATGAAACTATTTATATCTATTTTCTTGTCAAAAGATGCTCTTCAAGATAGTAAAGAGTTAAAACGTGACATAAATACATGATTTTTTATTAATAAATTTATTTATAAGAATTATAATTGCATAATGATATAATTTTGCATTACACTTGCAAAAATATTTTCTAGTTTCTTTCTCACATATATTTTAATACAATTCTCCTAATATATGTTACTTACATGGAGCAGGAAGTTATTTATCACTGGGGATATGTATGAGTCTCATGTGGTTATTTTAAATGTTTTTATGAATACTATTATTCTATAGAGAGGTTGTAGTAATGAACATATGAATACAATAGCTTAGATTATAATATACATGAAGTTTCACTTTCTCAGGTGGATTGTTTGTCAAGTACTGCTTCTTTGATGCATATGTGATTTGATGTAAACTGAATAGGATATGAGAAATAAGATCTGATTTTTGTTTTAACACATAAATAACTATGATCTACAAGGTAGACATGCATTATTGATTTGATCACTGAGATTGAATCTTATTAGATAAACTCCTCAAACCATTATCTCAATCACCAGTGTTATAGCTTATATAAGGAAAGTGGTCGAAGGAATTCTTTTTATCCATTAAATGAGAGATGTCGAGTTTAGTTATTTCCACTAGATGTATTAAGTAATGGGACCCCTTTTCCTATGTTTTTAATAATCACACAAGATGCCTTGAAAAAACACATCGAGGAGTTAGCACAAAATGACAATATTTCTAGATTCACTACTAGGGGTGAGGGGAGGTTCTATCATACTTCATGGTCATATACAATTTCATCTTCCCCTCGACATAGAGGGGAGACTCTAAATGATATGAAGGAAATTGTACAAAAATAGTTAACATGATGAATTCTATAAACTTCTAAAGTAATAACTGAAACCCTAAAAGAGAACAATCATTATAGCACATTATTGCAAATTTGAGGTTCAACCCAATTCTATATGGGGTTTCCTCTCATGTTTGGTGGGATAGTGATAAACAATTATGATTACATATTATGAAAATTCTTTAGGAGAGTGTACATCTATTTTGTCTTGATGCTATCATTCTTGAGTATAATCATGTTCAACCGATCAGTTGCAAAGTACATACCTTTCCATAAAATGAAAATTTTTGTTATTCATTTTGACATACCAAAAAAAAATTAAACGATGACGAAAACTTACTGTGGGAATGTAAATAAGTGATAAAAGATCGGATTGAATATGTTGGGAGAGAATCTACCTCCCCCTTGAATGATGGGGGCCTATGGTTATCCAAACTCAGAGTAAGAGTCAAAACCATCTCTTATGTAGGTTGTAATATGTATTATCCAAGGCCCCCACAATGGTTAAGATTTTGTCAAGATACTATTTTTTAGTTGTAACTAGGATATGTGAATTGAATATCCATGGTTATAAATGAAATCTAGAGTAACTTATATTTCTAGAGAAGAATTTAGGGGGTATTTGTGACGTAAAAAGAATACCATATGAGACGTTGACAATGTAATTGCCATTGTGGTTTGCATCTTGGGGTGATTTTATAAATGAGTAATTAGACAATAGAGAATGTAAGGAACATACCCCATCTTCTAATAAATGATATTTTATACAACATTAGATTTTATAAGAAAGCTCCTTGAATCAAAAAATTACAAGGGGTCAAGAGGATATTAGCCCTAGTTTTGATATTAACCATCAAACTATTGATATACCAATATGTTGTTACATAGAAGAAATTTTTTCTCCCAAAAAACAATTGAGATTGTAATAAGAAAACAAAGATAAGGTCTAGTTATGGGGGACTCTCCATCCCTCGAATGAACTTTAATAACTCTCTTCCTATGAATTCAACTACATTTACTTGGAATGACAAAGAAAAATGATACCCACAAATTCAAGAATTAGAGTTTGCACTACTCTCGAATATTGGGTAATTTATTCGATGTAGGACTAGGGAAATCCCTAGCGCTTAGCACAGAGTACTCGTACAAAGTTTGTTTACAAAGTGGGAACAAAACAAAATGAGCCCGTAGGTCTAAACTCAAACGTACTTGTATATAGTGCCTTTCTGACCCAGGTCCATTTATAGCAACCAAAATCCAAGGCGGCAAGATGTACAAGACTACTTAACAAAACTCTATAAATAGATCAACCATCCGGGTCAAGCCACATGCGGCTATCCGAGCAAGGAAACTGCTCACAATCGATCCAAATGGAAAAGGGTGCAAGCGTGCTCAGCCAAACCCTTCAAGAGTGTATGGGTGGCCCCACATCATTCAGCTCTGGTCCGGGTGCGCATGCTTCTCCATGAACTACAACGTCAGTGGCAAAGCATCACCCAGGTACATCTCTTCAGTGGACATCCCATGCCTGAAGAAGACACAACGGGAGTCCAACCTTCCATGTGCTGTGTGCGAAGATGATGTTCTTTATGCCCTCCTGATCAGCACAACAAGCATTGCACTGGACATACCTTGTTCCCCATGCCTCGTCTTGTCCTCTCCATCCAAATGAAGTAAGTAGCAGCCGCCAAAATGAGGAAGCACATGTCTCGTGTGTGAGCATCATGCCACATGCTGACTTCATCTTGGTGCAAGCACAGGTTAAGACTGTTAGCACATGGCTGATCTCTAGTAAGTGTCGACGACACCCTTGAAGCGTATTGGCACTGGAAGAACAGATGTGCAACATATGCCTCCCCATTATTGCATACTGGGCAAGTGATGGTGTAGTTCAGGTTCCAACCCACCACCAGATCAGTCGTGAGTAGGCCTTTGTTTCATGCCTTGTGGAATGCCGTCGCCCAGCGTGGAATGCATTGCCCATTCCATAGTGCAGCCGAGAATGGGCACTCAGTTCTGCGCGGGTGGATGACCTCCCAAAAGTCAGGAAATGCATCTTTGTGGGAATGTACACCTCTCTCATTTTGGATATATAGATGCTGGAAATCCCTATACTCCTCCACCATCCTTCTCCAAGTGCATGAGAAGCCTTGTTGCATCGAGTGTTGCACATCCAGAGTGCATCCATAACGTCTCCTCATCCACCGCGTCCATACAGAGTCACTGTTGGTGAGGAACCAATCCACCCTCTTTCTCGTCGCCCACTTTACCATGTTTTGGAAGTTCTTGAGACCCATGCCACCTTCCGCAATTGGGAAGGACATCCTTTCCTAAGAGATGGTATACAACTTCCCACCCCATAGGAAGTGGCTGGCTATCATCTGTAGTCTATCCAAGACGACGTTGGGGACATGTCCTTGCATCACCCAAAAGGTAAGGAGGCCCATGATATTGGCTTGTGTGAGTACCAGTTTGCCCGCAAAGGACATGCGGTGTATGGGCCATCTATCGATCATCACCCTCAGCCTATCTATGCATGCACCATAGCAGTGTGTATAGATCGTGCCAGCTGTGAGCGGGAAGCCCAAGTAGGTGCAAGGAAGGTCGTGGATGGGCATACCAATCGTAGAGGATAAAAGCCCGCCCATCTGTCTAGCCGATTTAGAAAGGAACACCATCAATTTAGAGGGGTTGGCATGCAAGCTTGTGATGGAAGCAAACTTCTCAAGGCCCTCTCTAGTAGCTCATAGTTTGCCAACTGAGTCATCAAGGAACATAAGGACGTCGTCGACGAAGATTAAATGGGACAGTACAGAGGTGTCTCTCACCTTGAATCATTTCAGCCTATTTCCATGTTCCATATCTTCCATGATGAGCATGTGTTGCTACATGACAAGGGTGAAGAGTAGAGGTGACAATGGGTCACCCTACCTTAGGCCCATGTTGCTCATAAATAGCCCACTCGGTTGCCCATTGATAATAACTGATAACGAGGCAGATTGTGTGCACTTCTGGATCCATCTAACCCATGCAAATGGGAAGCCATACTCCTCGAGCAGCATCCAGAGACTTGCCCACACCACGTGGTCGTATGCCTTTGAGATATCAAGCATGATGCACACCTTTGGTTTATTCCTTTTCAACTCAAAGCTGTGTAGGAACTCACCCACAAGTTGCGAACAGTCTTCTATGTTTCTCCCAGGGATGAAAGCCCCCTGGTTTTGAGAGACAAGCGTTGGAAGCACAGCTTTGAGTCTCGCCGCAAGTATTTTCTCCCATATTTAATAAAGCACACCACAACACGCAATGGGACGAAAGTCCCTCATGGTAGAAGCCATAGTTCTTTTTGGAATAAGAGCTAGAAATGCAAGATTGCATTCACGAAGCATACTCCCTCCCTCAGCAAGCCATAAGATGGCCTTATACACATCATTGCAAATGACTGTCCATGCATCTCTATACCCCCTAGCATTGAAGCAGTCCGGGCCAGGGGACTTATCCACCCCTATTGATTACAACGCCTCCTTCACTTGTAAAGGAAAAATCGTGGCACACAGGTTTGCCTTCTACGTGTCATTGAGAACCTTTGTTGGCTTCATCATGTTGGGCGGTTGGTGTTGGCGCTGTCCATTGTAGAGGTCCTTGAAGAACTGAAAATCTTCCATGCATAGCGTGTCATGGGTGCCTACCCACTGGCCATCCTCCGAGATGAGTTCATGGATCATTTGCTTGATCACCTTTCTTTTAACCACACCTTGGTAGAAGGAGGTGTTGCGTTCAACATAAGTGATCCATTTTGTGTGACTTCTCTGGAAGAAACATCATTCCTCTGCCTTGTCCAACACCTCTAGCCAGGCTCGCAAAGTCCGCTCTTCATCAATCAACATTTGGTTCATTGGCTGGTTTTGCAACTCCTTGCAGACATTGTCAAACTCATGAAGGGCATCCCTTTTGAGTTTAACCACATTGCATTTGTCGGCCGCCCATCTCTTAATGCACTTCTTAGTGTGTTGTAGTTTCTTGGCCAAGACAAACATAGGATTGCCTTCTACTCCTAGGCTCCATCCCTCCTTGAGAACATCTTGATAGCCATCCCATTTGAGCCAACAGTTGAGTGAACGAAAAGGCTTCTTTTTGTGCGTCGTGAAGTGGCCGAGCAGCCGTGTAACTAACATGGCATGGTCGCTGATCACCACTGAGAAGGCCAACCTGACTGTCACATCTCCAAAGAGCTGTGATAAGGGGTCATTGTCCAGCACTCGATCAAGCTTGCATGCAACCCTCCTTCTTTTGTCTTGTAAATTGGTCCACGTGATGTCCCCCCTTGCACAGGGAGTTCCATCAGGCTAGAAGTAGCTATGCTGTTGTTGAAGTCCATGATTGCTGGAAGACCTCTTTCTCATCCTCCCTTCTTTTACCAAGTGAAGCGTGTGCAATTGAAGTCTCCCATCAGGATCCATGGCCCGCTGACCATGTTGGATAGATTGTTGAGGTTAGACCATAGCTCTCTACGCTCCATTGTCGTCGTGTGTCCATACACCACAGTGATGGATAACTCTGCTCCCCCTTTGTCATGGAAGCATGTAGGGATTATCTAGGGGGTGTATTTGATGAGCACCACATCCCAAACCTTGGGGTCATAACCCCAACAGATGCGTCCAACGTCCACCTATTCATGGTTAGAGAGAAATCGCCAACCAGCCAGGAATAGTGTTTTTACCTTGGCAATGTTGCCCCTCATGATGTGAGTTTCCTTGATGGTAGCAAGAATGGAATTTGCTTCATGGATGGTTGTTCTAATCTCACCTTGATGGTAAGATTCCACACCTCATCTCCCATTCCATGTGAGAAGTGTCATTTGGACACCTTGGCCGCGTTGTAGTCCGTCACGCGGTACCAATTTTTTGCTAGCTTGCTCGCAGCCTCATGATTGCGTGCCTTGCTCTCTTCCTACTGTCACACCTTCCTTCTCCTTTCCTTCCTCGCCCCCCTGTCCTCCTACATGGTGTCCTTAGAGGTGTCCTTCCCCACATGGTTCTTCTTAAGAGGTCCCCTCTTGTACTTGGGATCCACCATATGGTGTTCGGGATTCTTGTGCGCCTTCTTCGGTCTTGTGGCCTCTTCCGCAGACTTGTTGGATAAGGAACCCATGGAATCCATGCGGGCAAGTCCCATAGATGCATCAAGAGTATGATCCAAAGGTTCGATCGATTCATCATCCTCAAACATGAACGGGACAACGACACTAGTGGTACCCCTCTCCCCCTTGCAGATTTGTCTGATGCGAGTGGGCTCTCCAATCTGATAAGGATCACATTATCATCCAAGCTAAGGATGTCATTGATGGTCGAGGATGGTGTGATGATTGCCCCGGGTATGTATGGGCATATGATGTTCAGTAGGTCCTCCTCCAAGAAATGTAGACATTCCTCGTCGTCTCTGTCTGTGGGTGCATGCCCATGAGGTACATGGCCGCAGTCATGGTCTATGCAAAATCACTGATCATCGCATCCGCAATTAACGCGTGCAAACCCATCACATCGTCTTGAATGGCATTCGTAACCACGAATGTCCCATGTGGTTTTGGTTTTGTGGACCCCATTGTCCGCTCCAGCTGGCCTTCCATACCGATAATGTGTTGGTCACCATGTGCCTCCTCATTGCTCGGATCACTAACGGCTTGCAGGTGAGTGTTACTATCACGTTCAAAGTCTGCGTTGGGCTCTGATTCAAAAACGAAACAAGGCTCCCAAACATTGTAGAAGTCCTCATTTCCCTCCTTACCCTCCTTCACGTGTAACGTCTTGGAAGGTGAATCATTGAGATCAACAATCAATTGGTCCATATTATGAATATTTTCCAAACTAATTGCTGATTCAAACTTAGCATTATCATGGATTCCCAAAATTAATGGTGTTTTTGTGGATCTAGGAAAGTCATTTGACCGACTACTAGACTCCACCCTCTCCGTCGGCATGACTGGTGCCACCGCTGAGGTCGTCGTATGATTCTTACCATCATCGGTAGTCCTCCTATCAGCCAAGTTGTCATCGGCCACCTGATTCTCTTCCACCGGCATTTCACTGATTCGTCACTATCGTGAAGGTGGTGGTCTTCTTGAGCGCGACTGGCCTGTTCTCTCTCTGTGCCATCATGAATAGCACATTGATCTTCAGTGTGCCCGAATGTGCTGCATCTTTTGCACCATCAAGGGTAATATTCATATTCTATAGGACCTGGGATTGCCTCTCCTTCTTCCACCCAGAGGTCAATAGAAAGTGG
The DNA here is from genome assembly GCA_963693085.1 of Alisma plantago-aquatica. Classification (NCBI taxonomy): domain Eukaryota; kingdom Viridiplantae; phylum Streptophyta; class Magnoliopsida; order Alismatales; family Alismataceae; genus Alisma; species Alisma plantago-aquatica. Next base: position 85,762,595 of record OY856409.1, on the reverse strand, counting down.
TGGATCCTTGTCCGCCAAGAACTCGATCAACACCCTCGCATAGTCGATATTAGTTCCCCCTGTCGTCCTCACATCCATGAGTAGAGGATTTCCTAGGAAACTCACCGCAGTGCTAAGGATGTCCATCGAGTTTAGAAATCCAAGAGATGGGAACTTAACCCAGCAAGGGATGGTGGACATAAGGTCTCTTTCCAAAGATGTCATCGGTCTCCATTGTTGCATCAGCACCACTGTGCCATCATAAAACCATTGCCTAGCCACCATCTCTCAATCCTGATTTGTTGTTTCTTCGAAAGAAGCAAAGAAGAAACCATTCTCCTTCTTGGTCACCTCTACATGAACACTAGGTATCCACAAATGTTGTACCCAGGCCTTCATGGGGATGAGGTGAGGGTTTGCGTTGAAAACATGGAAGATCAGCGTGTTTTCCCACCTTCCTTGGATTTGATCCAGGTGTGTCTTGCGGATCATGGCCACCATCTTGTCTCTGCCATTGTGCACCAATGGGATCTTCCTTAGAGGAAGGTGTGGTGAGTCCACCCCAAGGGTTTCCTCACCCAAACCTCCCTCCACCCAAGAATTAGGGTTTGATTTGAAGGACCAAACCATGGCATGTCTACCTCCTCTTGTGGCTAGCACCACAGACGAACCATCATGCTCATTGTCAATTGCTGATAGGAAGGACCGAGTCTATCCGCATGAAGGTCTGAGGAGCCAGATCTCCTATCTGCCACCGATGTCTACCTACCGCCGCCTCTCCATACACCACTTCTTCCCCATGAGCCACCCACCGAAACACATTCCTATGCTCGCTCCTCGGCAACAGGGACAACAATGTCAGCTGCCACCCCTTTGCCCTTCTCCACCCATCACTCCTCTTCCATCCACGCTTCCACATCTTGAAAACCTCCCCGATCCATCGATTTCCTACCTCCACCACAGAACGATCCTCCTCCTCATCCTCTTCCTGCACCTCCTCTTCCTCCATTATGGGCCGCCGATCCATTCTTCTCTAGCTCCTGTTGTCTCTCCAATGCCAACGTGAGCCTGACACCATAGGTACCCTTGTTCTTCCCATGTTGCACCATGATAGTAGCAACCGACTAGCGAGTGCTAGGTGGCCGGAGATGGTAGGTGCCGACCTACATTACAAGGTGTTAATCTATGAGTTTGCACTACTAAGATTGCTTCTGCATGTGAATTATTTGAGTTGAGAGATGTGGAGTCAAAACCTAGTCTTCAAATGTAAAGTATCTAGGAAAACTTTGGTTTGGGTAATGTGTATTTTGTGCAATGAGTTGTTTATTAGGAACATTGCATTATGACACATCATTTTGGAGTGATGTACTTGTAATCTAAAGATGGAGGTTAGGTTTTTTAAACTATGAGGCATTCCTATTATACTCCTTTACGTACATGGATTGACAGGTGTAAGAGTATATTTGAGGGTAAGAGGATGGATATAGCCACATCTAGAAATGGGCAAGACATATTCTTAGAGTTATATAAATAGACATCACATTCCTAGAGGTAGGGAACCACAACCTTCAAGGTAGGTGGATATGAGAAAAAATTAGAGGAATTTGGGATTGACAGAAGCCTTTTCCTAGTTTTTGGGTTGGACAAACCCTATGTGAGTTTCTAAAACCTCAATATTAGGCTAATATATTGAAGGACATAATGAGTGAATTATATAGGTAGATCGATTATGGGAATTTTATATAAAGTGAGTGATATGTGGTTAGAGGCTTTACGAGTTTGGTTAGGGGTTCTAACAAGCTAGGATCTTGTATGGGGGCGCTTGAGGTGTTCTTAAAATATGTATAGACACATGTCGCTTATGAGTTTTGGCAGACATAGGTAATGTGAGACCAGTGCATATCTTGAAAGATTTGAGGTTTCCCATTGAAGATCTAGATATATATTTGAGTATTATTCTATTTTTCTGCAAAATTATAATGAAACTATGTATACAAAGATTAATAGAATGACATGTAGACTAGTTGAGGAGCTAGTCTGCTTCCTCAATGAGACTTCATGCATCTTGTAGAAAGAATCCTCTAGTATGTGGAGTTTATACATTAGAAAGTGTAGAATATCCTACATCACTTGAATTAAGAGGTCAACCACATATGCATCATGAGATACTTACAAATATATTATTAGAGTAGGTCACAAAGTCTAGAGTTGTTTTTTTGATTAAAATAAAAGTAGCTAGGAAAACTTGGCTTTTAGTAAAGCATATCTTGTACATCATCTTGTTTAGTAGGAGCACTGCATCACAAAAAATCCTTAAGGATTTTTGAACTTTGTAAATTAAAATTGGAGGTTAGGATTTTGAAAGTGGGGTTATTCTTTTTATGACTCGTGCCATACTTGTCTCTAATCACAGAATTATATAACCCTAGTAAAAATTGTGCTTGTTAAAATGTAATGATCTTGTTAATGAAATTCGATTTTGATATTAAAAATCATGTGTTGGTGTAAAATTCAAGAGAATTCAAATATGAAGCTTAAGAAAAAAGAATTGATCAAATTGGAGTTGAAATGAGCAAGATGCAACCTTTTTAGTTCTCATGTATAGTCTCCATCGGATGACAACTGGTGGATGTAGATTGAAGGTTGGTAAGGTTTGACAACTGATGGATGAAATCAAAGGTTCCATTGAAGTTGGAAAATAATGATTTCATAGAACTCCTAAACCAATGGATTTAGATCAATGGTTTCATGAAACCTTAAAATGATGGTTTTGTTTATGTTTAGATCGATGGTTAGTAAGGTAGTCTCCTACAAATGGTTTCCCTACTATCATAAAATTGTTGGAAGGAAGTGAAGGAGAAATAGTCAATTGTTTTGTAGGAAAACATCTTGTGAAGGTTTTTGCTAGGTGTTGTAAATTGATGTCTGGTCGAGTTAGTGCCTTTTGATGGATTGACTATTGAAGTCAATTAAAGGTAGGACTCTATGGATGGCGGCAATTGATGGTTCAATGGATATACATCATGGAGATGGTTTGTCTGATGAACGTCAATTGAAGGAGGAGCATAAGGGATGGTTGGACAATCAAAGGAGATAATTGACTATTTTACAGACTGAAGATTCAACCATATGATGGCTAGAGTGTGCCACTCAATTGCATAAATCGTGAGATCCTTAGATCTCTATAAATAGGCTAAGAGAACTGATGGGACGAGAAGCATAGATGTGCTTCTATCCATAGAAGAATTTGAGTGGAAACACATAACACAATCATGGAGGCGATATATAGTAGAATAAAAAGGAAGAAGGCTTAGGTCGACATAAATCGAAGGATATTCAATGGTTTTCAGTTGGTAAGTAGTTTTCAACTGCATATCTCTTTCGTTTTCTCATTTTTTTTATTTGAAGAGCATCACTAGTCCTTGAATGGATTATTACAACCATTAACTTCTTCATCTTCTACCTTTGGCCAAGTTTCTCTGAGGTTGGTAACCTCTAGAGGATCGGTTTTAAGCAAGTTTCACATCATCCGAAATTTAGAACATACCTATGTGAGCTAGAACCTGAGTTTGATGGATACAAATATGAAGATCAATAATCTAGGACAAGCTTTGTGAGTGGAAAATTACCTCTTAACCCTAATTTACAATATGTAAATTTGAAATAATGGATTCTCAATATTGAATCCTATTCAGTAATGTCTATGATAAATTTTCTAGGAATGTATAGTGAATTTCAGAGTACGAATGCCTTATTAATTATATTTTGTCATAGATACAATATGGAAAGATTGATGTGCAAGATGTTATGTAAGACATGTGAGGATTGGTGGTATTAGGGGCAACAGAGAAGTCAGGTTTTTCCTAATCAGATCTAAATGATAGATTTATGATTTACAAGAATGATGAAAGTTGTAAATTTGTCAAAGGATTTTGTGTGAACTACTTAATTAATGAAAGTAGGGTAAGTATTTGAAACAATTATGATATTGTAAAAAAAATCAATAGATGATAGATGTTCTAAACACTGTAAAATCCTCATAGTCATCCTGTGTTGTGGCAGGAAACATGCTTCATGTCTAGAGGTATTTTTTCCAAGTTGAGTTAAGTCAAAGTGCATCCGTGGGGTATGGGGATCTAGGCAAGTGAGAAAGGACTCCTTAAGTGATTTGTATCCAACACCGATCAGGGATTCTAGTGGTCAGGCAGAGTTGTATCGATTAGTGGACATCTTTTGTAGGTTCACTAGGGCAAAACAAGCCTAATGACTTTGACTCCCTACCTGAGTACCCAGGTTGAGAGGAGGAGTTGAGATACCCAGTCACTCCAATTAGTCGCCAAGAGCTATATTTGGCGATGCCAGCTGCAAACATGGTATTGAGATTAAAGACTTAGCTTCCTGGGCATGCTTCTAAGTCTTGTACATTGGTATTATAGAAGGTCGTTGCAAAGGTTGAAGGAGTTTGGGCCTTTTGATCAAGTATCAACTGTGTTTGTCCCCTCACTTAGTGAAAACCAGACTAGAAGAAAGCTATCTGGCATCTTCTTGGCTGATGGTGATGGGCCTCCGGTGGTGGCGGACTGTGGGGGTGGGATGCCAATGGTACGACTGTTGCCCAGCGATCTATTTCTGCCAACGATGGTGGTGCTACTATTGTTAGTGGATTTTGTTGCTTCTTGGCGGTGGCAAATGTTGTCCAGTATGGTGGCAGATTGCCCCATTGGATTAGGGTTAGGGCCAGCTACACTTCCCTTGGATCTTATTTCTCTGATATCATATGAACAAGAAAGATTGGGTGATGGAATTCAGCTTGTAGAGAGGAGCAATGTGTCCTCTCCCTTTTATTAATAAGAGAAACTAGAGAAATTACATAGAGGTCCAATGGTAATAGAAATTACAATATATAATAAAGTTGAATATAAATAAAATATAATAACACCACCCTAAACCAACTAGTGGTTGTGCACATTCTTATCATGCCTGTCTTTTTGAACTTTGTCAAGGGCATGATTCATTCATATGACTGAACCCAACTGGTGGTTGTGTCTCTTAGACTTGAAGTCACTAACTCATCACATGTTGTTCAATGTATTTTGACCCCATCCAATGTGAACTTAAATAAGGGTTGCCATAAAGGTGATGTTTGGGTACATTTTGATAAATAAGGTTTGACTGTGAGTGATGTAGATGGGATTTGTCCCTCCTGTATGAGATGATATCATGACCACTTGATAAAAGAGTTTTATAAATGCATGACCTTGCTCATGTGAGTCGATATGTGATATTGAGATCACATGTATCTCAACAGTCTTCTCTAGTTCAAGAAATAAGGATTGAATATTGAAGGGGATGGGGATTCCATGCCTCGAGTTCAATTTGGATATCAGATATAAAGGAACAATATGACTGTAATAATGCTAATCAGAGATTGTAGGTTGAAGTTAATCTCCAACTTTCCAATTACTTAAGTAGTAATGATGTGTTTCTAGATACCGCTCATTACCTATGATGTCATAAATTGGTTACTAACATTCACTGCCAGTCTTATTTGGGACTTATAGGGTCACACACATATGATGCACCTGGAAAAGGAGTTCACTGATGAATATGGTTTAATTGGATTACTAAAGTGCTTTTGTATTCAATTTTAACAACATTTGTTGTACATTGGCTAAACTAGAATTTGAACCACCTGGTTCAGAGGTGAAACACCAAGTTCAAAATATGAATTGCCACCTTCGGAATATGAATCCCCCAGTTCAGAAATGAACCAGCCGATTCACAATGTGAATTGATTGTTTCATATGTGAAGCGACCGAATGAATGATCGATTTGAATGGATGAAGGATTATGTTGACATCATGTTGTGCATTAATCATCACATTTATAGTCAATATGTTTTCTAATAGGAAATATAGTGAATCGATCGATTCAAATATTACTATCAATTGATTCACATGTAAATCGACCGAGTCAAGTGTTGAACAGACCAATTAACAAACGAATTGACCGGTTCAAATGTGAACTGACCTTTTTTTATTCACAATAGCTAGAAATTTGTGAAAATCCATCTCTTTGAGAACTAGTTGATCTGGAACCCTAACCCCGACCCTCCTATTTATAGAGGGATATTTAAGATTTCTGAAGACACAACGATATGCTCTGATTATTGTTGTTGTAATGTGGTAACCTGAGCACATCTTACCTATAAAAGGGAGAAACAACAAGTGAGAGAAAACAAGGCAGAGAAGTTGATAATATCCATTATCATGAACTTATGGCAGCCTTTTTCATAGTAAAAATCCTTAGAACTAAAACTAGATGTTCTGTTTTACTCATTTTTACCTTCAATTTACTAATTGTTAGGTTATAGTTAAGTTTTGTTGATATTTGAAGGAATTTGGTTCAAATATGGTGAAATTAATGAAGTATAATCAATTTCTCGACAAACTCCAATTGGTCATCGACCAGTAGGGTTGAAAAAAGATCCTTTGTCCAAAGAATCGACAAAAGACTATCAAGTTATTCTCTACAAATGCATCGAGCACCACATTTTTGAGTAGAAGAAGCTAGACATATACTTGTGGAGTGATGTCTATCGATCGATCAACCACTCTCCCGTGGAAAGGTGATTATCAATCCTATCAAAGACACATCGATATTCACCACATCGACAACAATAGCAACATATCCCTTTCAGTACCAAGCTGTCAAACAAATCCATTAACTAACCTATCAAGTAGTAGATTCTTGATGACATCATAGAGGAACTGACATCGTTGGCCATGTCAAGGCTTCTGTCAACATCATTCAAAGATCAAAGAACTCCCATCGAGGTGTTATTCTAATGACATCTGCAAAAGATGAACACCACTGTCGACCAAAAAAGACTTGTCAAAGAAACATTTCATCGACCAAAGATTGTGGTAGAAGATATCGATGCCATCTCGGCCAATCAAGTGTGACAAGGCACCGTTGAAACCCTATAAATAGGCACTCAAAGTATAGCTTCAAACTATCTTGGATTCCAGGATTCATTAATGTCGAAAAGGATACCACCAAGTTCTACAACGCAAGGATGATAGCTATCAACCAGTCTAGTTATATCAACCTAGCAGTCAACCTCTTTCCTTTCCGTCTCAATCGATCACCATCGATGATCCAATAGACTTTCTTTCTCTAAGATAGGATGGAAGGGAGGAGGACAAATGTTGACTTTATTTTCATACACTTGTCGGATTAGCCAAAAGGTTGGTAGATCGATCACTCAATCTACCTTTGTATCAACCCCTCACTCTTCTTTCCTTATCATGACTTATTGTAGATGTATTCCATTTGTTTCTTTAACCATGCGTGGCTAAATTTCATAACATAGGCTGGGAGTATTTTTCTGGCCCTCCCAACCATGTAATTGTTCATTATTCTATTTTATGGCATATGTTCTTAAAATTTATGTCCTTATTGTTGGTATGTATATGCCCTGAGAGACAATCATATGATGATTTGGATTGGGATACATTATGATTGATTTGATAAATATCAAAGGAAAGCTTCCAATTGATTTTGGTTCAATCAGTTATGAGATAATGATAGAATAGAATAAATGTCTAGAGAATGACAATACTCAATGACGTATGTCTTCAAGTTGAGGACCTAAAGAATGAGATCATACGGATGCTAAGAGTTTGTACATTCTTGTTTTGTCCCTATTCATATGTCATTATGGAAGCTTGATAGACAACAATGACACAACAAGATTAGAGTGTGTGTTGGTTGATGACAGAGTCTCAATAGTCATGATATGTGATATCAAACCAAGCACATAGATACATGTTAGAGAACAGTGTATCAGACAGACCCACCATGAGAGTGACACATGGAACCATGACCTGGTAGTGACATTCAGCTCTCACAATGATGGTGGTGATTGTGATTCTTAGACCTAAAATCACTGCACTCATCACATGTCGTTGGGTACACTTTAACATCATCAAATGCGGTCCTGAAATATGTATTGTTATAAAGGTGATGATTGGGTGACTTTGACACATGGGGTTTTAATTGTGAGTGATAGATATGGGATTTGTCCCTCCAAAGGGAGTATGATGTCCATGGCCACTTGATAAGAAAGACTAGGAAAGGCATGTGCATGCACGTGTGAGTCAATATGTGATATTGATGGCACACATATCTCATACAATCTTCTTTGGATCAAGGAACATGAATGAATGTTGAAAGGATGACATCTCCAGGCCTTGAGTTCATTTAGGATATCAAACACAAAGGAATTATACATTCACTACAACACCAATCATAGACTATAGGATTGAAAGTTGTTCTCTAACTTTCCCTTCCACTTGGGTAGCACTGATGTGTGACTAGGCACCACTCTTTGCTTGTGATGTCATAAGTTAGTTGCGGACATTCACTGCCAATTTGAAATGGGACCTATATGGTCACACACAAAGGATTACTTTGAAGAGGAGTTTATCCATGAATGATGTTTTGTTTGATTACTAAAGGTGTTTAGGTTCTTGATGCAGGGGTTTTGAGTCATTTTTATAGACTGTTTTTGCATACATTTTATGCGTATTTTGAACATATTTGTGATTAATATCGCATGATTCACTACCTGTAGTCTATAACCTCATTTTGCATCAAATTTACCTTGTTTCATCTTATTCTGTATAAAAGATCATATTTGTTGGATTTGATTGGTGTTCTTCTCTTCATTTTAGGAAATTTAGATATCTGAATATGTTGATAACATCGACAGATGGTCGATACCATTGACCTGGTCACAGTGCATTGCTAGAGAAGAGGAACCAAAAGTCTATATCATCGATGGGACTGTTGATGGTATCGAGAGAGCGTCAGCGAGCCAGATTTCCAGAGGTCGATACTATCGACCCAAAGTCGATACTATTGACCTTGCCTCAACAAAATCAGCTTCAGCGTCAGATTGCAGAGAAAAGCGACACCTAAGGTGTCGATACCATCGAAACACCGTCGATGGTATCGAGACAACGTCAGAGAGAACCCAAAGAATTGCACAAGTTCCAGTGCCTCATGCAGGTCGATACCATCAACCCGCATCGATGGTATCGATGCCGTCAAATTAGGTTTTGTTAAAGATCATGTCTAATCATACGGTGGTGATTTTTGGGCGACCTAAAGTGGTGCATATACCTAATTACGGCAGCCCTAAGCAAGCTATCATGTCATTAGCCGCCGAACAAGTCTCAAGAAGGAGAGGAGACAAGAACGGAGCCGAGAGCTATGCCTCGATCATTCTGAGAGCCGCAGAAGACGTTTTCCACCGCTAGAAGGCTGTAGAACGTTCACCCCGTGCCAAGGTATGCCCGAATCTTCTCTGTTCAGGGGTTACACAACATCTATCCACGTTTTCTCCCTGTTTTCTCCTTTCTTCATGTTGTTTTTCATTGAGATGAACCTGCAGGGCTAATCCCCTCTACCTTTAGGAGCGGGAGTAGCCCGAGTCATCATTGCATGATACTTTTTCCATATTTTATCATAATTTGTATCATAAATCCGTGGTATGATGTCATTTTCTCAATTATATCATTATGATTGATAACCCTAATGATAATCTAATACCTTTAATTCTTTGAAAGAAGAATTAACAATCGAAAAGAGATGACTATCACATTAACTAATAAATCCTTTGAATAAGGCGATTATAGTTAATGGTGGAAACCCAGAGTGTGATCTTCATGCACCTAATTTAGGGTATATGTTACTACTACCGTGGAACCGACCTAGATTTAGGTAGTGAATTGCATCACAAAAGCGAATAATTCTGACTACAGGCCACTACTCAGAATAGGAGACAAATTAGGATAATTGTGTGAGAAATAGTACAACGAGAACCTATGGTGAAACTGTAATCCTAAAGATGCCATTTTATATTGATTAAACCAACCATTTAATTGATTGCTTTGTTTTCTTTTTTTATTTTTCTTTCACTTTCTATTTCAAATCAACTCTCAAACCTTTTTAATTGGTCAAGCTGATCGCGAGTAGTTAGTAGGAGTCTACCGAGAATTTTGTGTCCCTGTCTTCGACTCACACTACTACAGAAGTGCCTTTTAGTGTCGGTTGTTTAACCCCCTTTGGCGTCGGTTTCTGAACGACGCCTATGTGGGCACCGCTAAAAGGTTGGACACTTCAGCGTCGGTTAAAAACCGATGCCTATTTAACATCAAGGCGTCGGTTTATTATAAAACACCGACGCCAAAAGGGTTCGCGCCACAGAAAACGGCGTCATCTAGGACGCTTTCTGCGTCGGTTATATACTAAAAAACCGACGCAGAAAAGTGTCCTAGATGACTCCCATTTCCTGTAGCGCGAACACTTTTGGTGTCGGTGTTCAACAAAAAACCGACGCTGTAAGTCTATGCTGACGGTTATCGGTAAATAACCGACGCCTATATCTATTTTTTTTTTATAAATCTGTTTGCAGGCCTGCTGTGGCTGGTCAGCAGGATGAGAACCTGCAGTTCAGTTTTCTGAACTGCAGGTTTACGACATCCATTGATATCAGCCTACAAACAGGCCACAAACCTGCAAAATTAACATAAAAAGATTCACACAAGTAGATACATTCAGACATCAATTCAATTGTCACGTTCACACATATAGAATCATTCAAATACATGTTTTAACATTCAGAAACATTCATTTACAAAGTATCATTCATCATCACTATCAACATCCCAATTATATCTTACAGTTTATGACCCCACATGCCTTCCTCCCCAGTTCCTGCCGCTAGACAACCACACAATGGATCCAAGAGGATATGCAGGCGTTTTCCAAAGACTATAGGCTGAGTTAACTATTGAGTTAACTCAGCCTATAGTCTTTGGCGAACGCCTGCAATCCTCTTGGATCCATTGTGTGGTCGTCTAGTGGCAGGAACTGAGGAGGAAGGCATGTGGGGTGATAAACTGTCAGGACTAGCACAGCAAGTTGCGATGGAGGTGGAGACGATGACGACGGTGGTGCTTCAGGCGACGCCTGCTTGGCCGGGTAGGGCTCGGCGAAAGGGTTCAACTGCGACATGGCTTCGATGTAGTAGAGGGAAGGGAGTGGTTCAGAATCCTACGAGAAACGTTTAGAGATGAGGATATTACTGCGGAGGAGGAGGAAACGGTAGACGATATCTCGAGTTGGAATGTCCTCTCCGCGCATCAAGTTGCTCAAGTGCTTCAGTGGGTACATGTGCATCATCAACCTAAAATTTGACAAAAATAAACACACTGAATTAGGCCAATATAGAAATATAGGATATATGACATAACTAGAAGATAATGAATTTTATAGAAATACAGGATATGTTTTTAGAACTTACATTGGTATCCTCGCCATGCTCGTCATGGACAACATGCTCATCATGGACTTCATGCTCATCATGAACATCATTCTCATCATGGTCAGCCATCTGAAAATGTCATTAAAAAGGCAAACTTTTAGCATTTGTATCAACTAGAAAAAGGAAAACATTTAGCATTTGTATAAATTAGAAAAAGGAAAACATTTACCATTTGTATAAACATACATGTCTCTAAAATTGTGATCTTTTATCAATTAACAATCCTTCATTGTGATCTCCGCGCACATATAAGTCATCATTAGCTTCAATATTTTGTGGAGTTGGCAACCCAACTGAGAATGGACTAGAGTCATCATACTTATCATAGTACTCTTCTTCATCTATAGGATCTTCAATGAACTGTCTTTTACCATGAAGAACAACCGACCATTTATCATTTGCAGGATCATCGATATAGAATATTTGTTTTGCCTGTGATGCCAATATGAATGGTTCAGCCTTCTCGCAAATCATTTCAAAGTTCACCAAAGTGAAACCCAATTCATCCACTATAACTCCTTTGGTGTTATCAACCCAATTACATTTAAAGAGCGGAATATTGAAATCTATGTAGTCAAACTCCCAAATGTCTTCAATGACACCGTAATATGACATTTTAGCTTCACGTGGACTCTTATCCTTTTCACTTGCAAAGTACATAGTTGACGCTTGAAGAGTGACCCCACTATTTTGGACGACACTCTTATCATCTTGGCGCTTTGTGTAATATGTGAATCCATTAATGTCAAACCCTTCATAAGACATAACATTCGGTTTTGGTTTAAAAGCGAGACATTTGATAGTTTCAGTAATATCATTTGGTGTTTGAGATAGTTGATGTAAGACTTTATCTTCAAACCACTTAGTAAAAGTCTTATTATGCTCTCTAGCAAGCCACATTGAACTTGCTCGAGGATGTTGTCTCTTTATGAAATTGGTATGTTCCTCGATATAAACACTCACTTCGTCCATATTATGTAAAATATACAAGTGAGCTTGTTCCAACTGCTCACGGTTGATTACTTTCACCCGTGATCCCAAAATTCCTTTGCCCTCCTCAATATTCTTGTCATTATCAGGAGTGTCATTACCACTGAGAAAGTCATTGCAGAAATCCATAACCTCTCTCGCCACATAACCTTCAATAATACTCCCTTCAGGACGATAACGGTTTCGAACATCACCTTTAAAAATGCTCATGTATCGTTCAAAGGGATACATCCAATGCAAGAAAACCGGTCCCAAGAGTTTCACTTCCCTAGTCAAGTGGACAACAAGATGTACCATGATATCAAAGAACGAAGGAGGGAAATACATCTCAAGCTGACATAGGGTAACAACCACTTCTCTTTGCAAATTATCGAGAGTATCAGGGTCAATAACTTTGCTGCATAGACTGTTGAAAAAGAAACAAAGTCTGGTAATTACAAACCTTACATGCTTCGACAATATAGATCGAATTGCCACGGGCAATATTTGTTGCATTAGAGTGTGACAATCATGAGATTTAAGACCTATCAACTTCAGATCTTTCATTGATACCAATCTACGGATGTTGGATGAGTAACCATGTGGCACCTTAACATTTACCAAGCATTCACAAAAAGTTTTCTTCTCCTTTCTAGACAACGTGTAACAAGCGGGAGGTAAGTATGTTCTTTTATTACCCATTTCACGTAATTCTGTTAATTCTGACCTTATTCCCATTTCACGTAATTCTGACCTTATTCCCATTTCACGTAATTCTGTTAATTCTGACCTTATTCCCATTTCACGTAGGTCCAGTCTGGATTTTATCCCATCTTTAGTCTTACCTGGTATATTTAATAGAGTACCAATGATGCTATCACAGACATTTTTCTCAACGTGCATTACATCGATACAATGCCTGACTGACAAAGAACTCCAATAAGGAAGATCCCAAAATATTGACTTCTTTTTGAATGAAGAATTGTCACTCCGTGTGGCCATACTACATTGTGATTTCTTACCAAATTCATTGACAATGTCTTTTACTCTTTCATAAACAACATCCCCTGGTATAGGTTTAGGTGCACTCCGTTCATCATTCCATCCATTGAATGCTTTGCGCTTCCTACGATGCGGATGGAATTTTGAAAGAAACCTTCGATGACCAAGATATACAGTCTTGCCGCCATATTTTAGTCTTATTGAATCAGTGTTTTCTTCACATATAGGACACGCTTTAGCTCCTTTGACACTATATCCAGACAAATTCCCATATGCCGGAAAGTCATTAATAGTGCAAAACAACATAGCATGCAAACGAAATGTCTCTCTTGCTGAAGCATCATAGGTCATCACACCTTCAGCCCAAAGTTTCTTTAAGTCATCAATCAAAGGTTCAAGATAAACATCGATATCATTTCCGGGTTGTTTAGGGCCCGATATCAACAATGACAACATAACGTACTTATTTTTCATACACAGCCAGGGAGGAAGATTGTATATAACAAGCATGACTGGCCAAGTGCTATGTTGGCTGCTCAATGTCCCGTACGGATTCATCCCGTCTGTACAAAGCCCAAGTCTTAGATTCCTGACTTCTTCACCAAATTCAGGGAACAATACATCAATCTTCTTCCACTGTGGGGAATCAGACGCATGTCGTAGGATCCCATCATTATTTTTCTTAACATCTGCATGCCACCTCAAATTCTTCGCATCTTTCGGATTTGCAAACAAGCGTTGAAACCGTGATGTTATAGGTAGATACCACAACACCTTGGCAGGAGAACCAGTTTTGGACTCCCCCGAAGTCGTCAATTTATATCGTGACGCACCACATTTTGGACAATCTTTCAAATCTACATAGTCCTTTTGAAATAATACACAATCATTCGGGCATGCGTGTATCTTTTTGGCCTCCATTCCCATTGGGCACAACATTTTCTTTACCTGGTATGTTGAGATTGGCAGCTCGTTTCCTTCAGGAAGAATTTCTTTCAACAAAGTCAACAATTCAGTGAAGCTTTTTTCGCTCCATCTATTGTTAGCTTTCAACTTATACAATCTCAGCACAGCGCTAAGCTTCGTAAACTTAGCACAGCCTGTGTATAACGGTATCTCAGCATCATGCACAATGTTTGTAAAGATAGGAGGTGGATCGGTGTGCTCTACCCTACAACTATCCAGCATCGCATCAACAATGTCTGCTGGAACTGGTTCGTTCACATTTACGTCATCGGAGGCAATTTATTCTTCCACCCAAGCACTGCTATTGACATCTACTGGATTCGATTTTGAAATCTCTCCATGCCAGTGCCATTCTGTATAGCCTTGTACAATCCCGTTGCACATGACATGACTTTTGATTTCCTCACCAGTGTTGACTTTCAAGTTGTTACCGCAATGCCTACATGGACAGTAGAACCTATCTGTAGGTTTTTTCCTATGTTCCTCGGCAAATCTAATAAACTGATCAAGACCAGATATAAACTCTGGGGTGCAACGATTACGAATGGACATCCATGATCTATCCATTCTATGATCAGAGAAAGCAAGTATATATTAGGAAAGCAAGTATATATTAGGAAACAAGTATATAAGCAAGTATGTCGTATTACAGTTCATCATTAAGAAAGATATAAGCAAGTATGTCGTATTAAAATAGACTAAACAATAAAAGAAATTTTTTTTGAGGCAAGACAATATGAGAAAATAGTAGTGTAATCATGTAAATGGGAACATTCATGGGAACACACACTTCAGTTATAAGCATTCATGTAGCAACTTACAGTTCCATTCATGGGAACACACACTTTAGTTATAACAATAACTAAACAAAGGGGTTGGTGTACCCCTAAACATGCACATAATTAAAAAAACTATTAATACAGACAAGTCTAGATAGATAGACAACTAAATACTACACCAACATGGTCATGCATGCATCAATAACTTCTTTTTGATGATGAAGCTGTGTCACGAAGCTCTCCAATCCAATCACGCCTCAGATTCAGATTCAGATTCCTCATAGATGATATCCGACGCCGTGCGCTCATACCGCAGAAGATGATCGGGGGTCTCACAGTTGTTGTTGGTTATCCAAACTTTGATGGAATTATCGCCAACTGGACGGAGAAAAAGCCTATTCCAACGGACCAGATACAGCTCTCCAATCCAATCACGCCAACCGGATTTTGATACAAGATTTCCCGCCAAATCATACTCAACCTCGATTACATGTGAATAATTTCCAAAAGTTAGGGTCGCTTTACCAGGCATGTAGTGTCTTCCTTTTAGAAAACGCCAATGTTTGGGTATGACCAATTGGTTTAAGGAACGATCATCTAGGATGATGTCCAATTGTTCTTCAATAGGGAACGTTAACATTGACATAGAGGCCCAATTCATAGTCATTGTTATGGGAAGACAGAGACTGCACAATATTAGTATTAACAAAGTGTAAGTACATATAACGATGTTATATATTTTCAGAAAAAGTTGTATAACATCAGTTAACCTTTTAAACAAGTATATATTAGGAAACAAGTATATATTAGTCAATCTTGGACGGGTTTCTAGGCCAACAAACACATTTGATGTCAATCTTATATATAATAAATGTGTACCACCTATCCCATCCTTGAACACCTAATCTCACTTAGGATGTAAGTGTATAATGTGTATTTGGTTTTCAAGAAAATTTCGGCAGCATTTCCCCCTTTATCTCTAAGTACATATGTACTTAGAGAACAAACGGGGAAATGCTACCGAAATTTTCTCGAAAACCCAATACACATTATACACTTACATCCTAAGTGAGATTAGGTGTTCAAGAACAGTCCCAAACTGGGAACTATCCAAGATTTACTCCTACTGAGTAAATCTTGGACGGGTTTCTAGGCCAACAAATACATGTGTTGTCATTCTTATATAAACCCTATAATTCATGAAATCATTCTAATTCAATTTAATATGTTGGAATCACATAATTATATAATGACATCAGAATATATAGAAGAATCATAATTAACATGATTAACAACATGCTCATCAAACTAGGGTTTTCTTGAATATCATCTAATAAATCAAGAATTTCATAGTTTCAAACATGCAATAATTCACAATGCAATGTTATAAACTATAGGCAACATGGATAGATGAAATAAATAAACATCCAACATCTATCACTTATTCAATCTTCAAGAAACCTTGACAAACATCCAACATCTATCACTTATATAATTTGCATGTATATACACCCTAAAGTGCCACAAATCATATAATAAAACTATCATGTTATGATATTAGGACCACTTAAAGCAGATTAGGCACATTAAGCAAGCAGAGTAGGGAGCCAATTTCGTGCAAGCAGATTAGGTCAGCACATAAAGAACCAATTTCGCGCCTGGGTAGGTCTGCAGGTACCTGGGCAAGAAGAGTAGGGTGAGGTCGAGCTGGTTGAGTACGTGGGTGGCGGCCGACGAGCTCCAGAACCAGCGGCTGTGACTCCGACGAGCAGGAGCGTCAGCCGCAGCAGGCAGGCAGGCGGCCAGGCGGCGGCAGGCAGGTAGCGGCCAGGCGGAGGAGAAGGAGAAGGGGGTACGGCGGCGCCGGTTCTCAGGCGTGGCAGGCAGGTGGGCACCAGGCATTGCGGCGGCGCCGGTTGTCAGGCGTGGCGGCGGCGCAGGCGGTTGGAGCAGCAGGGCGGGCAGCAGGGGTGCCAGAGAAGAAACGCGTCGGAGAGGGGCGCCGGAGAGGGGACGCCGGAGATGGGGCACCGGAGAGAAGCGCCGGAGAAAAACTAGTACCAGCAGCAGAGAAATCGCCGGAGAAATCGCCGCAATAGGGAAATAGGGTAGCAATGAAACATAAGAAAGGGGAAGAGTCGGGCGATCGAAAGTTATGAAGTTCCCAAATAGCGTCGGTTGTTTACAAAAACCGACGCCTAAACATCTTTACCGTCGGTCGTTCGCAACATCCGACGTCCATTTGGACGATATTTTCGTGAAAATGTTTGGCGGGAACCACCTTCAGCGTCGGTGATTAAAGGACGACCGACGCGGAAAAGGACACTTTTCGTGCAAATTTCCATCGCACATAAGCGTCGGTGTTTTAACTACAGACTCGACGCTGAAAGTGACATTATTTTTTTCGCTCGAAAATTGGATGACATTATGCGTCGGTTTTTTATAAACAACCGACGTTGTATACAAAGTGGTACCCATGTTTGGCTGGTCTTTGAATATAGACGTCGGTTCTTCTAAATAACCGACGCCTTTAATATAAGGCGTCCGTGTTCCTTAATAACCGACGCCCAAAAAAGCGACACTGAATGCTATTTCTGTAGTAGTGTCAGGCCTCACAATGTCGATATTACATTGACGTGTGCACTTGCGTTATACACACGGTACAATCATGTCAAGTTTTTGGCGCCGTTACTGGGGACACGGCAATTGTCGACACTACGAGTGTTGCAAACGGCCACTCTAGGCCACATTTCATTTTTAATTTAAAATTTTTAATTCTTGAAATTAATTGTTTATCTTTGATATTCAACAATCGTCTAGCACTGTGCCTAATTGAATTTATTGCCTTACTTGTACTAGTGCATGGAAAAGACGTGTAGCACAGACTACGCACATATGACACACAGTCATCAAACTGAGGATTCAAATTCAGATTTCGAACCATAAGCCATGGCTGAGGAACAAACTATATGGGAAAAGATCAAGGCTTCTTCCTCTTCTGCATCGAAGGGGCCAATTAAGAAGTAGGCCATCAACATTCCTAACTACAAAATTGACCCATGCCTAATCAATTTGGTCAAGTCTAATGCATTTCACGGGCTCAAAAATGAAGATTCGGTGACCCACATAAGCCAGTTCGTGGGGAATTATGACATGGTAAAGATCAGCAGGTTTCCATAGGTGGTGCTTTACTTGAAGTTATTTCCCAGTTCTCTGGCTGGAAATGCATGAGAATGGCTACATAATTTGGACGACGAGTACATGGAATCGTGGGATTACATGGTTGAAGTGTTTTTTGAGAGATTCTTCCCGCCTGAGAAGACGAATGATCTCATAAGAAAGATCCACAACTTTAGCCAGAAAGTCATTGAAACATATTCTGAGACATTAGAGAGATTCCAGATAATGCTGAGGAGATGCCCACATCATGGGTTAGACAAGGAGAAGCAGGTCAAGATTTTCTATTTTGCTCTTTCTGAGCATGATAGAAGCAATTTAGATTAGTAGGATTGGGGTTCTTCCTGAATAATACTGATACAAGGTGTTGGGAAATTCTGAAAAACATGGCTAAAAAACAGTCATGGGGTGATAGAGATGCACCAGAACAAGCCACAACTGCAGGGGAATCAAAGGCAATTAAAGAATTGAAAGACAAAATGTATCTCATAGCCAAGAAACTTGTAGAGAAAGAGGAAGAGTCTGATGAGGAGGCCCAAGTTAAATTCATTGAACAACAACGTTACAGGAGCAATGATTACTCTTGGAGAAAGGATAGAAAATTCTCATGGAAGGATCCAAACAACTTCCTAGAAGACCCGGATGTAAAGCAACAACCCACTACAGAGGACAAAAGCACTAAATTTCTCATCCAAGTAGTGAAACAAAATCAAGAGTTGATGAATATGTTCGGTAAGAAGTTACAGTCCCAGAGCGAGATTTTGAATAAATTTAGGCAGACGTTGCAAAGTCACAGAGCACAGATGAGGGCACTGGAGATGACTGTGACCCAAATTGGTAATGAAGTGGCGACCATGAAGCATCAAATTCAACAAAAACCAGCTGGTAATGCAAAGGCTGCTCAAGTACATCATGAAGTGAAGTATATATCTGTGGTTAAGGAGATAGAGCCCACGATGGGTGAGGTCCATGAAAAGAGTAAAATGCATTTTGAAACGGAGGCTAAACCCAGTATGTCATACCCCCGTAGCTTATATGGACTACCACGAGGATGTCACCTATTCCGCAAATCCCACCAAGAACCCATCACAGTCGTTCCCACACCTAGGCAAGAGGAGCAGGTGAAGGCCATACTTCACAGTGGAGCTACTACCACCTAGAAGGATGAGCATCCACGAGCCACACCAACTGTGAATGGCATGCCAAATCCTATGCCAGAGGGTGACATTGAAGCAAGCTTAGGGGAGGAGACCCCAAATAGCCGATATGTGCCACCGCACAAGTGCATAAAGGAACCAAGCGTGCCGTTCCCGGACAGTCTAAAGCTGAGGAAAGAGCAAAGGCACTACAAGAAATTTCTTGAGATCTTCCGAAAGCTCCACATTAACATTCCATTGGTGGAGGCTATAGAGAAAATCCCTTCATATGGAATATTCATAAAAGACATCATCAATAATAAATGGCGGATCAAAGATACAGATGTTGTGTGTGTTGATGAAACATTGAGTTATATAATCCAAGGAAGGTTTCCTAAGAAGAGGAAAGATCCAAGATGTTTCTACATCCCATGTTCCATAGGTGGTCAAAATTTTCCACAAGCACAGTGTGACTCAGGGGCAAGCATTAATCTTATGCCACTTGCCACTTTTCAAAAGTTGGCATTGAAGAAGCCAACACAAACTTCCATGACAATTGAGTTGGCAGATGGATCCATTGTAAAGCCACAAGGTATATGCGAGGATGTGTTGGTCAAGGTTGACAAATTCATCTTCCCTATTGACTATGTGGTCATGGACATGCATGAGCTGGAAGGAGGTGAGATGCTATTGGGAAGGTTGTTCCAAGCTACGGCTGAAGTAATCACTGCCATTGGGCGAGGTTACTTGACACTTGGGATTGGTGATGATAGAGTTGAATTCAAATTGCCAAATGAATCATTAGAGACATCCCTTGACAACCCAGGTTAAAGGTATCTTTATGTCAAGCCTAGGACATTAAACAAGGGTGCTTGTTGGGAGGCAACCCAACTTTAGGTTTATTTTATGTTTGGTTATGATGATGTACTTGGTTTTTCCTTAGGTTTTGATAATTTTTGTAAAAATGGTACCCTAACTCGTGTTTTGAAGTGTGCAAAAATTTAAGGTCGATACTAACGACACCCCTGTCGATAGTATTGACTTTGGATCAGTAAACGCTGAGAAAGAGTTGATACCATCGACCTTAGTGTCGATGGTATCGAGATTCCTGAAGATTTTCAGAAAAATTGGTGATAGAGATATCGATACCATCGAAACACATGTCGATAGTATCAACACTTTTGATTTCCTAGGATTTTAGATACATCAGTACACCAAAATTGTTGAGCCTGAGTTGGTATCGACACCTACAGGACAACTACATAAAATAGGTTGTAGAAGGTGTCAAAACAAGATTTTTTCGGACCATTTTTTGCAGAGCAAAGAAGGATGAAGCAAGTCACATCTTAGAGCCACTAAGACACAAACATAAAGGGAGATAGCAAGCATCACTTGGTCCACTTGATCATCCAACCATCCTTCTTCACGACACTTTAAAGTGAATGGTACCGTTGTTCTGCCTCTTAAGTGGGAATGTTGACTATGAGGCCATAGTCATATTCAAGCTTTGGGGGGTGTTGGAACAACCTTCTACCTTAGTTTTTACTTACTTATTCGCATTGCTTGTATTTTTGAAATATTAGTTGTTTTTATTTCTAGGTTTACCACTTTTCTAGGATTCTCTTGCTATCTAGTATAATCCGTGGATGTCTAAGGTTAATGTGTCATCTCAATGTTTTCACATGGGAGTTATGTACATAATCATCTAAAATTGAGCATAATTAGAAACTTGTTTAGAATTTGCAACTTGAATTTATTTGGAATTGAGAACACAACTTATGAAAATAATTGGGTTTGTCAACTTTAAAACATAAGATCATAACTGTACATCCTTATGATTCAAGAAAGGTGGACGAACATGGATGTTGAGCCTAAACATAAGATCATAACTATACATCCTTATGATTCAAGAAAGGTGGACGGACATGGATGTTGAGCTTAAACTGACCAAACGGTAACGAGACTTTAATCAAAAGTGAGAGAGAGAAACCCTTTGATTGATTATTATACATGTCAGTAAGGAGGGACATATAATATTTGCCAAAGGTTTTTTCAATTAGTCTTGTGATCTATCCACCTCATTTTATTCACATTCCACCATAAGAACTGGGAGCACATTATAGTTTTCATTTCTTGATTGCATGTCATCTGCATAGGTTTCTATTATAGCTAGATTTTGCATTAAAAAATGGAGAATGAAAGAAAAACTTGTAGACGTATCATGCATGCACACATTCTCAAGTGCATGTCTTTATAGTGGCATAATTACTTTCATGTAGTTGCATTTTACATATTTTTGAGCATATAGGACATTATGTGCCTTATTTCTTCTGAAAAATAAGAAAAGTAGGAAATTTGTTCTATACCCTCTAGAAAGTAAGTTGGAATGCTTCAATGATAGTAGTTATGTGAAAATAAGTCAAAAGAAAAAAAGAATGAAGAAATAATATGCTGAATTTTCTTCTAGTCAATTGTAAGATGAGGGTTTGAAAAAAAAGAATAAAGTGAAATTAGAGGGAGAAAAGAACTTGTTTCACCTGCATAAGAGGAAGAATGAGAACATGTTGTAGTTTGTAGAAATTTTATCTCACGTTGAGATGGTATAGCAAGAACATGCATCATTCCACCCAAATTGTAGGCTTTAGGACATGTTCATATGCATATGCATCATTTAGGTCATTTTTGTTGATTTTACATGTTAAAATTGTCTTGTTCTTTCATTTCTTCCATAGCCTCCCATTTCATCCACCCGTTGCTCAAAATGGTAGGCCACCAATGATTATCTCCTCATTCTTGTATATACAGAGATCTGCTTCCATGTAGATGGTAGTTAGTACATGAGAAACGTAGATAGGAGATTACAAGATGCACCAAGCATGAACCAGAGGAATTTATTATCTTAACTGCCTTATTTGATAGTGTACGTCGATCAGGAGGTGGGCATCTCTTATGGATGATTATTGTCACCTTAGGGTAGTTATCGTTCTGTGGTTAGTAAAGTTTGGTATGTGAATGATAGGTGGGAATCATATAGAGCTATCTTTTATGCTAATATGTTCTTTAGTTGACTCTCGCAATTCTATTCTAAAGTTTTGTGCTCGAGGATGAGCAATGTTTAAGCTTAGGGGAGTTTAATGCAGGGGTTTTGAGTCATTTTTATAGACTTGTTTTGCATATGTTTTATGTGTATTTTGATCATATTTGTGATTAATATCGCATGATTCACTACCTTTATTCTATAATCTCATTTTGTATCAAATTTACCTTGTTTCATCTTATTCTGTATAAAAGATCATATTTGTTGGATTTGATTGGTGTTCTTCTCTTCATTTCAGTCAATTCAGATATCTAAGTACGTCGATACCATCGACGGATGGTTGATACCATCGACCTGGTCATAGTGCATTGCCGGATAAGAGCAACTAGAAGTTGATACCATCGACGGGATTGTCGATCGTATCGAGAGAGCGTCAGCGAGCCAGATTTCCAGAGGTCGATACTATTGACCCAAAGTCGATACTATCGACCTTGCCTCAGCAAAATCAGCTTCAGTGTTGGATTCCAGAGAAAAGTGACTCCTAAGGTGTCGATACCATCAACACACCATCGATGGTATCGAGACAACATCAGAGAGAACCCCAAGAATCGTGCAAGCACCGGTGCCTCATGCAGGTCGATACCATCGACCCACATCGATGGTATCGACACCGTCAGATTAGGTTTTGTTAAATATCGTGTCTAATCGTACGGTGGTAATTTTTGGGTGACCTAAAGTGGTGCATATACCTAATCATGGAGGCCCTAAGAAATCTATCATGTCATTAGCAGCCAGACAAGTCTCAAGAAGGAGAGGAGAGAAGAATGGAGCCGAGAGCTATGCCCTGATCATTCCAACAACCACAGAAGACGTTTTCCACCACCAGATGGCTGTAGAATGTTCACCCCATGCCAAGGAACGCCCAGATCTTCTCCATTCAGGGGTTACACAACATCTATCCACGTTTTCTCCATGTTTTCTCCTTTCCTCATGTTGATTTTCATTGAGATGAACATGCGCAACTAATCTCCATTCAGGGTTTACACAACATCTATCCACATTTTCTCCATGTTTTCTCCTTACCTCATGTTGTTTTTCATGATACTTTTTACATAGTTTATCATAATTTGTCTCTTAAATCCGTGGTATGATGTCGTTTTCTCAATTATATCATTATGATTGATCACCCTAATGATAATCTAATACCTTTAATTACTTTGAAAGAAGAATTAATGGTTGAAAAGAGACGACTATCACATTAACTAATAAATACTTTGAATAAGGTGATGTACAGTTAATGGTGGAAACCCAGAGTGTGATCTTCATGCACCTAATTTAGGGTATAGGTTATTACTACTGTGGAACTGACCTAGATTTAGGTAGTGAATTGCATCACAAAAGCGAGCAATTCTGACTACAGTGCACTACCCGAAATAGGAGACAAATTAGGATAATTATGTGAGAAATAGTACAACGAGAACCTACAGTGAAATCGCAATCCTAAAGATGCCATTTTAAATTGATTAAACTAACCATTTAATCGTTTGCTTTATTTTTTTCACTTTCTATTTCAAATCAACTCTCAAACCTTTTTAATTGGTCTAGCTGATCGCGACTAGTTAGTAGGAGTCTACTGAGAATTCTGTGTCCGTGTGTACGACTCGGGCCTCACAAGGCATGTATTACATTGACGCGTGCACTTGCATTATACGCACGGTAAAATCATGTCAGTTCTCAATCAAACATTCAATCAATTTACTTGACTCAAAATCATCAAGTTCAATTGTTGAACTAATATATTTGAGTGTCGGATTGATTGAGGACTACATTGACTGTGTTCTGCACAATCTGGACCACCAACCGACCAGTTCACTAGGTGAACCAATCGGCTCATGTTCAGTGAGATGACTGGTTCACTTGTTGAACCGATCAGTTCGACTGTACCAAACGAGCAAGGTTGGGTTGTCCCAATTTGTGAGAAACGTTTTTCGTTTCACTTGTATAATTCAATTGGGACAAGAATTGATCTTAGTATTAATTAGAAACGAACAAGGAAAGTCAATTGGAGGCAAGTATGGGACACAAACCGACCGGTTCACTAAGTGAACCGACCAGCTCACACTCCCAACTGATGGTTCATTTGTGAAATGACCAGTTCGACTTCCGCAGTGCAATCAGTTCATGGAAATTCCAGACCCTTCTACTCCCACTTTAATCCCGCATTTCCCAGGGCTAAGAACCCAGACCCTGACCCCTCCTATATATAGAGGGGTACTAAGGGCTTCTCAGATAGCACAACTTAGAACATCAGTTGCTCTGCAATGTTTTTGTCCTCTTTGGTTGTGGTAACCGAGAGAGCCCAAGCAAGTTCTGCTCGTCTAGGGAGGAACAACAAGGGAAAGACAACTGCAGAAAAGCAACTGGTTGTGGGTGAGTGTATCGGTGACTAGTACGGAAACATAAGGGGATGACTCCTTCTAGTGTCCTATAGGATAGGACGACTAGAGTTCCTGGTGGTCCGTGTGGTCTATCTATAGAGGTGAGAGGTTTCTGCTGCTCAGGAAGATGACTATCAACCGCACTCTGGGTCAGGGCCAGGAGCTGTATAGACGTCGTCGAAGACTAGGTGGTTGAGGACCATACTATCCATGAGGTATTGTCATTTAGCAAGCCTCAGGACCAGGTACACCTCGTTAGAACCATCCTTCCTATTTCATAGTCGTTGATGTGATCTGTGGTTAGGTTTTTGTGGTGAGAGAAAATTTTTGTTTCCTCTTCCTTCTCCCTCACCAAAAACCCAACAGTGGTATTAGAGCCACATCAATGTACTATGTTTTAGGATTAATCGATATGATTGGTTTTTGGTTTTGCCGTCTTCCATTTATTGCATATGATGTGAATATTTAAAGGATTGATCTAAATATCCAATTAATACCACATGATCCCAAAATAAATATATACATATATGATATGGTATATATATGAAAATGATGCACGTCGCTCAAAATGGTTTTGATGGTGGATGTATAGCATGGTTATGGCCTATAAACCTCTATGTATATGCTTGGTTGGTTGTGGTTATTTGCATCTTGGTCAGCGCACCGAGCCCTCTTCTTCTTTTCCTGATGTAACTCAAGATAACTCGAGATTCTCTTCTACCTTTTCTCCCCTTGAATGTAACTTGGGGTTTACCAAAGTTTATGTAAAAGTAGTATAGTTTTATTTACTATTATGTAGAAGACTAGTGGGTGCCCAGATGAGCGGTTGGTGGTGCGAGACGATCGAATGGAGGTGCCAACTGATTGGTTGGTGGACCGAGATGACTGGATGATGGTGTAGATGGAGGCCTGATGAGGAGTAGATGACCTAATGAACTGATCGTATGGAGGAGCCAGACGATCAGTTGGAGAAAACCAACCAACCAGTCAAGAGGCGAGCCGATCAGTCGTGTGATGAGCTGATCAAACCCAGAACGACCTAAGCACAAGATTTTCATCAACAACAAGTTGCATGTAATATAGACCTAGACCACCGTAATTCCTTGTGGCTCAAGGAATTACAATAGGATGGCCATAATCATCACTTTATCGTTATTTCATGTTTTCAGTTGTGGGATATAGCATATATATGATACATAATATATATGTGGTGACTGGATATATATATGCCTATATGAGCATATTATAACCCCTCAACATAATATTAAGTTTAAGATACCTTCCAAAAGCAACACACATGAAAAGCTTGATCGAACAAGTGTGGGAACACCCTAGCATGGTGCACTGTCTATCTCATGGAAGTGTGATGGTGAATATGTGGGTCTTCCCTAGTAGGGTGCATATTCATCGTGTTGGATTTTGGGTTGGACTTAACAAGGTGACCTTGATCAGATCAAGCACATTGAGGCATAAGATGCACATGGCAAGGAGTTGTACATGACATATACTAAGAGTTGCATATGATGCAATTGGAAAACGTTGCCTACCTAAAAGATTCTAGTTGTGGGTGACAACCCTAGTTGGTCCATGGTTGAGAGAAAATCAAGATCTAGCCCACTAGAAGGTTGTACGATGCAATCTTTTGAATTGATGGTGGGGGCTATCAATTCTAACAAAATAGTGGGAGCGATGATTAATTAAAGGCCTAATTATATTGTCAAAATATCAAATCAATCAAATTAAGTCAAAAAGAGTTTTGGACTAAAATTGCAAATTTCCTTTTGGTAGAACAAATGGCTGTAAACAATAATCACTTTTCACTGCGATGGGTCCTTAAGAAGGAGAAATTGAATGGGAATAATTTCTACGACTGGTTTAGGACATTGAGAATTGTTCTCACTCAAGAGCAAAAGCTCGATGTCCTAGATACACCATTGCTAGAGGAACCCACTCCCACCGCACAAAAGGCAGTTAGGGATTCTTACAAGAAGCATATTGAAGATGTCATTGATGTGAAGTGCTTGATGTTGTGCTCAATGAACTATGAGTTGAAGAGACAACATGAGAACATGGACATCATTGAGATGGTTCAACATCTCAAGAACATGTATCAAGACCAAGCACGGAAAGAGAGATATGATGTGTCTAGGGAGTTGTTCAAGTGCATCATTATAGAAGGAGATCCAGTTGTCCCTCACACGCTCAAGATGATTGGGTATGTGGAAAACCTGACACGACTGGGATTTCCTCTAAGCCTAGAGTTGGCTACTGATGTGATACTACAATCGTTGCCAGAATATTATAGTTAGTTTGTGATGAACTACAACATGAACAACTTTGAAAAGTCGTTGATAGAGTTGTTGGTCATGTTGAGGATAGTTGAGGCACAGATGAAGAAAGACAAACCCAAATTTGTGATGTTGTTCAACAAAATGAAGGGTAGGTCTAAAGGCAAGGGCAAGGGCAAAGCAAAGAAGGGTTCTGATGCTAGCTAGTAGCCCAAGTCATCTTCAGCTCTCAAGGCCAAAGGAGGGGTGAACAAGGGAGGCAAATGTCACCATTTTCAAGAGCCAGGACATTAGAGGAGAAATTCCCTCTCTATCTGAATGAACAAAAGAATAAGAAGGAGGGGATGGAAATCTCCACCTCATATATCTTGAAATAAACTTGAAACACTTCTTTAATCTGAGGTATATGATACCAAGACATAGATATAACATATACGATATGCATGATCTGAAAAGAAGTGATGGCCTTTGTGAAAGGACGAAGAAGGAGCACTCATCATTGAAGCAAGTGTTTCTGCCATAGATAGGAGTACTTTTCAGTTTATTTCAGCCCAAAGGGCATCTAATAGAGTTATGAACTGCTATTTCATTTTACCAATAAATCGAAACACTTTATTTCTACATCTTGTAATGACAAGGATGTCTATCAATAAAGTTCATGATTCAATTTCAAATATATGATCTTTTATGGCAATGCCTTATTTATCTTGTGGTACTTGGTATGCATAAGATAAAATGATACCTAAAAGTTATTGATGATTCAAACAATTAGTTAGCATTATCATGAGAAATTTATTTCTAGATTCCATGTTGATGGATAGGCCAGACTCTTTTGGTTGTGAACCATTAAAAGATACAAATGTCTTGGGCATGATGATGAGTCAATCTTCACTAGATGTAGTGGGAGAATGACTATTCTATTAGGTATAATACATATTTATGTATTTATATACCTATTGGAATACATTCTAATGCTTCAGATGGTATTTATTGAAATACCAATATGAATATGTTGAAATGTTCAAGAATATAATAAATGAAGTGCATACTTGGTAAAAGTATTAAATCTTTGACGTGATCAATGAATGGGATACTTAAACCAAATGTTTGAGGACCTTGTGAGTAATTATGATAGTGTATCATAGAGAACTCATGATGTCTAAATCATAGAAGGAATCATATTCTAAAGAGTAGATGCATGTTTATCAAATAACTAACCATATAGAATTCTTCTAAAGAACATGCTTACACTAAATAAAGGAGCTTAAGAATCACAATTGTTGTGGATTCTAAAAGTTCCTTATGCAACAAATACAAGTCATATATCTAGGTGATGAATTGGTCATATGATGAGCCAATAAGCTAGATGATGTTGAGGAACCAGATTTTGAGTTATGGTTTAAGGCCATAAGATCCAAAGTGACTTCCATGTGAACCAATTAAGGTATGACCTTAATTGTAGCACTTGTAGGGATAAAACCCATAAGTGCAATTGGGTCATAAGAGTAAAGACTAACATTGATGACATTTAGAAGAAGGATCATGCTTGTTGTTGGAATTTAATGACTATGACATTTTTCATATGGATATTAAAACTGTATTCGTAATTGGAATAAGACAAGGTTGTGTGCGTGACAAAACCTAGAGGGTTTTATGAATCCATTAATGCTAATGCAGTCTATAAGTTACAAGAGTTTAATCAATGGGATTGATTAAGTGTAAGAAACTCAGAGATGGAGTATTTACTTTGATTATATAGTTAAAAGGTTTCACTAATATATCGAAATAAAGAAAGGATCTGTGATTACAAAGATTTAGTGGGAGTGCATTCACATTCCACATGATTATGAGGAATAAAATGTTCTAAAATGGAAATTGGTGTGGAAATATCTTTAAGGGAAGACAGAGAAATGTACTATGTGATAGGAATAGAGATATATAGAGATAGTTGTCAAAAATCTCTTGACTTGGTAAAGAGAGAGCATACATTGGCAATCTATACTGAAGGGTTCAATATGCACAAATTCAGTGGGAGAATACTTGTCCATGTTACATGGAGCTAGTATCTCAGATGCCAAGTGTCCCAAATTCTTACAAAGAATAGGAACACATAGATAGATATGGATCTATCATGTATGTAATCATCCCATTATCTTGTATGTATTAGACATGATAAGAAAATATGCATTCATCATCTTGAATGTATTGGATATGAAAATATGATATGCTCATCTTATAAAATCATGTGACGAGTGGATGTCTGTCTATTTCCTATGAGGGTCACTGGAATACCATGAAGAACTAGTTTGGTACTTGTGAAGTACTAGTTCGATGGTAATATAAGGAAGAGTTGGGTGTAAAGAGTTACACTGATGCAAGCTTCTAAAATGATAGAAAATGATCGCAAAATATACAATAGAAAAGTGAATATGAGTTGATAAATGGAAACATTCCTATTTAAAAGTCATTTAATTTTAAAAAGGAATGTCGAGTATCCTTGTGTTATGAACATCAGAGGATACTATATGGATCTAGAAGTTCATAGAGATGAACTTATATTCCAACCATTGATGACAAGTAGTAATACTAATTCAAACAATGGATCTAAGTGTTAGGAAAGGGATATCAGATCACATATTACAATAACTCCATCTCATAGTACAATGAATATATGTGGGACATGCAATATACTGACTAAAGGAAAGTGTTTCTAACTCACTGCGTTAGCACTAGAGTAGCAGAAACATGTGGGACATATTTGGTGTTCACTAAGAATATGATTCAAAGGTGATTGGCTCGCATTCCAAGTGGGAGTCTATTGGTATGTATTCCCTGAGAGCCAATCATATGATAATTTGGATTGGGATACATTATGATTGATTTGATAAATATCAAAGTAAAGCTTCCATTTTATTCTGGTTCAGTCAGTTATGAGATAATGATAGAATAGAATAAATGTCTAGAGAATGACATTACTCAATGGCGTATGTCTTCAGGTTGAGTACCTAAAGAATGACATCATACATATGCTAAGAGTTTGTGCATTCTTGTTTTGTCCTTAGTCATATGTCATTATGGAAGGTTGATAGACAACAATGACACAACAAGACTAGACTGTGTGTTGGTTGATGACAGAGTCTCATTAGTCATGATATGTGATATAAAACCAAGCATATAGATACATGTTAGAGAACAGTGTATCAGACAGACCCACCATGAGAGTGACACATGGAACCATGACATGGTAGTCACAATCAGCTCTCACAGTGATGGTGGTGATTGTGATTCTTAGACCTAAAATCACTACACTCATCACATGTTATTGGGTACACTTTGACATCATCAAACACGGTCCTGAAATATGTATTGTCATAATGGTGATGATTGGGTGACTTTGACACATGGGGTTTTGACTGTGAGTGATAGATATGGGATTTGTCCCTCCTAATGGAGTATGATGTCCATGGCCACTTGATAAGCAAGACTGAGAAAGGCATGTGCATGCATAGGTGAGTCAATATGTGATATTGATGGCACATGTATCTCCAACAGTCTTCTTTAGATCAAGGAACATGAATGAATGTTGAAAGGATGACAACTTCATGCCTTGAGTTCATTCAGGATATCAGATACAAAGGAATTATACATTCAGTGGAACACCAATCATAGACTATAGGATTGAATGTTATTCTCCAACTTTCCTTTTCATTTAGGTATCACTGATGTGCGACTAGACACCGCTCTTTGCTTGTGATGTCATAAGCTAGTTATGGACATTCACTACCAACATGAAATGGGACCTATAGGGTCACACACAAAGTATTTACTTAGAAGAGGAGTTTATCCATGAATGATGTTTGGATTGATTACTAAAGGTGTTTAGGTACTCAATCAAACATTCAATCAACTGACTTGACTCAGAATCATCAATTTCAAGTGTTGAACTAACTAATTTGAGTGTCAGATTGATTGAGAACTGCATTGACTGTGTTCTGCACAATCTGGACCACCAACCGACCGGTTCACTGGGTGAACCGATCGACTCATGGTTAGTGAGATGACCGGTTCACTTAGTGAACTTATCGGTTCGAATGAACCAAACGAGTAAGGTTGGGTCGTCCTGATTAGTAAGAAAAGTTTTTCATTTCACCTGTACAATTCGATTGGGATAAGAATTGATCTTAGTATTAATTAAAACAAACAAGGAAAGTCAATTGGAGGCATGTATGGGACGTGAACCGACATGTTCACAAAGTGAACTGACCGTCTCACACTCCCAACTGACGGATTCATTTGTGAAACGACCGGTTCGGCTGTCGTAGTGCAATTAGTTCATGGAAATTCTGGACCCTTCCACTCCCACTTTAATCGCGCATTGCCCGGTGCTGAGAACCCTGACCCTGACCCCTCATATATATTGAGGGGTACTGGAGGCTTCTCAAACAA
Organism: Alisma plantago-aquatica; assembly: GCA_963693085.1. NCBI lineage: Eukaryota > Viridiplantae > Streptophyta > Magnoliopsida > Alismatales > Alismataceae > Alisma > Alisma plantago-aquatica. Next base: position 85,730,983 of record OY856409.1, on the reverse strand, counting down.
CACAAGTCATAAATTCAGTTACTCTGCAAAGTTGTTGTCCTCTCTGGTTGTGGTAACCGAGAGAGCCCAAGCAAGTTCCACCCATCTAGGGAGGAACATCGAGGGAAAGACAACTGTAGAAAAGCAACTGGTTGTGGGAGAGTGTGTTGGTGACTAGTATACTAATAGAAGGGGACGACTCCTTCTAGTGTCCTATAGGACAGGATGACTAGAGTACCTGGTTGTCCATGTGGACTATCTATAGAGGCGGGAGGTTTATGTCGCTCAGGAGGATGACTATCAATCACAGTCCGAGTCAGGACCATGAACTGCATAGATGTCGTCGAAGACTAGTTGGTTGAAGACCGCATTAGTTGTGAGGTATTGTCGTTGAGTAAGCCTCAGGACTAGGTACACTTCGCTAAAACCATCATTCCTATTTCATAGTCATTGATGCGATTTGTGGTAATGGTTTTGTGGTGATAGAAGTTTTTTGTTGTCGTTGCTTTCTCCCTCACCTAAAATCCAACACTTATACTCTTGTTTTATTGCATCGATTGATGATTTATCCTCTTTCGATGTTTGATATGAATATTATTCTAGATAATAATTTAATCTAGATCTGGAGTGTAGGATAACGATGAGTCATGAGAGTGAGAAGTTTCTATGACAATAGTTGTACAATTTTTCCTTGATCTTTCAGTTATTACCTCTAGAGAGAGAATCCCATTAGATAGAAATTTTGTCTAGATCTTGAGAGAAGGAAGGAACATATGCTTTTTATGGGTTTAACAAAATGAGTAAAGGATATATATAATCTAGGAGTGAAGGTTTTACATGCTTGTGGTTGGCTTGATTGGTGAAACCCGATCCAAGTCTCTTTTATCATTGTTTCTCAATTCATCTTTATTTCTTCTTTTAGTTTTCTCTATACTTTGACTTTACTTCTCAATAAGATTAACTTGTTCCTTAACCAGAACACCATCAAATTCACTTGATAGACTAGACGAAGTTAAGATCTCATATTTTTATTCTATTATTCCCCTTATCCTTGTGTTCTACCCCGCACTACTGCTATAGAATTTGTATTGAGTTGTGGATGTCTCTTCCAGCCAGGTTAAATTTAAAGTCTGATATCTTTGACTAAACAATCATTTTTACACTTTTGACTAACAAAAAAGAGCGTTAAACTTTAAATTTATTTAGGTAGTGTCATAATGTGACTCCCCTATGTAGGAGACTCCAAAAAAATCATGATTTAGTCAATGAGGTAATGTGAGAGCCCCTCTTGTAGTAAAGATAGTTGTGGTAACATGAGAGCCTGAGCAAGTCTTACATGTATAAGAGAGAAACAATAGGTGAGAGCAATAAGGGAGAGTAGTCAATGCTAGCACATTGACATCGAACAAACAACTCCTCTCCATTAGTTATGGTAGAACATGTGAAGTTTATGATGGTCTACATGGACTACATAGAGGTGTGGAGGTTGTTGTGGTCATGCTAGGAGGACAAAAAACTCCACAATCTGTGGTGCTTCACCAAAATTCTATCACCGAAACTTGTTTTTGTGCATCTTGCAAAGAGTGGACATTACCAAGCAACAATAGTCATTGGATTTGCTCCAAGACTAGGTATACCTCTTGATACCTTCTTTCCTAGATACATCATTTTTGACGCGATCTGTTGGCAAGGAATAAGGAAAAACAAATTTGTTTCTACTACCTTCTCTACCATCTCTATTCCCCAACAACCAAGCCCTTGATGTCCTTCACCTAAGGGGTTTGAAGCATACCCCACAAAAGAAAATGAAATGGAAGTTGTTAACAAACATATTTCGATATGTAAATATAAATAGAGATTGAGAAATATTACGAAAAAGGACAAAAAATAAACTTATTGAGGATTCCAAAATCAAGAAAGAAAGAGAAATTCCAAATGGGTGCCCAACAGAATATGTAAAGAAGATAATCAATAACAAAGTATTTTGACTTAATAAAATTACATCAATAAAATCAAAAATATAAGTTGTGCATGAAAACAATATTAGACTAAATTGGACTGTAACACCATAGTTTCTGAACTAAAGAGTGAGTGGAAAAGTTAACTCTTGGTAGAATAAGCATGACCTATATATATTGCGTGGAAAAGAAGGCATTGGACAAAATACGTGTCCCACTATGTATGGTAGTACTCATCTATTGTTACAAGAAATACAATTAATGTAATCAATGTAAAATGTTGTGGCAAGAAGTAAGTTCAATCAAACTCGAACAAAGGGATATGAACATACAACTAATATGAAGTGGAGTTAGGGTTTTCATGAACAAGTATGATCTCCATAGTTAAAATTCATTAATAGACCATGAGAGGAAGAAATATGGTTTCCATGTCCTCAATGGACCAAATTAGGTAGGTCAAATTTCAAAGTCCAACATCAATATAAAACAAATTAATAATATATCAAGATTTGTTTTAAAAAAATGGATTTAGATAGGTTAACTAAAACATGAAATAGGAATTTCAATATATTAATACCTCATAGAAGAACAACAGAGAGAAACAAGAGCAATTTCTCAATATGAATTTAGGAATGCAACATACCTCACATCCAACATACCATGATTACAACTAACCTTACATCCACATCAGGGCTTCAACCAACCTATTAGGCATATATGAATTTAGGGTAAATGCCACATTAGTTACATAAACCATATGAAATTACTTTTTGTGATTATTGAATTAGGTCACAATAATGACCCCATGATGTAGATTACATTTACTGGTTTCCTCTCATCTTCAATATGTATAACTCCAAGACCATATTCTATGTGATGTTATCTCTATTCCTATAGGAATATCCTTTACCACTACACATGAGGTCATATGTAATATCTTGATTTTGTTTTTTTGGTCCAAGTTATCATGTACGCCTTCTTCCATGCCAAAGACCCAGTCTGTTTTGGCATACACTTACTATAAAACAATCATCCAACAATTCACTACAAGTGACTTATCCCTATGACAATGAGTTGTTCGTACTTCTCATAAGCCAACCATGAACAAGACTTCCTTCTTGTAGTTCCCACAGATGGCTTTGGTATGTCTATGTCACCTATTGGGTACCAAGCTATCGTTCATTACCAATCATGATCCCCTTGTACCTGTTGATGGACGATGCACTCTTTGCAACACTATAGAGCTCGATGCCTTTTTTTTTATCATGTTGTTCATTGTTGAACACGACCTGGTTATAAGGTTTATCATGAAATCATATATGATGCACTCTTTGATGGTGTCTCTCGTGTTGGGTTAAAGGTCATGAAGGAAGAGTTGTGGCCTTCTTGGGCACAAGGTTTGATGGAATTCTGATGAATCCTCTAGATTCACCATCTCAGTCACCAATTCTAAGGATTTTGTGCTGCATATCGACTGATCTACCCTCGCTTTGGGTTTACTTTAAGTATATATTCAATTTCATGTAAATAATTCTTTACTAGTTCTAATTACTCTAGTTTTCAGTTTATTTGATCTTATCCCCCCTTACTCACTTTCCTTTTTCCCTACAGATCACTCTCAATCATCCGATCGAGATCCAACAGTTCCTTTTCATCTAACCACTCGGTCTTGACCACCATTCGGTCTTGATCCATTCAGTTTCATCCATGCGGTCTCAACCTCTTTCGATCTTGACCTCATGCGGTCATCTCATGCGGTCTTGACCTCCATGCGGTCGCGACCTCATGCGGTCTCGACCTCCATGTGGTCTTAACCTCATGCGGTCTTGACCTCCATTCGGTCTTGACCTCCATGCGGTCTCGACCTCATGCGGTCTAGATCTCCATGTGGTCTCGACCTCCATGCGGTCTAGATCTCCATGTGGTCTCGACCTCCATGCGGTCTTGACCTCCATGTCAAATGGCCTTGCTACTTACCTCACCATCATCTCTGCCATCGTAGTAGCAACCAGCCCCTTCACCAGTGCTGTGAGCTGCTCCAGCAACCACCTTCATCTCCACCATCGCAGCAGCAAGCAGCAGCTCCGCCGGTGCTACGAGCTGCTCCAGCAGCCACCTTCGTCTCCACCATCGCAACAATAGCTAGCACCTCCGCCGGTGCTGTGTCCTGCTCGCTGACACCACTGATGCCCACGACGACCTTCTTGCCACAAGCGCCTGCGTCGTCTTCCTCACCGTCAGCAGCAATGACGGTGCCCACGACGGCCTACTTGCCACAAGTGTCAGCGTCGTCTTCCTCACCGTCAGCAGCAACGATGGTGCCCGCTCATTTGCCTCCAATCACAAAGCTCCGCACCACCGTCGACATCCACGCTCTGTAGCTCACGCAAGTAGCGCCCATGATCTGCTCGTTGACACCACCGCTGCCGATGACGACCTGCTTTCCACAAGTGCGGGCGTCGTCTTCCTCACCATCAGCAGCAACGACGGTGCCCGCTCGTCTACCTCCAATCACAAAGCTCCACACCTATGCCGCCGTCATCCACTCCATCGCACACAGCAGCTTGCAACCGATCAACGAGACCGATAGGGCGGCCAGTGCAAGATCATTTGGGTGGATGAGCTGCAGATCGTTTGAGTGGCACACATCAGCTTGGTGTGAAACCGTTTGATGTTTCTACTGGACTCCCAAACCATTTGGAGTTCAAAAGTTCAGCAAGACCGTGAAGGCAAACCGCATGAGCAACTGCATGAAGAATGCATGAAGCAGTAGAATGCATGACCGTGCAGTTTCATTTTAACATGTGCATGAAGAACGCATGGAACCAAAGATCAGTAATAGTCCATGTGACTTAGCCAACCACATGAGCAACTGGATGATTTACTAAAGCCGAAACTGCATGAGCAAACCACATGGAGCATTCGCATGAGCAAACAGCATGGAGCATTCGCATGAGCAAACCGCATGGAGCATTCGCATGAGCAAACCACATGAAGCATTTGCATGAGCAATTGCGGGAGCAAACCACATGATCAAACCACATGGGACAAAAGGAAACGCACAAGGTGTGACTCCTTGGCCCAAGATATTTTGGGCAATTTGCAGATCTAACCCAATTCGTCCAAGACACATGGCAAGCCTATAAATAGAAGGGTAGAGGCATGGTCTTGGACATTTATCTCACTACGGCCCAAGGCTTCCAGACTGGGAACATATCTGGAAGGCTGCTCCACTGCCAGCTCACTTCCACCATTGCTCCACCATAGTTCCACCTCATTATATTTGTGTAATCCCAGAGGTAGACACGAGAATCGAGACAGAGAGACAGACATCATCGACCATGACGGAGCAGTCTCGGAGACTACGATGATCTACACCGAGCTGTCACAGATCAACTCTTCTGCTCCGATGATGCTTTCTTTCTCTCTCTTCTCTTTCTTTGTTGCTCCCTCTATGAGGAGTGAGTAGTTCCAACCCTCTCTTTCTTTCTCTCTCTTCTATTTCTTCTGCCCATGCTTTGTATTCTATACTAAAATATGTTATCTTTCCGATTCAATACAAAATCATTTCATACATGTTGGAATGTTGGCCGCAACTATTGTCTTTCATTGCGGTTTGTCTATGACTGCTCTTGGGACTCGAATACCGATTTAGTGTTGGTTTCTGGTGTACGTATCCACCATGCATCCGTTTCAGTATCTAGGAATGTTTCCCGAGGGATTGAGTAAACTCACCTCCATCGTTGCACTTCCACACTATGAAATGAAATCAGTTGACGTACAGAAGTGCAACCTTGATGGGTCAAGGAACACATTCTACAGAGGGAGTGGTGCAAGGTATTTGACCATTCATTCAGGAATGGATGATGTTGCAACACTCTCACATTTCTCATAGATATGTCCTCGAAAGAGGGATAGTCTATAAGGATACTAATTGAATTAATGATTATCGCTCGCTTGTTAGTTTTCTGATACACATTTCATGAGGTTGAGTAAGATTCTCTCTTCGGAGACTACATATCTTCATTGACACGTAGATATGTACTGGATGAGGGTTACTCAACCCGTGAAGGATGTGTGCATTACTCTTGTCCTATAAGACATCAGTATTGTATAGCATCCATGTATTTTGCTTGCAAGTCTTTCTATGTTTGGTACATGTACAATACATGTGTAGTGGTGGCGAATACCCGCATCACCCCAGTGATCCATCATCATTTGCTAATCTTAGATCTTAATCCTTAAACTAGTTTTTATTCATGCCTTTACTTTTGCATGTTTTAGGTTAAATAACTCAAATCAAACTTTTGGTCTTAGATGATTGACTTAGATCGGTACGAAACGAGAAAAAGACACTCATATTCTTAACGTTGTCCTTTGGGTTCGATCCTAAATATGTACTATGACAAGGCTTCCACACTTTTGTGGGGTTGGAGCATTTATCTAGCTCCAGTTGTAGGTAAACCTAGAGAGAACATCAACTCCCTAGGGGTTTTGGTGCATATTAGGACTTCCATTGGAAGAGTAATCTTTTGGTGTAAGTTTTAGATCCATCAAAAAATGGCGCCGTTGTCGGGGACAACGGTGTAAGAATCATCTTTTTCAAATTCCGTATCGATTTAGGTTTCTCTAGGGTTTTCCATTTTCTTTTCAAAAACCTAAAAAGTGAAGGGCTTAGTCTCACATATCTTCTTGAATTTGAAGTGGTTGGTCAAGCCTGATAAACTCTTTCCTTAATTTCAGGTACCAACTCTCTTCAAAATGAATCAGTGAACACCACCAATCATTAGATGTCAACTATGTGGTGACTATTATCACGCATCGATTTACTACTTCAATGTCCCTCCTCTCTACATAATGGCTCTGCATCAAGTAATCATTAATCGAATAGATGGGAAACTCAAAGCAGCCTCTTCATACAACTATGGATATAACGCAAGTTATAATCCGTATCACCCTGGAGGCTACTATGAAAAACCTAACTATGGTGGATTTCAAGGTGTAGACTGCAATGAAGGAGGAAACCTGGTAAACAATGCAAATCAATAATATGATGAGGAGAGCTATTATCAATATCAACCCAATGGGTGCAGTGAAGAGCCTTTTCATGAAGATCGACACACATTGATGGAGGAGCTACGAGCTTTACAGACATCAGTGGCTCAACAACTAGGTGATCAGACTGCCGTGACCAAGAAGTTGATAGCCGATCTTGATCAGCTTTTGCAACTTGTCAACACTCCTGAGCAACATGTAGAACAACCACCAATTTCAACTAAGCATAACCCTAGTCCACATGTCGCAATCGATTATGATGATGATTATAAAATCATGTGGGATATGCCTTCCAATGATCTTCAAGCATCAGTGCAAGGTGAGGAACCATCCTCAGAGATAACAACTAAAGTCAAAGATGATTTACTCATAACGTCACGAGGGGAGGAATTACTATCCAAGCCAAGGTCTGACTCGGATAATGATTCATGCATTATGCTCTCAGAGGAAAGGATGAGTAGCCAATATGGGGATTCTCTACAGTCAGGAGATCAACCAGAGATAAATTTCAACACTTACCCACCTTCTAACTTCATAGACTCAAATCCTACCATTGAAGAGAAATTGACGATAATCGACTCCCTCAATGACAAAATCTCTTCAACTTCATCTATCCCATCCATGAAATCCATGGAAGAAGGATTTATGTCCCAAGGACTCTACACTCCTTCACAATCAGACTCAGATGGGTATGTGACCGATTCAGATAAGGATATGTCTTTTATGCAAGGGAATCAAATGTCTTCACTTCCAAAACAAAATCCGAATTTCCCTTATGAAGAAATTTCTGATCATTCAGATGATTTAGGGACAAATTTCGAGGATAGGATTGATCAAGATCTTGATTCAGAAATGGACCGTACCACTCTCACTCATGAAATAGAATCAAGGAGAATGATGAGTCTAAAGATGACAATCCTATGACCAGTCATTTTCATGAGATGATATTACCTAAGTTACCACCACCACAAGAAGTCCATATGGAGCCAGAACTTGAACAAGAGCATGATCTTTCTATTGAATCTCCTTCTAGTCACTTGAATGAGTTGACAGTGCACTATGAAGAGAAACATGAACCACCCCTTGATTTTCGAATGGATCACGATATTTCCATAGACTCTTGTAATGACAAAAGGGCCCGTGAAAGGACATCGAGTCACAAACTCATCCACTTAGAGAAATTCACCCCTATGAAGAAGACCTTCCTAACATTCAAGAAATTGAGATATGTCTTTTACTTGAGCCAGGTTTCAATTTTCCCATAGCAACTCCTCTTAATCACTCAACAGAATCGGAGGAGTACCATGAAGAAGTACTCAAACAACAATCTGACTCAGAAATGGAGTACTTTTGTCCCAACATCAAAGAAACGGAGTCATCGGGAGATTCTAGCCTTCAAAACATTATGTCATGGACTACCCCCCCCCCCCCCTGAAGATGCATCATTGGAACCTCTACCCCAGAATCCCATTATTCCTTTACCCGAGCAAGAGTTGGTTCTACCAGTTGAACCCTCTTCTAGTTACTTGGATGAATTAAGGATGTTCTACGAGGAAAATTCTAAACAAAATTTTGAAAAGAAGAATGACGCTCTCATCAATTCCAACGTTGATAAAGATGATGATACTTCTCAAAACAACTCCTATGAAGAAGAAATGTCTACTGGCTACCATATCCTATGCAAGAAAATCCAGGTGACGAAATGAAGCCTGAACCAGATCCGCCACCTGATCCAGGAAAAGAGGAAGTCTAAGTGCCCGACCCACAATTGACTGCTCTACATTTTGGAGAAAGCAATTTTACTTTAAATTTTGAGGGCGAGCCACAAATGGAGGACACAAATAAGCAATGCTTCGATTACTCACCTAGCCCTCCAGTCTCAATTGCTTATATTTTACCACCCCCACTGATGGGGGAAGGACTCTGGATTCTTATGGATGGAAAAAGAGGCGAAAGAAATATGCATCCAAATAATCTAGAAAACCTATTTCTATTGCCACAACCATCCAGTCAACAAGTTGTTCAGGCCACCCCCTCGCTCTCGACACCGGATATTGTGCGACATCTTTTCCAGACCTTCTTCCAACTACGAGGACCGCCTGCTTAACACTACACAACCCTTCCCCTCCATCTTGAACCTAGTATTTGTTCATAAATGAGCAAACTCATAAGTTTGAGGTGGAGGGCGGGTGGTATGACTCTCACTCCACCCTCTACCTTTACTTCTTTCTATATTTCTATTCTAAGTTCTTTTTCACATTTGTTCTGCTTTATCATTTTTCTTTTTAAAATAAAGCCTTTACCTAGTCGGATTTTGCTTTTTGAATCTTTTGTCATCACCTCTTTTCGTCGCAAATCCATGAGGAACAAATGCTTAAAACTAACCGATAAATGATTTCATCTCGTATAAGCCCATGAACCCTAATGTCATATCCTCCATAAGAATGATAAGCCTCAATAAGTCTGAGATAGATCAAATGCATCGCGCCCCTAACTGAATAATGGATCTGCTGTATGGAATTCTCATTTGAAGTTCTATCTTGTCACTTTTTCAGCAGAGTGTGATGGAAAAAAAGAACCTGTCATATGGAATCGCTAAGCAAACTGCATTATGATATGAACTCTCTTCTACACTTATTCCTTCATCTTCATACCCCTCTGCTCATCAATCATGCCAAAGCTTTAAGTTCGGTGTGGCTCACCACAGTCCTTTCTAGTGAAAACTAGAACACTACCGAACTCTAAGTTCGGTGTGGTAAACCACACCTCTATCAAACTCTAAGTTCGGTGTGGTACACCACACCTCTTTTTCCACTACCGCTTCTTCCATACCCCTCAATACATAACAGGGGCATATCACCTTCTATTCTTGATTCAAAGAGTATACAATGATGATTGTGCACATACCTAGGTTGGCGAAAAATCTACCCCGATTCCAAAAAGAGGCTTGGCAGCCCAAATATACAAAAAAAAAAATCCAAAAATTCCCTTTCTCCCAAGCCAAGTGAGAATGAATAAAAGCCAGAGTATGAATAAAAACATGAGAGTTGTGCCCTGAATAAGGATAACTGATAAAGGCCTCGCCCGGCCGGTGCATTAGCTGCCCTCATAAAGGAGGATGTGTCGTAATCGGTAGTGAGATCCTAATGATCCAAAAAATGACCCTTTACCTCCTCTCGAAGAGGTAAAATAGCCAAAAGCCTTACAACCAACCTATACACACTTCTAAGTTACCTTTAGAAAAACAATCAGGTGTAAGGCTAAGTCAACTAGAGTTGTGCGCAAATCACTCAAAGTATCTCGATGAATCAACCAATAATAAGAGTCTTGAGTCAATTAGCAGAGAGACTCTTATCTCTTGATCATACCCCCATTTCTTTCTGTTTTCATTAACCATGACAGATCATATGCATTCTGTTGATTCTGTGGGTCTGTTCAAAGTCTCATAAAACTTTTTAACATGACCGATACAACAGAGAGTGACAAGGAAATACTTCAGTAAAGTGAACTCAGAAATGAGGTCATCATAAGATGTATTTCATGATCTAAGGAAACTTTGATGATGTATCAATCTGAGCCATGAACAAAATTATGATATGACAATAGGACGAGGTAATCACGAGATGAATGACTTCATTGGCGACTATTTTAAGCTTTCCGTTCCTCGGGACGAGCAATGCTTAAGTTCGGTGTGGTGATGAATCCTCCAGACTCATCCTCAGCCACCAATTCAAAGGATTTCTAATGTTTTTGCCCTAATTTTGTTTCACCTCATTTTCCTTTCTCTTTTATGTGAAAATTCTAACACTTGCACGAAGGTGAGGTAACTAAGAGACGAACATGTGTTTTAGCGAACGTATTGGGCTTTTTCATTCCTCGGGACAAGCTACACTTAAGTTTGGTGTTGTGATGAATCCTCTAGATTCACCATCTTAGTCACCAATTATAAGGATTTTGTGCCGCATATCGACTGATCTACCCTCGCTTTGGGTTTACTTTAAGTATCTATTCAGTTTCATGTAAATAATGCTTTACTAGTTCTAATTACTCTAGTTTTCAGTTTATTTGATCTTGTCCCCCTTACTCGCTTTATTTTTTTCCTGCATATCACTCTCAACCATCCGATCGAGATCCAACGGTTCCTTTTCATCCAACCACTCGGTCTTGACCACCATTTGGTCTTGATACATTCAGTTTCATCCATGCGATCTCAACCTCTTTTGATCTTGACCTCATGCGGTCATCTCATGCGGTCTTGATATCCATGCAGTGTTCATCTCATGCGGTCTTGACCTCCATGCGGTCTTGACCTCATGCGGTCTTGACCTCCATGCGGTCTCGATCTCATGTGGTCTTGACCTCCATGCGGTCTCGACCTCATGTGGTCTTGACCTCCATGCGGTCTCGACCTCATGTGGCCTTGACCTCCATGCGGTCTTGACCTCATGTGTTCTTGACCTCCATGCAGTCTCCACCTCCATGCGGTCTTGACCTCCATGGAAAATGGCCTTGCTACTTACCTCACCGTCGTCTCTGCCATCGTAGCAGTAACCAGCCCCTTCACCGGTGTTGCGAGCTGCTCCAACAGCCACCTTCGTCTCCACCATCACAGCAGCAACTAGCACCTCTACCGGTGCTACGAGCTGCTCCAGCAGCCACCTTCGTCTCCACCATCGCAGTAGCAGCTAGCACCTTCGTCGGTGTTGTAACTTTCTCGCTGACACCACCGATACCCATTACGGCCTGCTTGCCACAAGTGCTGGCGTGGTCTTACTCACCGTCAGCAACAACGACGGTGCCCACGACGGCTTGCTTGCCGCAAGCGTCGGCGTCGTCTTCCTCACCGTCAGCAACAACGACAGTGCTCGCTCTTCTGCCTCCAATCACAAAGCTCCGCACCACCGTCGACATCCATGCTCTGCAGCTCACGCAAGTAGCACCCATGATCTACTCACTGACACCACCACTGCCCACGACGGGCTGCTTGCCACAAGCGCCGACATCATCTTCCTCACCATTAGCAGCAACGACGAAACTCGTTTGTCTGCCTACAATCACAAAGCTCCACACCTACACTGCCGTCATCCACTCCTCCACACACAGTAGCTTGCAACCGGTCGACGAGACCGATAGGGCGGCCAGCGCAAGATCGTTTGGGTGGTTGAGCTGCAGATTGTTTGAGTGGCACACATCAGCTTGGTGTGAAACTGTTTGATGTTCCTACTGGACTCCCAAACTGTTTGGAGTTTAGAAGTGCAACAAGACCGTGAAGGCAAACTGCATGAGAAACCACATGAAGAACGCATGAAGCAGTAGAATGCATGACCATGTGGTTTCGTTTTAACATGTGCATGAAGAACACATGGCCCCAAAGATCAGTACAAGTCCATGTGACTTAGCTAACCGCATGAGCAACCAGATGATCTACTAAAGCCAAAACCACATGAGAAAACCGCATGGAGCATTCCCATGAGCAAACCGCATGGAGCATTCGCATGAGCAAACCGCATGAAGAATTTGCATGCGAAATTGCGGGAGCAAACCGCATGATCAAACCGCATGGGACAAAAACAAACACACAAGGTGTGACTCCTTGGCCCAAGATATTTTGGGCAATTTGCAGATCTAACCCAATCCGTCCAAGACACATGGCAAGCCTATAAATAGAAGGTTAGAGGCATGGTCTTGGACATCTATCCCACTACGCCCCAAGTCTACCGGACTGGGAACAGATCTGGAAGGCTGCTCCATTTCCAGCTCACTTGCACCATTGCTCCGCGATAGTTCCACCTCATTATATTCGTGTAATCCTAGAAGTAGACATGAGAATCGAGACGGAGAGACAGACGTCATCGACCATGACGGAGCAGTCTCGGAGACTGCGACGATCTACACCGGGCTGTCACAGATCTACTCTTCTACTCTGACGATGCTTTCTTTCTCTCTCTTCTCTTTCTTTGTTTCTCCCTCTATGAGGAGCGAGTAGTTCCAACCACTGGGGCACGGGGACTAGCCCCACTGCCCATGCTTTGTAATCTGTACTAAAAGATGTTATCTTTCCGATTCAATACTAAATCATTTCATACATGTTGGAATGTTGGTTGCGTTCTTGTATGCATCTATTGTCTTTCGTTGCAGTTTGTCTACGACTACTCTTAGGATTTGAATACCGATTTAGTGTTGGTTTCTGGTGTGCATATCCACCGTGCATCTGTTTCGATATCTAGGAATGATTCCCGAGGGATGGAGTAAACTCACCTCCATCGTTGCACTTCCGCACTATGAAATGGAATCAGTTCACGTATGGAAGTGCAACCTTGATGGGTCGAGGAACACATTCTGCGGAGGGAGTGGTGCAAGGTATTTGACCATTCGTCCGGGAATGGATGACGTTGCAACACTCCCACGTTTCTCGTAGCTATGTCCTCGAAAGAGGGATAGTCTATAAGGATACTAATCGAATTGATGATTATCGCTCGCTTGTTAGTTTTCCGATACACGTTTCACAAGGTTGAGTAAGATTCTCTCTTCGGAGACTACATATCTTCATTGACATGTAGATATGTACCGGATGAGGGTTACTCAACCCGTGAAGGATGTGTGCATTACTCTTGTCCTATAAGACATCGGTATTGTATAGCATCCATGTATTTTTCTTGCAAGTCTTGTTATGTTTGGTACATGTACAATACATGTGTAGTGGTGGCGAATACCCGCATCACCCCAGTGATCCATCATCATTTGCTAATCTTAGATCTTAATCCTTAAACTAGTTTTTATTCTTGCATTTACTTTTGCATGTTTTAGGTTAAATATCTCAAATCAAACTTTTGGTCTTAGATGATTGACTTAGATCGGTACGAAATGAGAAAAAGACACTCAGATTCTTAACGTTGTCCTTTGGGTTCGATCCTAAATTTGTACTATGACAAGGCTTCCACACTCTTGTGGAGTTGGAGCATTTATCTAGCACCAGTTGTAGGTAAACCTAGAGAGAACAGCAACTCCCTAGGGTTTTTGGTGCATATTAGGACTTCCATTGGAAGAGTATCTTTTGGTGTAAGTTTTAGCTCCATCAACTTCACTTCGAATGAGCTGCTGATGTTTTATTATTTGATTGGATAGATGGAAGACACACATGTGTTGACAAGTGCCCTATAAAATAATTTTAATGTAGGCCAGGCAACCTATTATGCCACTTTAATAAAGGTTCATAAGCATGGATCAGCTTGTGAGGAGATCACTATTTTTCTTTCCTTTCTCTTTTGATACCTTTGGGGTACTTGCTGAAAATGCCACTTCTCTTCTTAAGAACATTCAACACATAAGAAATAGGAATCTTATTCGAGCTTCATCTACATTCAATAATTCTATATATACATCCATAAGTTTTTCCATCCAGAAAGGCTTGGCATTCTAGTTGGTGCATGTGCATCTGAAAAGGCATTTATGAAATTTTCATATCCTGATATTCTATAAATTCTATAAGAAACTGAGATAGGAAAATATATGAATTTTATAACTTTAGTTCAATTAGAAATTCCATAAAACCAAATTTTTATTATATTCATAATAGGTGACGGAAAGGATGCCATAGTGTAGAGAAACCATGATTCCAAGACATGGCTTAGATAAATTTTCTAATATTCCAAGAATTAATTCTTATTATTCTAAGGTATTGCATTATGTAAATAATAATCCAAATTAACAGATGCAAATGTCTTGCATCCTAAATTGGGATCTTAGTGAAAATTAGGTCAATACCTAACTTTAGAACTAGCATGGGTCAGGTCAACCTATGAGGTGAGAGACCAAAGATAAAAACAAAAAAAAAACAAATTTAGAGCATACCTAAACTTTTCCTTTATTTAGTTCTTATTCCTCACAGTATAAGTGTTGAGCAATAAAAATCACTTACTTTTCTTTAACAAGATGGTAGTCTCTTCCATTAGGCTGAAGACTTGAGGAAAATCATCTACAAGAGTTCTAGAGGCTCTAAAAAAATCAAGGAAAACAACAATGACAAGAAATCAAAGTGAAAACACTAAGGATAAAAACCCATTTCATGGTTGGAACTTTCACAATCTCTGCACACCATGAAAGAAGGAAGGAGATTCAAGAAAACCAAACAAAAATCCTCTAACTGAGAAAACCAACAATGAGACTAATTTTTGTCAAACACTACTAAAAGAAAACACCAAAGAAAATGTGAGAAAAGGTTCACATATGCTTTGATCATTGGACATTTTGTAGCTTGAGAAGTTGAACAACAAAAAATAGTACAACTCAGGATACCTCACAATATGAGAAGTTGAAGGCTTCCGTAGATTTGAAAAACCTTGAGGGATGGTTCTAGGTGGTCTTCCATCCATGTGGTGAGCCCTGACATGCAAATAAACTTAAGACTCTTTGTCTAAGGAAATTGAGTCAGAGGTAAATGACCAAGAGGTTTGGGACATATGGTCAATTGGTTTCAGTTTCTACAATTGGGGTGGAGGTTGGAGACCCATTACTAAGAGGTGAGGAGGATATGATGCCTTAGGAGATCAATATAATTTGGAAGAAGTTACATGAAGACAACCTTGATTAGATAGAAGAATTCAGATCATGAGAAATGGTGAAATCTGAAATAAAAAGACTCAGAGAGAGAAGATGAAGTCATTAATATGGAAAGGAAAAATTTGGAATGATCTAGCATCATGAAATAGAGAGGATAAGAATGCCATGCATTGTGGCGCTAAGAAAGGTAAGAATCGAGTGGTGGAGATCAACTTGTCACCATAGGATCAACCTAGATCCAATGTAAAAGAAAATGAAAGGTATGATCAATGGATAAAATAAAATGTTTTCTAATAGAGAGATAAACAGTAGAAGCCTTAAACAAATAGGATTTGGAATAACGTGGCATTTAATGGATATAGCTTTTATTTCTAATAAAATTGGGGGAGAAATCAATGCCCAAGAAAAATGAATTTGACAGGTAGGCTAATTATAACATGAAAATTCTAATTTTCTAGTTGTTTTCCACTTTTGGGGTAATACATTAAGTTATTTAATATTTTAGATAACTTAGTATTATCTCCATAATGAAATTACGACATATAGGATTATTGATTTAATGTGAAACTTGTCCCCTAATCTAACTAAAACATGAGGAATCTAAATCTCACATTTTATTCTACTTTCAAGATCATTTTGTGGATTACATAATATATGAGACTTTCTTGCTATTATTTAAAAAAGTTACTATAATTGATATTAAGTTACTATATTTCGAATTTATGAACATTTATACATTATATACTCATGAGAGTAGTATATCATATCTTTTCCTTCCTTAAGTTTCTCTATCTCACTCCATCTATCCTTGAGTATATTTACTTTAAGTGTTCCCTAGATATTTACAAGTTCCAATTATGTTCATTGTTTCCATACTACGAAAACTAGCCTTTAAAGATAACTAAGAAAGGGAAATTATAATTCTTTCTTTAACATCCATTTAGTAAGACACCAAAGCATTTGTTCACAACTTGTATCCCAAGTCTTTAATTAATATGACTAGTCTTTCTTTAAGGATTAAGGTCATATATTGTAATCAATTTTCCATTCATCTAAATCTAGGAAAGTCCTTGAGTCCTTATTACAAGTAAAATATATTAGATAATGAATGTGCATCTGAACCCCTTACTAAAAGTCTATGCTATCCAACTACACCAAGGAAACACCTAGGAAAGAGACTTTGTCTTAAACATTATGTCTATAAGTATCTAATGTATTTTTTCCATCTAAGTTATGCATAAAGGGATCCAAACTAACTCTAAAAGGAAAAGGTATAAGTGGACTAGATTTAGTAACTATACTTAGGTTTTAATGTGTTATAAAACTCCACCATTTATGATGATTTCATCCCCAAAATCCAAGCAACCAAAACTTAGCATATGTAGTCACTCATTGACCAAGATGTTTATGTCAATCCAAGCATCATGTATCCACCATTTTTCCCTCACTAGAACTTAAACTAAAAGACTTATAACAAATCCCAAGATTCTCTCACCATAAGTTTATTTAATTTTTGATGGTAGTTTCATCATCATTTTCTTTTATTATTTTTTTCTCTCATATTTAACCATAAAGTGTGTGGATACTTCAAGGGTATTTCATTAATGACTGTTTTGTTTTTCCCTTCATTATTAGGGATACCTCTATGGTTGAGTTTATGCAAAACATTTACCAAGGCAAATTAAGGCTAATGTGTACGTATCAAACACATCTTGGTGTCCATATTTGTGCATTGTAGTGTATTTCATGTATCTTTTATATAAATTATCTAAAATTCCTAATGCATCCATGAATCACACGTATTAAGATTAATGTGTACTTAATTTCAAAGCATTAAATTTTATTATATTTCATAGGAAAAGGTTGCACATATATAAATCTTGACATTCCTATAGTGTTTAACCTAGTTTCTAGACTAGAGTTTTTTTTTGCATATCTTTAGTTAAAAAGAAAGTTTGGGAAAGGTGAAACACATTGAATTTTCTAATATTTTTCAAATTTAACTACTAACTCACATTATTAACCATTTTAGATAAGTGGAAATTCATACGCAAACATTGAGTACTTAGTTATCAGGCATGGGGTCATTTAGTATATTTCATTTGTCCATTTTAGTCAAGGAGTAATTATGTCCAATTGACATTGATTATAGAAGTTATAACAAAGTTACTTAAGGTATTCATTCAAACAACTGATAAGTTAATATAATAGTTTAGAGTTTATAGGAACATGAATCCACCCCTTTGAAAAGTTTAACCTAATAAACCAAACTAAACAACTACCAAAAGGTATTCAGATTATAAACTAAACATAGTGGTATGTTTAGGACACACACATATCATACCTCCAACTAGGTGATATTGTTTTCCTATAGTTGAGTTTCAGGTCCTTAGGGTTATAATCTAACAACCCTAGGGTTAACATAAACATCCAATGAAACACTACATAGTACCCTCTAAACTCTAAAGCAAAAGAGAATGGTAGGTCCACTATACCTTTAGTAAAACCACATCATCCTATTCATCACTCGATAAACAAAACTATGATTTGATATTACTTTTCCTAATTCTAGATGTCTCTTCCAAGACTTCATACATCTCTTCATTGTGACTTCATTCAAGAATCCATTGATAAGATTCCATAAAAAATTTCTTTATACATACAATATTAGAATGGAATATATTTTTTGGTAATGAAATCCATTTGACATAAAACATCAGATTGATAAAAAACCAATTGTGAGGACTAGGTTACAATTTAGTATTACGTTCTCCTTATCCTACTACTCCATTCAAATGTCAAAAATCATAGCATCCAAGGATATTTATCACAACCAACCCAGATTATAGGGTATGAGCTTGTGGGTCCCATCATAATAGGGTTTACTCATCAAAATCCTTTTATGTACCTCATGTGATTCCCAAACTTTCTTCCATCATCTAATAGGAATCTAAGGTAGATTCTATGGTAAGACCTTTGACTTAAGGGGTTTCTAAGAAGGACAAGGGACTACATTGAGAGATAAAATAGAAAATAGTCATAGTCTGTCTGCCAAGGCTTTGATACCATTTTTTTAGGAGTGGGACCCAAGAGGGGATCCACTCCTACTCAATTAATAAGAATCATCATACATATAACAAACACACTACAATTTATCACAATGGATGGATAGTTTTATTTAAACCTTCATAAATGGCTATCCTAATACAAAATTAAAGTAAAACACAAAATACCATGACTCTTTAAATTTACTAAACTATATAATAATCTCCCACATGGTGTTTACATGAATGAAAGAACTTCTCAATAAATAAAGGGATGTCCAAGCTATTTCATATCTATCTCCACTAACTCAGGTTCATGTCGTCATGTCAATCCCTCCATGTTTGTCACCTAAGGGTTGGAAGCATACACCACAAAAGAAGACGAAGTGATATTTGTCAGCATAAAAATGTCATTATGTGCATATAAAAGAGATTGAGAAATTTTATGAATAAAGGACATCAATAAACTTACGAGGAATCCCAAATAAAGAGGAAAGAGAAAATCCAAATGGATATTAAGGAGAACATTTAAAGAAGATAATCAATAAGAGAGTTTCATGACTTAATAAATTGCATTAATAACATTACAAATATAAGTCGTGCATGGACATAACATTAGACTAAGATTATTAAAGTAGGGCTTGGACACCATAGGTTCTCAATGAATAATTTGGTCAAAAAAATCACCTTGGTTGGAATAAGTGTGCATATATATATATATATATATATATATATATATATATATATATATATATATATATATATATATGAGGATAGAAGATACATATAGCCCAATGCCATATAGAATAAGGAGACAACTCACACATATAACTAGTGTGTAGCTTACGCTTAACACATTTACAAATTTTTACAACAATACTCTGTGCATTAGAGGATATACACAATTGTTTCTTCCCAGATATGGTAGAATAGTGCAACAAACATAATCTACTTATTGTCATCATTCCCTCAACTTGAGATCATTCTTCTTCGATCCTCTTCTAGCTTCAGTTTCAGAGTGAAATCTCTGCATAATATCTCCCAAACTTCCTTAGTGAAATTGCATCAACCTATCAAGTGTGTGTGGGACTCATCATGCTCTTTGTAAAGTATACAAACAATAGGAACCTTGTGATTCCACCTATGTATTTTTTCAAGGGTGGCCAGTGCACTATGTAGAATTTTGTATGCACACATACTCCATTTTTGTGTGTGTAAACCAGGCTATACATGTTCCATATGTTTATTCTTCATATATATTTATATTGTCACTTCATAAAGGTTGATATTTGTGTCTTTGAGTCTCCATCCTCCCGATTCATGTCGATAAAATAGATTCTTTACTTGTTGCCAAACCACTGTCATTGTGCTGATAATGTGTGAATATCCTTCTCTGGTCCTTAGTTTGAATTCAAGTCCCATTGGATATCTCTCCCCCATCCATATTTCCCAAGTTGATGTGCCTTCTTCGTAGATGATTATTCTTCTAATTGTCCCCCACTTTTTTATGTCTCTTGGAGTTTGCAAATTTAGACCATCTTCATCTTTTGGGAGAGACAATCTTGCCTACCTCATCAGATGATACTCACTTGCCCATAAGAAGTTTGCCATCTTCATCGCCATTCTATCTAGAACCTAACCTAGTATCTCACCTTTCTGAACCCAAACGATAAGTACCCCCTCACTAGAAACCTTTATGAGTGTATCTCTCCATGCCATCAAAGTCTTTTGTGTTGGCCATCTACTGATTATTTCCTCCAATTTGTCAATGCAATCAAAAAAATCTTGGACATGTAGATTGCCTTCAGCCAGTGGGAACCCATGATATTTTATAAGGAACTTTTCCATCTATACTTCCATAGACTCCTTTAACAAGTGCTCCATTTGATAGCAATTTTTGGACAAGAAAAGATGTATTTTTCTTGCATCAACATATAGCCCCGTCTGCTCTTAGAATTTTCTCATTATAATTTGTAGCATCGCTAGTGTGTTTTGTTTGGCCTCCACAAAGATGAGAACATCATCTACAAAAATCAAGTGAGTCATCACTTTTTTACTATGCATCATGTGGGGCTCGATATCCTTCCTCCTTTCTTCCACTTGTATCTCCTGTGTCAAATACTCCATGATAATAACAAAGAGAAGAGGTGACAAAGGATCTCCCTGACGAAGACTATTCCCTCCTTTGAACAATCTAAAAGACATGTCATGAACTAGGGTAGATAAGCTTTTAGTCCCAACACATTGTTGCATCCAACTAATCCATTGATCATTGAATCCCATTTTCTTCATGATCCACCAAAGTTTATCCCATCTAACACTGGCATAAGATTTAGAACCATCCAGCTTGAGGCATGCATTCCTACTCCCTCTCATAACATTATAGTCCAGCAAGCTCTCTCCAATCAATAGAGCACAATAACTAATACTCCTACCTGATACAAAGATGCCTTGATTTGTAGAAATAAGGTAGGGAAGTACTAGCTTTAATCTAGCCACAAAAATCATTGCAACAGTTTTATATTGCACAGAACAACAAGCAATGGGTTAGTAAGAGAGGTAGTCACTTTCTTCTTGGGAATGAGGACCATATTAGAGTGGTTGGCCTATCTAAATATGTTGCCTCCTTATAAGAACTAACTAACATATGAAACCAAGTCCTTCTTGATGATATCCCAATTCTTTTTGTATAAGAAAGCATTAAAACCATCTGATCTAGGAGACTTGTTGCGGTCAATGCTCCAAAGTGCATCTTTGAATTCCTATTCATTAGTTATCCTTGTCTGAATATTGTAGTGAGTGATCGTGAGTTTGAACTTCCAATCAAACTCCTACTTTTCTAATGCTTCCCCAAACTCCCTATTATATAAGGAAGAGTATAACTCTATGGCTTATTTCTCCAGATCATCATGTTTATTGACCACATTGCCCTATGCATCAATGAGCTTAGTAATAATGGTGTCGGCTTCTCACCTTTTGACTATAGTGTGATAGAGTTTTGTATTCCTTTCTCCATCCTCCATCCACTTCCTCAACTTCTTTTCCAGTAGAATCTTTCCTCTGCGTTCTTTAAGTCCTCTAGCATCTTCTTCAACTCTTCATTTTTCTTTATCAGTTCTTCATTGAGTAGATCAATAAGCAGACTTTCTCTAACATCTTTGCAATCTCTCATTGTTTATTTCATTAGGTTTCTAATGTTTACTTCTTCTTTGACCCACCTCTCCAAAACATTTTTTGAATTTGTTAGTTTTTTAGCAAAGATATATATCACATATTCTATCACATGTATGTTCTATCTCTCCTTGATGACTTTGCTTAAACCTTTACAGTCAGTCCAATAGTTTAGAATCTGAAAGGTTTCCTCTATTTTTTCTTCTCTACAATCTGAACCGAGATAGGAGTAGGGTCACTCATTTTAGATCCACCTGCTTTCACCTACACATTAGGGAAAATTTGTTGCCACTCATCATATATATCCATTTTTCTAGCTATTATGACCCACGATTTCCTGTCATTATTCCATGTGAAGATGTCCCCTCCAACCATTAGTATCTCAAACAACCTCACTTTGTCTATAATATGATTGTAGGTATTAATCACTAGATTTAAATCTAGTCTTCCTCCTTTCATTTATGCATATAAGAGAACATTGTTGAAGTCCCCAATCACCAGCCAGGGGAAAATGAACTTCCTCAATAGACCCACCACCTCCTGCCATAATATGTGCTTGCACTTTACATCATTGTGGGCGTAAACAATTGTCAACCACATATGCACCCCTCCAATGTTCATACAATTAACTATAATTTGCTTATCTGACATTTGTATCACTGACACCTGCCATGCATTTGGTTTCCATTCAACACAATCTTTAGCTAGGTCTAAACAATCCAAATAAGATGCATGTTCCCATCCTTGTGGAAACATGTATCTAATACTATTTTTATTTTGTTTCTTTATTTTTATTTCCATCAAAGAAACTAACTAATGTCCACTAGAAGAGATCCACTCCTGGATCTCCTTCTTCTTGTTCATGTCACAACCCCCCTTAATATTCCATAAAAACATGGACATATTTAATGGCTCTTTTTTGATCTGGTGTGCCTCACCGACTCCTTCTTGTAGTTCCTTTATATTATTGTTTCCCTCTTTGCCTCATTAAGTCTTCCTTTTTCTTTTTAGACTCGCTCAACGCCTCAAAGCTATTTGTTGTGTCTAGAATGTCTCCTACCAACTGTGTTTTCAGAATAACCATCTTCTTGTAACCCTTCTTCTTTGTGGATGAGATAAACTCTCCATTTTCTTCACCTTCTCCATGACTATCTAGGATTTGGCCAATTCCATCTTTGTTCTTGTTCTTCTCAACCCTTGTGGGGGATCTGTTCCAAGACAATCTACCCTCTTCATTTCCTTTCTTCTCATTGTGATTAGTCTTTGCATCACTATTTGGAATCTCAAAATCTACCGTCGGTGACTTGTCTGTTGCTTTTTCTTTTGGATCACATGTTACTGTGATCTAGAACTTGACCAGAGGTGGGTGTGCTTGCACATCTTCCACCTCGTTTCTCTCACAATGGCTATCCGTGTGATTGAAGGCTCTACAACCATAACTCTTCAGAGGTAAATGCTCATACATGATCTGGACTGGAAACTCCTCTCTACCATTCACCGACAACCATATTGTGTCTAGAGAAGAACTCTCTACCGCCAGGCTAACCATCACCCGCACTGCCCTCTTCACATTGCACAAGGATCAATCGTCAATGTTCAATACCTGTCTGACTCTGATAGCTACCACCTGTACCGCTCTGCTCATCCATGCCTTCCCTTTCGACAAGATTCTAATCCATACTGGTGCAGAAGACAATAGGTCATGCCTAAGCTCATCACCGTGATAATATGACTTGGTGATCACAAGCTATTGATCAAACCATCACATCCCAGCCTTCAACGTAATCCTCTTATCATCTTCATTAGCGAACCACACCAGGAATATGCCCTTGTTCTCTGAGATCAATTCAAATTCTCCTTTTGGACACCATGTGAGACTGATTTACATGTTCGGATGGGGGAAGTAGGGATGTTTGTTGAGGACATAGATCAACAGTAAACTCCCATTTGTTTTCATTTTGGTGAATCCATCTTCTTCCAAATTGTCACAGACTCTTCCCTCCTTGATTCTTGGTTTTGGAAACTCCATGTCAATATTTCTCTTCTTCTCCCGTAATATATGGGTCTTACTTTTGACTACTACTTCTTATCCCTCATTGCCATGGATTGGTTTTCATTAGGGTTCCCCACATGCAACCTTCTTCCCTACTACCGCTAGGGTTACCCAGTGTTTCTCTGTCCTATTTGTGGGTTGTGGGTGTAGGTGGTCAGGGTGAGGCATGTCAGAGGACACCACCAGCAGGAGTTTTTGGGGAAGTGGTCTCCATATCTGAGCCATTGAGGCATGGATGCCTTCATGATCACCAAGAAAATTCTAGATCTTGGGAGAAAAGATTTCTTTAGATTGATGGTGTATATTTTTTTTTTTTGGAGAAGGTAAAATATGTTACTAGTGGTAGAGCCAAAAAAGAGTATAGGGATAAGGAGTCCCGTATACTGTACACGTGGGTCTAATTTACAAAATCCCACTGTCTCAGGACCATAGTGTCCAACTCAGCCCGAATCATAGGTCTAGTTTTAACAACCATTCCCAAATTATATACAATATTCCCAAAAAGCTCAACCATATCATTGTGCCTCTGCCTGTGCAATCTACCATTCCATTCTTTCCACACATAGAAGCAAATGGCCGTTAAGAACAGCCCAGCAAAATATCTCAACATGGGTTTATTTTCCGTCTTCTCAGCTTCCAAGAGCAAGAATCAAGCAGGTTCATAGGGGGGTTTCTGCCCCACCCCAGCTTCAGGGAGGCCCTGCACCACAGGTATCTAGTAAAGTTGCACTCGAAGAACAAGTGGCAGTGGCCTTCCAGACCATTGCCACACAGCAGATAAGTATTATTTGTCCAGATACCCCAACCAATCATTTGATCAAAGGTTGGTAGCCTATTTAGAATGGCTCTGTAGGAACAACAACTCCACTTGGGAGTGTGGAACCAGTTCCAGATGATGGGTTCCCACGACACCTACACGGAAGAGACCCCATTCCTCCATGTTCTGGCCATCAGGTCACGTAGGATCCATCCTTCAACAGTGAAATTATAATCAAGGGTCACAGCAGGCCAAGATTTAGCCATTTCCCTCCACGTCCTGGAAGCATTGCTTTTGTTAACCGAAAGATCAGAGCCATATATTTCCTTTACCTAGGCACTCCAGCAAGACATACCACATCTGAGCATCCTATCAATCCTAGAACGGGCAACACTCATAGCAATATCGTTCGCATGATTGACATTCAGCCCCCATCCTTGTAGCTCCTTGTAATGATAGACCAGGCCACTGCTTGTCCCCGACCCCCCCAAATGAAGGAGCCATAGATGCTGTTGAAGGTATCAATCACAAAGCCAGGAAGAGAGGCCTGCCTGCACCAGAACCTCACCTTACCAGCGAGCATTGATCTAGCCAAGATGAGTTTTCTGACAAGATATAAATTCAAGCCACTCCACTTTGCCACTAAATCTCTAAGATTATCTAGACAGTCCCGGTAGTCCCCACCTTTGGCTTTACCTCCACTTAGGGGTATACCCAAGTACTTTGTAGGGAAACACCCTTCTTCTAATCCTATGGCATTTTTCAGTCTCCCATGTCTGGAGTCGCAAGATCTAGATAGAAAAACTCTAGATTTCAGCGTCCTCATGAAAAGGCCCGTCAACTTGCCAAATGTGATCTTGATCTTCCTAAAGTTCATGAGGTTCTTGGTATTACCAACCAAGAAAATGAGAATGTCGTCTACAAAAATTAAGTGATCAAACACCTTAACACCCCCTTGTCGAAAGGGTCTAATGTCTCCCTTTTCCTTGGCCTCATCCATGATCATGGAGAAGGCTTCCATAACCACTGTGAACAACAAGGGTGAGAGCGGATCACCTTGCCTCAGACCGTTGCTTGCTTGGAATAAGCCATACGGACAACCAATAACTAACACAGAGAATGAAGTTGTGGTAACACACTCCATCATCATCCCAATCCATCTTTCTAAAAACCCCATGGACTTTAGGATGTCCCACAAAGTATCCCATCATACATTGTCATAGGCCTTCTCTAAATCAATCTTGATGCAAGCTTTGTGCAAACTATTCTTTACCTTGAAATCCAAAAGAAACTCATCAGTGAGGAGAGTGCTATCAGAGATCAACCGGCCCTTAATAAACGTAGACTGAGTTGGATGCACGATGTCAGGCAGAATCCTCTTCAACCTCCTAGCAAGCAACTTGGAAATGATTTTGCACACCACAAAGCAGCAAGTGATGGGCCGTAAGTCATCCATGGAGTTCACCATCTTCTTCTTGTTAATAAGACATAGGAAGGCATGGTTGACACTCCTCACCATGTGACCAACAACAAGAAACCATCTGACGACCCTATATATATCCACTTTGACCGTATTATATATACAACATATATATGTATATAAGATTTTTTTTATATAACATATATATAGCATATATATACATACATACACATATATGTATATATATGTAAACATATGTATGTATGTATATATGCATGGGATTAAAAATGACATATCTACCCCTCTCCCATGCCCATGATGGAGGGCAAACGTCTGGGAGGGTGGTAAATCAACACCCATGAAGAAACCCTAGTCCCGTCGCTCAACACACAAGAACTGTGTCCCGCATACCGTCACTGGTTCGTTCCACTATTTTTCCGTTAGCTAGAGTTAAGCATGTATGTATGTATTTATCACATTTTATTTAGGGTTAAAAGCCCTAATTATCCATGTGGAGCAAATTACATGATTTTGCACATCAAAATCATAATATTTGACCTCAAGTGGATCATATATACCATTTAGGAATTACTGGCACATTCTCATAATTTTAGGCCAACGTTTGATATTTACTACACATGAAACAAGCATTTCACAATTTATATGATATCACTGTGATTGGTGCATCAAAAGCCTAATATTATGGTCCCATGTTGTTCTAATTATTTTTCTAAACATTTCTATATATATCATTTATATTTTTTTGACATTTGTGCTAATTATTATGAATTTTCTAAGAACTGAGTATTTTTAGGTATTTAACCTTTTCCAGCCAATCACATCCCGATATGTGGCTTCTAAATATCTTGCTCCTTCTCATGGGTTTGCCTGGTTTGCTTCAACACAACCGGTTTGTGTCTGTTTCACTGCTACTGGACCGGGTCGGCCCTCTGCTTTCTTCCTTCTCCTCACATGACACAGACTCCATGTTAGTTTGTAACACGGCTACCTCCCGCAGCCTCTTGCTCAAGCACCACTGTGGCTTCTCAAGGAGCACCGGTGACGGCTGGAGCTAGGGCTCTATAAGCAAAGTTTCTGACCTCACTACTGTGCTCTGTAAGCAAGACCAACTCCTCCTCTTGCATCAGATTCGTGCACTCATCGCCCATGGCTCTATCTCCCGACTTC
Organism: Alisma plantago-aquatica; assembly: GCA_963693085.1. Classification (NCBI taxonomy): domain Eukaryota; kingdom Viridiplantae; phylum Streptophyta; class Magnoliopsida; order Alismatales; family Alismataceae; genus Alisma; species Alisma plantago-aquatica. Next base: position 85,703,799 of record OY856409.1, on the reverse strand, counting down.
TATCCTCTCTGCACGAAATTGCTGCCACCTGTTCTGGAAATCTACGGCCATCACCATTGGACTGACCCTAGAGAGGTATCGGGAAGGGTCCCCTACCCCTAGCTAAGCCTTCCACCACCAACATCTTCATCTGTGTTGGGCCCTACTACTGGCATCCAGAAACATACCTCTGTCGGCTCTCCTCTGGCGAGCGATGTCCTACCACCGTTTGATTGGTACACAGGAGAGAGATCGGCCACGACCTCCTCTTGAGCTTGGCACGACCACCACTACAGATAGATATTATGACAAAAGGAAAGAGTGGTTACCGGGCCCTACTGCCAACATCTTCATCTGTGTTGGGCCCTACTACCGGCATCCAGAAACATACCTCCGTCGGCTCTCCTCTGGCGAGCGATGTCCTACCACCGTTTGATTGGTACACAGGAGAGATGTTACGACCCCACCTCCCGATAACCCCCAATTAAGGGAGACCAAGAGGTTGAGCCGCATCCATTAATCTCGGATCAAAGGTTCGACATATAACCCTAAAAAATTATCAAATTCTAACAGACTATACTGAAAATGGTAATAAAATTTTTCTTTACATACCTTTTGAAAACTTGGATCTCTAAACTTCTATCCACACCGATACTAATCTATGTAATCCTCCTTTGTACTTTAATTCCCTTTTAGTATCACATGTGCCACTTTACTGTTTGTTCTTTTAATTGTACCTAAAACGCCGACAAACAAAACGTCGGTCAGCCGAAGCTGGTATGTGGGGGAAACAGATAATCGTGCAACTATGATAACCATGTAATCATTCAATTAATCATTTAACAACCAAGATTACGTTTTAAGCCAAACTACTCAATCCATCTTTTCCACAACTCTATGTTGTCCCTATAAGGACTTACATGGTACCTCTAATAAGGTGACTTGATGGACCTGCCCTCTAGGCAGCCAAAGTCATTCATGACCCTACCCTCTAGGCAGTCAAAGTCATTCATGACCCTACCCTCTATGCAGTCAAAGTCATTGATGACCCTACCCTCTAGGCAGTCAAAGTCATTCATGACCTGATGTACCTACCTTCTAGGTAGTCTTTTATCAGGTCAGCCATTACGACATAGAGGGAATCAAGGATTGAGCTAGAAGGCATATACATTATGTGATAGTCATAGTCGCTTTATACTTTGCATGAAAGAAATAAACATTCAACAGTTTAGTTGCATTCAATGCGATTAAACATCCGGGAATCCATCGGAAAACCTAAAGCGGTTATTCATAATCGTAACCACATACCTGATCCATAGTAACTTGATGTCCATGCATTAACATTGAACACAATTAACAAGCAATCAACCATATCCTGAAAATAATGCATAACATCCAAGTGTTATTGTTTTATTCAAAACATCCTCAAGATCAACTTGGATTCCACCTTATGATTTCTAGGCCAACTTTAGGGTTTTAGCCTTCATTATGCATTTATCACTTTTAATACTCTTTTAGTTCACAAACCCTAATTTCTGCATCATAGGCACCATTGAATGTCAAATAAGTCTAATATGTTTCTTTTACACTAAAACTATTATCTTTATCCTCTTTGGTCATATCCAAAACATTAAGGCTAATTATCATCTTCAGTTTCTTTCAAGTTGACAAATCATATTTCATTATAGTTCAACTCACATATATGAACCTTATTTATTACTATTTCCACTTCTATATACTAGGAAACACTAATTATCCAAATAATTCACATTGAAGATATTTGGTACTCAATTAATCTTCGAATCATCATATCTCTATTTTATTCTTTAATTTGTACAATTAAAACCATTAGAATTCATATCAACATAAATTAGGGTTTCTAATCCCATTAAGGCATATTCATGTACATAGAACCCTAAATTAAACCAACTATATAAAAAGATCATCTTTTTAAATCCTATTTTCACTTTTATTAACAACAGGTTAATATCAGCTTGAATTATCCATCTATCATCAAATCTAAGGGTTTTTCCTTAATTGAATCATTAAAGATGTTAACTTTATACCCTTTTCAAATACATGCATATTTAAGCACATAAACCCTAAATTAGACTAATCATGTGCAAAGTTCTTCCTTTTTGAACTCCATGTTCCTTTTTACATTTAACAGACTAATATCAACTCTAAAATCCATTAAACCCTAATAAACACATTAATCATATCAAAATAGGGTTTCTTAATCTTTAATTCATTAAAGATGATAATTTACACTACTTTTCTAATAGAAAGAGGAATTAACTTCTACAAATATTTTTGTTGGATTCCTCTCGTTTTTCTGAGCAATTTGATATATAATTTTGCTATTTTCCGAGCTACGGTTGAGGAGATATGAAATTAACAAGATTGACTTACTTCAGCCAATGAGGAGACGCCACGTAGCCCATTACATGCAACGTTGCTGCGGCTGGGTTGAGAAACATTTTGAAATGACCATAGTGCCCTCGGTTAAGTCAGGTTGGTCATCAGCCCGTGGAGGGCAAACTTGTCCAACGCCAACTCCATCTTCAACCTTCCGCAGATTGATTTGTTGCCGCCCTAGCCGCCCATGTCACGGCTATATCTCCCTCATCTGGGCCCCTGCGGCCACCGGAGTGGCTTCCCCCGCCTCCGTCACGCCCTTGCGCGCACAGTGGTACTGCTAGGTTGCGGCCAAGTCGACTGGAACTCGTCCCTTAACTCTGCAACACATGGAGGATCTGTTGCTCTCCCGCGACTACCACACAAGAACTCAGGCTCAGGGAACATGGCTGTGTCTTCGTGAGGTGTCGTGGGAGCATTGTGCTTCCTTCGGCCTCATCTACTCGTTCCTCATCGCTCATAGCCGCACTACTCCTCTCCCTTAGGGTTTTTTTTACAAAGAAGGAGAAGAAGAAGATAGGGAATAGAGAGATACGTATGGGACATCCCTTGGGGTCGACCCTGGGCTATTTCCTTATATAGGAGTGGTTGCCCAGACCCTAAGATGCCTTCCCATGAAGAAACAACACTCTTTCCTACTAGGAATTTGATTCCTTCATGGATAAGCAAACCTTCTCTCTCTTCTATACCCTTTTGATATTCCTTTTTCTTTAAAAACTAGGATTTCAAAAATCCTTTCTATTTCTCTCTCTTATGCTTGATTTTTACTCCATAAGCACGAAATTTCTATTTCCTTTAATAGAAATTATTTTCTTTTTAACAATACCTCATAATTCCTTAATTATGCATTATATTATCCTCTTATTTTGCCTTTTTAGTATTTTCTCTTTCTTTCCTCTTTATTGGGACTCCTTGGATCCCAATATACTCCATTATTTCGAAATCTTTTTCCAAGGATATTTATTATCCTTCTAGATGCATCTTTATGCCTTATTTCACATTATCTTGTTTATTTCTCATTTAAATATTCCTTTTTGAGGATTTCTTTTTATTTCTCTTTTATTTTCCTCATTGTCCTTCCTTTTAATATTAACAACTACATGGATACGAAATTTCCCCAAGAAATCTCATTTATGCCTCTTTTCATTCATTTTCCACATTATATCATTATTTCCCAATTTCTTTCTTCATAAAGAGATACTTAATTAATCTTTTCTTTTCCTATTGCTTTCTTTTTGCAACCTTGGACTCCTTGGTACCCAAGGAACCCAAGAGGCACGAAATCCTCTTTGGATTTGCCTTCTAGAGGTTTCCACATATTTCTTTTCTTAAAATTCAATTATCCATTTACTAATTGAATTTCCTTTATTATTTTCCTTTTATTGGGCCCAATAGCCAATAAAGCCCACAACACAAACATCAAGGCTATTGTAAATGAAATCCATTTATTTGAAGCAAATTATATCATTATTTGTTCAAATATCTTTAATATGAGAAATTACATTTCTCACCAATTGAACCCAAAAATTGGGGTTATAACATCCTTCCCCTCTTATAGGAATTTTGTCCTCAAAATTCAGGCAAGCAAACAAACAAACAATTCAGGATAAGACTTTTCCATGTCCATCATTAGCCCCTATGTGGCTTTTCCGTGCCCATGGCATTTTCAAAGAACCTTTATTATCACATATTCCTTTCCCTGAGTCCTTTCATCCTGGCGTCTATAAACTACACAGGTGACTCAGGCCATTTCAGCCTCCCTTGGGGCTCACTAGGTTCATTGCTTAGCACATGGTCAGGGTACCTCACATAGCGCTCTAAATTGGACACATGGAAAACATCACCCATTCCTCTATCCTGAGGGGTAGGGTCAAACCTAACCTTCTCCACCCATCCATCTCTAATGGACCCATGTATCGGGGACTCAGCTCTCTTAGTTATAACTTAGAGGGGTCGGATTTTCATGTCACATAATCTCCCACAATGAACTGCATGTTAGTCTACTTTGCATCTGCTCACGACTCTCGTCGTCTCTAGGCTCCTTTCAGCCCTTGCACAATCAAAGTGACTTCATCTACACGCACTGGGGTCTTTTTTTTTCTTACCATCATGTGGCCCTTTTCTAACCATCATGAGGTCCTTTTCACCAACATCACCTTACTGAAGTGGTGACCAGCACAACCTCCCTTACAGAGCTCCTTATAAAACCTAATACTGGATATGGTGGTTATCTTCACATCTTTCATAGGACAAAACTGTCTCTCGATATCACTCTGAACGAGCACGCATGCCCTCATCAGACCCTTTAGTCTGGATCATACTAACCATAGTTAGGGGTGATTAAACTATACTAACGTTGAGTTCTTCATGTACCTACTTCCACTTTATGGAAGTGAACCTTTAGGTCAAACTCAAGTACCTTTGAACTCGCTTCATGGGGTAGTTGAACCATCTCTCTCATGGGTAGTTGAACTAGACCTGTCCCTTAATAGAACTCTTCCTTTCTCATATTATCTAGGTAAGGCGACCTACCATAACCCATATTGTATCTCGACCTTCCTCGGTCCAGGGAAGACCTATCACAAAATCCATAGTGTTGATCTCTCATTCCCTCTCAAGGATTCTTTTGACCTCCATATTGATACACTGGGTTACTGGGGTTCGTCCTTTACCTTATGGCTTGCATGGCCATAAACCACATGCAACCACATCTTAAGCATCTAACGTGTTATTGCCATTTTCCATGGTGCATCATGATTTCCTATATGTCATGATTCTTCCAAGATCGATTCCTCTGAAACCCTAAACCACTCTAGTCAGGGTTTCATCACCTTCTCTTCCAAAGAAGTGCACTTGAGGTTCTACTACCATCCTATCATTGTATCAAGAACTAGGCTGCTAACCAAACAACCCTTAACTTTTCAACGCATCTTGTTACGTTTGAGTGTTATCCAAACACCTCTCCTTTTCAAACTTAAGGTTATCCAATCAACCCTTTCTAGCTTCTGGTCAAACAAGTCAGATGTATCTCAACCAGAGCATCCCTTACCACTTCACATCCTTAGGTATTTGGTAACATTACACTTCCATGTATTTCACTTATCATGTCACCTCAAACTATATTTTTATCTTCATAAGAACACTCTCTGATTTCATCATCATGGTGACCAAACTCAACCTGGTATAACTTGTAAGCTCTACTTATCTCATTCTAGAAACTTCCTCATAAGGTGACTACCTCATTCCTCTTAGGGTTTACAAACCATCCATGTATCATTCACTTTACCAGGGTAGATATCTTCTCTATCCCATTTCTTGTGGCAACGCTTCAACCTACAACATCTCTTATCCTTGGTGTATGGCATGCATAATGTCCTATCTCTCACCCCCATAACAAGAGGAAATAAGCATTTGGCTGCAGTCCAAATATATCGTTCTTCCTGTTCCAAGAGTAGAGATGGTACATCCCACCTTGCCAGTACACCTTTAAATCTAAGTTGCAACGTGCCACATATGTCTCTTCATCACAACCATCATGATATCAAACTAGTCTTGAACCTACTGAGGTTTATATCCTTGGTCATCTCCTCTAGGTCTATAGGGTACCGACTCTTTTGGGGTCATCCCTCTTCCCTCATGCATCAAGAGAGTGCCCTACTCATCTGCCCTTTGGGTCCCATGAGTTCATGCAGGTGATCAATCTCCTAACCCATGGCCCTCAGACAATGATAGCTGTTACCTCCCAACCCTATGGTCATGTGCAACTGGGGAATTAGGCAGCTCCTACTTTCATCGGTCTTATCCCTACCTGACCTGAGGATAGACTTAGGATTCTCCATTACGGAACATGTTCACTTAGAACCTTACCCAAGTCTTCATCATCTCTCTTTCTGCATTCATGGGCTGCCTCTCATCCGTTCATAGGCATCATGGCAACCTGCCTACCTTGGTCAAGCCCCATACTAGTTACCTCCATGGTAACACATTCACATGCAATTAGAGATGGTTATCTATGGGTCTACAGGTTCATTCTCATACCATGTACTTTTCACTTAACTCCTCAAGATTCTGTGAGACCTCTTCAGGTTACCTTAACCAACAAGACTGATATACACCTTACAAAAGGGGTCGCTCTCCCAGGATGAGAGGAAAACTCTCTTTACAACAAGGTCACAAAAGCTCTAGGGTTTACATCCACACGAGCATAGTCAACCCTAGCAATCTATTAAGACATAAGCATATTGAAAAACACTAGAGGGGGGGGTGAATAGAGTTTTAAAGATAATTTTAACAATTACTGAAACTAAAACAACCAACCACAAAATATTGGACAAGGGGACAAGGACTTAGAGTGGTTCCAACTTTAGCAAATACTAAAGTTGTCAGTCCACTACCCGGTTGCTTACCCAACCGGGATTTGGAAAGAATTTAATTTTATTACCTCGCAAGGACTTTACATAAAATTACAATTCTCTCCCTAAACCCTTCAAGCAGCCTTCACCTAGAAGTAATCGCCCAACCTTGAAGCAACCTTCACCTAGAAGTAATTGCACCACCTTGAAGCAGCCTTCCTCCTGAATTAGCTTCCTGTTGCAATAGCCTTCTTGAAGTAGATTCCCGTGCGATAGCCTTCTTGAAGTAGCTTGAAGTCCACCTTCTACTCCGAGAAGAACCTTCTCCAATCAGCAGCCTCCAACCCTAGGAGTAGCAAGGAGAATACAAAGGATAAAAGAGAACAAGAAAAAAAAGGAAATTACAACTTATCCTTTGTAGCCCAAGGCTTGATTTGCCTAGATCAAGCGTATAAATCTCCTAACCAAGTGTGTGAACTTGTGATTGCAATGGGTAGGAGATACTAGCCTATAGGACACGAATTATGAGCTAAGAAATGAAATGGCCAATTGTCACAATGCTCAAATTGATCACAAATAGATTGCTCAAAGTATGCTAAAGGATTTCTCAAGTGTAGCAAGTATATTTGAGTGTCCTATGGCTTGTCCTATTTATAGGAATAGCCTAAAGATGCTTAAGGACGTTCTAGACAACTTCTAGGGGTTTCTAAGTGCTTAACTAGCCGTTAGGTACAAAGTTGTTGCTTTAACAACGGCTAATTAATTAATTCTGCAGTTGCTGTCAGAGATCATCTCGGTCGAGGAATGGTCGACCGAGACACCTACTCGGTCGAACTTTTCTCGACCGACAGGCACTCTGGAACAGGTGATTTGCAACGTCTTTCTCCAACTGCCAACTAACTTGTCTGTTGTGTCTAACGGCTACTTTGGATATTTCTCGGTCGAGAAGATTGTCGACCGAGAGTGTCTCAGTTGAGGAGTTTGTCGACCGAGATTGATCCTGTTTCAATGTTTCAATTTAGGCACTAATTATATGTATGAGTGTGCATATGTGATCCTATATGAAGGGGATGACTTATCTAAATGTGGTGTTTAGCTAGGGAAGATCTAACGCTTGATTTACATGCAATCTAAGTACTTGTACATTATATATTTGTACAAGTTTTTTACAAGGCAATTACATTGCATGAAAACATAAATGTAAGCATATGAATTTCCCTAGTTGCTTTGGCATCCACCTTAATCCTGCACACTTAAGTAGCTCGTTAGATCAATAAGAATGAAATGTTTGTCATAATCAAAACAAAGGGATTTATAGATGTCCATTTAGCCAACAATCTCCCCCTTTTTGAAGATGACAAACATTTCCTAAATATAAAAATAAAGGAAATATAAACCATATGAGTTTCATACCTTTAGATTACCTTTTGTAGCTTTTCCTCTTGTTTATAAAATGTGTGCTTATTATTCCCCTTGAATTATGGAACATGAAATCCAATTCACTACGGAATATAGCAACTTTCAATGTAAAGCCAAGAGTTTATTTATGAAACTCATTGATTGAGTTTTTCTAAGTTTTCGTTTTATATTTATTTCTCCCCCTTTGTCATTTCAAAAAGATATCTATTTAGAAATAAAAACTCCCCCTTAATTAGATGTCCCATCAAATCTAATGAAAAAGATGTCCATTTAAAAGCCAAAATATCATGATGCAAATAAGAGTTTTTGTTTAAGTAGCACAAATATCAAAGAAAACATCTTCCAAAGGAGTGATGATCAATTGCTTCCTAATTTTGTTAAATTGATCTAGTGGAAGCGGTTTTGTAAAAATATCAGCCCATTGATCTTCCGTATCAACATGATGAAGGGAAACATGATTCTTGGATATGTGATCCCTTAAAAAATGATGACGGATTTCAATATGTTTAGCTCGGCTGTGTAAGATAGGATTGTGTGCTAAGTTTATAGCGCTCGTGTTGTCACAAAAAATAGGCGTAGATGAAAGAGTAAAACCATAATCGTTTAATACTTGTTGCATATAAAGCACTTGAGCACAACAAGACCCGGCTGCCATATATTCAGCTTCAGTTGTAGATAGGGCAACCGTATTTTGTTTCTTGCTAAACCAAGATACTAAAGCTCTCCCTAATAAGAAACAGCCACCACTAGTACTCTTGCGATCAAGTCGACAACCAGCATAATCCGCATCAGTATAAGCTTTAAAATCCAAGGATTGTCCTTTTAGATACCATAAACCAAAAAAAGTAGTGCCGACTAGGTAACGAAGAATTCGTTTAACTGCTAGAAAATGAGAGTGCATAGGTTGTGATTGAAATCGAGCACAAAGACCAACGGGAAACATAATGTCCGGTCTAGAAGCAGTTAAGTAAAGCAAACTACCAATCATGGCTCTATATAAAGAATCATCAATAGGTTCCCCATTTTCATCCTTATCAATTTTAGTAGAAGTAGCCATAGGAGTAGTAGCATGTTTGCACTGATCCATCCCAAAACGTTTTAAGAGTTCTTTAGTATATTTTTCTTGGCTTATGAATATTCCGGCATGTGTTTGCTTAATTTGAAAACCAAGAAAGAAAGTTAGTTCACCCATGAGGCTCATTTCAAATTCTTTTTGCATAATGTTACTAAATTGTGTGCACAATGAATCATTTGAAGCTCCAAAAATAATGTCATCAACATATATTTGCACAACTAGGAAATCAGATGTATATGTTTTGAAAAATAAAGTAGAATCTGAATTTCCAATAGAAAAACCATTATCAAAAAGATATGTCTTGAGCCTTTCATACCAATTTCTAGGTGCTTGTTTTAAACCATAAAGTGCTTTCTTAAGTTTATAAACATAGTCACCTTTTTCCGGTATTTCAAACCCAGGTGGTTGGGCAACATATACTTCTTCTTGAATGATGCCATTTAGAAATGCACTTTTTACATCCATTTGGTATAGTTTGATGTTTTTATGTGCATCAATAGCTAGTAACATTCTAATAGCTTCAAGTCTAGCTACCGGTGCATACATTTCATCAAAATCTATTCCTTCTTGTTGATTATATCCTTGTGCTACTAATCGAGCTTTATTCCTTATTACTTCTCCTGCCTCATTTAGCTTGTTCCTAAAAACCCATTTAGTTCCTATTATGGTTTTATGTTGTGGTTTAGGAACTAAATTCCATACATCATTTTTAGTGAATTGATTCAATTCTTCTTGCATGGCTATTATCCAATAATCATCTTTAAGAGCTTCAGATATCTTTTTAGGTTCAATGATAGAAACAAAAGCCGTGTTTGCAACATCTTTGAAAGAAGACCTAGTTTTAACTTTATCATTAGGATCTCCAATAATTAATTCTTGAGGATGATCTTTAATAAGCCTAGGTGTAGGTTGTGGTTCATCTTGGTGATTATTTGTAGTACTTTTCTCACTATTATTTGGTATATTTAAATTTTCGAATTGATTTGTGAGATCTATGATTTCTAGATTTTCAGATTTAGACTCTTCATGAAAAGAAACATGAATAGATTCCTCAACTTTTCTAGATATAGTGTTATATACTCTAAAAGCTTTGCTAGAAGTGGAATATCCCAAAAAGAATGCTTTGTGAGATTTGGAGTCAAACTTATCTCTATCATCTTTGGTATTTAAGATATAGCATGTGGAGCCAAAGGTATGAAAATAGTCAACTCTAGGTTTCTTAGAATGTATTAGTTCATATGGAGTTTTCTTTAAATGAGAGTGAACATTTACTCTATTTAGCACATAGCATGCAGTATTTACAGCTTCATCCCAAAAGGTTTTGGGTGTGTTATGTTCAAGCATCATAGTTCTAGCCATTTCTTGTAGTGATCGATTTTTCCTTTCAACTATACCATTTTGTTGTGGGGTGCGTGGAGCAGAAAAATTATGAGTGTACCCTTGAGATGTACAAAACTCTTCAAATATATGATTTTCAAATTCTCCACCATGATCACTTCTAATGGTACATATTTTGCTTTGTAAAAGATTTTCAATCTTGGAACAAAATTGTATAAAAACATGAATAGTATCATCTTTAGTTGCAATAAAGTGTACCCATGTGTATCTACTATAATCATCAACAATAACAAAATAGTATCGTTTACCACCAATAGATTGTGTCCTCATGGGTCCAAATAAATCCATATGAATTAATTCTAAGGACCTACTGGTGCTAAGTACATGTTTTGGTTTAAAAGAGGTTTTGGTTTGCTTTCCCATTGTGCATGGTTCACAGTTTTCAACTTGATCAAAAGATAAAGTAGGCAAACCACGAATAAGATCATATTTCACTAACTTTTTAATAACATGTGAACTAGCATGTCCTAGCTTTTTATGCCATACTTGTAAGGTATTTTCATTTGCAAGCAAGCATTTTCCCACTACTGATTTCATAGAGTTAGGTTTAAGAATATAAAGATTTCCAACTCTATTTCCTTCATAAACAACATTTGTAGTGTTTTCTATCAATAACTTGCAGCAAGTTTTGTTAAATAACACATCATAACCACTATCACATAATTGACTAACACTTATCAAATTATGGTGCAAACCATCAACGAGTAGAACATTCTTTATTTCGAGGTTTGTACCAACATTACCTATTCCAACGATTTTGCCCTTACCATTGTCTCCAAAGGTGACTGTTCCACTTTTCTTTTCTTCAAAGGTTTGGAATGCATCCTTGTTTCCGGTCATATGTTTGGAACATCCACTGTCAACCACCCATTCCTGCATTAAAATGTAGATTTTGGTACCCATGTGATGGTCCGATATGGTTATAATTATTTAAGTACAGATTTGTATAATAGTTCTGAAACAGAAGTCTAGTCAATCGACAATTGTTCGACCGACATATGTCTCGGTCGACAAATTGTCGATCGAGTAGATTACTGTATTACAAACTAGAAAACACAGAAATGTAGCTCGGTTGACCAATTTTCGACCGAAATAATTGCTGTAAATTTTGATAAGTTACAGACATTCGGTCGGTCGACAATACTTCGACCGATTAATGGTTCGGTCGACAATACTTCGACCGACTGAGTTTATGTTTCAGTACAATAATGCAGAAAATTAACAATAAGCATGAAATCTTTTGTTTAGTTGAGATAAGACAATATAAATAACAAGATGGAGCTTTTTGGTCATATATCAACTAAATTCTATTTGATTCTACTAAGTTTGAGGTTTTGGGACCCAAACTAATTCAGAATCCTTAGTTTTATAAGGGCATGAAAAGGAATAGTGTCTAAGACGTAAACAGAAATGGCAAGTACTAGAATCAACTTCATTTCTCTTTCTAGCCATTGTGTTCTTGGGTACAAACATAGTTTGAGTTCTTTTGGGTTGATTTTTCTTTGGAGCATATCCCAAACCTTTTCTTCAGTTGAAAACAGTACCAATGTTTAGAATGTTATCAAGTATATCTTTTCTTCTTAACTCATAAAGTTCTCTTTGCAGCTGAGCAATATCATTCAATTTTTTGTGTAAATCTTTTCTTGCTTGATCTAAATCAGATAGCAAAGAATCTCTTTCTTTTATAACATTATCATAGTCTAGATGGTTACACAAAATAGGTTGAGTTTGAAAATCTTTTAGTTTAGCTAACAAGTCAGTCTTTTCTTTAGAAATAAGATCAACATTTGTTTCTAAAGTGAGTAGCTTTCTAGTGCAATCATCTAAAGATGTTTTTAAAGACAAATTCTCAAGATCAATGTTATTCTTTTCAGAAGAAAGATTATCTAATTTAGCAATTTGCTCATCATTTGATTTGATAACCTTCTTTAGTTTCTTCTTGACATCAACATACTTATCATGAATTTCTTGTAGACTAGTGACTAACTCTTCTTTAGAAAGATCAAGTAGGCTTACCTCTTGAGAGTTTTCATCATCTTCTCTTGCCATTAGACAATCCACGGTTTCTTCTCCGCTTTCACTGTCACTTGACTCGTCCCATGCAGCCTTATAGGCTTTTTCTCCCTTCTTTTTGTGAGAGCTTTTCTTCCCTTTATTTGCTTTAGGACATTCATTTTTGTAATGCCCTTTCTTCCCACATTCAAAGCACCTAGGTGGGGTAGAAGAAGAGCTGGAAATTTTGTTAGATTTAAATCTTTTGTATTTCTTACCATTGACTATCAAGGCTTCTTCTCCCTCTTCTTCACTTGACTCCTCACTTTCTTGTGTGACAACCTTTGAAGCTTTTAGAGCCACATCCTTCTTCTTTCCTTGCTGAAGTTTACGTGCTCTTCTTTCTTCCTCTTCTAGGGTTGCTTCATGAGCTTCTAAGTTTCCAATAAGTTGCTCCATTTTCAGTCGAGTGAGGTCGTTTGCTTCTTCAATGGCTGTCACCTTTGGCTTATATTTTGGAGGAAGTGACCGAAGGATCTTTGATACCTGATCTTCTTCAGGAATAGGTTTTCCTAAAGCACTTAAACCATTAACAATAGTAGAGAATTTTGCAAACATTTCACTAATTGATTCATTTGTATCCATTCAAAGTGTTCAAATTTTTGTTTAAACATGCTAATTTTGGAATTTTTGACTTGGACTGTACCTTCATAGGTTATGGACAGTCTATGCCAAATATCATAGGCTGTGTCACAATTAGATATTCTATTAAATTCTCCTACCGAAATAGAACAATATAAAATGCTTACAACTTTTGCATTCATTTGAGCCAGCTTTACCGTATTTGCATCCCATTCTGCAAATTGAGTTTGAGGGAGCTCGTATGGGGTTGACACCATTCTCCATAGGTCCCAATTGGTGCCTTGGAAATAGAACTGCATCCTTCTCTTCCAATATTGGTAGTTTGTTCCATCGAACGTTGGAGGCCTAGCAACAAGTGTTCCTTCAAGGTTAAGGTTGTTGAGCACTCCATCCCCCATTTCTTCAAGACCTTGTTAGGGTTCCTTGAAGCCTGCTCTGATACCAATTGAAAAACACTAGAGGGGGGGGGCGAATAGAGTTTTAAAGATAATTTTAACAATTACTGAAACTAAAACAACCAACCACAAAATATTGGACAAGGGGACAAGGATTTAGAGTGGTTCCAACTTTAGCAAATACTAAAGTTGTCAGTCCACTACCCGGTTGCTTACCCAACCGGGATTTGGAAAGAATTTAATTTTATTACCTCGCAAGGACTTTACATAAAATTACAATTCTCTCCCTAAACCCTTCAAGCAGCCTTCACCTAGAAGTAATCGCCCAACCTTGAAGCAGCCTTCACCTAGAAGTAATTGCACCACCTTGAAGCAGCCTTCCTCCTGAAGTAGCTTCCCGTTGCAATAGCCTTCTTGAAGTAGCTTCCCGTCCGATAGCCTTCTTGAAGTAGCTTGAAGTCCACCTTCTCCTTCGAGAAGAACCTTCTCCAATCAGCAGCCTCCAACCCTAGGAGTAGCAAGGAGAATACAAAGGATAAAAGAGAACAAGAAAGAAAAAGGAAATTACAACTTATCCTTTGTAGCCCAAGGATTGATTTGCCTAGATCAAGCGTATAGATCTCCTAACCAAGTGTGTGAACTTGTGATTGCAATGGGTAGGAGATACTAGCCTATAGGACACGAATTATGAGCTAAGAAATGAAATGGCCTATTGTCACAATGCTCAAATTGATCACAAATAGATTGCTCAAAGTATGCTCAAGGATTTCTCAATTGTAGCAAGTATATTTGAGTGTCCTATGGCTTGTCCTATTTATAGGAATAGCCTAAAGATGCTTAAGGACGTTCTAGACATCTTCTAGGGGTTTCTAAGTGCTTAACTAGCCGTTAGGTACAAAGTTGTTGCTTTAACAACGACTAATTAATTAATTCTGCAGTTGCTGTCAGAGATCATCTCGGTCGAGGAATGGTCGACCGAGACACCTACTCGGTCGAACTTTTGTCGACCGACATGCACTCTGGAACATATGATTTGCAACGTCTTTCTCCAACTACCAACTAACTTGTCTGTTGTGTCTAACGACTACTTTGGATATTTCTTGGTCGAGAAGATTGTCGACCGAGAGTGTCTCGGTCGAGGAGTTTGTCGACCGAGATTGATCTTGTTTCAATGTTTCAATTTAGGCACTAATTATATGTATGAGTGTGCATATGTGATCCTATATGAAGGGGATGACTTATCTAAATGTGGTGTTTAGCTAGGGAAGATCTAACGCTTGATTTACATGCAATCTAAGTACTTGTACATTATATATTTGTACAAGTTTTTTACAAGGCAATTACATTGCATGAAAACATAAATGTAAGCATATGAATTTCCCTAGTTGCTTTGGCATCCACCTTAATCCTGCACACTTAAGTAGCTCGTTAGATCAATAAGAATGAAATGTTTGTCATAATCAAAACAAAGGGATTTATAGATGTCCATTTAGCCAACACAGATCACCTACTATACCATGCTAGGTCATTCTTGTCCTCTTTCCTCAAAGTTGGATCAAGATTATTCTTTCCCTTATCATTATCCTAGTTGTGAGGGGTTCATCAAACATACCTTAAACTTAAGGGGCTTCCCTTTTCCTCTATTCATGAGAAGTACCATGCTCGCTTCGACCAGGAACTCAACTCTCACCATGAGCATTAGGTACACTGCTCCCCCTCTTAAGCCTAGGACCCTAGGTTCACTTGTAGGTGTCCAACTGCATGCTCTATCTCTTAACTACGAACCAAGCATGCAAAAGGCATGACATGTAATTCTTGTCATCCTTCAACTTGAGTAACACCTAGGGTTGGGTCCTCCAACAAGGTACAAGGCCTCATAACCTGCTACTACACTTTTCTAGGTCTAAGGAACTCTGCTTCCTACCTCAAAAAGTGAACATCTATACCATAGGCACGTAGGTACCAGAAGCTTCATCTTTTCTCTAGGTTTGGTCCCTCTACATACAACCAAAGTATCATCAACTTTCAGGGATCGATCATGAGGCAACCACTATCATCCATTGTTCATGGTTTTAGGCTTCCAACCTTCTTGCTGGGTTTCCTGCTCTCTCTAGAGCTAGCCCCACATCCAACCTCACCATTAGAGGTCCTTTCTTCATGGAGGATCAACCTCAAAGGCATGCTCTACATGGGTGAAGCCTAAGCTCAAACATATAGTTGCTCAAGGTCATCCATGGATCCTCTGGCATCCCAAAAGCATGTCCTTTCAAACACCTGGTCCAACTCATCTCTCTCTAACCTTCACTTAGGGTTAGGGTTAGCATCATCCTCAGAGGATGTGCCAGGTCTCTACTTGCAATGGAGATCTCTATCTCCCAGACTAACTTATCCTCCTGACCCGGAGGTCTAGCCTCAGGTCTCTTCTGAGGACATGACATCTTATGTCATACGGCCTAAGCATGTATCTATTATTTATTTTATTCTTAATCTATTAAGATTATGTCCATGACATCTTATTTACATGATTTTCATTAATTTATTGGAGGATTCCTTAAACCTTATTAACCTTACCCATACCTCAAGAGGGTGAGGGGAAGAAAGAAGACCCTAATCCTTTAGGTCCTTATCAGAATTTTGTGATGAGAAGGGATGAATAAGATGAGAAGTCCTAAAGGTATCTTATTTCGATTCATACCCTAAGACTTTGGCCAGGAAGTCACACAGGTCTGGGAGTCCTCATATTCTGACTAGCGGTGCAGAGGAAAATCTTGCCAGCCCCCGGTCGTGATCTTTTTCTAGACACCTCCGTCTTTCAGATACTCCTCTAAAAACTCCCTTGGGTTCTATGGAGTTTGTAAAATTTAATAATTATTAATGGTTAATTGAGGAACCCAGGCTCTAATACTAAATGTTACGACCCCACCTCCTGATAACCCCCAATTAAGGGAGACCAAGAGGTTGAGCCGCATCCATTAATCCCGGATCAAAGGTTCGACATATAACCATAAACAATTACCAAATTCTAACAGACTATACTGAAAATGGTAATAAAAATTTTCTTTATATACCTTTTGAAAACTTGGATCTCTAAACTTCTATCCACAATGATACTAATCTATCTAATCCTCCTTTGTACTTTAATTCCCTTTTAGTATCACATGTGCCACTTTAGTGTTTGTTCTTTTCTTTGTACCTAAAACGCCGACAAACAAAACGTCGGTCAGCCGAAGCTGGTATGTGGGGGAAACAGATAATCGTGCAACTATGATAAACATGTAATCATTCAATTAATCATTTAACAACCAAGATTACGTTCTAAGCCAAACTACTCAATCCATCTTTTCCACAACTCTATGTTGTCCCTATAAGGACTTACATGGTACCTCTAATAAGGTGACTTGATGGACCTGCCCTCTAGGCAGCCAAAGTCATTCATGACCCTACCCTCTAGGCAGTCAAAGTCATTCATGACCCTACCCTCTAGGCAGTCAAAGTCATTGATGACCCTACCCTCTAGGCAGTCAAAGTCATTCATGACCTGATGTACCTACCCTCTAGGTAGTCTTTTATCAGGTCAGCCATTACGACACAGAGGGAATCAAGGATTGAGCTAGAAGGCATATACATTATGTGATAGTCATAGTCGATTTATACTTTACATGAAAGAAATAAACATTCAACAGTTTAGTTGCATTCAATGCGATTAAACATCCGGGAATCCATCAGAAAACCTAAAGCGGTTATTCATAATCGTAACCACATACATGATCCATAGTAACTTGATGTCCATGCATTAACATTCAATACAATTAACAAGCAATCAACCATATCCTGAAAATAATGCATAACATCCACGTGTCATTGTTTTATTCAAAACATCCTCAAGATCAATTTGGATTCCACCTTATGAATTCTAGGCCAACTTTAGGGTTGTATTAGGGTTTTATCCTTCATTATGCATTTATCACTTTTAATGCTCTTTTAGTTCACAAACCCTAATTTCTGCATCATAGGCACCATTGAATGTCAAATAAGTCTAATATGTTTCTTTTACACTAAAACTATTATCTTTATCCTTTTTGGTCATATCCAAAACATTAAGGCTAATTATCATTTTCAGTTTCTTTCAAGTTGATAAATCATATTTCATTATAGTTCAACTCACATATATGAACCTTATTTATTACTATTTCCACTTTTATATACTAGGAAACACTAATTATCCAAATAATTCATATTGAAGATCTTTGGTACTCAATTAATCTTCGAATCATCATATCTCTATTTTATTCTTCGATTTGTACAATTAAAACCATTAGAATTCATATCAACATAAATTAGGGTTTCTAATCCCATTAAGGCATATTCATGTACATAGAACCCTAAATTAAAACAACTATATAAAAAGATCATCTTTTGAAATCCTATTTTCACTTTTATTAACAACAGGTTAATATCAGCTTGAATTATCCATCTATCATCAAATCTAAGGGTTTTTCCTTAATTGAATCATTAAAGATGTTAACTTTATACCCTTTTCAAATACATGCATATTTAAGCACATAAACCCTTAATTAGACTAATCATGTGCAAAGTTCTTCCTTTTTGAACTCCATGTTCCTTTTTACATTTAACAGACTAATATTAACTCTAAAATCCATTAAACCCTAATAAACACATTAATCATATCAAAATAGGGTTTCTTAATCTTTAATTCATTAAAGATGATAATTTACACTACTTTTCGAATAAAAAGAGGAATTAACTTCTAAACATATTTTGATTGGATTCCTCTCATTTTTCAGAGCAATTTGATATATAATTTTGCTATTTTCCGAGCTACGGTTGAGGAGATATGAAACTAACAAGATTGACTTACTTCAGTCAATGAGAAGACGCCACGTAGCCCATTACATGCAACGTTGTTGCGGCTAGGTTGAGAAACATTTTGAAATGACCATAGTGCCCTCAATTAAGTCAGGTTGGTCATCAGCCCGTGGAGGGCAAACTTGTCCAACGCCAACTCCATCTTCAACCTTCCGCAGATCGATTTGTTGCCGCCCTAGCCGCCCATGTCACGGCTATATCTCCCTCATCTGGGCCCCTGCAGCCACCGGAGTGGCTTCCCCCGCCTCCGTCGCACCCTTGCATGCACAGTGGTACTGCTAGGTTGCGGCCAAGTCGACTGGAACTCGTCCCTTAACTCTACAACACGTGGAGGATCTGTTGCTCTCCCGCGACTGCCGCACAAGAACTCAGGCTCAGGGAACATGGCTGCGTCTTCGTGAGGTGTCATGGGAGCATTGTGCTTCCTTCGGCCTCATCTACTCGTTCCTCATCACTCATAGCCGCACTACTCCTCTCCCTTAGGGTTTGTTTACAAACAAGGAGAAGAAGAAGATAGGGAATAGAGAGATACGTGTGGGACATCCCTTGGGGTCGACCCTGGGCTATTTCCTTATATAGGAGTGGTTGCCCAGACCCTAAGATGCCTTCCAATGAAGAAACAACACTCTTTCCTACTAGGAATTTGATTCCTTCATGGATAAGCAAACCTTCTCTCTCTTCTATACCCTTTTGATATTCCTTTTTCTTTAAAAACTAGGATTTCGAAAATCCTTTCTATTTCTCTCTCTTATGCTTGATTTTTACTCCATAAGCACGAAATTTCTATTTCCTTTAATAGAAATTATTTTCTTTTTAACAATACCTCATAATTCCTTAATAATGCATTATATTATCCTCTTATTTTGCCTTTTTAGTATTTTCTCTTTCTTTCCTCTTTATTGGGACTCCTTGGATCCCAATATACTCCATTATTTTGAAATCTTTTTCCAAGGATATGTATTATCCTTCTAGATGCATCTTTATGCCTTATTTCACATTATCTTGTTTATTTCTCATTTAGATATTCCTTTTTGAGGATTTCTTTTTATTTCTCTTTTATTTTCCTCATTGGCCTTCCTTTTAATATTAACAACTACATGGATACGAAATTTCCCCAAGAAATCTCATTTATGCCTCTTTTCATTCATTTTCCACATTATATCATTATTTCCCAATTTCTTTCTTCATAAAGAAATACTTAATTAATCTTTTCTTTTCCTATTGCTTTCTTTTTGCAACCTTGGACTCCTTGGTACCCAAGGAACCCAAGAGGCACGAAATCCTCTTTGGATTTGCCTTCTAGAGGTTTCCACATATTTCTTTTCTTAAAATTCAATTATCCATTTACTAATTGAATTTCCTTTATTATTTTCCTTTTATTGGACCCAATAGCCAATAAAGCCCACAACACAAACATCAAGGCTATTGTAAACG
Source organism: Alisma plantago-aquatica (assembly GCA_963693085.1). Classification (NCBI taxonomy): domain Eukaryota; kingdom Viridiplantae; phylum Streptophyta; class Magnoliopsida; order Alismatales; family Alismataceae; genus Alisma; species Alisma plantago-aquatica. The sequence continues at coordinate 85,683,808 of OY856409.1, read as the reverse complement.
AAATCCATTTATTTGAAGCAAATTATATCATAATTTGTTCAAATATCTTTAATATGAGAAATTACATTTCTCACCAATTGAACCCAAAAATTGGGGTTATAACAAGAGAGATCGGCCACGACCTCCTCTTAAGCTTGGCATGACCGCCACTGCTGATAGATATTATGTCAAAAGATAAATAACAGTGTAACCGGGTAGTAGTCTAGGTGAGCACACTCCCAACCTGAGGCGATCGGTGGGCGATCGGCTAGATCCCAAGGCGCCCGGGCCCTTGTCGGCGCCGCCGCCAACATACCCCGGACAGGCATCCCGCCTACCGGGGGCCACCCTTTGTTCATCTCTAAGCCCTGGAGGAAGATGCTGTCATCGCCGCTGTTGCGTAGGGTGACCAGGCAAAGCTTGAGGGGAGCGCACGCGCAACAGGCTATTGCGGAGAGGAGGAGCAACATGCTGGCGACTGCCGTCCCGACGGAGGAAGTCCTACCAGATGTTAGGGTTGTGCTGGGCAATATCGACGAGGAGGAACATACCAACCTATCACTGCCTAGGGTTTTGACGGAGGTAGGACAGAATAATGGAGGACCGGACGTGCATGATCCAGCGAGGGCGGAGGACCAGGCGCCAGGTAGGTCAACTGAGAAACATGCGAGCAATCCGTTACTTTCTCCGGATCAGCAGGCGAGACCAAGGTCATCTCCGGTGGCGGGAGATAACACGTCGTAGACGCCGGTGGAGAAGCCTACTGAAGTGGCGGAAAATTTGAGTCCTCCCTCTAGGTCGGGACCGGAGAGTGCACCAAGGAAGATGCCAATGTATAATATCCCACACGATACATGTTTCCGCTGTATGGAACGTGGCCATTGGCAATCGCAGTGTAGAAGGAGCAAGATATGTTATAGGTGCAGAAGACCTGGTCACCTTGCCGCAAGGTGCAATCAACCGGCCTTGCAAACCAGGCCGCCTGATGTCCATTCTAGGACTATATTCCCACTGTTTCCCACGGGGATTCCGACGAAGGGTGCCCCTCAACATATTCCGAAAAGGATCTCGATCGATGTTGGACCAGATGATGAGATGAGGAAGAGCAAGATATCTGCCCTAGAGAGAGCAGTAGAGATTTCTTGGCAGCATGGAGTAGCTTGGAAGGAGATCGGTCCTTTCCTGCATCATAGTTGGCCCAGTGCAGTAGATATATATAGGTTCGAAGAAAGAAAGGCCATAGCCTTCTTCTCGTGCGAGCAAGAGGCAAAGGAGATGGTGATGAAAGGTCTTCTAAATTTCGGTGGTCGACAAATGAAGCTGAGGCATATGATTGACGGTGAAAGTCATCAAAGAAAGGAGGTGTTTTGGTTCTGGATAGCTGACCTACCGCTTACTTGTCAGGATGATGATACACTGCAAAGGATAGTATCGAAGTTTGGAGATCTTGTGCATATTTCTGATTGGCAGAAGGAGAAAGATGACCTGTCTGGGCTCCTTATTTTGGTGGAGGCTTTTAGTGAAGACATCCCTCCATTCGTATCGCTCACGTATGGGCAAAGAAGAACATCTGTTCAGTTCCGAATGCTGGCTAGGGGGCCGGTGCATGTAGGTACTACACAACTTACTGAAGTCGGTGTTGATTCTGGGATTCCTTTGGAGGCACTTAGATTACCAGAGTCACGGCCAGAATCATCAGCTATGGTGATTGCAAACCCGGGGCCAGCAGTATCTACTGTGAGACCGCAACAGTGAGGGAATCACAATCCACAGAGACATAAAACCTGAGAACAAAGAAGGATGGTGATAGACAGAGAAGGAAGTAGAAGATACCTATCCAATAGGTGCCTTGAAGATTTCATTTTCATGGAGGACGAGAGATACAATGCATGCAGAAGAAGAGAAGGCAGAAGCCAGTCTAGATCGGGGAAACGTACAGGTGAACCTCATCTTCATAGAAGGAATTTCTCAAGAGGAAGGCAATCTGATTGGGACAGGGATACGTGTGATATGTGTTGGTCAGAGCAAGAGGGAGGATATAGTCACTGATTTGGCTGGTTAGAGAGGGATAGGCGTGCAAACTATTTCTATGGACTGTAAGTCACTATTCTGGAATATTAGACAGACATCCAATAATCCTACAAGGAGGGTTCTGAGCAGACTATGTAGCCAGTACAAACCTAGAGTGGTATGTTTATTTGAGCCATTTCTTCATGCTGAACAAGCAGTGGAGTTGTTGGACATTGGAAAACTTGATTGGGCTGCCGATAATCAAGAAGTAGATGGGAAAATATGGTTCTATGCTGATAAAGCTTTGAATCCTAGCATTTTCAGAAGACATAAACAACACTTGACGGTAAGTATGAATATCAATGAAGGCTCGAAACTATTTGTAACAGCAATCTATGCTAGCTGTGACAACACAGAAAGAAGAACGTTATGGAATGATCTTTTGATGATGGCTGAAATTATAGGGGATGAACGATGGACTATCGCAGGGGATTTGAATGTGGTGAGGCACCCTAGGGAGAGAAGGGGTGGAACCCAACCTGGGTTTCAAGACATGATGGATTTTAATTCTTTGATATCAGATGCAGCTCTGGAAGAAATACCTTTTGAAGGCAGTCAATATACATGGGTGAACAAACAGGTTCTTACACCTACAATGTGGCAGAGAATTGATAGAGTTCTTGTCAATGGAGCATGGATAATGAAGAGGCCTGCGACTAGATCAATTCATCTAACTAGAGTGAGGGTTTCAGACCACTGCCCAGTTTTGATGTTTCCCGGTTCCTGGACAACGGATAAAAAGAAGACTCACTTCTCTTTTATGAAGACTTGGCTCGAGCATGAGGATTGCATGAAAATTATCGAACAAGCTTGGAATGATCCAATATGCGGTCACCCTTCTGTGGTTTTCTACCTTAAGCTCAAAAAGGTTCGTGAGGCTCTTCGTAGGTGGAGCAAGGACACCTTTGGTGCTAACAGACAACGCATTCTTGATTTGGAGGACGTGGTATTCACAACACAAATGGCGTTTGATGAAAATCTGATTGTTGTTAATGAGCTCAACTTGAGAGAGGCGGAAAGTGAGCTCTAATATCTTCAGGACCAGGAGGAGAAGACATGGAAGGAGAAAGCTCGAATAGACTGGCTTCAAGATGGAGAGAGAAACACCAAGTTTTATCATGCAACTGTTAAGTCAAGAAGGAAAAGAAGAAGGATTAATCAGGTGTTATTGCAAGATGGCACTCAGGTTACAGATCCTAAGCAAATGGCGGAAATGGCAGCTGATCATTACATGCACTTTTACAATGAGGTAACAGATATGGATGTAAATGAGATGGACGGTTTCATAGATTCGATTCCGGAGATGGTCTCACTTGATGAAAATTTCACTCTAGTAGCGACACCACAGGAAGAGGAGATCAAAGAGGTGATGTTAAAGATGGACGTAACAGCAGCCCCAGGACCGGATGGATTCACCCTCCCTTTCTTCACAACGACATGGTCTATCATAAGAAATGACTTCATGGACTTGGCGAAGAGCTTCTTCAGCGGACATGATTGCTTCAGGGGTCTCTTCTGTTGCAAAATTCTACTTATTCCAAAGAATGATGATTCTAGAAGAATACTGGAGGATTTCATACCAATATCCATTGAGAATGTCGCTCTTCGCATCCTTGCAAGAGTACTCAGTGAGAGATTCGCTCCAATTATGCCACGCCTGGTTTCCAAAAACCAAGGAGCTTTTGTGAAATGTATGGATGTATCTCATCACATCCGGTTAGCTAAGGAACTCATGCATGATATCAATAGAGGCAGAGACGCTCCTAATGTGATCTTAAAGTATGATATGTCGAGGGCATACGATAGAGTCACTTGGTCTATGCTGGGAAAAGTCTTGGAGAAGTTCAACCTTACAGAGGAGGTAATCAAGTTATGACTAAGTTTCTTTGCAAATATGTGGGCAATGGTGACTATAGGCAAGGAAACGGTTGGATTCTTTCAGATGAGTAGAGGACTGAAGCAAGGAAGTGTGATTTCTCCATTTCTTTTCATACTGTTTGAGGAGATGCTATGTAGAAGATTCCTGAGGTTAGATGAAGAAGGGGCTATATCAAGATTCCAAGTGTGTGGGGAGGCAGTGCCTCCGATCATTCTTCTCTATGCAGATGATATTGTGGTCTTTTTCACAGCTGACCAAAGATCTTTGGATGTGGTTAGCAACACCTTTGATGCATACGAAAGAGCAACTGGTCAGAGAATAAACAAATCTAAATCTACATGCGTGGTAGGAGGCAAGGACCATATGCTAGCTCATGGTGTAGTCGTGTCCCTGGGAGTGAGTTCTGCTACGGAATCTTTGAAATATTTGGGCATACCGATCAAGAAAGGTTCGATGAGACTATCCGACTTTGAGTTCCTAATGAGCAAGATAAATGAAAAGATTGATACGTGGAAGTCCAGACTATTATCCTTTGCTGGGAGGAGGATGTTGATTTCACATGTTCTAGCATCCATACCAGTGTACACGGCGGCGGCGGTGGGCATTCCTACTGGGATAGTAGCGCGGATTGAAGATAAATTATCCAGATTCCTGTGGAGTGATAGGGAGGATCATCACAGGAAGGCGTGGATTGGATGGCACATGGTGGCTAGACCTTTTTCTTTGGGCGGGTTAGGGATTCCCTCGCTACAGTCGATCAATGAGGCCTTAGTTATAAAAGCATGCTGGGAGGTTCTAACAAAGGATTCTATTTGGGCATCTTTCTGCAGAAGCAAATACGCAAACATGGCAGGAGGCCGAGACAACCTATATCCTGGTACCTTGAGAAGAGGGTTACTACCTTCACCTTTCTGGAAGAGATTGTGGGACATGTTTCCTTTCATGTTTCCTTTGTGTAGATGGGTGGTTGGAAATGGAGAGATGTCCTTCTGGGATTCATGGTGGTGCGAGAAACGCCTTGCTGATCATGCGATCATACCCAGTGACAGAAGACACCCGTTCTTGGTGAAAGACTTTTGGATAGAGGAATATGGATGGGATTGGGATTCGCTTAGACTGATTTTGGATGAAGAAGGAGTACAGCTGATACGAGATGCAGAGATATGGATATCCAACGAAGAAAACAAGCTAGCGTGGGGTCCTGAGAAGAGTGGCAGATTTTCTATGAGTTCAGCCAAGCGGATGTTGGTGCATAATGAAAAGGAAGGTCCAGACGGCCTTGGGAGGGTATGGAAAGTTGGGTATCCAAAAGAAGCAGCGTTCATATGGAAACCGGCTAGGGGAGCCATTCCCACTGACGATAACATAAGGATCAGATGTGGTATCCCTCTTGCATCTAGATGTTATTGTTGTTTTGAACCCCAGGAGGAAGATATGGGTCATCTGTTATTCCAAGGGCAGACCGCCAAATTCTTTTGGAGGAAATTCGACGAGCCGATTGATATGGAGGTGCCTTTTGATATGAGATCTCTTCTTGACAGGTGTTCGATGGCAAAAAAGAAGAACATAACTGAATGGTTGGCAGGTAATCTAGCAATCTTAATCCCACATAGCATATGGTGCATTAGATGTGGAGCTAAATATGATGGTAAGATGAAATCGCTCAGCCATGAATGGGAATATATCTTGAGAATCCTAAATCACCACATGAAGAGGTATGCATTTCCTATTGCTATGGAGAATGGAATATATGACAAAATGAAATTAATGGGTGTGAAGGAACCAAAGACAGCTATGAAGGAAATAGTATTGCTGCGATGGGAGAAGCCAGATCTACATAATATCAAACTGAACATCACAATTGGGAGGGACAAAGATGCCAACGGTACATATTGAAGATGGGAAGCTGGTGTCATCTGTAATCACAATGCAAATATCTGTCTTGTGTTCCGAGCTTGGATCAAGAGCTCTGACTACTTCCTTGTGTATATGCAAGCATGCGCCACTGGTCTAAAACTAGCAGGTGACCACGCTTTGAGCATCTCGAGTATTAAGGTTGACGACTCCTATACATATGAGGTACTTTGGAATGGAGGTAGAGAGTCGTGGCGGACAACATCTTTTATTAGAGAGCTGAGAGAAGAGATTGCATCCTCCATGATTGCTGGTTCACTAGTTCATAAGGTTATCAACTCGATACCTCGTGAATTAGGAAGGTGGGGGAACAGAACGCAGGAGATATTAGTCTCTTTGGATATATCTAATATGTCGTTGAGAATTAGGGGCATGGCACTGATGGAAAAAAGAAGTACTCCCTATATGGTCCTAAAGAAAACAGATGTTGGAGGTGTGGATGAGAGCTATTAGAGTGAGTTCTTCGATCTTTATTTTTAATTATATATTGAGGGTGAATTTGTTGTGGGATAATGGGATATTACCCGAGTTATAAGTGCGGGAGATGTAATTTTTTCTATGATTTAGCCCACAAGAGGGGTGTGGGATGAATAAAAGCGACCCCTGGCTTAACCAAAAAAAAAAGAGTGGTTACCTCATCCATGCACCCAAATCTCATGGATGAGGCATTGAGGATCTACTTCCATCGACTCTTCTTCACCTTCTTCGTACTCGATGTGTGCTCACTTCTGCTTTGTGAACATTTTCACACGAGAAGAAACCGGTGATGAAACTACATAGCATTGAACCTCACTACTAAAAAAACACTTCATAAATTATTTTTAACTATGTCATCTTTGTCCAAAAAGATTACGTACATGTCAATCAGCTACCTAATGACTGTCATCTTTTTAGTGTAATCTATACACTATGTAAGCCTTACTAAACAACTTCACCTATTCTCAGTTCCAGGCTGAGAAAGAATGGGAATAAGTGACATTATAAGTCATAATCTAACTGTAAGAGATAACGTTTAAGGACAACACATTTTCTATAAGAGATGATGGTGCATTGCGTAACCTTTTTGATGTATGGATGACACTATAAACTGTATTTCAAACTAAATTACATGTAGAACCATAGGTACCTGGAGTGGAAATCGTTACGGATTTGCCCAATCCCCCGAAATGGCATGTATATCTTTTATATAAGTACCAATACCTGAGAAATATGATTCAAACTATCCATAGACAAAGCATTAACATGACAATCAGAGTTTTATTGATTTGAAAATAGCACATTTACAATAGGGATACATGAACCTTGCCCCAAACAAGTTACAAAGAAGTGATGGGGAGGACATAAACCTTACCCCAAACAAGTTACAAAGAAACAAAAAAGTCTTGTGTTTTTTTACAATATTTTTAACATTAACTATGAAACCATCATTACATAATGGATGAGTTCATAAATACAGGGTGTCTGCTCCCGTGTTGATTTCTACTCATCAGTTCAAGGAGAATTCTTCGAAGGCTTGTGATGGCTTAAAGATGAATGGGAGAATATCATAATACTGCAGGATGTCTTTTTGTTGTCCATGGTATTATCATTCCTGAAGATTTGCAAGTCATGAAGCGTCCTCCCAACTTTGAACCTGGAATCTGAAGCTCTTTTGAGGGTCCTATTTTTGTCTACATTAAAATTACGTTGGAGAATTAAGAGGACTTTGTTCCATCTTGTTTGGTAAATATTCATGTGATCTGATATTTTGCTTCATGCAAACAAGCCATACTTTTTGAATATATAGAGAGTTATTCCTATTAGACAAGTTAGATACATGAATAATGGTTTCTAATACTTTGTATCTGATTATAAATAGATTGGTTAAACTGATGGAAAGAAAAAGAAAAAGGTGTCATTACTCCACCACGTCATGGCCTAGAGAGTAGGCACATGCAAACTCCTTACTATATGATTAGTTGTCCACTGTCCTAGCCAAATCTTGCCATAAACTAACACCAAAAGTGGACTACAAATGATCATAGAAACAAAATCAGAACGACATTGCTTCCATTTGTCATTAGTTGTATTGTACATTAGTTAAAGAAATTGATAAATCAAATTGAATACAAAATACCATATGTAGTAAAAGAATTTCATTTTTTATTGCAGTCTTTAAGAACAATGCAGCAATATTTCTTCCTATCCTTTCACTTCGAGGCTCTATCCTCACACTCTTCTTGCGTTGTGAATTTTTTTGATATCTAACCATAGGAGTTTTATCTTATGAAGGAAATAGATCCACATTGAATAAATAATGGCAGAGAACATGAATGGGACGTCATATAATATTTATTGACATACACTTAAAAACAAGCAGTCAAAAGTAAAGGTTTACCTTTGTAATCAGCATAGAGCTTACGTTTTCTCAATTCTTGAATACCATGCTCTAGGCATCTCATTGGGATTAGTTTCCTCCCCTTGGTTGGATATACATATTAACCCGCTAATCAACTACCCCTAAGATTAGAATGATACCAAGCGTCAGAAAAAAAAAGTGTGTCACATCTTAAATACTGGCAGAAGGAGAGAAAATTTGAAGAACGACACTTTCTGTCATATTATTTCAAAAATGGAAATGTAAAATTTCAATACTAATTTGGATTTGGATGAATGAAAATAAAATAAAATAAAGTAGTAAAAAGAATGGATATAAAATAAAGAACTTGTTATACACAATATGCACTTCTTAAAACTATGAATATTTCATAAAATATTTAGAATAGATGCTTGGTGGGACCATGGGGTACACATACTTGAAATTTAGAGTAATGAGTTTTATCTCATGAAAGCCCCTCCACTTTGTCTACAACACCAATGTTGCCATACTAGATATCATTAGGCTTTGTAAACTCAAGTTTTGACATGATTGTGCAAACCTATTGTAGTCTCACTCAAGCTCCCCCCCCATTTGGCCTCTCTCTCTACATAATGTATTAATTATCCAAGAAACAATCATAAGTATATCAAGATCTTAGAGTTAATAGCTCAGAAATCAAGTTACTCTCAAGGAAGCCATCTATACATCATCAAGAGCATTGTTGTTGCCACACTCTAAATTATTGTAATCTACCAGACATTCAAGTCCTAGAACAACCATATGAAGTTCAATAAATATTAGTCTCAGGGAAAACCTTTTACTGCTTCACTAGTAGCAATGTTTTTGCTGGTCTTTAGGTCCATTACCTTTCGAGGGTCAGTTGTAGTGCCACCACCATTGTTGACATCAAGACAAGGGGTCATTAAAAAACATACATCTAGATCATGGACCTCCTATGTATTATAGCTCCTAAGAACTTTATAGAGATCCCCACTATCAAACACTTGATGAAATTGCAATAAGGGTCTTCCATAACATTATCAAATCATGATCTCACACTTCATATAACTCTTCCACAAGATGGTAGACGATTTTAGGAAATAGGCTTAGAGAAAGATACTTCTACTTATCATAACAGGAAAGTGGAAAATGGCTATACAATATGGATATTGCTACTAGACATTTTATTCAGTAGGACCCACTATCAAGATGGACTTTTGAATTTAGATTGAAGCAAACAATTCCCAAGATGCATACCCTATGGTAACCTTGACTTTCTGGCCCCCTCCTCCCCGAGATTTGATTTACAACCAATGAGTTGAGTATAGCATAACCTTATAATATCATCCAATCAAGCCTTATTATACTATGCTCAAATGAGTTAGATGAGGTCGCAAGTTCATAACCATATAATCACAATTTTCTATTTATGTCCCAATATCCAAACTATGCCATGTGCTACAGCTGCGCCTATGGTCTAAGTCATTTAAATGATGTCAAATAGTTTTATTAAGTTAAAATTGTGTAGTGCAAGCCATGTTCTAATCCAATTAAATGATACAAAGTCCCAATTAACTTTTTGGCAATACCATAAAATCATTTAGTGCTAGCATGACAAGAGCACAATAGACCGCATGATGCCCACACCATGTGTGGCTTTAACTAATAAAAGAACATTTTTGTCTTCTTTTAAAATATTAAATTTATCTAACCCTATGCATGGCTTGCTAACGGATCCAAGCACCATTAGCAATCATATTTTGTAACATATTATAGTTCATACCACATATGTCCATAACCTATCTAAATTTATAGACATCTAAATAAGTATACAGAGAATGAAATACAAATATAGGAAACATACAAAAACATGAGTTTTATGGCTTAATATGCGAACATCTCATTGTAATTTGAGAATGTGCATAGGAATATTATCTAGCATATATTTTATGTGGCCATTTATTCCAGATAGTTCAAAGCACTTAGATTGATACTTACCAATAACCTACTCAATCTAAGTGGCCCCATTTGTAGTGTGCAACTTACCTTGGTGCTATCTCACTTGATTTAGAAAAATTACAACCCAAGGATGGTCATAGGTCCTATCTGAACCCAAATAGACAAGGGAGATTAAAGTTAAAGCAGGCAGTCACTGTCCACTCAAAACACATTCATGTGTACAAGCATGAGTGCAGTTCTAAGTACACTCATGTTCCACTTGGATTTATAATCAACCAGCCACACTCAACATACTAGGTTGCTAGTGACATTCTTGAGCCGTGTGTTAAACGCAAGTGTATGTATCGAAGTAATATAGGCCTTGTGAGGCCCAAGTCAAACTCAGGGAAATGTAAATTTCAGTAGACTACTACTAATTGGTCGCGATCAGCTAGACCGATTGGAAAAGTTGATTGTTGGTTTTGAAGCAAAATAAAAATAAGACAAAGAGAAAACAAAAATGAGCGATGATTAAATGTTTAGTTTAATCAAATGGAATGGGAATCCTTAGAGTTACGGTTTCACACGAGGTCTCGCTGCATGCAATTCTACACAACTATCATAATTCGTGCCTTGCCCCTGATTATGGCTTGTAATTAAAATTGCTTGCTTCCGCAATACAATTCACTACCTAGTTCTAGGCCAGTTCCACGCCAGCAGTAACTTATACCCTAGATCTAAGTGCATTAATGAATACTCTGGGAATCCACCATTAACCACACATTACCTTGTCTAAGGAATTTATTGGTTAATGTGTTAATCGTGCCTTTCGAACCACTAATCCTCCATCAAGAGCAATTAACAGTATTAGAAATCAACTATGGTGATCAAGCATAGAAAATTGTGATACAAACACGATAACATATCAGGGAGAATTGAGATAAATTATGATAATCAATGGAAAATTTTCATACAGCGATTCCCCGGGCTACTCCCAGTCCTAAGGATAATGGGGAATAGCCCTGCATGTTCATCTCAACGATATACAAGGAGAAGAAAGAGGAAAACATGGGGAAACAAATGAGAAAATCATGTAACCCATGAAACTGAGAATATCTTGATGATCCTTGATGCGAGATGTACATTTTGTAGCCTTATGGCGGTAGAATCGTCCGTCTGCGGCTCTGGAATTGTCCGGGGCTTAGATTTGGGTTCTGTTCTTTGGTCTCCTTCCTTCGGGACTTGTGCGGCTGAGTAGAATGTGATCTTCACTTTGAGCCACCTTTTCTTAGGTAGAGGTATGACTTACGGCCGCCAAAAGATCGTAGTTGTTTGATCGTGGCAATTCTGGACAAAATCCAGATCTGATGGCATCGATACCATCGATAGGGTGTCGATGCTATTGACACCTTAGGGTGCGCTTCCGTCGCTTCAAAACTGAGATCAACCTAATGAGTTCTTGATACTATCGATGAGATTGTCGATAGTATCGACCTAGATGCTTTCCCTCCTCTTTGGTTACTATTTCCATGTGGATAGTATCGATGGACTTGTCGATGATATCGACAGGTCCTAGAATATGAAGTACCTAACGAATTGAGAAAAAAACAAGTCAATCCATGGAATTTAGTAATTCATTCAAAATAGGATAAAATAAGATAAATTCGATTCTTACAATGATTATAGGCTAAAGGAATGGAATCATGCCATTATAGTCACAAAATGACAAACGAACGCATAAAACAAGTAAAAAATTAGCCTATAAATACGACTCAAAATCCCTTCATCAAACTCCCATAAGCTTGAGTCTTGCTCATCCTCCAGCACAAAACTATAAAATCTGATTGAAAGCATCAACTAAAGAACATAATCACATAAATGGTATCACAATATGATTCCCACCTACAAAACACATACCGGCCCTTACCAACCACAGAACGAAAACTACCCTTTAGGCGACAATAATCATTCATGATAGATGTCCATCGCAAGATCATGAACACTATTAAGTAAAGTAGTTAATATAATGAAATCCTTGGGTTCAGGCTTAGTGCAACTTGTGATCTCCTATCTACATTGCTCATTTTCTCTAACTACCATCAAAATGGAAGAAGCTCTCCTGATGTACATGAATGAGGAGAAAATCATGGGTGGCCTACCACTTTGAGCAATGGGTGGATGGAATAGGTGGTTGGGGAAGAATTAGTAGCACAGTATAGTCGATCATGCAAAAACAAAAATAAATGACCTATCATGATGCGAATGCAAATGAAAATGTCGTAATGCTACATTTTTGGTAGAATGGTGCATGCACTATCATTCTATATCAAGGTGAGATGGAATATCTAAGAAAACTACACCATGTTCTTATTCTTCTTGATATGCTGGTGAGAACATGTTCCTTTCTCCCTCTTATCTATACTTACTTCACAATCTTTTTTTGCAAGCCCTCATTTTCATAAATGACAATGGATCATTTATTGGGCTTCCTTCTTTTTACATAACTTGTACATTTTATGCATTCTATTCAGAGGGTATGGAACATGTTCACCACCTTTAATGTTTTCCGAAAAACATAAGACACATGATGTACTATATGCTCAAAAGCTACGAATTTAACTACATAATGACAATTATGCAACTACTATGACATGCACCTAAGGATGAAGTGCATGCATACTACTCTATCTATTTTTTCATTTCATGCAAAAATATGTGAGAAAAAATTTAATGCAAGACCTATCCACATGATATGCAATAAAAGAGTGAAAGACAGTAATGTGCTCCCAGTTCTTATGGTGGAGTGGAAATGAAATTGTGGTGGATCAGATCACAAGACTAATTGAGAGAACCTTCAGAAAGAATTATATGTCCCTCCTTACTTACTTGTGTAATAATTAATTAAGGGATTTCTCTCTCTCACTTCAAATTAAAGTCATGTTAACGTTTGGTCAGTGGCTCAACATCCATATCAATCATCTTAACATGAACCATAAGGATATACAATCATGTTCATATGTTTTAAAGTTGACCTACCCAATGAGTTCCATAAGTGATGTCCTCAAGTTCTCACAAGACACACTTACAATTTCTTAAATATTTTTCATTTAAATTCATTTTCTCATAAACCCCCAAATGAAAACATTGAGATGACATGCAATTACATTAAACTCCACTAATTACACTAGATAGATAGTGGATCCTAGAAAATAGTATATCTAGAAATTAAGAAAGCTAAGATAACAAAAGATGAAAAATGCAAAAGCAAAACAAAAGATGAAATAAAATAAAATAAAAACTAGATAGATGATGTTCCAGCACCCCCCTAAGCTTGAATTCAACTATGGCCTCATAGTTAAAATCTAGACTTAAGAGGTGGAACAACGATACCCCTTTACTGCTCTGGTGGTGGGTGTGGTGGGTACTGGTGGCTGCTGGGATCCCAAGTAGGATAATGCCCCTGGAATGCATATGTCATGTTTCCCTCGAATCCTAGGTCTATGATTTGTTGCTTTTTGGTGCATCGATACCATCACGGGTATGTCGATAGTATTGACACTTGTGTATGCTCTTGATCCTCGCGAGGTGTTGGCACTGCTCTCCCCTGATGGTGTGTCGATACCATCGACCAGGGTGTCGATGGTATCGGCATTGTTGAGAAGAACCGTTCTCAAAATCTCCAGACATCTTAGGACCATCGATGAACTGGTCGCGACTATCAACATCCTTTTTGTCTCGAACCTCTTTTCGCCTACTCCATTGTCGATATTATCGACGAGGTCGTCGATAGTATTGACGAAGTGAAATTTTTGTAGCTACTTCGTTGTTTCAAACTCAATACCAGCGATACATGTGGCGATGGTATTGACATCGTTCCATCCTTGCACACTCAACAAACACATCAGGGTATCATTTTTATAAACTAAGTACAAAATTAATGAAAAATACTTAGGAAAACAAAAAATAAAGCAAGGAAACATGCACTCTACCAAGGTTGGGTTGCCTCTCAACAAGCACCCTTCTTTAACATCTTAGGCTAGACAAAAGGATACCTTTAACCTGGGTGGTCAAGGGATGTCTCTAATTATTCATTTGGCAATTTGAATTCAACTCTATCATCACCAATCCCAAGTGTCAAATACCCTCACCCAATGGCAGTAATTATATCAGCCGTAGATTGAAACGCCCTTCACAATAGCATCTCACATCCTTCCATCTCATTCATGTCCATGACCACAAATCAACAGAGAAGATGAATTTGTCGACTTTGACTAGCACATCCTCACATATACCTGGTGGATTCACAATGGATCCATCCACCAACTCAGTTGTCATGGAAGTTTGTGTTGGCTTCTTCAATCCCAGCTTTTGAAAAGTGGCAAGTGGCATAAGATTAATGTCTGCTCCTGAGTCACACTGCGCTTGTGGAAAATGTTGGCCACCTATGGAACATGGGATGTAGAAACATCTTGAATCTTACCTCTTCTTTGGCAGCCTTCCTTGGATTATAGAACTCACTGTTTCATTAACACACACAACATCTATATCTTTAATCTGTCGTTTGTTGTTGATGATGTCGTTCATGAATCTTCCATATGAAGGGATTTGCTCTATAGCCTCCACCAATGGAATGTTAATGTGGAGCTTCCCGAAGATCTCAAGAAATTTCTTGAAGTGCCTTTGCTCTTTCTTCGGCTTCAGACTATCCGGGAATGGCACACTTGGCTCCTTTATGTGCTTGTGTGGCAGAATATATGGAACTTTAGGGATCTCCTCCCCTAAACTTACTTCAACGAAACCTTCTAAGATAGGATTTGGAACATCATCCATGGATGGCACAACCTGTGGTTTCTTCTCCTTATTGGTAGTGGTTGCTGCACTACAAAGTAAAGCTTTCACCTGCTCTTCTGGCATAGGAGTCTCCTCAACAATCTAAGATGTGGGCAGATCAGTGGTGGAATCTTGGAGTGATTTGAATGGCATCCCACATCCTCCTGGCAATCCATACAAACTACAAGGGTATGGAACTTTGGGTTTGTCTTACAAGTCTATACACATAATACTCTGCTCATGTATCTCCTCAACATGAAGCTCTGGCCCCTTTTTGATTGATATATATTTAACATGTTGATGTGGTTGAGCTGGCTCTACAT
Source organism: Alisma plantago-aquatica (assembly GCA_963693085.1). Classification (NCBI taxonomy): domain Eukaryota; kingdom Viridiplantae; phylum Streptophyta; class Magnoliopsida; order Alismatales; family Alismataceae; genus Alisma; species Alisma plantago-aquatica. The sequence continues at coordinate 85,668,516 of OY856409.1, read as the reverse complement.
TCCCAGCTAGTTTTTGTTGAATGATTTGCCTCATGCCAGCCACCTTAGTTGCAATTTGGGTTATGGACGTCTCTAACATCCTCAGTTGTGCACCATGGCTCTGTATCTACTGCCCAAACGGGTCCATGTACTCACTGTGTGACTGTATTGTCTTGCCGAATGTGCCCATCAATTCCTGGTTTTGCTTCACTACCTAGCTAAGCAATTCATTGTTCTTTTACTCTAGGCTAGGCTGTGGCTTCTGATAATTTTGTTCCTTCCTCCAATCGTAATTGTTATTTCTATATCCTTTTTGATGCATTTACTTTGCATATTCATCTTCATCAAACCCATTTCTCTCCTTCTCTAAGAGCTTCTTAGATAGTAAGTCCATCTTCTCATTTAATTCTTGAATTCCCTTTGCATCACCTACAACTTTGACATATTGTGGTGCATCTCTTTCACCCCAAGATTGCTTTTTAGCAATATTCTTTAAAATCTCTCGACACTTGGAGCCTTTGTTGTTTAGAAAGAAACTTGTTCCCACTGAGTCCAGATTACTCCTATCATGTTCATTAAGGGCAAAATAAAAGATCTTTGCCTGGGTTTCTAGATCCAGCCCATGATGTGGGCATCTTCGCAACATGATGTTGAAACATTCCCAAGTCTCTAAGTATGTCTCACCATCCTACTATTTGAAGTTGTGGATCTTCCTTATGATATCATTTGTCTTTTCGGATAGAAAATACCTTTCAAAGAACACCTCAATCATCATATCCCATGATTCGACATATTCATCATCCAAATTGTAGAGCCACTCCCTTGTGTTTCCTGCTAGAGATGATGGAAATAATTTCAGATAAATGGCTTCCATTGGGAACCTATCCACCTTCACCATGTCACATTTCTGCACAAAGGTGCTGATGTGGGCCATTGGGTCTTCATTTTTGAGTCCATGGAATGTGTGTGACTTGATCAACTGAATAAGCCCTGGATCAATCTTGTAACTGGATTTGTTGATAGCTTGTTTCTTGATTGGCCCCTTCTGAACAGAGGAAGAAGAAGCTTTAATATTCTCCCAAATGTTTTGTTCCTCAGCTATTGTGAAAGCCTCGAGTTCCTATTCAATTTCATTGGGTTGCATATTTATTAGCTCATCTTCTTCGCCCAATGGTGGAATCTCAGGTGTCGATTGTGCGTAGTATATACTACATGTCTTCACCATGCACTAGTACCTAAAATATGAAGAATAAAGGAAGTACAGTGCTAGATAAAATAGAGAATCTAAAAGATAGAAAATTTAGTTCAAAAATTAAAATTGCAATAAAAAGTGGCCTAGAGTGGCCGCTTGCAGCACTCGTAGTGTGGAAATTTTCCATCTCCCTGGCAACGGTGCCAAAAACCTGACACGCTTGAGTTGTGCATTAAACGCAAGTGTACGTATCGAAGTAATATAGGCCTTGTGAGGCCCAAGTCGAACTTAGGGAAATGTAAATTTCAGTAGACTACTACTAACTGGTCGTGATTAGATAGACCGATTGGAAAAGTTGATTGTTGGTTTTGAATCAAAATAAAAATAAGACAAAGAGAAAACAAAAACAAGCGATGATTAAATGTTTAGTTTAATAAAATGGAATGGGAATCCTTAGGGTTATGGTTTCACACGAGGTCTCGTTGCATGCAATTTTACACAAAAAACATAATTCGTGCCTTACCCCTAATTATGGCCTGTAGTTAAAATTGCTTACTTCGGCAATACAATTCACTACCTAGTTCTAGATCAGTTCAATGCCAGTAGTAACTTATACCCTAGATCTAAGTGCATTAATTAATACTCTGGGAATCCACCATTAATTGTACATTACCTTGTCTAAGTAATTTATTAGTTAATGTGGTAACCGTGCATTTCCAACCACTAATCCTCAATCAAGAGCAATTAACGGTATTAGAAATCAACTATGGTGATCAAGCATAGCAAATTGCGATAGAAACATGATAACATATCAGGGAGAATTTAGACAAATTATGATAATCAATGGAAAATTGTCATACAGTGATTCCCCAGGCCACTCCCAGTCCTAAGGATAATGGGGATTAGCCCCGCATGCTCATCTCAATGATATACATGGAGAATAAAGAGGAAAACATGGGGAAACGAATGAAAATATGATGTAACCCCTAAAACGGAGAAGATCAGGATGATCCTCGGTGTGAGATGTACGTTATGTAGCCTTCTGGCAGTAGAATCATCCGTATACAACTCTAGAATCGTCTGGGGCATAGCTATGGGCTCCGTTCTTCTCTCTCCTTCCTTTGGGACTTGTGCGGCTGAGTAGAACATGATCTTCACTTTGGGCCGCCTTTTCTTAGGTATAAGTATGAGTTACGCCCCCCAAAAGATTGCAGTCATTCGATCGTGGCAATTCTAGATGAAATCATGATCCGACGACATTGATACCATCGATGGGGTGTGGATGCTATCAACACCTTAGGGTGCGCTTCCGTCGCATCAAAACTGTGATCAACCTGATGACTTCTCGATGCTCTCGACGAGATCATCGATAGTATCGACCTAGAAGCTTTCCCTCCACCTTGGTTATTGTTGCCATGTCGATAGTATAGACGGACCTGTCGATGGTATCGACAGGTCTTGGAATATAAAGTACGTGAAATAGAGAGAAAAACACCAGTCAATCCATGGAATTTAGTAATTCATTCAACATAGGATAAAATAAGATAAATTTGATGCATACAATGATTATAGGCAAAAGGAAATGAATCATTCCATTATAGTCACAAAATGACAAACAAACACATAAAACAAGTACACAATTAGCCTATAAATGTGACTCAAAATCCCTGCATTAGCTAGCATCAAGAAACAATTCAAACATATGTAATCTGAAAAGCATATAAATGGTGATGGCCCGTCCCTACTCAAAAGGAGGGCTGAATATTGTATAGCCTTCACAGATCATACATGCATGTCTGCTTAAGAGTCTAGATAGATTTATGAGGGACAGAGATAAGGTTTGGTCCAGATGGATGGTTTCCCAGTATGGCAACATCCCACGCAGCTCAGACACTTTCTCCAGAATAAGTAGTGACTCCTGCCACACAAGACAAACGGAGCGGTCCTCTTTGGGCTTTGTGACCGCCCGCTTCCGGTACATTCAACTACATTTGTCAGACTTAGGCCTAGCCGACCTCTGATCGGGCTACTTCATCGGAAGTCAGTCAAAGATTGAAAGTGAAGAAGATGATTTAAGCGATCGGAGAAATCTTTGCAAATCCTGGAGCGAGGTCAGTCACTTGTATAGTGTTGATGCTCATGATATGGCTTGCCTCAGTAGTCAGCAAACCAGACCATGGATCTTCAGGGATAGAATGGTGGATGCCTTGTGGGAAAAGGTTATTTGGGGTTCACGTTACTGCCCCAAGTGGAGCACGGCTGCCTACAGAGCTATTCTTCACAGACTCCCTACCAGTGACCGACTCATTTCTTGGGGCTTGACTGTTAATGATGTTTGTCTTCTTAGCAGGAGAGAAAAGGAAAGTCATAATCACATGTTTGTCGGTTGATGCTACACCAAGTTAGTGTGGTCTACTATTTTCCTCAAGAACTGTTGGGGTCCAAATCGGAATAATAGCCTGGACGACATCATTCTGTGGATGAATCTGAACCTAAAGAGCAAACAAAGTAGGGATTTTGGTGGTTTATGCCTTGCTGCCTTTTGCTACTTTATATGGGACGAGAGAAACAAAAGGGCCCATGTTGAGCCTACACGGTCTGAAACAGACCTCCTCAAAAAGATTACAAAAGAAATTTTGTTTCAATTACTTGTAAAGAAAGGTCTAGTTAATGGTATTTTTAACCTTTCTAAGGTGTACTAGGGTTTTTTTGTAACTAACCTGGGTACACCTTGTATTGAGATGGGTTTTTGTATATCCCTTTTCTCTCTTATGTAGGCCTCATGGCTTGTTGAGAGGGGTTTTTGTATATCCCTTTCTCACTAATGTATGTTGCTTGGCTTGTTTCTGGTAGCTTTTCTACATCTCTTTGGAATATATTTAACTTTTCCAAAAAAAACATATAAATGATCGACCTGTTTACTCTTGAGTGTACCTAATATTAGTGATGGGATCATTATCATTGTTCTCCAAAACAATGTGATGGAAACCAATGTTTAGAACATATGTCCAACCATCTCTGCAACTCAAAAAAATAGTCCATTTGGCCCTCACCTGCAAGTAAAGATTCAATTTACATGAATAAAATGGAAGAAAATGAATGTTGTCATAGTTTGAGAATGGAAAGAGGGAGAACTTAGGGTGGGATGATGTCATCAAAAGAAACTCAAATATAAATACACAAGAAAAATAAGGAAAATCCCTAGCCTCAGGGAGCGCTCAACTTGTGAATAGCACCTGGGGTGGGGGAGTGACTATAACCTCTAGTACTACATCTGGAGGACCTACTTTGGGACTTTGAAAGCATTGGAAGCATCATGACGGCCCACATATGTAGATCTAGGCCACACACCTTGTTTGGGGTAGCTTCATCTTCACCCTCTGACTCGAGTACATGATGATTGACGATGTCAGTCTCATGAAATATGTTTAAAATCGCATAAATTGACCATAGGAAGACTCGGCGGGGTGCTCGAAGACTCTTGGAGCATGGGAAGCCAAGGCCAAGGGGAAGGGCGTGTTGCGTGGAATCAGACGAAGTACGACAGATTGAAGGAAGGTACAAGGATAAGTTGAATGAGGGAGCATGAAGGCCAGGGAGCCGGAAGGAGGAGTTGTAACAAATCAATGGAGGCAATATCGGAAAGGGAGGGATGGAGGGAGGAAGCAGAATACAGTAAGTCAGAAGAGTGGGGAGAGGACAAAGAATTAGAAGGGACATCATGAGATTTCTATGTTTGAGTGGTGGGAGTGAACACAGATTTGTGTCCACATGAAAAATTGATTAGCTCTACCCACATTTTAATTATATTTTTCTAATACCCTCATGACCTAGGACTAGGTGGGGGAAAGTTATATGCCTCTAGTATGTCAAATCCAAATATTTCACCTTTTTAGAATCTAGTCCTTAGAGATCCAACAAAAAATGCTTTCATTCAACTCACCTATACTTTGGGTTTATTTTTATTTCTATATAGTGTCTCTATATTTATGTGGTAGACTAATTTCGTCAAACCACATCAAAGTTTGAGATGAGATGGGACTACAACCACACATTATGGAGGATAGAGCTCCAAGTTGACCTGGAGGATATACCTTCCATTTAAAATGAGGAAGTTAATGATCATAGCAAGTCACCAAAACTACATTGGTGATGATTTTAGACTCTCCTAAAGACATTTCCCTCTCATGACAAGTGAGGGACATCATATCCTGGAGAATTGGTATGTCAAGGTGCCACGTATTAAAAATTAGTTTAACTACCCATGAAAACCCTACATAGATAATAATATGAAAAATGAACAATAGTTAACGTAAGATTACCCAAACATGCATTAGAATCAATTATGTACCTTTATTCACCTAATTTAGATGCATAAAATATATTTAGATGCAACCATAACCCTAAGTTCAATGTGGCTTATATTGTGGGATACAATTATTGGAATAGAATACACTCAGTAATGAACATTGGGTTAATTCAAGGAAATGTATTTTACTCTACATCCCATTTAATGAATAGTCACAAAAATCCATATGTCACAAATTTTGTTAGTATACTTAAGGATACTAAGAAGACATGTATATTACAAATTATTTATGAATATGAGATATTGGATGGAGCCAGCTGCTTCATGTCCCCAAATATTACTCAATGGTTATATTGGTTTCCCTTGGTGCCATTGTGGATGGCATCCCTAACTAGTGTCGGCTTGATGCCATCCTTATTATTGAAGATCATGTTATGAACCACCACACCATCGACATCCTTCATATGTGATGGGGGTCAGACGATCATCATCTCCTTGTTGAATGCCCATTGTTGATTCTTTTCCAATTAGATAAGTGAATAAATGATCATCAAGGGTGAGTGAAATCTAATCATGTTTTCCCGACCTTTACAAGGATGTCCAAATTTTGAGGACAAATTTCTTTTATAAGGAATGGAGGATGTGAAAGAGTATACTTTTTGTTACATATTGAGATTTGGTCTGACATTAGAAATCCTAATCCCTTAATTAGGAGGTTAGAGTCCTTGGATCATTATAGTTGACCACAAGGTTATCATTATACCCTGACATTCTTGTTTGTACCCTAATGAACATTCAATGCACATAATATGAGTAATTCAAATGTTTGTACCCTAATGCCTATATAATGTCTAATTCCAGTATAATCCCTAATTATGAATGCATATTAACCCTAATTAGGGATACATACATGATCTTGAACATGCCATGGTCTAATAGATCCTAATGTGATGATGAGATCATGTTTGAAACTTAAGCCTATACTTAATGCTTACTAATAAGGTGTAAGTGAAGTATAATGATCATGTTGACCTAAATCCTAAGTTTTAATCATCATATGTGCATCCTTGGTGAAATCCACGATACGTTAGTGACATTAGGTGTCATAATCAGATAACATACATGGTGACAATGACCTTTTACAACAAGTTCTTAAAAATGCATTTGGGAGGAGCCATGATCCATGTCATGCCAGTGTCCTCTCACAGCAAGTCCCTGGAAGTGCATTTTGAAGGAGACATATACCATATCATGACAATGTCCTCTCACATCATGTCCCTAGAAATACATTTGGGAGGAGCCATATCATAGCATGACAATTTCCTCTCATGGTAAGTCCCTGAAAATGATTTTGTGAGGGACCAGGGCCATGTCATGACGTTTGCCTCTCTCAATAAGTCACTAAAAATGCATTAGGGAGGATCCTCATCCCATATCATGGTAGTTGTCTCTCATAGCAAGTCTGTAGTAATGCATATGGGGGGATCCCCAACCCATATCATGATAGTGTCCTCTCACAAAAAGTTCCCGAAAAAGAATTTGTGAGGAGCTAGGGCCCATATCATGATGGTATCCTCTCATAGAAAGTCCTTGAAAATATATTTGGGAGGAGACATGGCACATATAATGACAACTTCCTCACATAGAAAGTCCCTAAAATGTATTTTGGAGGGGTCATGATCCATATTGTGTCAGTTTCTTCTCACAACAAGTTCTTGGAAATCCATTTGGGGGGAATATCATGATAGTGTCTTCTCACATCAAGTCCCTAGAAATGAATTGGTGAGAATCTAAGGACCATATCATGATGGTGTCCTCTCACAACAAGTTGCTTTAAATACATTGGGGAGGAGCCTCATCCCATATCATGACAATGTCCTCTAATAGCAAGTCCCTAGAAACACATGTGGAAAAGGTCATGATCCATATTATGATAGTGTCTTCTCACATCAGGTCTCTGACATGAATTAATGAAGAGACACGGTCCATATCATGATGGTTTCCTCTCATAGAATGTCCCCAAAAATACTTTTGGGAAGAGCCATGATCCATATCATGATAGTGACCTCTCACAACAAGTCCTAGAAAATGCATTTGGGAGGTTTCAAGGCTCAATTTGTGACAAATTGCATCTCATAGCAAGTCCCTAAAAATTCATTTGGGAGGAGAAACAACCCATATCATAACAGTGCTCTCTCACAACAAGTTCCTTCAAATGCATTAGGGAGGATATAGGTCCCATATATTGACAATGGTCTCTCACAGTAGGTCCCTAAAAATTCATTTAGGTGAAGTATGGGCCCATATCATGACAGTGTCCTCTTGCACCAAGTCCATGAAAGTACATTTGGGAGGTGCAAGGCACATATCATGATAGTGTCCTCTCACAACAAGTCCTTAAAATGCATATGGGAGGTGTGAGAACCCATTAAACTAAATGAGATTACTCAAAACACAAAACATGATTACTCATTAATTAAACAAAAACCCAAAAAAAGGTAAATTAAAACCGATTTCAACATTTCCCAAGTGCTCAAAACATTTACATAAGAGCCCAACAATTTGATTTATTTCATATAAGTCTAAACATCCTTTACAAATGTTATGTAGCTTCAGCTACAACATAAACTTTACAAAGGAACACTATCCATGTATTCCACATATACAAGCATCAACATGTCTCCAAAAGCTCAATTCGATTAAAATAGCATCTACAAACATTCTCGCTCAGGCCTGAGAGAACATGGACGACTCTAGGACACACTAGACAACTAAACTACCATCTCTAGGGTCCATCACCTTAGATTATCCTTGCTTCCATGGTCTACTATTGGTGATGTTGATCACCTAAAAAGATGTGGTAACCCACAAGACGAGACCATGTTCCAGCAAGAGATATACGTCTCTGCAATAGATATTGATTACATTAGATTATTTAAATAGTAATTAAATTGAGTAGTTGACATATTTAATAGACAATTGAGCGGATTGATCAGTTCTATCATATGGAGGAAATTAAGCTTATCGACAAGTATAATTATCAGAGTATATGTAGGCTGTCATCTTGGATTTCATAATATTACATCAATTAACAATTGTCATCACTAAAATGACTATCATCTTATGCCTTATGACATCGTGACTGTCTCCATGACATACAGTGCAACCACAATAGAACATGATACAACAGTGTTAAAGCAAGGCGTCATGACCAGCATTACAATAGGCTTCACGACCAACCCACAACACAAGGTCGCGACCCACCCTCATAGCACAACATCGTGAGTGCAGTCGTGACTAGACCAAAATGAAGTGTCACGTCTAGAAATAGAATGGACCATCACGATTGAAACAAGGACAACCATCACAACCAAAACCATACCAAGTCCTTGAATATACATTTGGGAGGTGCCATGTCAGGTATGATGATAATGTCATCTCACAATAAGTCCTTGAAGATGTATTTGGGAGGTGTCAAGTCTCATATCATGACAACATCCTCTCACAACAAGTCCATGAAAATGCATTTGGGAAATGTCAGGACCCACGACCCATATCATGATAGTGTCCTTTCATAACATGTCCCTTCAAATGCATTTGGGAGGTGTCAGGGCCCATTTAAAGACAAATGTTATCTCCCACAAAGCCCCAAAAAATGCATTTTGGAGGTGTCACGACCCATATCTCACAACGCGACATCATGCATGTCCCCACGACACATGTCACGACTGTGATAGAACGTGATACAACAACATTAAAGCAAGACGTCATGACTAGCATTACACATAGGCTTCATGACCGACCCACAATACAACATGGTGACCCACCCTCACAGCACAATGTCGTGACCGCAACAAACGCAACATCGTGACCATACCAAAACAAATTAGGTGTCACAATCAGAAGTAAAATGGACCATCACGATTGAAACAAGGCCAACCATCAAAACCCAAACCATCCCAAGTCCTTGAAAATACATTTGGGAGGTGCCATGGAACATATGATGATAATGTCATCACACATTAAGTCCTTAAAAATGCATTTGGGAGGTGTCAGGTCCCTTATCATAACAACATCCTCTCACAATAAGTCTGTGAATGCATTTGGGAGGTGTCATGGACCATTTTAAGACAAATGTTATCTCACATCAAGTCCCTAAAAATGCATTTGGAAGGTGCCACGACCCATATCATGACAGTGTCCTTTCATAAAATTTCCATTCAAATGCATTTGGGAGGTATCAGGATCCATTTCAAGACAAATGTTATAACACATCCAATCCCTAAAAATGCATTTGGGCACTACCACAACCCATATCTCACAACACAACATCACGACTATCTCCATGACGAACGTCGCGTCTGCGATGAAACATGATGCAACATCGTAAAAGCAAGGTGTCATGAACATCGTTACACATATGCTTCATGACCAACCCAAAACACAAGGTCGTGACCCACCCTCAGAGCACAACATCGCGACTGTAACTAATGCAGCGTTGCGACCAGACTAAAATGAAGTGTCATGCCCAGAAGTAGAATGGACCATCATGACTGAAGCAAGGCCAACCATCACAACTAAAACCATCCCAAGTCCTCAAAAATACATTTGGAAGGTGCCATAGCACATATGATGATAATTGCATCTCACAGTAAGTCCTTAAAAATGCATTTGGGAGGTGTTAGGTCCCATATCATGACAATGTTCTCTCACAACAAGTCCATGAAAATGCATTTGGGAGGTGTCAGGGCCCATTTCAAGAAAAATGTTATCCCAAATCAAGTCCCTAAAATTGCATTTGGGAGGTTCCACGAACCAGATCATGATAGTGTCCTTTCACAATATGTCCCTAAAAATGCATTTGGGAGGTGTCAGGGCCCATTTCAAGACAAATGTTATCTCACATCAAGTCCCTAAAAATGCATTTTGGAGGTGCCACAACCCATATCTCACAATGCAACATCGTGATTATCTCCATGATGCACGTCGCGTCCATGATGGAACGTGATACAACATCATAAAAGTAAGGTGTCATGGCCATCATTACACATAGGATGCATGACCAATCCACAACACAAGGTCGTGACCCACCCTCAGAGCACAATGCCACAACCATAACAAATGCAATGTCGCGACCAAACCAAAATGAAGTGTCATGCCCAGAAGTAGAATGGACCATCACGGCTGAAACAAGGCCAACCATCACAACTAAAACCATCCCAATTCCTTGAAAATACATTTGGGAGGTGTCATAGCACATATGATGATAATGTAATCTCACAGTAAGTCCTTAAAAATGCATTTGGGAGGAGTTAGGTCCCATATCATGACAACGTCCTCTCACAACAAGTCCATGAAAATGCATTTGGGAGGTGTCATGGCCCATTTCAAGAAAAATGTTATCCCAAATAAAGTCCCTAAAACTACATTTGGGAGGTTCCACGAACCATATCATGATAGTGTCCTTTCACAATATGTCCCTACAAATGCATTTGGGAGGTGTCAGGGCCCATTCCAAGAAAAATGTTATCTCACATCAAGTCCCTAAAAATGCATTTCGGAGGTGCCACAACCCATATCTCACAACGCAACATTGCGATTATCTCCATGACGCACATCGCGTCCGCGATGGAACATGATACAACATCGTAAAAGCAAGGTGTCATGACCATCATTACACATAGGCTTCATGACCAACCCACAACACAAGGTTGTGACCCACCCTCAGAGCACAATGCCACAATCGTAACAAATGTAGTGTCGTGACCAGACCAAAACAAAGTGTCACGTACAGAAGTAGAATGGACCATCACAATTGATAAAAGACCACCCATCACAAACAAAACCATCTTAAGTCCTTGAAAATACATTTGGGAGGTGCCATGGAACATATGATGATAATGTCATCTCATAGTAAGACCTTAAAAATACATTTGGAAGGTGTTAAGTCCCATATCATGACAAGGTCCTCTCACGGAAGTAGAATGGACCCTCACAGTACAATGTCGTGACCGCATCAAACACAATGTCGCTACCAGACAAAAATGATGTGTCACATCCAGAAGTAGAACAGACCATCACGAATAAACAAGGCCAACCATCACAACCAAAACAACACCAACTGTCTCGACCTCAAACACATATGGTCCACATCTTTCTTGACCCAAAATATAAGAGAAAAGACAATCTTGACCAAAACAAGACCTAACAACCCATATCATGATAGTGTCATTTCACAACATATCCCTCCAAATGCATTTGGGAGGTGTCAGGTCCCATTTAAAGACAAATGTTATCTCACATTAAGTCCCTAAAAATGCATTTGGGAGGTTCCTTGACCTATATCTCACAACACAACATCGCGACTGTCTCCACGACGCATGTCGTGACCGTGATAGAATGTGAACACAAACGTTAAAGAAAGGTGTCATGACCAGTGTTACGCATAGGCTTCATGACCAACCCACAACACAACGTCACGACCCACCCTCATAGCAGAAAGTCACAATCGCATCAGATGTAGTGTCACGACCAGACCAAAATGAAGTGTCACGTCTAGAAGCATAACAAACCGTCACAATTGAAACACGGCCAACCATCACAACCAAAAAAACAATTGTCTCGACCTCAAACGCACATGGTGCACATCTTTCTCGACCCAAAACACAAGAGAAACAAAAATCTTGACCAAAATAAGACCCAACAACCCATATCATGATATTGTCCTTTCACAACTTATCCCTTCAAATGCATTAGGGAGGTGTCAGGGTCCATTTCAATACAAATGTTATCTCACACCAAGACCCTAAAAATGCATTTCGGAGGTGCCACAACCCATATCTCACAATGCAATATCGCGACTGTCTCCACAATGCATGTCGTGACTGTGATAGAACGTGATACAATAGCATTAAAGCAAGGCATCACAGTAAATCCTTAAAATACATTTGGGAGGTGACATGGCACATATGATGACAATGTCATCTCATAGTAAGTCCTTAAAAATACATTTGTGAGGTGTTAGGTCTCATATCATGAGAACATCCTCTTATAACAAGTCTAAGAAAATGCATTTGGGAGATGTCATGGCCCATATCATAACACATGTGATCTCACAAGGCGTCCCTAAAAATACATCTGGGAGGTGCCACAACCCATGTAATTATAGTGTCCTAAAACAACATGTCCCTTCAAATGCATTAAGGAGTTGTCAGGGCCCATATATTGCTAATGTCCATAAATGCATTTAGGAGGAGCCATGGCACATATCATGACAATATCATCTAACAACAAGTCCCTTGGAATGCATTTGTGAGGATCTTGGGCCCATATCATGACAATATCATCTCATAATAAGTCCCTTGACATGTATTTGTGAGGATCGTGGGCCCATATTATGATAGTGGTCTCTCACAACAAGTCCTTGAAATTGCATTTGTGAGTATCCAGGCCTATATCATGAGAATCCTCTCAGGAAAGTCCCAAAAAATTCATGTGTGAGGAGCTATGACCCATAACATGATAATGTCCTCTCAAACAAGTCTATTCAAATGCTTCTAGGAGGGGCTAGGGCCTATTTTATGACATAGTCTTCTAAAAAAAAGTCCTCGAGATGTGTATATATGTATTTTCCTCGTAACTATTCATAAATGGACATCTATGAGTTTGGGGACAATTAAAGCTTGGTTGATTGGGTGATTATGGTAGCTACCTCCCATTTGTATAAATCGTTATTGGGGGTGGGAGGTCTATGTAAGATGTTTCCAAGGAGAAATGTGCATTGTAAGACAAAGGATCATTGGCCTTAGAATGATCACCAAAGAGACATGTATGAGTTTGGTGACTATTTTCATACGAATATCCCTTTATGAATCACTTAGAATGACTCTCAACAACATTTTCTCTCACACATCACCTTTACAAGTTGTCAAGTAAATGTACTGATATATCCCCATAAAAATACATTTGGGAGGATCCATGAACCATACCATGACAGTGTTCAATCACAACAAGTTCCTTGAAATGCAACTTTGAGGACTTGTGGCCCATATCTTCATAGTGTCCACTCGAACAAGTTCCTAAAAATGTATTTGTGAGGAGATTGGGCCCATATCATGAGAATATCTGCTCATGGAAATCTCCCAAAATGTATTACATAGGAGCCAGGGTCCATATCATGACAATGTGTGTTGGTAGAAAGTATGTGAAAAGACTTCTGGTGGAGCTAGGGGCCATATCATGACAGTGTCATCTCATAGCAAGTCCTTGAAAATTGTTAGATTTGAGACACGTATATATGTATTGTCCTCTTAACTATTCATAAAAGAGATGTATATGAGTTTGAGGATGATGGGATCAAGGTCGTTCGAGTGCTTTTGACAACAATCACTCTTTTGCAGCAATTATTACTGGGGGTGGGTGGTCTACGCATGTCGCTATCAAGGAGCAATTTACCTCATAAGACAAACGTCCATTAGCCTTAGAATGTTCACAAAAGAGACATATATGAGTTTGGGGGAAGATCTTTATGCCAATATCACTCTATGATTGACCCTCTGGATTACTAAGAAAGACTCTCAATAACTATTTCTCTTACATATATTACTTTATGAATTGTCAATAAATATATTGATATATCCCCATTAAGCTTGTTGATGTTTATTATTGGTTGGGAGATATTGGATGTCTGACATGTCTATCACCTAAAGTTTAGGTGACAAGTACACATGTCACCTAAAAGTTTGGTGACATGTATGTATGTATGTGTGTCACCTAAATATATAAATACCCCCTTATAGATCACATGTGACTCATATACATGTCACCTATATGGAAAACCCCCATTAGAGCATAGGTGATTCAAATGTATCTCACCTATTCAGTGTAACCCTTTCATGTATGATAAAATGTATGTCATCTATATTATGTAGGATTATACAGATTATAGATGATTTACATGTATGTCACCTAAAGTATGTAACCTTTTCAAAATGCTAAAAAGTATGTCATCTATTTCACACAGGTCTATAAAGATTATAGGTGATGCACAAGCATGTCACCTAAAATGTGTAACCTTTTACATGACTATCACCTATACTATGTTTTTTGGTAGTACCTCTACTAGTGCTCTTAATTTCTTAAATCTTGTCGGCAATGATTCCTCATGCACAGTAACTGTCTCCCACCTTTTTCATTAACCTCTTGCTAAGACATATCATTGCAACAACTCTATGACTTGGTGGGAAGAGGACAATATGAGGGAAGAAGTATACCTATAGCCACCACTTCCTTGATGTATTTAGATTTGGATCCATGAACCATCAAAAGTGAACATAGTTTATTCACTTCAACCTCTGAGTCTAGCACCAACTCCACTAACTCAAGTTGTGTGCATGCAAAAGAAACATAGTGGGTATGAAGTTAGTTGCCATGATTATTCAACTATCTCACAAAGAGTGCATGTGCTACCTAGAGAAGAAAATGAACATGTAGGGAATACATGTGGTTTGCATGGTCTATCCAACTACCTTCTTGAATGGTTTGTTTGAGTCCCTTTTCATACAATGTAACATTCATTGTCTGACCAATAACTTAGGCTTGCTTATATAAACTTAGTTCCAATATCATGAATATAATTATTATACCATTTCCAAACTAAAGTAAAACCTTCTAGGAATTTAGAGACGTCTATGAAACTTTAACCATGTGATCTCATATACATAAGTACTCAATTTTTATTGTTCCAATCTCCAACCCATGATTGAATGAACGAATTGAGTAACCAAGAAACTCAAAAGTTCACTCCATCATATCCTACACACCTTAAAGGAAATTTTGTCCTCAAAATTTAACCAAAATCCAGTCCATCACAACCTCAGTCCCCACACCATTATCGGCATAATACTCACCTACAATGCGATTCACCTCATGTTGGTTAGGAGCAACCATCTCCACAACAACGACTGCAATATCAAGCTCTTTCCACAACATCTAAAATTGTCTTAATTAGACAGTGGAAGACCTAGAAGATGATAAAACAAAGAAATCATTGGGAAAGAAAATCAGAATGCATATCTAGATCATTTTTGACCTCTAAATTTCAAAGAACATTGAGAAACAAAAAAAGTATTTTAGCATCGAGGGCCTAAATGGTTAAACCGAAGTGCAAAAAATGAAAGCAACATCTTCCCTAAGATAGAATGTAGTTGGAATTTACAGAAGTACCATTGAAACAGGTGGTCTAGAAGCTCTGTTGCCACCAGAGTGGAGAAGCTTGTCATTCATCCAGGCATGGCTAGTGGAACAACACGATCATCTAGGTCAAAGGTGGTGGATCAACACGATCTCGTAGCCTCATTATTTCCTTCTATCTGCGATCACGGCCCTCATATCTCAATTCTCCCTTTACACAAGCACCAAAACTCAAGTAGGAAGAGATGGGAAGGGTGATTGAATCTCCTCTCATTCCCCTATTAAGAAAAAACTATGCATAAATCATAAATAGGTCTTTGGATTTTACATCAGAATTTCCAGAACCTCATAAAAACACTAAAAATCAGAGATATACATAAAAAAGGTAAAAATCAGAAAAATGTGAAATCTTGACTCAACAATGAAAAATTCCATTTTATCAAAGAGCATTAGTTAGTAGATATATAGACAATCTCTTTTGGCTCTATCCTATGACCTAAAACTAAGCCAAAATCATTTCCCTTTTTTTTAATCTTCTATGGTCACATAATATTACCTGAAAATTGACCAAACTCAAAATCACTTTTTTTTCAATCTTTTTGGGTCCCATACTATGTCCTAAAGTTGGACCAATCATACACTATATCTGCCAATTTATTATGTCTTGGACCCAAACCATAAACTATATCAAAATCCATTTCCTAAATAGGCACATGAAGCCTCTTCTTCCAAATCTTTTTGGGATCCCAATTCATGACTATGACCGAAACCCACATTACCCCTTTAAAAACATTGCAACTAGGGTTACCAGCCTAGTTTCACTCACACATCATTCAAAAATCCTAGATCATGACTCAAAGATGAACCGACTTGACAACCTTGACTCATGACCCTGAGTTGTTGCTTAAATCTACAATTTGCATGACTAAGAATTAGAAAGTCTAGGAGCGTCAATGTTCTAGGGAAAAATAGGAAAGTTAGTATGGGAAAACATCATGGAGGGAACCTTTCACTAGATAATTTCCAAGACATCCAATCTCACTTAAGTGTCAGAGGCCTCAATCAATCAGATACCTAATGTATTCAATCATTGGCCAGAAAGGTCACCTAAAATCAAAAAATATTTTCTAAAATATAAACACTAATATTGATGTTCTAATCCCTATTCTGATAGAGAAATTCTATATCTTATCAATTTTAAGAGTTCTGATCCTGACTCTAAATTGGCCCACTAGAAGAAAAAACTAATAACTAAAGATGTGTATGAAGAGGGATGACTACAATTTTTATCCCAGATTTATTTATTAAGAAGAACAATGGCCACTATTTCTCAATGGTCATAGACTAAAAATCTTAATATATGTCTAAAAAACCACAAATCACATCTTCTTTTCACCCGTCACAAGTTTTATTAATATATCCTTTATGAGACCAACCTTTTTGGCCTTTTGTGATGAACAATGGGGGTATGGTTTGAGTCAATATTGTGGTTCTCACATTTATCTCAAAATTTGACAGAGAGGGGCAAACTTTTGATACCCCATTTTTTGCCACGCATCCAAAATTCAGGATTAATATTAATCCTCTAAGTTATGATAGAATCCATTCCATATGCTACCCAATTTCCACATATATCTATTTTCGCACCTTTTTTAACACATTCAATTCACCCATTTTGTGCCCATTTTCACCCAGTTCGAGGCATTCTACAAAGAAACCTTCTTTTATAATGAAAGTACAAATGTGTTTCCATTCTTCCTTAAACAAGCTACTTTTCACAAATTTCTTAGTTGAATTTTCTAGAATTAAATATTCCCTTTCCAACTTCCTTTTCTAAGAAAATCTGAGAGATAACTCCAACTTATTATTCTTTGTTAGTTTTCCCTGATTTTTGCCAGAATATTCCTAAAATTACTGAGAAAATGGGAGACTGCTTTTTTCCACCTGTAGACACAAGAAGATTACATCCATCCACTGTGTGACATGTGATGTATTTCCTTGATCCTTTTGACCTTCCACATGGAATAACATGGTAATCCTCCATATATTCTAGGAGGTTCTATCTAGAATACCGAACCCCAACATCCACCTATAAATAGACCCTCATACCCATCATATTCTAGGCCCCTTCCATCTCTCGGAAGACACATTAATGGCAACCCCTCTCTTTACTTTTTGTGTTTCCTATGACCAACAGATCCTTCCTCTAAGACCACATGTTCTGCTAGATCAGTAGTTCTCTGCCTAAAACTTTGTATTTACTATCTAATTATATCCAATCTATAAAGGCATCACCTACCTAATCTTGAACTACATCTGATCCATTATCTACTATAACTATTCTTCTTCTCCTATAGTTGTCAATTTTGACTTCTTCTAAAAAATCAGATCTACTTTTCTAACTATACATATACTACTCATCCTCTAACTATCTACATATCCATCTGAATCAGAAATCATGGATCTCCATCGTGGGAGATCTTGAGGTGATCAGGACCACACACACCTAAATGTTTGGACTTTTGGGGCAATGACAGACAGGCCACTAATGTCTTCAACCATGATATCCCACCTACAAAGAAATCACATTTTATTTGGTTTTCCATGTTTTCTTTAGTTTGAACATCTTGAATCGCACAATTTACACTCAACCTGATAATGTCTTGATAATAGATTGTCAAATATGAAAGGCCACTACCAGGAGTGTTAAATCTTCCCCTTTCATAACTAGATCTCTAGATTTGATCTCTGGTTTATCTTTTTATTTGTTTTTTTGTCTATCAAGGATGGATAATCACCCAGACTACACTATGGCTTCCACGGTCTACCTTTTTTCTTTGTTTTATGTGCAAAATGTGATGGTGACTCTAACACTTTCTTTTTCATGCGATGTTTCACTACCAAAAGGGTAGATCTTGATTCACTGAATATCTTTATTTCTTAAACCCCTTTGTTGGGCAGGGTGTGACAACATGCCTTTCAACATAAATCTCCACAAACTACAAGATCTAGGGATTCTATGACCATGCAATCTAGTGCGACATCTTTAGTACATCTGGCCTCCAACCAAGATAACATCCAAACCTCCATGCTAGCCTCGAACTCTCCTTGGATTTTTGACTCTAAGGCAATCCAACATATAATTAGTATGAGACATCATCTTTCTTCAACTAAACCTCATATTCTTACCTCATCTATCACTTTGGCAGACGGGTCAATTAAATTTGTTCAACAATGTGTTAGCGTTAATGTCTCTCCTAGGAGCAAAATTTGATTTATTCATTATAATCCTTACTATTTAATGTATGTTGCTAAGTTAGTTGATTCCTTTACTTGCAACTTCACCTTTGGTATTCATGGTTTTCTGATGTATGATTCTCAAAAAATTTAGATCATTAGTTTGGCCTCTAGAGTCAGTGACCTTTAGTAGCTTGGTCATGTCATTCCATATTCTATTCTTCTTAGGAGCACACCTTTTAAGCTACATCTCCATTATGGTCATCCCTCTCTTGAAAAATTGAAGCAGTTGGAGTCCACTTTATCTAGTTTATGGAATTTCCCTATGATTTATGTGAGTTTGGGAGGCATTATAGGAGTTCCCTCCCTAGAAAAACTAGTCACTATTCTAAAGCTACTTTTGATGTTATTCATAGTGACATTTATGGTCCCTTTCGGACCACCAATTTTAATGAATTCCATTATTTCATTACATTTTCTAATGATTTCTCCCACATGACATGGTTATATATGTTAAAATATGATGATGAAATGGTTGGTGTTTATCAAAATTTCATACTACACAATTTAATAAATTTATTATTTATTTTGAACTGATAATTCTTTGGAATATGTTTCAATTCAGGTCTCTTATTTTTGAACTAGAATGGGAACAATCATTAAACATTCATGCACTCTCACCCCACAACAAAATGAGGTGGTAGAACATAAAATTATTCATTTACTTGATATGTGTTGTGTTGTTATGTTTCAGGGTAAAATACCTAAAACTCATTGGTCTAAAATTGTTCTCATAGCGTGCTACCTTATCAATAAACAACCATATTGTATTCTCTACAAAAAGAATCCTTTTTTGGTTGTTTTTCCTATGTAGAAAGTTTTCCATCTTCATTTGTGTGAATTTTGGTGTACTATTTTTGTGCATAATTTTGATAAAAGATA
Organism: Alisma plantago-aquatica; assembly: GCA_963693085.1. NCBI lineage: Eukaryota > Viridiplantae > Streptophyta > Magnoliopsida > Alismatales > Alismataceae > Alisma > Alisma plantago-aquatica. The sequence continues at coordinate 85,648,666 of OY856409.1, read as the reverse complement.
CGATACACTTGACCCTGCTCTATCAAGATGGTCTCCTTAGCTAATCCACCTTCCAGAAAGGTTATCCGTGTTATAGTCTAAGACATTGTCACATGTCTGTCTCTAATGTTGTTACTTTACATCAATATGAAATGTTCTTTGATTCTACATCTATTTCCTATCTGACAGAACTTGAGCATCAAACAAAGTTTGTTGATCTTGATTTACTTAACCTACTGAATCATGAACCCATCCCATACCCTCCTATCACTCCTCCTCCTATGACATAGGACCCAGAACCAATGTTCATGTCTAAGGATCTAGATCACCCCCCTATCTCTCTAGAAAGGTATTTTCTCTTACACTCTTCGCCATCCTGTATCTCATACTTCTTGTCTATCCCATCTTTCCCGTACAGCTAAATTTGTTGTCCAAAAGCTAGACTCTATCCAGATTCCTAAAAACTATCATGAGGCCCTACGTCACCATGGTTGGAAAGTTGTGATGCTTGAGGGCATGAAAACATTGTCTGAGAAAGGAACCCAAAATCTTTCCCCTCTCCATCAGACAAGAATATTGTAGATTATATTGTTGGTATATATGCCCATAGAGCCATCTGAGTGATTGCATGCAGTCAAATGTTAATTAATCAATTAATACGATTATTTGGTTAATTAATTAATTCCAAAATATTCTTATTAATCCATGATCATTTTAATTATTTTCGGCTTTCTATTTACTGATGGGTTTAGGAAACTCTGATTCCTTTTATCTCTTATTTAAAGGGACTTGATGACTGTTATCTTTATAAGATATAGAGAGAGTCTTTTTAGTTTACGCTCACGTACATAAACCCTAGCTGTCATCATCCTAAGGAGAGAACCGTAATGCTAGCACATCGCCGCACAGAGGCTACTCCTTCCCGCCGACTTAGGAAGCGTGACGTGGAGTTTCAGTCCATCTACATGGATGAAGTAGAGATGCAGACGCTGAGACACCTGCATCCAGAGGATATCAATGACCATCTGTATGCGCTATGAGCAGCGTACATCACCGAACAAAAGGAGCATCACTAGATCTTCCCGTGATGCACTCAGGGAATGGGAGAGAAGTACCGTCCATGTAAGCCAGCAACGTTGCACACCATTGTATAGAGAGACATCGCCGGACTTGCTCCGCTATAAGGTATATCTTGTGAACACTCCTTCTGAATACACTATTATCAATGAGGTCCTACTTTGGGTTGCATGGAAATTTATTTTGTTGCTTCCTCCGTGCATGTTTTCTCCACAAAACACAATAATGGTATCAGAGCAGCGTCGATCTATTGCGTATTTGGATTCATTTCGATATGATAAAATCGTTGTATATTGTTTTCTATGTTGCATACAATGCAAATTAAAATTGCTAATGTGCAAATATAAACCTAATTCCACATATGCTGTAAGCTTCTATTTTTAATGTTTCAGAGGGGGTCGACTATGGAAAATATTGACTTTCCTAAGTGTACGGAAGTAAAATTCCATAGACTATGGAAAATATTAATCCCCGCACAGGGGCACTGCCCCTGTGTACCCTGCATAGGCTGTATGGGAGTCAAAAAATTATTTAATGGAGAATGTCCCGCATTAAAAGTACTGCAATTTTAATATGTATATATGTATATGTAGATATACCTATGATATCATACACATCACCTTTAAAATATGTTTTATGTGGTGAATGCATGCACGGTTATGACCTATTATCCCCTTTGGTGAATGTTGTGAATGAATATGGATGTCAATCTTGTGGATATGTTTGTTTGTGAATGTTATGGGTGTATAATGGTTGTACATAGATCATTTGTATAAAGTATTTGGCTTACATGCCGAACCTCATCTCTTATTTCAAAGTGTAATTAATTCTTTCCCTTTATATTTGTACTCATATGATGTAATAGAGATAGGATTAGTTTTAGTGTTTGTAAACTTGATGTAAGGAGGCCACTTGAAGATCCAACTCCAAGGAGAATCCATGGAGAAGCACCATGAAGATCTAATTCCAAAGAGCAACCTGAAGATCCAACTCCAAGGAGCATCCATGGAGAAGCAACATGAAGATCCAATTCCACGAAGCAAATTGAAGTTCCAACCTCATGGAGCATCCATGAAGTTGTTCATTGTAATGTTGATCCTTACAGGTTGATTCACATGTGTTGTTTCTTGGGATGCATAAGACCATAGGTGGACCATAATCCTTTGTTTCTCCAAAGGATTAAAATAGTATGGCCATAACAGATGTATTTGTGCTTGTGATTGCATGTCTATCATTTGTAATTATGGATATAGTAGTATATGATACGTACTAAAAGTATGTGGTGTTTGGATATGCATATGTATTGATAAAACTCCTCAATTAATAATATTAAGTTTTAGTTGCCTTCCATAAAGCAACACACATGAAAAGTTTGATTGGCTATGTGTGGGCACGCCTCCGCATGGTACACTATCTATCTCATAGAAGTATGATGGTGGGTGTGTGGTCAGCCTCCATAGGGTGCACACTCATCGTGTTGGCTTATGGGCTGGTCTTAACTAGGGAACCATGATAGGATCAAGTACCTAGAGGCACATAGATGCATCATGGCAATGAGTTGTGCATGATCATCTATCCAAGTATTGCATATGATGCAATTGGCAAACATTGCCTACCTTAGTATTTGGTTTTTGACGTCGGCGTTGGCTGGACATTGATCAAATTATTTTGGATCTTGACTCACTAGAAGGTTGTACATTGTAATATTTCGAGTTGATAGTGACGGCTATCAATTTGAATAAAATAGTGGGAGCCTAATTAATTAAATGCCTACTTAATCTCATTTATCAAATCTTTACAAGTCAAAATGTTTTGGACTAAATGCAAACTTTTTCTTTTGTAGCAATGAAATGACAAACAACACTCACATTTTCTCATTGCGATCGGTCCTTGAAAAGGAAAAACTTACCGAAACCAACTTTCAAAACTAGTTTAGGACACTGAGAATTATTCTCATGCATGAGTGTAAGCTCTATGTCCTTGAAACACCAGAGCCAACAGAACCCACCTCAAATGCACCCAAGGTTGAAAAGGATGCTTACAAGAAGCACCTTGATGATGTCGTGGATGTTAAGTGGCTGATGTTGTGCTCAATGAACTATGAGTTGCAAGAGAAGCATGAGAACATGAATATCATGGAGATGGTAACACATCTCAAGAGCATGTATCGGCATCAAGCAAGACAAGAGAGATATGATGTCTCCCAGGCTTTGTTCAGGAGCAATATGAAAGAGGGAGACTTAGTTGGCACCCATATACTCACTTTGATTGGGTACATGGAAAGCCTATCCAAGCTGGGATTTCCCCTAGGTCAAGAATTGTCCACTGATGTGATTCTACAATCATTTCCTGAATCATATAGTCATTTTGTGATGAACTACAACATGAACAATCTTGATAAGCCATTGTCAGAATTGTTGGGCATGTTGAGGACAACTAAAGCACATATGAAGAAAGACAAGCCCAAGTTTGTGTTGATGATCAACAAGACAAATGGAAAATCAAAAGTCAAAGGCAAGGCTAAGAAAGGTTCCAAAGCCGGGCAGAAGCCAAAGTCATTCGTTGTCAAAGCTAAAGGTGGGATCTCTAAAGAAGGCAGTTGTCACCATTGTTACTAGGTTGGACATTGGAAAAGAAACTGTCCTCTCTACCTAGAGGAACTGAGGAAGAAGAAGCAGTGGATAGAGATTTCCACTTCAGGTATATACATTATTGAGATAAACTTAAATACTTATTCATCATGGGTATTGGATACCAGATGTGGATCTCACATATGCTCAAATATTCAGGATCTGATAATAAGTAAACCTTTACAAAAGGGCCAAGTTGAGTTGTGGGTCACTAATGGAGCAAGAGTTGCTTCCACTGCAGTTGGAGTTATTAGTTTATCTTTGCCTATGAGCCTTGTAATAGAATTAGAGAATTGCTATTATGTACCTACCATTAATAATAATATTATATCTATATCTTGTATTGACAAGAGTGGATTTGAATTTCACATTAAAAATGGAATGATTTCTATTTCTAAAGATGAGATTTTTTATGGAAATTCTCCTATGTCTTATGGTATCTACTTGTTAGAACTTGAGACTACCATATACAACATAAATACTAAAAGGCTAAAACTTGACAAGTCAAACAAAACTTACTTATGGCATTGTCGTCTTGGGAACATAAACGAGAAGTGCATATCTAGACTCCATAAGGATGGTTATCTAAACTCTTTTAATTTTGAATCATTAGAGACATGTGAGGCATGTTTATTAGGGAAGATGACCAAGAATCCTTTCACTGGACACAGTGAGAGAGCCAGTGATCTGCTAGGACTCATACATACTGATGTATGTGGACCTTTTAGATCAAATGCTAGAGGAGGCTATCAATACTTCATTACCTTCACTGATGACCTCAGTAGGTATGGCTATGTATATCTTATGAAACACAAGTCAGAAACTCTTGAAATGTTCAAGAATTTCATGAATGAAGTAGAGAAGCAACTTGGTAAGAGTATTAAAGCACTCCATTCAGATCGAGGTGGCGAGTAGTTAAGCCAAGAGTTTGAGGACCTTCTGAGAGACTGTGGTATTGTATCACAATGGACTCCACCTGGTACACCACAACATGATGGTGTGTCAGAAAGAAGGAATCGTATATTATTAGACATGGTACAATCAATGATGAGTTCAGTCGAACTTCCAATATCGTTCTGGGGATATGCTCTTGAAACTGTAGCGTTTACACTTAACATGTACCTTCAAAATCGGTTCAAAAGACACCATATGAGATATGGAATGGGAATTGTCCCAATTTGTCTATGTTAAAGATTTAGGTATGTGAAGCTTATGTTAGGAAACAATTTCTTAAAAAGCTTGTACACAAATCAAAGAAATATTATTTTGTTGGATAACCCAAGGAAACTTGGGGATACTACTTCTACACACCAACTGACAACAAAGTGTTTGCTTCTAGGACTATTGTATTTCTTGAAAAGGAATTTATTTCCAAAGGAATCAGTGGGAGGAATGTAGAGCTCAAAGAAGTTCGAGATCAACAAGAAATCAGAGAACCTGAGGAGGTACATAAGGAACATGAAGACTCACACACTGTTTTGGAATTTCAAGTTCTAAATGTAACACAGGAACCTCATAGGTCTAGTAGGACACGACTTGAGCCTGGGAGATTTGGATTTCTTGTGACTCAAGATAGTGACAAATTGGGCATAGCAGATGAGCCAACTTCCTATCTAGAAGCTACTAAGGTACCAAAATCTAAGCAATGGCTCAAAGCCATGAGATCAGAGATGGAATCCATGTACATCAACAAGGTATGAACCTCAGTGGATCCACCCGAAGGGGTAAAACCCATAGGGTGCAAGTGGGTCTTCAAGAAGAAGACCAACATGGATGGAAATGTTAAAACCTATACAGGTAGATTGGTTGCAAAAGGATTCTATCAAATTCAAGGTGTTGATTATGATGAGTCCTTCTCACCAGTTTCCATGGTTAAATCCATCAAGATCATGCTTTCCATTGCAACTTATCATGAGTATGAGATTTGGTAGATGGATGTTAAAACAACATTCCTTAATAGGGATTTACTCAAGGATGTGTACATGACACAACCTGAGGGTTTTATCGATATGAAGGAAGCCAATAAAGTATGTAAGCTACAAATGTCAATCTATGGATTGAAGCTAGCATCTCGGAGCTGGAATCTACATTTTGACAAAGTAGTCAAAAAGTTTGGCTTTAGTCAAAATGAAGGTGAACCTTGTGTTTACAAAAATGTTAGTGGGAGCACTGTCTTATTTCTCATATTATATGTGGATGACATACTATTGATGGGAAATGACATCCCTACTCTTCAGACAGTAAAAGGTTGGCTGGGGAAGACCTTCTCTATGAAGGATTTAGGCGAAGCATCCTATATATTAGGAATCAAGATCTATGAGATAGATTTAGAAGGCTTATAGGCCTAAGATAGATAACATACATTGACAAGGTGCTAAAGAGGTTTAGAATGGAGGGTTATAAGAGAGGTAAGTTGCCCATGTCCCATGGGGTTACAATCTCTAAAGCCCAATGTCCTAGTTCGTGTGATGAATGGGTGTGCATGAGTAAGATTCCATATGCATCACCAATTGGATCTAACATGTACGTGATGTTATGTACTCGTCCTGATGTGTCGTATGCTTTGAGCATTACTAGCCGGTATCAGTCTGATCTAGGTGAATGTCATTGGACAACCATAAAGAACATCCTAAAGTACTTGAGAAGGACTAAGGATCAATTCTTGGTATACGGTGGTGAGGAAGAGTTTGTGGTAAAGGGTTACACCGATGCTAACTCCGAAACTAACAAAGATGACTATAGATCACAATCTAGATTTGTGTTTTTCCTGAACAATGAAGCTATGAGCTGGAAGAGTTCCAAGAAAGAGACAGTTGCAGATTCTACAACAAAGGCCATATATATTTCCGCATCTAATGCTACAAAGGAAGTTGTGTGGATCAAGAAGTTCATTTCTGAACTTGGAGTGGTTCCAAGTTCTAGTGATGAAATTGAGTTGTTTTGCGACAACAACGGAGCAATTGCATATGATAAAGAAGCAAGATCGCACCAACAATACAAACATATTTATGACGGTTCCATATCATACGAGAGATCATACAATGAGGAGATGTGAAGATTTGTAGAGTACCTACAGAAAGCAATGTGGCTGACCCACTCACAAAAGCACTTTCACAGTAGAAATTGACGAACATGTTTGATCACTTGGATTGAGATTCATGTTGGATTGGGTATAAGTTAAAGTGGGCATCTGTTGGTCTGTATGCCCATAGAAACTATCATTTGATGATTGTAATGGGATATTGTGTAAACAATTTATAATAATACATTGATCATATCAATAAAGGCATGTTTCCAATCTATATATCTGTGTTTTATATTGTGAGATGATGATGCAAGGGTTTTGAGTCACTTTTGTAGGCTAGTTTCCTATGCATTTTATGCATTAATTGGTCATTTTCATTGTTAATATCGCATGATTCAGTCCCTTCAGCCTATAATCTCGTTATGCATCAAATTTATCTTGTTTTATCTTATTTTGTATAAAAGATCATATTTCTCATATTTGATTGGTGTTCTTCTCTTTGTTCTAGGGAATTTGCATATCTGAGGTCGTCGATACCATCGACAGCCGTCGATGTGGCATCCAACTCACAAAACAAGAATTACTTAAGCGGAAGCGAATCCTTTGCAGCGGATTACTAAAAATCACTAAAAATTAAAAATTTTTGCAAAGAGATCCACGCATAGGAATCTTTTTCATCAAGAACCAAAGTATAACATTTACATCCTGATTCATAAGTACATAACTTGTATCATCTCTTCTCTAGGGTTACAACATCAGCTGCCCTATTAACATTGTTATAGCAGTATCTCCACCTAATAACATTGTTATAGCAGTTTATTATAATAAAACTGAACATGAATTCTTATATATTAACAACAATATTAATCATTGAATGAACAGAGTAAAGTAATCTCCTTTCCTAAGAAGAGCATTGCATCTATCCATGGTAGAATCTTAATTCATCCATCTACTTGCAATGAATATAAGGAAATATGAATAACATCTATCAAATAGAGATGCATAAAAGAAATATAACATCAACCAATAAATTTCCGTATTCAATCCTTAAGCAAACATGTTATATGGCTGATTACATTTTACAATCACACTTATGCCCTGAGGAGATGAGGTATACCGCTCATACTCCAACCGACCACTGTGAAGTTGAAATCGGTACCATATATAGGTCAATGGAAGAGCCAGAATCCAAGACCTCAACTTTCTCGGTCAGTACCAGATTATATGGCAGAGATATAATGTGTCAACTGCAAATAGCTTGCCAAGGTATATTGGCATCTTCACTATAGAGTTATAGCCTGTAGCATATACTCTCTTTAGGATATGTCATGTAGACAATGCCTGGTATTATATTGTGGAGTCATGGCCCGTAGCCATACTCTTATTGGGATATAGTCTGTAACCATTCCTGTGCATAGAATATGGCCCGTAGCCATTCCTATGATGTGTAAGGATATATTCACCCATTACCCCCACATATTCAAAAATATGCAGCTTCCGAGTTATGTCGCGGAGCAACCCATTTCACCATTCAGCAAATTCTGACGCTGATGGATCTATGTCCAGGGCTCTACATGATATGATTTCACTTGATTAATTAAGTACATTTGTATATTCTTTTAGCATCAGTTAAGTTCTCAAATAGGAATTTTTATGACAATTGCTATAAAGAAAACATGTACTGTTATCATCAATTACTTATCAGTCTTTATAAGACATTGGGATCTCAGTCCCTCATTTCATTTCTTGAAAGTTCACATCCCTCAACAACATCATTATCATACTTATCAAAGATGGGTATTCATACCCTTAGTTCATCACTAATCATTGTTACCAACTATTAGGTAACTATTACCTCTAGGTTCTAAGATCGAGGTATACATGATACTTCTTACACAAGCATCTCACATGGCTCGGAAGGCCCATTAAGTGTCTTGTCACCTTTCACTGGGAAACAAATTACTCATATGACTCATAAAGTCCATGCCCATTTTGTTACTTTTACTAAGCAACAACAACATTAAGGCACATAAGGCCAATCAACATTTTTATTATATAAATGGCATAGCTCAAATCTGGCTATGTTCATCATCTCATGATGTTTTCATGGTTAATAAACATGATAACAGTCATATAAATCATTTATCACATCATGTGATACAATAGTAACACCACCATTCCTTTATCAGGATTAGGGTTTACTATCAAATAGGATTTTCCATTCTATTACCCAATTTAGGGTTAGGATTTCCCCTTTTTACATTAATTAGGGTTTCATGTTTATATTATCTATCCAACCCTAATATATTGCTCCACTTGTCTAGGAGCATTTATTGATATCACAAGTATTCACTCATGCTTGTTTCTCTCATCACATATCATTTAAGGATTATCAATACAAGGTATAAGTTCATCTCTTATCTTTACCATGGTATGATTACATCATACTCATTAGTTTGGCTTAACCCCTTTCACAAGATATATTAGCTTATACTTATCAAGGTATACCAAACTCATTATAAACTCATTGAAACAACTACATAACACACACTTCATGTGTTTCTTATCCATGTATGTTGGAATGAGATGCATCAAGGTATAATAACCCTGAAATGCTAAATGTGATATCTATTATATCTTGATGTATCACCTTTCTCCTCATTTCCATCTTACTTAAGATAATCAACTGACCTTGTATTAAGGTATTTCTCTCTTAATACTTTTAACCATTCACCTATCACTTTCATCATATAGTGCATAGGTTGCACATTAGCATTATCCAACTATACTTAATGATATGGACTTATCTAATGGTTAAGCATTGTTGATATAGAATATTCCATTGTCAACCACTTCAAGTATTTCAACTCTTAGGATGTTATCCACATCATTAATTAGTGTTGCATACATCATTCCTAATAATTTCATGTTCTCATCTTTCTAAGATATATATAGGGTTGTTACACATGCATGGAGTTAGATATATAATGCTCTAGGCATCATCTTATCTCTTATATCCTTATTCATTAGAGTATCAACATTACCATTCACATGATTCATCAATTTTACCCTTCATGTTGTAACATCCTCATCTTACTTGATTATATTAGCCATACCCTACTTTAGTGTATTGGCCATTATATCATCACTAGGGTTTCATATATCATTACATGGCATCACCCTGGATTTGAGTCTCATATCACATCATTGCATCAGGGTTCCATATAACATCATTTTAATTTAGGGTTTCACATTCAATAACCCACAATTAGGGTTTACTATTCATCCTAATTAGGATTTGTATCACATTACCCTCAATTAGGGCTTCTTATGGAATCAACCTCAATTAGGGATTCTCATGGAATCAACCTTGATTAGGGATTCATGAAGTATATTTTCAATTTAGGGTTTTCATGAAGTCACCCTAAATTTGTATTTCCCATAATATCATACTAGTTTAGAGTCACACCATCACCCTAGATTAGGGTTACATCTGATATTGTCTAAATTAAGTTTAGGGCTCAACAACCTTCTTGATTAAGGTTTCATGATCTCTTTATTAAGGATCATACCCTAATTGCTTAATCATTCATGTTAAAGGTGTTGAGACTTATCCATTACATGGTTATTCTACATATATGGATTCCTTTCTCTCTCACTCTCTCTCTAAGATATTGACTATGTCAAACTTGGTTAGATTAAATCAACCAACCCTCCAATTAAGTACATTCAATTAGGGTTGACATAATGTATTGAAAAATAGTTTGCTTAATACTTCAAGGAATAGCTCATCTAGGGTTACCAATTACTTGGTACCTTAAAGGGACAAACCTCTAGGATATCTTTGAGATAATTAAATAACAATTATAGGGTCAATTGATCCTTCACCACATTGAGTTATTAATTGTTTTGATCACATTAAATCATCAAACGAACTTGACCCTTTAATCTCTAAATGATTTGAAATTGTTTGGGAAAATTTCACTAGAAACCGAATGAGCTTGGATCTCCAAATGGTTTGGGACCATTTGGACCCAAATGGTCTTGAGACCATTTGGACCCAAACGGTCTTAAGACTGTTTGGACCAAACCATCTCAAAACTGAATGGACCAAAAATTCCTTTCAACACATACACGATTCATGATTTCAATGAATGAACAAATTATCAATTGAGTCCTTGATTTATTTATCACTTGAACTATTGAATCAACCTTCAATTAGACCATCAATTAGGGTTTTGAACCTAATTGATCTAGGATTTCAACTCAAGGAACCTTCAATTAGGGCTTGGAATCGAATATCCATCAGTGCTCAACATTGTGGAATTGATTCCATTGCAACTAATGAATCATCATAAAATTTTTGATATGACCAGACCCCAAAAGGTCATGAGGTCGTTTGGATGACCTCCACATGGTCTTGAGACCGTTTGCCCCATTCCATCGTTGAAATTTGTGAAATTCAATAGGATCTGGGTCATTGGATTGATCATCAAATCAGCAATTGATTGCATTTCAATTTGGTATCTTTGGACCTTCAAAAACTCAACCATACTTAACCCTAGACCTCCAAATGGTCTTGGTTGACCTCCAAACGGTCTTGAGACTGTTTGGGATAAGTCAACCCAAAAATCTCAATTAACCAAATTGAAAATCAGCACATAACCCGATTAGGGTTTACTAATTAATTAACCTTCAACTGATGATCCCTTTAGAATTCATTAATCAAATTTGATAGATCATAAACCATCACCATTAACATCAGAATTTCCCAAACACTCAACCATGGTCAACTCTCCCAAACGGTTTGAAACCGTTTAACTTCAAATGGTTTGACAAAACTATTTGCTTTCAAACGGTTTTGGTTGAAACCGAATGAGCAACATGTTGAAACTGAATGAGATACAATTCTTTGGAAAAAGTGTCCAAGATGATGTCATCATCATCTACCTTCGTTCATGCAACTCCTAGTGCATCTAATTTCATGGAAATACCATTTTCAACAAGCAATTAATCAAGAAGATGAAGGAATCAACGAAATTGCAAGATTAATAGTTGAATAACAATGTAGAGGGGTTCAAGTTATAAAACCCACCTCCAATTGAGCTCCAAAGCTACAAGCTCACGTCAACAATGGTGGATGAAACTCCTTTCAGTATCCCAAGGCTCGTCCTCAGGCTTTGAGTGAAAAGGAATGGTTAGATTTGAAGAGGGGATTGAGATAAGAAGAATTTATGCATTAATTTTTTATTTTTACCATGGATTCAAGGTGAAAGGAGGTCAAGAAGCTTACCAACAGGTTGAGGGTCGTCCTCCTGATCCTCCATATCTCTTTTGGTCGTTTTCAAGAAAGGAAAAGAAGTGGATTCCGAAAAAGCCATAGATTTGGCTTGTAAAGGGTGCTTTTATAAGAAAAACAATGAGAGAGAAAATGCCTTATAAAAATCATTTAATTTCAAAATTAGTTCCACCTCTTCCTCCTCAATTCCGTGCATGCAAAGATATCTTCCTTATCTCCAAATTCCTTCCATTATCCATGAATTAATGGAAAAGAAATTAAGCACCTTAAATCATTTTATAATAATATCCATAAGTGAGTGGATATTTCTTTTCCTTATAATAAGGTGAGTGGGTTCTTCACCTCCTTAGGATATTTCCATTGCCTTTGCAAGTCACAAGGACGTCCACACTTGTTGATTTTCAACCAACACAATTTTTGTTGAAGGGTAATCCAATTAATATATTTCTTTTTGCAATAAATTGAATTAAAGTTCCATTTATGCTTAAATCTTGATTATTTTAATATCAAGATTCTCTCACCTCCAAATTAATTCTAATGAGGCGCCCCTCTCATTTTATTTGCTCTACATGATTCCAAGAAACATAAGGGACCTTATTGAAGTGGTAATTTTCATATTGAACCCTAGGTTTTGGGTAAATTGCATTTTATACCAAAACTAGGTTTTAATGCACAAACATTGCTTTATCAACTCTTTCTTGGTACTCAGGCTTGTGAAAGCCATACCACTGAATCATAATCATTCCTATGATGCTTCAACATATGAGGAACATATTATCATGAAACATTTGCAAGTTAATCCCTCATCTTGGGTGATTTGCACTTTAGTCCAAAATAAGCAAACATTGTTTCAACATTCTTCAAACAGGAGACAAATTGAAACATAAGTTCCTCTTGAGCCTTAATTACTTTTTACAAGGTAAAATTAAGGATATAATTAACTTGCTCAAGCAAAAATTCCTGGGTTAAGGAATAACCCAGGTTAGGGATGTTACAAATTATAAACCCCTAACAAGGATTTCATCCCCGAAATCTTAGATAAAGGAAGACATATATTATTCATTCATCATACTATCTAGTCTCCACATAACATTTCATTTTTATGGATACACCATAAAGCTTTGATCAACACCAAGTTATTCCACACAAGTTTATCATGGAATGGTTCACATGGAACACATACTCCACTGTCCTTTTATCATTGAATGTGGAGTTAATTCTGTGTCAGGTAACACTTTCCTTATTTTACCATTTAATGTGACAGATTCTTGTTTCTAAGGAGTCTCCCATGCTCGTTAATTTATTCATCATTTCACTTTCAAGATCGCAATTATATTCTGTCACCCATTTGAAATTATGAGTCTTTTCATTCGATTGTGCCATCTCATCTGGTGACGCAATACTAAATTTTCTTATTACTTGTACTAATTATGTCATTAGTTGTACATTCTCTTATCATAAGGAGAGGTCACTTATCAACTAAGAATTATTTTAAGGATATCTTTATTTATTATGTTTATGCAAAGCATAAACCCCTAACATATGATGTTAATATTATTTAATGAATAATTAAACTGATTTCATTGTTGACCATTCTAGGTAGTCAACATAAACCATTTGATATTTTTCAGATACCAGAATCTCTCACCTTGGTATCTATCACATGTGTTAAGAAACACATCGCATATTTATCTTCCTTTCATCTTGGGTCATTACTTGTTACATATATTTTCACCTTGGAGCCAAAGTCCAAGATAAACTGATACTTTTCTAAGTATCCTCACATGAACATTTTTATCTTATTCACAACAAGTATCTTAAGACTCACTTGATTTCCATGTCCCCGAAAGGAAAGAAAGCAAGGGATCATATTCCTCTTATTATTTCATGTATGTTTAACTATTCATGAATCATTTACTCTTTATCTCATCCTAGGTTCCTTGTCCTCAGCATAGGAATTTATAAGGATGATTGCATGACATTATTCCTTTCTTTGTTATGCTTACAATCTTTATTGAACATGGATCACCTCCCTTATTCTCATTCTCATCTTATGAGGATCATACCTTTTATTTCCTCATACACACATACTCATCTGAGATTATCTTAGATTTCTTTTTCTTATAGTTAGGATATGACACATTTATCCATACCATATTTATAATTTCATGATACGCATTAGATTGTCTCATAATGACTACTTGATCAAAGCAATCAAAAAGATGAGAATCTAAGAGTTTCCATACTCGCTTTATCATCAATAGTTGTATACCTGGCCAGGGTATATAAATACTGAGATCAAGTAGTATGCAGTTTTTATACTATCATATTTCTTCCCTTTTTTTAATATTATCACAAGCATAAGATTTAACATTCCTGAATTTTATCTAGGCACCTTGATGCGATGATTTTGAGTCACATTTATAGACTTGTTTTACTTGTGTTTTATGCATTTATTGGTCATTTTGGGGGTTAATATTGCATAAATCATTTACTTTGGTCTATGAGCCTTCTAAACATCAATTCTCCCTTATTGTAGTGTTTTGAGCATAAATGATTACGATAATATGTTTTATTTCGGCTTATGTGGTTTTGTGTTACAATTTTAGGAAAAACGAATATCTACAGGTGTCGATACTATCGACATCTGTCGATACCATCGACACGACCACAGGTTGTCAGCTGCAAGGAGCATCGCAAAGTCGATACTATCGACAGGAGAGTCGATGGTATCGATATACCATCAGGTTGTTGGCGAGAAGATAGTCGATACTATTGACCTAGAAGTCGATACTATTGACAAGTGGAGCTACAGTGACAGAAAAGGAAAAAAACCGATGCCTTAGGATGTCGATACCATCGACCCTCGTCGATGGTATCGAGTTAGCATCAGTCGCAACAAAGAAAAGAAAAGAAGACCAGCCGATACCGTGCAAGGTCGATACCATCGACTCGCTTCGATGGTATCGACTCGCGTCGATGGTATCGACATCGTCAGATACAAGTTTTCTTCAAATCGATCTAAATTCGATGGCTACGATATTTTTACAACCTAACTCGGTGATTATACCTAATGACGACGGCTAAGAGCATTCTATCACGTCATTAGCCGTTGCACACGTCCCGAGAAGGTGTGGAGAGAAGAACGGAGCCCAGAAGCACGCCCCAGTCATTCTGGACGCCGAAGAAGACGTTTTCCACCACCGAAAGCCCGGAGATCATGCATTCTACGCCAATGAATGCTTGGATCCTCTTCGTTCAGGGGTTTCACTACTTAATCACGTTGTTCTTTATGTTTCCCCTTTTCTCTACCATGTTTTTCTCTGAGATGAACATGTGGGGATAATCCCCTTTATCATTAGGACTGGGAGTAGCCCAGGGAAGCATTGTATGACATTTTTATCATAGTAATTCGTCATTAATCTCTTAAATCTGTGGTATGAATTTGTTTTCTCAATTACATTGTTATGCTTGATCACCATAATAATAATCTAATGCCCTTAATTACTTTGAAAGAAGAATTAACGGTTGAAAAGAGACTAATATCACGTTAATTAACAAATCCCTTGAACAAGGTGATGTAAGATTAATGGTGGAAACCCATAGGTCGATTTTAATGCACCTAGTTTAGGGTATAGGTTACTACAACAGTGGAACCGACCTAGACATAGGTAGTGAATTATACCACGACAGTGGGCAATTCTGACTACATGCCACTACCTGGATTGAGAGATGAACCCGAATTATTATATAAAAATTCATACAATGATAACCCGCGGTGAAACCGCAATCCTAAAGATCTCCACTTGAATTGATTAAACTAAACCTTTAATCGATTATTTTGTTTTGTTTTATTTCATTTTATTTTAATTTTACAACAACTTCCAACTTTTTAACTGGTCTACCTGATTGCGAGTAGTTAGTAGTAGTCTACGATAATTCAGTGTCCCTGAGTTCGACTCGGGCCTCACAAAGGCCTATATTACATTGACGCATACACTTGCGTTCTACGCACGATAAAAGTGTGTCAAGTTTTTGGCATCGTTGTCGGGGACACGGCAATTGTCGGCACTACGAGTGCTGCATGCGGCCATTCTAGGCCACTTTTTATTTTTATTAGTGCGAAATCATTTCAAAAATTCATAGTCTATCTTTCCAATTTTATAATCATCTAGCACGGTACTGAACTCAAAATTTCATTTTGCAGGTACTGTGCATGGTGCAGACGCATAGCACTGACTACACGCAACAGGCACCAGAGGTTCCACAGCCAGGACCTGACGACGAGGAGTACTACAATCAAGACCAACAAGAAGAAATGGCTAAGGAACAGACGATATGGGAGAAGATCAAAGCTTCTTCCTCATCCGCTTCGAAGGAGCCAATAAAGAAGCAGGCGATCAACATTCCGACGTATAAGATTGATCCTGCATTAATCTACTTGGTCAAGTCGAATGCATTCCATGGGCTCAAGAATGAAGACCCGGTGACGCATATAAGCCAATTTGTGGAGAATTGTGACATGATTAAAATTGACAGATTTCTACAAGAGACGCTTTACTTAAAGTTGTTCCCGAGTTCTCTGGCAAGAAATGCATGAGAATGGTTGCACAATCTTGACGATGAATATGTGGAATCATGGAACCACATGGTGGAAGTATTCTTTGAAAGGTTCTTTCCGCCCGAGAAGACAAACGACATGATCAGGAAAATCCACAATTTTACCCAGAAGACAGGAGAGATCTACTCTGAGACTTGGGAAAGGTTTCGCATCAGGCTTAGGAGGTGCCCGCATCATGGGCTTGACAAGGAGACACAGTTTAAAATATTCTATTTTGCTCTCTCCGAGCATGATAGAAGTAACCTAGATTCTGCAGGCTCAGGATTCTTTTTGAACAACACAGACACGAGGTGTTGGGAAATTCTAAAAAACATGGCCAAGAAGAAATCCTAGGGCGATAGGGATGCACCAGAACAAGTCAAAGTTGCAGGTGAGTCTAGGGCCATCAAGGAGCTTAATGATAAATTAGACCTTCTAGCCAAGAAATTGCTTGCCAAAGAGGATGTAGAATCTGACGAGGAAGCCCAGGTCAAATTTATGCAACAACGGGGATATAGAAATAATGATTATGCTTGGAGGAAGGATAGGAAGTTCTCTTGGAAGGATCCAAACAACTTCCTACAAGATCCAGATGCAAAGCCACAACCAAGAGCCAAAGATAAAAGCACTGAGTTGCTTAGTCAAGTGGTGCAGCAAAATCAGGAGATGATGAGCATGTTTAGTAAGCAGCTGCAGTCCTAGGGTGATATTTTGACCAAGTTTGGACAAACACTGCAAAGTCATGGAGCACAAATGAGGGCACTAGAGATGACCGTGACCCAAATTTCCAATGAAGTGGCGGCCATAAAGCATGCCAATCAACAGAGATAGGCAGGGAATACAGAAGTTGCTCAAGTACATCATCAAGTGAAATATATATCTGTGATTAATGAAGTAGAACCCCCGGTGGTAGAGGTCCAGGATAAAGGCAAAATGATTTTTGATACGGAGTCTACCCTGAAAATACCGTATCCTCACAGTCATTATGGACTACAAGACATATATTATCCATTCAGAAAAGCCCGCCAAGAGCACATCATGGTCGCGCCCACACCTAGGCAAGAAGAGAAGGTGAAGGTCATGTGTCAAGGTGAAGCTACATCCACTGTGAGAGAGGTGCCACTACAAGTTACACCTGTCGAAGATGATCTACCGAAGTCTACGCCAGAGGGAGTCATTGAAACAAGCTTAGGGGAGCTTGCCCCAAAAATCCCATATGTGCCACCTCATAAGCATCTAAAAGAGGCAGTTCTGTCTTGTCTGGACAGTCCGAGATCGAAGAAAGTACATGGACATTACAGGAAGTTCTTGGAGATGTTCAGAAAACTCCATATAAATATTCTATTAGTGGAAATGATAGAGAAGATTCCCGCATACAGAAGGTTTATTAAAGAAATCATCACCAAGAAAAGGCGGATCAAAGACACAGATGTTTGCCGGGTGAACCACATGGTGAGCTCAATTATCCATGGGAGTCTACCACAGAAGAGGAAAGATTCGGGAGGTTTCTACATCCCATGTTCTATAGGCAGTCAACATTTTCCACAAGCACAATGTGACTCAGGGGCCAGTATTAATCTTATGCCACTGTCTACATTTTAAAAGCTTGGGTTGAAGGAAATAAAGAAATCAGCGACAACGATTGAGTTGGCAGATGGTTCCATTATGAAGCCATACAGAGTATGCGAGGATGTACTCGTCAAGATAGATAGGTTCATCTTTCCAGTGGATTTCGTCGTCATGGACATGCCACAACTTACAAGTTGCGAGATGCTATTAGGTAGGCCATTTCAAACGACGACCGATGTTGTCATTGCCATTGGGAGAGGTACTTTAACCTTGGGGATTGGTCAGGATCGAGTTGAGTTCAAACTGCCACATGATCCCCTAGGCACACTCTCCAACGCTCCAAGGTGATGAAGCTTGATTCGTCTAGCCTAAGACGTTAAATAAGGGCGCTTGTTGGGAGGCAACCCAGCCATAGGTAGTGTCATTTAGTTTCTTTCACATTTGTAGGTTAGTTTGTTTTGATTTTTTTTTAGTGTAAACAAGGTACTGTGATCGTTTGTTCAATGTGCAGGACTAAGGCAGGGTCGATACTATCGACCCTTGTGTCGATAGCATTGACATGGGTACAGGTTGGCGGCTATAGAAATCTCACTGTGTCGATACTATCGATGGCCTCGTTGATAGTATCGACACACCAACAGGCTGATCGCAAAAACGAGGTCGATAGTATCGACATGCATGTCGATACTATCGAGATCTCTGGAGATATTCAGACAAACATTTCCTCAGTGAAGTCGATACCATCGATAGGCCTGTCGATGGTATTGACCGGACTACATGCAGAAGGCGGAGGCCGGGCCTTGCGAGGGTGTTGCCCTAACCAGAAGTCGATACTATCGATTCACGTCGATGGTATCGATGCGACACATCACCGATCTACGAGAGGAAATCAATGACGATCACTGCATCGAGAGAGTCGATTTGTGGGATGGGTCAATACCATCGACACCCGTCGATAGTATCGACACGTCATCGATCCGGGCCCCCAAATCAAGCTATCGACAACCGTCGATACGAGAGACGGACGAATTGCACCACATGAGTCGATACCATCGACTCGCGTCGATGGTATCGACGGGCATACAGCAATGCCGACCACAGTTATATAAGGGATGGATTGTCGTCATATGACGTCACAACTTCAGAGCAATCCTTCTCCACTGGTGTCGTGCATCTTTGTGAGCAATCGGAGCCCGGCTACGAGCATCCACGGCGCACATTCTTCATAGAGACTTCATCGAGCAGAGATTGTCTTCTCCAACCTTCTCCGAGCTCCATCTTCTAATCCTTCTTCTTGCTCGACAATGGTGCATGTTGCCTATGCATCCTCTTCCTGGGCAAATCCAATGGAGATCCTGGAGTTTGTTCCTCCACCAACTGCTTCTATTCCGCATCCGTAGATCGTTCATCGTTATGTGGAGGTTCGTAAGGTCTATAAGGAAATCATGAAAAGGAAGATTGAGCCAACCCGCTACATCGACCGGGAGATGATCCGCAATCTGGGGTTCGAGGCTAATCTGGCCTATGCGCTCAAGGGGCAGGCAAGGCATACAGGCAGGAGGCCCGATGAGATGGAATTCCACGCTGGCGGCCAGCCATTCTTCGGTGAATGGCCCACGTACAAGGAGATGGTGGCAGAATTCATGGCGTCGCTGGACATATGTGTTGTGCCAAAGGACATCATCGCCACAGATCGTGAATGGATCAAGGGCCGTGTTTCTTTCTGACTGTACAACAATGACTACACTCTCACTCTCAGGGTGTTCAATGAAATCTATAACTGGAATCATGAGCGAGATCAGTACCGCAGGCCAGACAACCGGACTGATTATGATGCTATCTTCGCCGAGCTAGTGACTGTGCCTCTGGGCAAATCTGTGAGCTACCACAATGCGGCGGTGGCAGACTTCAAGCATCCGTTCGTGCGGATTCTTCATCGCATGCTTTGTACCACTTTGTTCGCCCGTGGTGATCTATCTCTCAGCAAGTTTCAAGAGACAGATATGTTTTTCCTGCACAAGTTACTGAAGTGGGAAGAGTGTAACTGGGGAGCGTTTTTCTTGCAGCGCGTGTTGGCTGTAAAGAGGAGTACGCGGAAGGCTCCAATTCACTTTGGAGGGCTCATCACACCGCTGGCCCACTATCTTGGATTGAATTTCTCCCAGCTGACTCCTCTCTCCAACAGAAGCAAGGTCAATTTGCAGCAACTGCACCGCTCCAACCTCATCCTGCTTCGTGATGGACTGGTGTATGCACACTGCCATGTTAATCAAGCATATCAGGAATGTTCTCTCCCCAACCCTGTTTTCCACATCGAGGGTGCTCAACATTTTCGATGGCCTGTCATTGCCATCGAGAGTTCGTATGAAGACGACGACAACAACGACAACAACAGCGACGATGCTGAAGAGGAAGAGGAGGCTTTCACTCCTCTTCGCGCACGAGTGGCACCTAGGAAGTGTCCCCGCATGCATCTGGGTGCATCTTCTTCTTACCTGCCTCTGCCACTGCAGGCACCGCAGCCCTCGCAGCAAAGCAAGGAGGTGTACTCCATGCAAGGAATGTATGCAATGTTGCAGGATATTCATCAAACGCAGCAGCAACACACAGCCTCATACGCCGGTATTCAGGATACGACGAACCGGTTGCTAGACAATCAGAGGGCTATCTTTGAAAATGAGTGCCTCCTCCTCGACAACCAACAACACATTCACGACAGGTTGCATAGGATGGAGATGCAGCAGCAACCCTTCTATGATCATTACTGGAGCCATAACTACTTTGGGGGGTATCCACAACCTCCGCCCATGCCCCAGTATGATCCGAGCTTTCAGGGGCAATACCCATCTTGGGACCCCGCTGCCCCGCAGTATCCGCCTCCGCCGGAAGAATGATCGGTATCACTGTTCCACCTTTTAAGGTTGTTTTTTACTATGAGGCCATAGTCGAATTCAAGCTTGGGGGGAGTTGGAACAGCTCTATCCTTTAGTTTTCTCAGTTTTTAGTTTTATTATTTTGTCTTTTGTCATTTGTTTTTCTTAGTTCTTCGTTTGTTTGTAGGATCCACATTCCATCTAGTGTAATTGTGGATGTCTTAAGTCTTGTGTCATCTCGTTTGCTTGTACATGGGAATTAATGGAAAACTTAAAAATTTTTAGTGTTTGCAAGCTTGTGTTGTTCAACTTTGAGCACATAACTTAAGAAAATGATTGGGTTTGTCAACTTTAAAATAGAAAATCACAACTGTACATGCTTAGGATTCATGAAAAGTGGATGGAATTGGTTGTTTGAGCCTAAATTGACCAAATGATAATGATACCTTAATTTGAAGTAAGAGAGAGAAACCTCTTAATTGCTACACAGGTCAATAACAGGGACACAATAATTTGCAAAGGTTCAGTCAATTAGTCTTGTGATCTATCCACCCTCATTGTTTTCATACTCCACCTTGAGAACGGGAAGTACATTACGATTTTAACCTCGTTGATAGCATTTCATGTAGATAGCCTTGGTTAGCTTCACTGTGGTTTTCTCCTCTCCTTGCTACACGCCCCCGTCTGCGGCGGCTGGGAACGGGATCTTAGATCCGGTTTTTGCTGGTGCTTCGAAAGGGTGTCTTCGTCTGGGTAACCCTTTCGGGTGTTGCCGGAGGTCGCTGTGACTAAGGAACCGAAGCAAGCATCCGGGGTTTCCCCTTCTCTGAAGTGGTTCACTGCTTATCTTCCACCTATTTCACCGTCCTTTTTACTGCTTTCTTTTATTTCCATTGTTGTTTGTATTGTCTGTTGTTTGTGGCAGTTCATCTGCCTGTTTAGTCACCGTTTATCGGTGTGTTTCCGTTCGCTCCGTGTGTTCCTCTCTTGGAGAGTGATGATATTTTTAGCCTTGGCTAAGTCTCAATTTTACACCGGTTTGATCTTGTTACCGGGTTATGTGGTGTCTGAGGAGATCATACATCAACGAGATATGTATCAAGTTTAGTCTCTCTACTACTGCTCAATGCTCAAGTTGAAGGATTTCCTCGTGAAAAGCTGCCCGTGTCAGCCTCCGAGAAGAGGAAACAATACAGAAGATCCCCAATCTCATTCCGATATGAGCCGCAGTGGTTTAGTGCTCCTGATCTTGTTTAATGATTGTTATGATATATTTACAATCCCCTCTTGTAGATGTCGTATGGATATCGAGTAATGAATCTTTCCATTTTGCTCTAAAAAAAATGTAGATAGGACTTGCATTGCAACTATTTTCACATGTTTTGCATGAAAAAGAAGTTTTTTTTTATTAGTTATACATGTACATTCTCTGTAGGTGCATGTCATTTAGATGCATGACTATCATTTTGTAGCTGTATTTACATTTTTATGCATATAGATCACATCATGCATCTTATTTCTTCTGAAACATTAAAGGTGATAAACTTGTTCCATACCTTCTGAATGCTTCAAGTATATAGTTATGCAACAAGAATTGAGCCTGACAAATAATTCATTGTCATTATTGGATATAAGGGCCTTAAAAAAAGAAAAAAAAAGAAGAAAAATATGAAAATGAAAAAAAACAAAAGAATTGAGAAGTAAATAGGAATGAGAGGGAGAAAGGAACATGCTTTTCAATACATATTAAGAATAATAAGAACATGATGTTGTTCTCTTAGATATTCCATCTCACCTTGAGACGGAATGATAGTGCATGCATCATTCCACCCAAATGTAGGCATAAGGGCATTTACACTTGCATATGCATCATTTAGGTCATTTTTTCTTTGTGCATGTTGAAACCGTATAATACTTCCATTTCTTCTATGAGCCACCCATTTCATCCACCCGTTGCTCGAATTGGTAGGCCACCGTGATTTTCTCCTCACTCATGAATATCAGGAGAGTTGCTTCCATGTAGATGGTAGTTAGGGAGAGAAACGTAGAATAGGAGATCACAAGATGCACCGAGTCTGAACCGGAGAATTTTATTATGTTAACTGTGTTATATGATAGTATTCATCAATCTTGAGGTAGATATCTTTTATGGATGATCATTGTCGCCTTTAGCGTAATTATCATTTTATGGTTAGTAAGGGGCGGTTTGTGAATGTCTGGCGGAAAAGATTTGGAAATGTTTGTTGTGATGATCTGTTCTTTAGTTGACCCTCACAATTCTATTCTAAGGTTTAGTTTCTCGAGGGCGACCAATGTTCAAGCTTAGGGGAGTTTGATGCGATGATTTTGATCGCATTTATAGACTTGTTTTACTTGTGTTTTATGCATTTATTGGTCATTTTGGGGGTTAATATTGCATAATTCATTTACTTTGGTCTATGAGCCTTCTAAACATCAATTCTCCCTTATTTTAGTGTTTTGAGCATAAATGATTACGATAATATGTTTTATTTCGGCTTATGTGGTTTTGTGTTGCAATTTCAAGAAAAATGAATATATGCAGGTGTCGATACTATCGACATCTGTCGATACCATCGACACGACCACAGGTTGTCACCTTCAAGGAGCATCGAAAAGTCAATACTATCGACATGAGATTCGATGTTATCGATATACCATCAGGTTGCTGGGGAGAAGATAGTCGATACTATCAACCCAGAAGTCGATACTATCGACAAGTGGAGCTACAACGACAGAAAAGGACAAAAACTGACACCTTAGCATGTCGATACCATCGACCCTCGTCGATGGTATCGAGTTAGCATCAGTCGCGACAAAGAAAAGAAAAGAATACCAGCTGATACTGTGCAGGGTCGATACCATCGACTCGCGTCGATGTCATCGACACCATCAGATACAAGTTTGCTTCAGATCGATCTAAATCTGACGGCTATGATATTTTTGCAACCTATCTCGGTGATTATACCTAATGACGGTGGCCAAGAGAAATCTATCACGTCATTAGCCGCTGCACACATCCCGAGAAGGTGTGGAGAGAAGAACGGAGCCCAGAAGCACGCCCCAACCATTCCGGCTGCTGAAGAAGACGTTTTCCACCACCAAAAGGTCGGAGATCGTGCATTCTACGCCAAGGAACGCTTGGATCCTCTCCGTTCAGGGGTTTCACTACTTAATCACATTTTTCTCCATGTTTCCCCTTTTCTCTACCATGTTTTGCTCTGAGATGAACATGCGCGGCTAATCCCCTTTATCTTTAGGACCGGGAGTAGCCTGGGGAAGCATTGTATGACATTTTTATCATTGTAATTTGTCATTAATCTCTTAAATCCGTGGTATGAATTCGTTTTCTCAATTACATTGTTATGCTTGATCACCATAATAATAATCTAATGCCCTTAATTACTTTGAAAGAAGAATTAACAGTTGAAAAGAGACGCATATCACGTTAATTTACAAATCCCTTGAACAAGGTGATGTAAGATTAATGGTGGAAACCTAGAGGTCGATTTTAATGAACCTAGTTTAGGGTATAGGTTACTACGATGGTGGAACCGACCTAGACATAGGTAGTGAATTGTACCACGATAGTGGGCAATTCTGACTACAGGCCACTACCCGGATTGAGAGATGAACCCAAATTATTATATAAAAATTCATACAATGATAACCCGCGGTGAAACCACAATCCTAAAGATCTCCACTTGAATTGATTAAACAAAACCTTTAATTGATTATTTTGTTTTGTTTTATTTCATTTTATTTTAATTTTACAACAACTTCCAACTTTTTAACCGGTCTAGCTGATTGTGAGTAGTTAGTAGTAGTCTCTGATAATTCAGTGTCCCTGAGTTTGACTCGGGCCTCACAAAGGCCTATATTACATTGACGCGTACACTTGCGTTCTACACACGGTAAAAGCATGTCACACCTCTTCTATACCTCATCCTTTTTCATAGAGGTAAGAACAATATAAAACATTTATATTGTTTACTATGCAAAATGTAAGTCCTCTTAGGGCTAATCAAGGAAAGCTCAATCAATTTCTTTCTCAATTAAACTCAGGAAACCATAAAATGACATATTAGAATGAAATTATTTTGTCTAACCTGTCATAATTCATGGATGGTTCACTGCCTCAGGCTTATTCTACCTTAGAGGTTGATTCACCATAACATTTCTAGATGAACAATCTCTTGCCATATGTCCTACATGTCTGCATTGGTAGCAAATTCTGGGTGCTAGATATGGTCTAGAGGGTTCTTTACCCTTTCTAGATGACCATTGCGTTGGTGCACTAGGCCCTGGTTGCACCGATGGTATCAAAAACTTCTTCTTTTAGGAACTACCAAGCCTCTATTCTGGGATTTGTATAGGCCTTTTCTCAATTCTTCCTTTATATTCCTTTTCTGGACAATTAGGTCTGATATGTCCAGGCTTCCTACACCTATGGCAGATCCTAGTTTCAGATTGTATCCTATTCCTTTCATCATTATTCATTGCTCCAACATGCTGATGTTGAGTAGGAAACCTATTGGAGTTCAACACTTCATCATTGGGGGCTGGTAGTCTTGGTTGCATTGCTAATGCACAATCTACTATATGCATCATAGCTATCCTAAATTGCTCGAACAGAGCAGGGAAAGTTGGGCTCTCTATCATGGCTATGTCAAACTAGGTATGTGCATGTGTATGTTCTTCTCTGATCTGATCCCCTGCATCCCTTCTTGGTGTAACATTGCTGCTTTCTATAGCAAACTCCTCATGCGACCCAGTCATCTTCAAGTTCTTCTTCTCCTATATGAGCAGAAGACACTATCAGATACACTGGAAGACACTAGAACAAACTCTACTACCTTAGTCCTATGTCTCTATAGACTCAACGAACCTAGATCTCTGATACCACTTAATTATTGCATCCAACTCACAAAATAAGAATTACTTAAGTGGAAGTGAATCCTTTGCAGCGGATTACTAAAAATCACTAAAAAATAAAACTTTTTGCAAAGAGATCCACACATAGGAAATATTTTTCATCAAGAACCAAAGTATAACATTTACATCCTGGTTCATAAGTACATAACTTGTATCATCTCTTCTCGAGGGTTACAACATCAGCTGCCCTATTAACATTACATACAGACAACACGAGAACCTCAAGGTATCAAGCCAAAATCTTAGACCGATTCATTAAAACATTAAATATAAACTGTGAGAACCTGAGAGTATAGAGACGACACATAGAACTACTATCTAAATGACTTGAGAGGCAATATCTCCACCTGAGATACTACTGTTGTCCCTGATGCTGCTGTTGTTCTTTCTTTACTATAGGGTTTCTGCCTCTTCGTCCGTGTCCACCTAAAAACATTGGATCCCACGGGGGTGAGACAATTATAAATTGCCCCAGTGGGAAATAGAACTCTCCACCAAAACATTGTTATAACAGTTTATTATAATAAAACTGAACATGAATTCTTATATATTAACAGAAGTATTAATCATTCAATGAACAAAGTAAAGTAATCTCCTTTCCTAAGGAGAGCATTGCATCTATCCATGGTAGAATCTTAATTCATCCATCTACTTGTAATGAATATAAGGAAATATGAATAACATCTATAAACTAGAGATGCATAAAAGAAATATAACATCAGCTAGTAAATTTCTATATTCAATCCTTAAGAAAACATGCTATACGGCTGATAACATTTTACAATCACACTTATGTCCTGAGGAGATGAGGTATACCGCTCATACTCCAACCGACCATTACAAAGTTGAAATCGGTACCATATATAGGTCAATGGAAGAGATGGAATCCAAGACCTCAACTTTCTCAGCGAGTACGAGATTACACGGTAGAGACATCATGTATCAACTGCAAATAGCTTGCCAAGGTATATTGGCATCTTCACTATAGAGTTATAGCCTGTAGCATATACTCTCTTCAGGATATGGCCCGTAGCCAATGCCTGGTATTATATTGTGGAGTCATAGCCCATAGCCATACTCTTATTGGGAATAGTCTGTAATTTCCTATGCATAGAATATGGCCCTTAGCCATTCCCATGAGGTGTAAGAATATATTCACCCATTACCCCCACATATTCAAAAATATAAGGCTTCTAGGTTATGCCGTGGAGCAACCCGTTTCAGCAATCAACAAATTCTGACACTGATGGATCTATTGTCAGGGCTCTACATGATATGATTTCACTTGATTAATTAAGTACATTCGTATATTCTTTTAGCATCAGTCAAGTTCTTAAATAGGAATTTTTATGATAATTGCTATAAAGAAAACATGTACTATTATCATCAATTACTTCGCAGTCTTTATAAGACATTGGGATCTCAGTCCCTCATTTCATTTCTTCTAAGTTCACATCCCTCAACAACATCATTATCATACTTATCAAAGATGGGTATTCATACCCTTAGTTCATCACTAATCATTGTTACCAACTATTTGGTAACTATTACCTCTAGGTTCTCAGACCACGGTATACATGATACTTGTTACACAAGTATCTCACATGGCTCACAAGGCCCATTAAGTGTCTTGTCACCTTTCACTAGGCAACAACTTACTCATATGACTCATAAAGTCCATGCCCATTTTGTTACTTTTACTAAGCAACAACAACATTAAGTCACATAAGGCAAATCAACATTTTTATTATATAAATGTCATAGCTCAAATCTGGCTATGTTCATCATCTCATGATGTTTTCATGGTTAATAAACATGATAACAGTCAATAAATCATTTATCACATCATGTGATACAATAGTAACACCACCATTCCTTTATCAGGATTAGGGTTTACTATCAAATATGATTTTCCATTCTATTACCCAATTTAGGGCTAGGATTTCCCCTTTTTACATTAATTAGGGTTTCATGTTTATATTATCTATCCAACCCTAATATATTGCTCCACTCCTCTAGGATAATTTATTGATATCAAAAGTATTCACTCATGCTTGTTGCTCTCATCACATATCATTTAAGGATTATCAATACAAGGTATAAGTTCATCTCTTGTCTTTACCATGGTATGATTACATCATACTCATTAGTTTGGCTTAACCTCTTTCACAAGATATATTAGCTTATACTTATCAAGGTATACCAAACTCATTATAATCTCATTGAAACAACTACATAACACACACTTCATGTGTTTCTTCTCCATGTATGTTGGAATGAGATGCATCAAGGTATATCAACCCTGAAATGCTAAATGTGATATCTATTATATCTTGATGTATCACCTTTCTCCTCATTTCCATCTTACTTAAGATAATAAACTGACCTTGTATTAAGGTATTTTTCTCTTAATAATTTTAACCATTCACCTATAACTTTCATCATATAGTGCATAGGATACACATTAGCATTGTCCAACTATCTTTAATGATATGGACTTATCTAATGGTTAAGAATTCTTGATATAGAATAATCCATTGTCAACCACTTTAGGTATTTCAACTCTTAGGATGTTATCCACATCATTAATTAGTGTTGCATACATCATTCCTAAGAATTTCATGTTCTCATCTTTGTAAGATATATATAGGGTTGTTACACATGCATGGAGTTAGATATATAATGATCTAGGCATCATCTTATCTCTTATATCCTTATTCATTAGAGTATCAACATTACCATTCACATGATTCATCAATTTTACCCTTCATGGTGTAACATCTTCATCTTACTTGATTATATTAGCCACACCCTACTTTAGTGTATTGGCCATTATATCATCACTAGGGTTTCATATATCATTACGTGGCATCACCCTGGATTTGAGTCTCATATCAAATCATTGCATTAGGGTTCCATATAACATCATTTTAATTTAGGGTTTCACATTCAATAACCCACAATTAGGGTTTATTATTCATCCTAATTAGGATTTGTATCACATTACCCTGAATTAGGGCTTGTTATGGATTCAACCTCAATTAGGGATTATCATGGAATCAACCTTGATTAGGGATTCATGAAGTATATTTTCAATTTAGGGTTTTCATGAAGTCAGCCTAAATTTGGATTTGCCATAATATCATCCTAGTTTAGAGTCACACCATCACCCTAGATTAGGGTTACATATAATATTGTCTAAATTAAGGTTAGGGCCCAACAACCTTCTTGATTAAGGTTTCATGATCTCTTTATTAAGGATCATTCCCTAATTGCTTAATCATTCATGTTGAAGGTGTTGAGGCTTATCCATTACATGGTTATTCTACATGTATGGATTCCTTTCTCTCTCACTCTCTATCTCTAAGATATTGACTATTTCAAACTTGGTTAGATTAAATCAACCAACCCTCCAATTAAGTACATTCAATTAGGGTTGACATAATGTATTGAAAAATAGCTTGCTTAATGCTTCAAGGAATAGCTCATGAGGGTTACCAATTACTTGGTACCTTAAAGGTACAACCCTAGAGGTTATCTTTGAGATAATTCAATAACAATTATAGGGTCAATTGATCCTTCACCACATTGAGTTATTAATTGTTTTGATCACATTAAATCATCAAACGATCTTGACCCTTTAATCTCTAAACGATTTGAAACCGTTTGGGCAAATTGCCCTAGAAACCGAATGAGCTTGGGACTCCAAATGGTTTGGGACCGTTTGGACCCAAATGGTCTTAAGACCGTTTGGACCCAAATAGTATTAAGACTGTTTGGTCCAAACCAACTCAAAACCGAATGGAAAAAAAAGTTCTTTCAACACTTACATGATTCATGATTTCAATGGATGAACCGATTATCAATTGAGTCCTTGATTTATTTATCACTTGAAATATTGAATCAACCTTCAATTAGACCATCAATTAGGGTTTTGAACCTAATTGATCTAGGATTTCAACTCAAGGAACCTTCAATTAGGGCTTGGAATCGATTAGCCATCAATGATCAACATTGTGGAATTGATTCCATTGCAACTAATGAATCATCATCAAATTTTTGATATGACCAGACCACAAACGGTCTCGAGGTCATTTGGATGACCTCCAAACGGTCTTGAGACCGTTTGCCCCATTCCATCCTTGAAATTTGTGAAATTCAATAGGATCTGGGTCATTGGATTGATCATCAAATCAACAATTGATTGCATTTCAATTTGGTATCTTTGGACCTTCAAAAACTCAACCATACTTAACCCTAGACCTCCAAATGGTCTTGGTTGACCTCCAAACGGTCTTGAGACCATTTGGGTGACCTCCAAATGGTCTTGAGACTGTTTGGTCTAAGTCAACCAAAAAATCGCAATTAACCAAATTGAAAATCAACACATAACCCGATTAGGGTTTACTAATTAATTAACTTTCAACTGATGATCCCTTTGGAATTCATTAATCAAATTTGATAAATCATCAACCATAAACATTAACATCAGAATTCCCAAATGGTCAACCATGGTCAACTCTCCCAAACGGTTGGAAACTATTTTACTTCAAATGGTTTGACAAAATCATTTGCTTTGAAACGGTTTTGGTTGAATTCGAATGATCAACATGTTGAAACTGAATGAGATACAATTCTTTGGGAAAAGTGTCTAAGATGATGTCATCATCATCTAACTTCGTTCATGTAACTCCTAGTACATCTGATTTCATGGAAATACCATTTTGAACAAGCAATTAATCAAGAAGATGAAGGAATCAACGAAATTGCAAGATTAATAGTTGAATAACAATGTAGAGGGGTTCAAGTTATAAAACCCACCTCTAATTGAGCTCCAAATCTTCACGCTCACATCAAAAATGGTGGATGCAACTTATTTCACTATCCCAAGGCTCTTCCTCAAGCTTTGAGTGAAAAGGAATGGTTAGATTTGAAGAGGGGATCGAGATAAGAAGAATTTATGCATTAATTTTCGATTTTCACCATGGATTCAAGGCGAAAGGTGGTCAAGAAGATTACGAACAGGTTGGGGGTCGTCCTCCTAATCCTCCAAAGCTCCTTTGGTCGTTTGAAAACAAGGGAAAGAAGTGGATTCCAAAACGCCTTTGATTTAGCTTGTAAAGGGTGCTTTTATAAGAAAAACAATGAGAGAGAAAATACCTTATAAAAACCATTTAATTCCAAAATTAGTGCCACCTCATCCTCCTCAATTCCATGCATGAAACGCTATCTTCCTTATCTCCAAATTCCCTTCCATAATGCATGAATTAATGGAAAATAAATTAAGCACCTTAAATCATTTTATAATAATATCCATAAGTGAGTGGATATTTCTTTTCCTTATAATAAGGTGAGTGGGTTCTTCACCTCCTTAGGATATTTCCATTGCCTTTGCAAGGAACAATGACGTCCACATGTGTTGATTTTCAACCAACACAATTTTGGTTGAAGGGTAATCCAATTAATATATTTCTTTTTGCATTAAATTGAATTAAAGTTCCATTTATGCTTAAATCTTGATTATTTTAAAATCAAGATTTTCTCTCCTCCAAATTAATCCAAATGAGGCACCCCTCTCATTTTGTTTGATCAACATGTTGCCAAGAAACATAAGGGACCTTATTGAAGTGGTAATTTGCATATTGAACCCTAGGTTTTGGGTAAATTGCATTTTATACCAAAACTAGGTTTTAATGCACAAACATTGCTTTATAAGCTCTTTCTTGGTACTCAGGCTTGTAAAAGCCATACCACTGCAACATACTCATTCCTATGATGATTAAAAATATGAGGACATATTATCATGTAACATTTGCTAGTTAACACCTCATCTTGGGTAATTTGCACTTTAGTCCAAAATAAGCAAACATTGTTTCAACATTCTTCAAACAGAACCAAAATTGAAACATAAGTTCCTCTTGAGCGTTAATTACTTTTTACAAGATAAAATTATGGATCTAATTAACTTTCTAAACCAAAACTTCTAGGGTTAAGGCATAACCCAGGTTAGGGATGTTACAGTCGATGCCATCGACATGGCCACAACAACCAGCCAGAGAATGATCAGAACAAGTCAATACCATCGACAGGATGATCAATGGTATTGAGCTACCATCAGAGAGAACGTCGGATAATCAAGGAGCACCAACACCCTACACGGGTCGTTACCATCGACCCACCATCGATGGTATCGACACCGTCAAATCAAGAAACTGACCAGATCGAACTAAATCGAACGACCATGATGTTTTGGAGGCCGTAAGTGATCCTTATACCTAGAAAAGACAGCCCAAGCCATATTATCACGCCATTAGCCACTGCACAAGTCTCAAAAGAGGAGAGGATGAAGAATGGAGACCATAGCTATGACCCAAATGTTTCCAGAGCTGCAAATGGAGTTTTCTACCGCTAGAAGGCTTCCGAACGCCAATCACACGCCGATGATCGTCCGGTTCTCCTTTGTTCAGGGGTTACACCATCTCCATCCACATTTCCCCTATGTTTTTTTTCTCCTTTCATCGTGTTTCTCATTGAGATGAACATGCGGGGCTAATCCCCTTTGTCTTTAGGAATGAGAGTAGCCCGGAAAACCATTATATGACACTTTTTGCATAGTTAATCATAATTTGTCTCCCAAATCCATGGTATGGTATTGTTTTCTCAATTCGATCATTGTGCTTGATCACCATAATGGTAATTTAATACCTTTAATTGCTTTTGACGAAGGATTAATGGTTGAAAAGATGAAATAATCACATTAACCTATAAATCCTTTGGAAAAGGCGATTTACGGTTAATGGTGGAAACCTAGGGATATGTTTTTCATGCATCTAATTTAGGGTATAGGTTACTACTGACGTGGAACTGATCTAAATTTAAGATAGTGAATTGTATCGCAGAAGCGAACAATTCTATTCACAGGACACTACCCGAGATCGGAGACGAGTTGTGATAATTATGTAGGAATTAGTACAATGAGAATCTGTGGTGAAACTATAATCCTAAAGATCCCATTTTAATTGATTAAACCAACCATTTAATCGATTTCTCTGTTTTCTTTTGTTTTTATTTTCTTTTTCAAAATAACTCTGAAACTTTCATAATCATTCTAGCTGATTGCAAGTAGTTAGTAGTAGTCTACCAAAATTTTGTTCCCTGAGTTCAACTCGGGCCTCACAAAGGCCTATATTACATTGACATGTGCACTTGCGTTTTACGCACGGTTTAATCGTGTCAAGTTTTTGGCACTGTTGCCGGGTAACGGTAATTTTCGCCACTACGAGTGCTACGAGAGGCCACACTAGGCCACTTTTTCATATAATTCTTAAAATTACTTATTTCCATCTTTTAATTACTTATTTCTTTTTAAGCACTATGCTGAAATAATTTCCATCTTTTCAGGTGCTAGTGGATGGTAAAGACGCGTAGCACAAACTACACAGAATTATTAGTAATTCCGCCAGTAGGTGAAGGAGTTGAGTTGACAAATCCACCACCTGAGGAATTTGAACAAGAACCTGAAGAAATGGCTGAAGAAAAGACAATATGGGAGAAGATCAAGGCTTCTTCCTCGTCAGGATCAAAGGGGCTGATCAAAAGGTAGGCAATCAACATTCCCACATACAAGATTGATCTGACATTGATAAACCTAGTCAAGTCTCAAGCATTTCACGGGTTGAAGAATGAAGATCTTGTTGCTCACATTAGCACATTTGTGGAAAACTATGATATGATAAAGATTGATAGGTTTCTATAGGAGGCACTCTACTTGAAGTTATTTCCCAGCTGTCTCGCAGGAAATGCATGAGAATGGATGCACAACCTTGATGATGAAATCGTTGAGACTTGGGATCAAATGATTGAGGTCTTTTTCGAGTGATTTTTCCCACCTAAGAAGACCAATGACCTAGTGAGGAAAATTCACAATTTCAGCCAAAAGGCAGGAGAAACCTATTCTGAGATGTGGGAACGCTTCCAGATCATGCTAAGGAGGTGCCCACATCATGGGCTGGACAAGGAAAAATAAGTAAAAATTTTCTACTTTGCTCTCAATGAGCATGATAGAAGCAATTTAGATTCAGCAGGCTCAGGTTTCTTCTTGAACAACACAGACACAAGGTGTTGGGAGATCTTGAAGAACATGGCTAAGAAACAGTCTTGGGGTGATAGAGATGCACCGAAACAAGTTAGAGTTGTAGGGGATGCAAAAGCTATCAAAGAACTGAATGACAAGATGGACTTGATTGTGAAGAGACTTCAAGCAAAAGAAGATGGAGGATCTGATGACAAGGCACAAGTGAAATTCATGCGCCAACAATAGGGGTACATAAATAATAACTATTCTTAGAGGAAGGACAAAAAGTTTTCATGGAAGGATCCAAATAATTTCCTATAGGATCCTGATGTTAAGCCACAGCCCACGACAGAGGAAAAGAGAAATGAGTTACTCAATCAGGTGATAGAGAACGTTTAGCCAACAAATCAAGCAACAAGGAGAATGTAGGGGAAGAAGAGGCAGAGAGCTCAAGCAGCATCAAACTCTACAAGGTCATGGGGCTCAGATGAGGACTCTTGAGACATCTATAGCACAGATGGCAGCTAAAATAGCAAGTTTGAAGAAGCCCACAGTGCAAGGTTTTCCAGGAAATACAAATGTTCCAGGAGGGAACCACCAGGCTAAAGCCATTTTGCTGAGGAGTGGAAAGAAAATTTTAAACCCTAGGGTCGATGAACCGAGCACCCTACAGCCAAAAGATTAAGGTGAGACCACAGAGGATACTCAAATGGTAGAGACAGTTGAAGATGAAGGAGGGAAGGCTACAGAGGAGCCTATTGCTGAAAAAGAGAAGGTTATATGATGCCATATATGCCACCACATCAGAGGGAACACATCGTCCCCATCCCTTACCCCAACTGTCTCAAGGCCAAGAAAGTGGATGTACAGTTCAAGAAATTTTTGGACAATTTTAGAAAACATTCTCATTAATATTCCTTTGTTGGAGGCGATTGAGTAGATACCCTCGTATGGTAAATTCTTAAAAGACATAATTACCAAAAAGAGGAAGATACCTGATACAAAGGTGGTAGTGCTTAAGGAGTAGGTCAGCGCCTTCATTCTGGGTAAACTGCCACCAAAGAGACAAGATTTGGGTTGCTTCAACATCTCCTATTATATTGAAAAAGTAAAATTTGGTGTGGCACTATGTGATTCCGGGGCAAGTATCAACTTGATGCCCCTCTCTACATTCAAAAAGCTTGGGCTAAAAGAATCTCGACAGAGCAATATGATAATTCAACTGGCAGACGATTTTGTGGTGAGGCCGTATGGTATTTACGAGGATGTCTTAGTAAAGGTTGACAGGTTTGTGTTCCCGGCTGATTTTGTTGTTATGGATATGCAAGATGAACCAGGGAATGAGCTACTTTTGGGAAGACCCTTTCAAGCCACTGCCGACATGATACTAGAGATGGGTAGTGGTCTATTGGTATAGCTGATGACAAATTTGAAATACTCACACCACTAAATCCAAAGCAGTCACAAGAAATTGAACAATGTCATAAAATAAAGCACTTTGAGCACCACATCTCTCTTTGTCTAGGGAAGCCATTTCTTGGTATGGCTCACGTCATGACGAAGGTAGGTAAGGGAACAATTGTTGTGGACATCATGGAGCAGACGAAGGTAATTTCTCCTGTGAAAGCATTGGATTATCATGACGATAAAGAAAAAGAAGTTTCACCGTCTACGGAGGATGAGGCTATAGTAGTCTCCATGTTTGACTCATACTTGCAACTTCCCCTTGAGGCATGTCTTTTCAACTTAATGGAAGACTGGATGAGAAGCACCTCATTACAAGAGTGTGTAAAGATGCTTCAAGTGCTTCCTTGCTATTATGCCAAGCACTATGAAGATCTGGGACCGCTGCCACCACCGATTCAATCTTCTTTGGTCAGCCCACCTGAGTTGGAACTTAAGCCACTGCTCCCTCACTTAAAGTATGTCTTCTTGGTGGATAATGAGAAGCTTCCGGTGATCATATCGACATATCTGAGTGTCGATGAGGAAGTACAATTGATGATTGTATTGAAGAACCACCATGGTGCATTTGGGTGGTCCGTTTCTAACATCAATGGGATCTCCCCTACTCTATGCTAGTACAAGATCTGGCTTGTGGAAGGAGCTAAGCCAGTGATTCATCTGTAGCGTCGACTCGATCTTAGCATGATGGAGGTTGTCAAGAAGGAGGTGATCAAGCTTCTTTCGGCGGGCATCATTTATGCTATTTCAGATTCGACATGGGTAAGCCCCACACTGGTAGTCCCTAAAAAGGGGGGAATCACTGTCACTCAAAATATGTTAAATGAACCGGTCACCACCCGATTGGTAACTGAGTGGCGTGTTTGTATTGATTACCGCCGTCTGAACTCTACTACTATGAAAGATCATTTTCCTCTCCCATTTATTGATCAAATTTTAGAGCGATTGGCTATCCGCTCTCATTTTTGCTTTTTAGATGGCTATTCCGGCTATAATCTGATTTCCATTGATCCTAAGGATCAAGAGAAGTCAACCTTCAATTGTCCTTACAGAACTTTCACTTACTGCCACATGCCTTTTGGTTTATGCAACACACCAGCCACTTTTTAGTGTTGCGTGCTTGCTATTTTCTCTGATATGGTGGAGAGCTATTCAGAGGTTTTTATGGATGACTTTTCTTCCTACGGTGTGTCATTTGATGAATGTTTGCAAAATCTTGATAAGGTGTTGCTGAGATGTGAGGACATACATTTAGTCCTCAATTGGGAAAAGTGTCATATGATGGTAAATGAAGTCATAGTGCTAGGACACAAGGTGTCTTGCAAGGGACTGGAGGTGGATCCAGTAAAGATTGAGGTTATTTCCGAACTACCTCCCCCGAATACGGTGAAAGGGGTGTGGAGTTTCCTTGGTCACGTGGGGTTTTATCTCCAGTTTATCAAGGACTTTTCGAAAATAGCTAAGCCGCTATTGGAATTTCTTGAGAAAGATGCATTTTTTTATTTTAATGATAAATGTATGCATGTTTTTGAGGTACTTAAGGAAAATTTGATTTCTGCACCGGTTGTTCAAACGCCATATTGGACTAAACCCTTCGAACTTATGTGTGACACATCAAATTTTGCCATAGGGGCTGTTCTTGGGAAGCGTTTTGAGAAAAAACCTACAATGATTTTTTATGCATCTAAAACTTTAAATGATGCCCAACTAAATTACACCACTACATAGAAAGAATTGCTTGTCGTGGTTTTAACTTTCAAAAAATTTAGGCAATATTTAGTGGGTTCTTAGGTTGTGGTGTGGACTGATCATGCCGCCATAAAATACTTAATGGAGAAGAAAGATGCTAAACCTAGATTGATTAGGTGGATCTTATTATTGCAAGAATTTGACATTGAAATAAAGGATAAGGAAGGCATTGAGAATGTGGTTGCAGACCACTTATCTCGGTTAGAGTGGGTTAATGAGAGGGATATTAACATACCCATTGTCGAGACATTTCCGGATGAGTAAATTCTTTCAATTCAATCTACAGATCCTTGGTTTTCACATATTGTCAATTACCTCGCATGTAAGGAAATCCTGGATGATTGGACTTATCAAGAGAAAAAAAAGGTTTTTCCATTCTTTGAGATATTATTTTTTGGGATGACCCTATTTTTTTGAGACAATGCATGGATGGAATCTTACGCAGGTGTGTACCAGAAAATGAATATGATAGTGTTCTTCATCATTGTCATACACTACCCACCAGTGTTCATCATGCGAGTGCAAGGACGGCGGCCAAGGTGCTAGAGAGTGTCCATTACTGGTCTACACTTTGTAGAGACACCTATGACTATGTGAGGCGGTGTGATTCCTGTCAAAGGGTAGGTAATATCTCAAAATGGGAAGAGATGCCCCTCAATGTATTTTAAGAAGTTGAGGTATTTTATTTGTGGGGTATTGACTTCATGGGACCTTTATATACTCTAATTCTAATTCATATATCTTGCTTGGTATTGATTATATCAAAGTGGGTAGAGGCATCTGACCATAGTAGCCTGTGTGGTAACAGCTCGGTAAGTCCCAATGAAGGACCCGGGTTCAAACCTCACCGAAGGCACTTTGCGAACGGCTATCCAAGCTAATTACGCACGGGAGGGGGGTGACCGGACCACACCCTCTCATGCCTTGAGAGTTTACCATGTCGGGCTCGTCCGGGGTGGGTTCTCTCGGTCACCAAAAAAAAAGTGGGTAGAGGCAAAACCCACAAGGATTAATGACATTGTAGTAGTGTGCAGCTTCGTGAAGGATCATATTTTCTGCAGGTTTGGTGTGCCACAAATGATCATTAGCGATGGGGGCACCCACTTCACGAATCAGAAATTCGCTGCATTATTGAGCAAATACGGGGTCAAGCACAATGTAGGTACCCCGTATCACCCACAAACACAAGGTCGGGTGGAAGTGTCGAACAAAGAGATTAAGAAAATCCTAGAGCGCACAGTGACCTCATCAAGGAAGAATTGGAGTGTGTTGCTACCGGATGCACTATGGGCATACAGAACCGCATTTAAAACACCTATAGGCACTATGCCTTTTAGGTTGGTGTACGGCCGGGCCTGCCATTTGCCGGTAGAATTGGAGCACAAAATGCATTGGGCACTAAGGAAATTGAATTTGAGCATGGACGAGGCAGGGACAAAGTGAATGTTAGAGCTCAATGAGCAAGACAAGCTAAGGATGGATGCCTATGAGAACACAAGGATCTATAAGGAGTGGACAAAGCAAATCCATGATCGCCACATTTAGCTGTGAGTGTTTAAAAAGGGTGAGAGGGTGCTTTTGTTCAATTCAAGGTTAAAGTTGCATCTTGGAAAATTGCGATCCCTCTAGAGTGGACCGTTTTTAGAAGAGGAGGTCTGACCCCATGGTGATATCATGATTAAGGATGGTGATAGAACATTCTTAGCAAATGGTCAAATATTGAAGCACTATTATGGGGAGGACTACACAAGGAAGGTGCATGAGGTTAAACTCATGGTGCTTAAGGAAGAATGAACAACATTATTACGTCTAGCCTAAGACATTAAAGTAGGGCACTTATTGGGAGGCAACCCAACCATTGGTAGATTTCATTTCCATTTACATCAGTTGTTTTTGTTAATTTCATTTTTAGTGTAAAAATGATGCCCTGATATGTGTTTTAAGTGTGCAATACTGCTTGGGTGTCGATACCATCGACCCTTGTATCGATGGTAGTGACGAGGGTGCAGAGAAATAGCTATAGAAAATTCGCTCCATCGATACTATCGATGGCCTCATCAATAGTATCAACCACCCAACAAGAGAATCGACTCAAATTCTAGAGCTAGTCGATAGTATCGACCCCATAGTCGATGCTCGTGATATCTCTAGAGATATTCAGATGAATCTTTGCCAGTGAAGTTGATGCCATCGACCCCTATGTTGATGGTATCGACACATCTTCAGGGGAATCCACCACTAAGGCCTCGCGAGGGAAATGGATGCATACAAAATTCGATGCCATCGACGCTATGTCGATGGTGTCACTGTGACACGTCAACAATCTGTGAGACGCCATCAACGAAGCGCGCCAAATCCGGAGGTTTATCCGTGGGACGGGTCGATACCATTGACTCTTGTCCGTAGTATCAACGTGTCACAGATCTGGGGGCCCACATCTAGCAATCGACGATCGTCGATTCTAGTGAAGGAACAAATTGTGCAACAGGTGTCGATACCATCGAAAACCTATCTATGGTATCGATCGGGTACCAGGGGTGCCGACCTCAGCTATAAAAGGAAGGGTTGTATTTCAATTCTCTTCACACCTTCAAAGTATTCTTCCTCAACCTCACCATTTAGCATTGATGAGAAGACGGAGACCTTCACTGAGCATCAAATGAGCTACACATCTTCCCCGAGTTCATCATCGACTGTGGAGATCATCTTCTCCAACTTTCACCGAGCTCCTTTTCTCTATCTTTTCTGTGTTCATCATGGTGAGGCATGGAGCGTCATCTTCCTCGCGCACTGCTCCAATTGAGATCGAGACATTCGTACCACCACCACCAGGCTCCATCCCCATCTGAGAACTGGACATCCCTCGGCGAACATGAATAAGATCTTCAACAAGTTAATGAAGCGGTCAATCGAGCCAACCCATTACGTTGATCGGGCCCTAATCTAAGACCTTAGCTTTGTGGAAAACATCAACTATGTCCTCTGTGGCCAAGTTGGGAGGTTGACATATGTGGGGGAATGACTTCCCTATCACGTTGAGGGCCATCCTTTCTTTGGCGAGTGGCCGAAATATAAGGAACTCATGGTAGAGTTCATGTCATCTCTCGACATTTGTGTCATACCCAACGACATTATCCCCACCGACCGTGAATGGATAAAGGGCCAAGTATCCTTCCATCGTTTCAACCACAATTATACCATCACGCTCGAACAGTTCAACTCAGTCTACAACTGGTGGCACTCTGCCAAGTAGTACCAACGGCCGGACAATCAGGCTGACTATGAAGAGATGTTCTCGCAGTTCGTGACTGCGCCAGCAGGCAAGATGCTTAGCTACCAAAATGTAGTTGTCGCCGACTTCGAGCACCCATTCATGTAGATTCTTCACCGTATGTTGTGTATTACTTTCTTTGCTTGTGGTGAACTGTCGTTGAGCAAGTTTCAGGAGATGGACCTATTTTTCCTCTACAAGCTGCTGAAGAGGGAAAAGCTTAATTGGGGTACGTTTTTCTTGACACGTGTGATGGCAGTGAAGAGGAGCACCAGATGAGCCCCTATTCACATCGGGGGGCTTATCACGCCACTAGCCCTCTACCTTGGGCTAGACTTGTCCACGCTCCCTCCACTGATCAGCCAGAACCCTGTCAATATGGCCCATTTCCACTGCTCCAATCTTCTTACACTCCCCGATGGTGCGGTATATGCTCATTGCCACATTAATAAGGATTATTAGGAGTGCGTACTGCCAGACCCCATCTTCAACCTCCAGCCAGGCCAGCACTTTCGGTGGCCTATCATTACTATTGAGGACTCAGAGGAGGAAGAGGACGAGAGAGACAATGACAGTGCAGGCAACGACGAGGAGGAGGAAGAGGAGGCTATCACACCTCTTTGGTCATGAGTAGCCCCGAGGAAGCGTCCACGCTTCTACTTGGGAGCTTCATCTTCCCAGCCGCCACCACCACAACCCTCCCACGATGGAGATGACCCCTATTCTATGCAAGGGATGTATACCATGCTCCAGTCTATCCAGGAGTCCCAGCAGACCATGCAACAGTCCCACAAGACAGCTTTTGCAGGGATCCAGGATACGCAGAATAGGTTGTATGAAAATCAGTAGGTGATCTTCTATTTGCCAACCAGTAGCAGGTCTATGACCGGTTGGGGACGATAGAGCAGCAACAACAACCTTTCTACGATCATTACTTGAGCCAAGGGTACTTCAGGGGATATCCACAGCCACCACCCATGCCACCTTATGATCCGAACTATCAGGGGCAATATCCAGATTGGAACCCCCATACCCAGTAGTACCTGCCATTTCCTCCACCACCATAATAGAGGGTATCACTGTTCCACCTTCTGAGGTTGTTTTTGACTATGAGGCCATAGTCAAATTCAAGCTTAGGGGGGGATGAAACAATTTTTATCTTAGTTTTTTTTTAATTTTCTTTTCTTTTAGTATTTTTCTTAGTTTATTTATAGTTTTTTTTGTAGTATTTCTTATTGTTTACAACTTTCTAGGATCCACAGTCTATCTAGTGTAATCCGTGGATGTCTAATATAAATGCATGTCATCTCTTTTTTTTTTTGTGAAAATCAAACTCCTTTATTAGATCATTTCACGGAACATTACAAAGCAGGCCTCTCCTCATATTCCTACTGCTTTCTATCCTACTAGTAGAGGATGCAGGCATACATTCTTTTAGATAAAGGTCCATAGCCCAACTTGGAGGCCCATTAAATGATTGGGCCTGGTTTGTGCTACGTAGCTGGCGCTTGGCCATTCTATCAGCCACGGCATTGCTTTCACGGTCTGCATATTGTATTCGCAGGTTTGCCTTCATCTTCTTCTTCAACTGACACAGCCAGGCTGCAAACTTAGGGTAGTGTTCCGTCTCTGCTCCACACAACTGCACTGCCATCTTGCAATCAGTTTCCACAACACAGCTGCTCCATTCATGTTCCTGAGCTTTATCCAGGGCTAAGACGATTCCTGCTAATTCCGCTCCTGTCACCGAATTACCACCGATCTTCTTCGACCATCCCCCGACCCATCGTCCCTGTGCATCCCGTGCAACTACTGCAATCGCAGCTCGGTTCCCTTTCACCGCTGCATCCACATTCAGTTTGATTGTGCCCGTCTCCGGAGTCCTCCAACGCCCGACTCTTTCCTGTCTACGATCAGCTAACTGCCTCTCCCAAGCTTTTGTAGTAACAGTGATGTTCTTTTGGATAGAGCGGTACTGATGTTCCTGAGAAAAAACTTCCCCTTCAAAGACTTCTGAGTTCCTGAATTTCCAGATACTACTGCATATAGTCCAGAACGTTTCCTTAGAGCTGCTAGGGCTACTATAGGCCTTCTTCAGCCAATTGATGATGCTAGGCTGCCCAAAGAAATCCGTCAAGCTTCCTGGGGTTAAGAGCTTAACCCAAATGGGTTTGACTTTCGCACAGTCTCGCAACGCATGTATTACGGTTTCCTCCTCCGTCTTACATCTTGGACATAGCCCAACATTGGTCATATGTCTTGTTACTCTGTGGCCGTTAGTTAATAGAGCCCCATGGACAACCAGCCATGCAAACACTCTCACTCTTGCTGGAGCCTTTAATTTCCAAATAGTCTCCCAATCTCCCGGACATATAATGTCCTTTCCTTCCCTAATCACCTGGTAAGCAGATTTAGTAGAGAAATTGCCGTCTGTAGTATGAATCCACGCTCTATAGTCTCTTTGAAACGAGGTGTCTGGCACATCCATCTCCAGGATCTTCCTCGCCCAAGGCTCCTCCATCCAATGCTCCAGGAAGCCTTTATCCCATTCACCCGAATCCAGCACGAGACTGCAGACCATGAGGTCTTGGAGCTCATCAGGAATCTCATGTTTACAGTGATCCTTCAGATAAACACCCTCCTCCACCCACACATCATGCCAAACGTTGATATCAGTCCCTCCCACAGGAATCATCATCGAATTATCCAAAACAAATTGCTTGCCCGCGAGCGTGACTTGACCCAGCCTGGAAGCTACATACTTCCTCCCCACCGACGCATTAGCAAAACGATTGCGTAGTGCTTTACACCAACAGGAATCCCTCCCAGCTGCAACCTCCCAAGAGTTCTTCATAAGCAACGCTTCGTTCCACTCCCTCATGGATTTGATTCCCAGGCCTCCCCTGGATTTGTCACTCATGACTTTATTCCAAGCCACTAGTGATACAGGTCTCGATTTGTAGTTACCACCCCAGATGAACCTACGAATAGTACCATCGATTCTGTCGCAAAGACTAAGGGGTAGGGCAGTCGTTTGCATAATGTAGGACGGAACAGCAGTTAACGTAGAATTCGCCAGGCAGATTCTCCCTGCTAGAGATAACGACTTGGCCGCCCAAGCTTGAACTTTCCCCTCAACTTTCTCAAGAACTTCAGCATAGGTCGTCTTAGTAACTCTTGAGTGTAGAATGGGAACACCCAAGTATTTCCCCAGGTTATCAGTGATACGAAACTTACTTCTCGATTGAATAGTGCGCCGCAAAGCTTGAGGTACACTCTTAGAGAAGAAGATTCGGGACTTCTCAGCAGATACTTGTTGTCCGGAAGCTTCGCCAAAAATCTTCAGACACTGTAATATGGTTTTCATCTGGGCACGATTGGCCTGCGCAAACAAAATGAGATCGTCCGCGAAGCATACGTGGGCAATTGCCATACCAGATCTACCCAATTTGATCGGAATCCACCTCCCGTCAGCCACTCTCTCCTGGATCATTTGCGACAGTCTTTCAAGACACAACACAAACAGGTATGGAGATAACGGATCCCCTTGGCGCAATCCGCGGCTCGCCTTGAAGGATCGGGATTGTTTGCCATTCCAGATGATATTAGAGGAGCCTTCAGTAATGGATAACATGATAAATTTCCTGATACTTAACGGAACGCCCTCCAATTGTAGAGTTTCC
The DNA here is from genome assembly GCA_963693085.1 of Alisma plantago-aquatica. Lineage (NCBI taxonomy): Eukaryota > Viridiplantae > Streptophyta > Magnoliopsida > Alismatales > Alismataceae > Alisma > Alisma plantago-aquatica. The sequence continues at coordinate 85,604,420 of OY856409.1, read as the reverse complement.
TCCACAAAACTCCACGACATCCTGTCGTATGCTTTAGACATATCGATTTTGATAGCCATAGTTTTAGCACCCTTTGTACTTCTCATACCATGGATTACCTCCTGGACCAGGGCAATATTGTCCGTAATCCTTCGACCTGGGACGAAACTGCTTTGCTCCATCGAAATCCAACCAGAGATGAAAGGTTTTAACCTCTCAACGATGATTTTAGAAGCTAATTTGAGAATAATATTGTTCAGCGAGATCGGCCTGAACTGCTCGCATCTCTCAGGGCGAGGAGTCTTAGGGATGAGCACGATGGTGGCGTCACACACACCACCTCCAGGCTTCCTTCCTTCAATCAATCTCTGTACCGTAGAGGTCACCGACTGACCTACTACCTCCCAGTTGCCCTTCAAGAACTCCGCTGTAATACCATCAGGGCCCGCTGCTTTAAAGGATGGCATACGCCTCAGTGTAGCTGCAACCTCTTCCATAGTTGGGATCCCTGCAATTGATTCCAGAGCTTCCATCGATCGGACTCTAAAAAGTCCCGGGATGCTGGGCCTATTCGAATGAACTCTTCTTGGCGGTTCAGTGAGAATAGCTTGGAAATAATCGACCACCATGTCCCTAATCGCCTCTTCATCGGTAATCCACTCTCCTTGGCCATTCCTGACCGAAGTGAAAGTATTTTGCCTTCTTCGTTGGTTCACCCAGGCCTGGTAGAACTTGGTATTATTGTCTCCATTCTGGAGCCAGTGTATATGAGCTTTTTGTTTCCAATCATCCTCCTCTTTATTAATAAGTTCCTGTAATTCAGCCTGCATATCAATACACATTTGGTCAGTAATAGAATCATACTGCTCCGCAAGCATCAGCTGCAAAGCCGATACATTCCGTTGGAGTCTCCATTTCTTTTTGAAAAGACGATGCTTCTCTTGATCTTCCAGCTTGAGCAGGTCCTTTCTTGCCGTCTGCAAGGTATCATAAAAATCTGAGGATAGCTCCCACTTCTCTTTTATCAGTGTTTTGAAAGCTATGTTGTCATTCCATGACACCTTCGCCACAAAACGTTTATTCCCACCCTCCGTCCTCCGCGGTTTAAGCAGTAGAGGGCAATGGTCCGAGGACACACGCGGTAGGTGCTCCACAAACCAATTTGGAAATTCCCTGATAAACCCTTCGTTCGCGAGCACTCTATCTAATCCTTCCTGTAGCCGCCCATGTTTATAGGTGAATCTTGGCCCCGAGAAACCAAGATCAGATAGCCCAGCCTCCATGATGGTTTCCTTGAACGTTCTGGCCTCAGTGAAATTGTATCTGTTGCAGCCCACCTTCTCCGCCGGGGAAATAGTGGTGTTGAAATCCCCCATCACGATCCAAGGGCCATTGATGCAGTGGCTAGCATCTATAATATGCTTCCACAGCAGCTTCCTGACAGCAATATGCGGATTCGCATAGACAAACGTCACCATCACCTTGTTCGCAACCTTACATGAAACAAATTGTCTATGGCTGCTTATAATATTGACGAGCTTCTCCTCACCTTTCCAGCAAATCCATATGCCCCCTGCAAATCCTCTAGCTTCCACCCGATAAGAGAACTGAAAACCCAGACTCTTGATGATGCGAACAGCCTTATTGCCACTAATCCTGGGCTCCAGAACAGCTAACACATCTGGTTTATGTTCTCTAAGGTAATTAGAAACCATAGCACATCTGTTTTTGTTGCCGATTCCACGGACGTTCCAACACAGAAGACGCATCCCAAACTGGTTCTACTGACAAAGATGGAAAAAGTCTTAGCACTCCCCTTTCAGACCCTCTTCAACAGGAGTGATCACCTCCTTTTCCTGATCCCCTACTTCCGTCTCCAGAGTGTGTTCCGTAGTCTGTAGAGGACTAAGGTTGACCTCTTCGCCTGCCTCCATCTGTATAATCCTACTGCTTCTCCTCCTCGGAATCGGATCGGGTGGTTTAGACTTTCCCTTTCGTTTCATATGGTTTCCACTGCCTACAATAATCTTCCGAGGTTGCAGTGATTTCTCCTTCTCGCGCTCGCCTCTTTTGTTTTTGTTCTTTTTCAGTCGAGTCGCAACAGTTATCTCTCTAACAACAAAACTTCCTACCCTCTCCTCCGTGGTTCCCTCCTCAGCCATGTTTTCGTCTTCAGCATCCACCAAAATCACTTGATCAACATCAGGGTTAACCGCTACATGTTTATTTTTTGCCATCTGTTTCGCCTTCTGGGCAGAATCTACTGTGGTAATCCTATCCTTGTGGGTATTAGTTATGTCTTGCAACACCCTTCCTTCGTCGTTGGAAGAGTTCTCTTTTGATGCTTTCTTCTTCCGCCAGATTTTTCCTTGTTTACCCGCCGCCTCTTTTTGGTTCCTCCGGTTCAAACCCTCACTAGTGTCCTCCGTGATGACTTCGCCTTCCTCCTGTACCAAACACGCGAATGTGTTTGATCCTGCTAATGGATGTTCAGAGTTTGAAACGTCCTTCTGAGCCGTCCTTCTTCTGTGCCCCTTCCTCGACCTTTGTTGTTGCCACTCGTTTGCTGTTGCTGTTTCCTTCTTCTGGCTTCCGATTTGCTCTTGCACTGTAGCCTGGTTACTCATCGCCCCTTCTGGTGATATCGGCTCCTTGCAATACTTTGAGATATGACCTTCGCGCCCACATCTCGCACAAGCCCAGGGAAGACCTTCATATATGACTTCATACTCAACACCGTTAATTAGGATGGATGGTGCTAGATCCTTGGAGGTATCTATCTCGACTGCTAACCTCGCAAAACGACTGCGTGAACGGTTCTCAGTATGCGTGTCCACCTTCACCAAGCAGCCCAATGCCATTCCCAGGAACTCAAACATCGTATTGACATACAGATGAAGAGGGAGATTCATGATCCTCACCCACGTGACCATATAGTCCGGTAGCTCTTCCGTCGGAACAAAGTTAGGAAACCATTCCCAAACCAGGACATTGCATCCAAAAATCTTCCAAGGGCCGCCGACTAGAGCCGCGTCGAAGTCCTCCCGACAGGATAGTTGCACCACGAAGTGCCCGTGTTCCAGTTCGAACATGTTGAATCTTCCTTTGATCTTCCACAATAGTTTGAGTCTATCCCTTAGAGTCATGTAGCCTATTTCAGTCCCTAGCATCCTGACCACCACCGCGTACCGCCATGGACGCACCAGATCCTCCTCCGCATCGGGATCTATTTCCAGCGCCGGTGTTCCTTCGAAGTCTTCCAATGATACAACGCTAAGAGGAAGATTTTCTTCGAAGAGCTTGTCAAGGAAGTAATATTCTGATTGTCCTCTGGTCGCTTCCTTCCCTATATTCGCCTCTGATCTTCTCGCCACACTAGCATACGAAACCCCGTCCTCCGTATGTTCTGCCTGAGCCGTATCCTTCGCCCCTCCGGGTCCTTCCTCCTTAGCTTGTGCCTTCTTTTCGGATGGTGCCTCCGGTATCGTATTAATATGACGTTGTTCATGCATACCTGCCATCTCGAAGTTGAGTCCAATCTCTGGGATCGATAACGTAGCTGTTCCTTTTCTTCTCGCTTCCTTACGTTTTCTCTTCTGTAAAGCCTCCCCTCCTCTTCCGAGCATCCTCCCTGTTTCCTTGCATGCCTTGTTCGAGTCCACGCCTGGATCGAAATCCAGATCGTCTCCAATCCCCTCGGGATCGTTTCCCCGATCGCCTTCCTGATCGCCCCCGGTCGCCCCTTCAAACCCTAGCGCCGCCATTCCTTGAGATTCAAGTCAAATGCATGTCATCTCTATGTTTGTCATATGGGGGAAATTTGAAATTTGAGCATTAATTTAAAATATTTTTCAAGAAATTGTAACCTTGCCTTGTTTTAAATTGAGCACATAACTTATGAAATAATTGGGTAGGTCAACTTTAAAACATATGATCATAACTGTACATCTGGATGATTCAAGAAATGTGGATGGAATTGTATGTTGAGCCTAAATTGACCAAACGATAACGAGACTTTAATCATAAGTGAGAGAGAGAAACCCATTGATCGATTGGTACACATGTTAGTAAGGAGGGACATATAATATTTTCCAAGAAACAAAACTACAGAATATAATTGCGAGGGTCAACTAAAGAACATATTAGCATAAAAGACATCTTAGACTGATTCCCTCCTGCAAAGAACATACCGTCCCTTACTGACCATGGAACGGTAACTACCCTAAAGGTGACAATAATCGTCCATGAGAGATGCCCACCCCAAGACCAATGAATACTTATCAAATAAGGCATTTGATATAATAAATTCCTCCGGTTCAGGCTTGGTGCATCTTATGATCTCCTATCTATGTTGCTCATATCCTAACTACGTTCTACATGGAAGCAGATCTCCTTTTATATAAGAATGAGGAGATAATCATGGGTGGCCTACCATTTTGATCAACGGGTGGATGAAATGGTGGGTTGTGGAAGAAGAGGAAGCATAATACAATTTAACATGCAAAAACAATAAAAGTTGACCTAAATGATGCATATGCGTATGGAAATGACCTAATGCTTACATTTTAGGTGGAATGATTCATGCTCTACTATTCCATCTCAATGTGAGATGGAATGTCTACAAAACTACATCATGTGCTTATTCTTTTTAATATCCAGGTGAAACAAGTTCTTTTCTCCCTCTAATTTATGCTTAAAAAAATTCTTTTTTTTCCAAGCCCTTCTTCTTCTCTATTTTTAACTAGAGAAACATTTACAATATATATTTTTTTAGGCTTATTTTCCCATACTACCACAATTTGTGCATTACAATTCACTTCTCAGAGAGTATAAAACAAGTTCCCCGCATTTCTTCAGAATAAGTAAAGCACATAATGTCATGCTCAAGAGTATGCAAAATGCAACTACAATGGCATGCACTCTAGAATGTGTGCGTGTATGACTAATCTACAAATCTCTGTTCATTTTTTCATTTTTTCATTTTTTATGCAAAATCTAGCTATAATGCAATCCTATCTAAATGGCATGCAATCAAAAGATGAAAACTGTAATCTGCTCCCAGTCCTTATGGTGGATTTTGAATATAATGAGGTGGATAGATCACAAGACTATTTAACAGAACCATTGAGGACAACAAAGTTCAAGCTTAGGGGAGTTTGATGCAAGGGCTTTGAGTCACTTTTATAGGGTAGTTTCCTATGCATTTTATGCATTTATTGGTCATTTTCAAGGTTAATATCGCACGATTCAGATCCTTCAACCTATAATCTCGTTATGCATCAAATTTACCTTGTTTTATCTTATTTTGTATAAAAGATCATATTTCTCATATTTGATTGGTGTTCTTCTCTTTGTTCTAGGGAATTTGCATATCTGAAGTCGTCGATACCATCGAAGGTTGTCGATGCCATCGACATGGCCACAACAACTAGCTGGAGAAAGAGTAGAACAAGTCGATACCATCGACAGGACGGTTGATGGTATCTAGCTACTATCAGAGAAAATGCCAGAAAATCAAGGAGCGCCGATACCCTACACGGGTCGATACCATCGGCCCACTGTCAATGGTATCGACGTCGTCAGATCAATAAACCACCTAGATCGATCTAAATCGAACGACCATGATGTTTTGGTGGCCGTAAGTGATCCCTATACCTAGAAAAGATGGTCCAAGCTGTAGTATCACGTCATTAGCCACTACACAAATCTCGGAAGAGGAAAGGACGAAGAACAGAGACCAGAGCTACGCCCCAGACGTTTCCAGAGCTGTAGACAGAGTTTTCTACCGCCGAAAGGCTGTCGAACGCCAATCGATTGTCGAGGATCATCCGGTTCTCCTTCGTTCAGGGGTTACACCATCTCCATCCACATTTCCCCTATGTTTTCTTCTCCTTTCATCATGTTTCTCATTGAGATGAACATGCAGGGCTAATCCCCTTTGTCTTTAGGACCGAGAGTAGCTTGGATAATCATTGTATGAGACTTTTTTCATAGTTAATCATAATTTGTCTCTCAAATCCGTGGTATGATATTGTTTTCTCAATTCTATCATTGTGATTGATCACCATAATGGTAATTTAATACCTTTAATTGCTTTTGATGAAGGATTAACGGTTGAAAAGATGCAATAATCACATTAACCTATAAATCCTTTAGAAAAGGCGATTTACAATTAATGGTGGAAACCTAGGGATATGTTTTTTATGCATCTAATTTAGGGTATAGGTTACTACTAATGTGGAACCGATCTAAATTTAAGATAGTGAATTGTATCGGGGAAGCAAACAATTATATTCACAAGCCATTACCAGGGATAGGAGATGAGTTGTAATAATTATGTAGGAATTAGTACAATGAGAATTCGTTGTGAAACTGCAATCCTAAAGATCCCATTTTAATTGATTAAACTGACCATTTAATCGATTGCTCTATTTTCTTTTGTTTTTATTTTCTTTTTTAAAACATCTCTGAAACTTTCATAATCAGTCTAGCTGATTGCAAGTAGTTAGTAGTAGTCTACTGAAATGTTGTTCCCTGAGTTCGACTCGGGCCTCACAAAGGCCTATATTACATTGACGTGTGCACTTGTATTTTACGCATGGTTTAATCGTGTCAGATGACCATGAAAATTATAGATTCTATAGGATAATAAACTCAATGAAATATGTCTTCGTGTTGATGACCTGAACAGTGAGATCATATGTATGCTAAGAGTATGTATTCTTGTTTTGTCCCTAATCGGTTGTTATTGTCAAAATATCCATAGACATCAATAACACATAAGATTAGAATGTATGTTGGTTGATGGAAGAATCTCATTATCCATGATATGGAGATATCAAACCAACTACATAGATACTTGTTAGAGAGTAGCATATCGGGAAGACCCACCTTGAGAGTGACACATGGATACCATGATTAGTAGTTAGAGTCACATATCATTATCATGGTGGTGATTGTAGTTCTTAGACTTGAAGTCACTACACTTATAACATGTCGCTCGGTGTACTTTAATATCATCCACCGTGTTCCTAAATAAGGATTGCCATAAAGATGGTGCTTGGTGCACTGTGACACATGGGGATGATTGTGAGTGATGTAGATGGAATTTGTCCTTCCTATGGGAGTTTGATATTCTGGCCACTTGATAAGCGAGGCTAAGAAATGCATGGCCATGCTGATGTGAGTCAATATGTGATATTGAGCTTACATACATCTTCGATAGTTTGCTCTAGTTCAAGGAACATAGATTGAATGTTGAAGAGGATAACAGTTCCATTATTGAAGTTCAAATCCGAATATCAGCGACAAAGGAACTATACAATCATTGTAATACTAGTCATGAATGATAGGTTAAGTTGTTTTCCAACTACTCCAATTACTTAGGTGGCAATGAAGTCTTTCTAGATACCAATAATTGCTTGTGAAATCATAATATAATTATGGATATCATTGAAACATAATTTGGAGCCTACCGGTTCACACACATAGAATATGTTGGAATAGGAGTATAGTTGTGGATTTGATTGGAATTGCTATGAATCACACTGATTACTAAAATATTTATGTAATCCATTAGAATAATATTGGAGTGACTGGCTCTAAGTACATGTGGGAGTTTGTTAGTATATATGCCCATAGATCCATCCCGAGAGATTGCATGGAGTTGGATATTAATTAGTCAATTAATACAATTATTTGGTTAATTAATTAATTCCAGAATATTCTAATTAATCCATGAGCGTTTTAATTAACACAGTCTTTTTGTTTACCGATGGGTTTAGGAAACCCTAATTCCTTTTGTATCCTATCTAAAGGGGCTTGACGACTGGCATCTTTATAAGATATAGAGAGAGTCTTTTCAGTTTATGCTCATGTATGTAAATCCTAGCCGTCAATGTCCTCAGGAGAGAAAGGAGAGCACTATGATGCTAGCACGTCGCCGAACAAAGGCTACTCCTTCTTGCTGGCTTAGGAAGTGTGAAGTGAAGTTTTGGTCCATCTAAGTGGATGAAGTAGAGACATAGACACTAAGACACCTGCATTCGGAGGATATCAACGACCATCCATATGTGATACGAGTGGCATACATCACCACACGATAGCAGCGCCGCCAAATCTTCCGACGACACACTCAGTGAAGGGGAGAGAAGTATCGTCCAAGTAGGCCAGCAACATTATATAGCATCATGTAGCGGGACATCGCCAGACTTGCTCCTCTATAAGGTATATCCCATGACAACTCCTTCTGAATACACTATTGTCGATGAGATCCTATTTTGGGTTGCATGGAAATTTATTTTGTTGCTTCCGCTGCACATGTTTTCTCCACAAAACACAACTTATATGTGGGTCTTCTCTATTAAATTTATTTCTGATTGATCGGTGCAAAGACTTAAAACTTGGCTTCTTGTCAAAGGATTCACCCAAACATATGGCATGGATTTCTTTGAAACCTTCTCACCAATGACTTACATTCCTTTGGTATCTATTTTAACTTGACATTAAAAATTCCTTCCTTCATGGTGATCCTGATGAGCAAGTGAATAAGAAACAACCCCTTGATTTTGTACACAGGGGAAGTCGTTGCAAAGAGTTTGTCATCTCAAACTCTCTTTGCACGGTCTCAAGAAATCACCACACGCTTGGCTTACCAAACTAGGTGGCTTTCTTACCAGTCCATATATCTCCAAATCATCTAGTGATTACATTCTATTCTTTAAGTTGTCTGAAGATGGAACCATCATTATTGATGTGTATGTTGATGATATCATTATCACTCATAGTGATTCTCATGGGATTTTAGCACTAAAATAGGCACTCCAACAACATTTTCATACCAAGTATATTAGAAAACTTGGGAAGTTCTTGGGAATAGAGGTGTTGCATTCTCATCAAGGCACTTATTTATCTTAGGAGAATTACGTCCTTGACCTCTTGAAGGACTCTAGTATGCAAACATATGTCTTTCTTTTCTGCCATCGACTATCACAACAAAGTTTTGACAAAGGGGGAGTCATTTAGACACCAAACAATACCGACGGACGGTTGGGAAACTCATCTACCTTACAATTATTAACCAAATATTGCTTTTCCTATAAGTGTTATTAGTCGTCACATGGCAAAACCTCTTGTGTGCCACTATATTCAAGCACAATGCATTCTATACTATCTAAAAAGTTGACATGGAAAAGGTCTCCTTTACAAGAAACCATATTCTCCAGACATTTCTTTGAACTAATATGCAGATGTTGATTCAGATGGAGATGTACATGATAGAAGATGTATTTCTTGTTACTTCTATCTTTTCAGTGGTCATCCCATTAGTTGATGAAATAAGAATAAGTTTGTTGTCACTCATTCCGATACCGAGTAGAATATTGAGCCATGGCACATTCCTATTGTGAAATTTCAGGGGTAACATCTATTTTTATTGCGTTTGGTTTCTCTCTCTCTTTTTTAGCACTATCAACTGTGATAATTAAGAAGCTATTCATAATACTATTAATCCAACTTTTCTCAAGTGTACTAAAAACATTGACATTGATTTCCACTTCATAAGAGACTTGATTCATGACAAAAAGATTATTCCACCATATGTAAATATTGGAGAATAGACTGTTGATATCTTCCCCAAGCATCTTTTATCTTCATCCTTCTCTGATATGTGTAATAAGATGGGAATGCATGATGTGTACTCTATAGCTTGAGGGGGATGTTTTGGGGTATTTTAAGTTATTTATTTTTACTTGTATTAGCTAATTGGGATGACTTTCCTTAGGCCCATTAGCATTATTCTAGGTTATACTATTTTATGTCTTATGTACATCATACATTGAGACAAGGATATGTATATGACACACTCTATAAACTTCATCCTTACAATAAGAATTTCTCTTCACAAAAATAAAACTAACCCAGGACAAACACAAACTTTTCCATTACTTGGGGCTTATTCTTTCCAATATAGGAGTCAATCTATAAAAACTCACTTACCTTTCTCCAACAAGATGATAGTTGATTCCATAATGCAGAAGACTGAAGGAAAATCATGAACAAGAGTTCTCAAGGTCTCAAAGAATTAGGAAAAATACCCATGATAGAAAATTGAAGTGAAAGCACTAACGACAGAAGCCCAACTCATGGCTCATACCTGCAAAAGTTTCTCCTACCATGAAAGAAGGAAGCAGATATCAAGAAACAAAAAAAAATCCTCAACAAAGAAAACCAACAAGCAGATTGAGTTTTCCATGTCCAGCCAAAACGAAACACCAAAGAAAAACATGATAAAAGGTTGACAAATTGTATGGTCATTGTACATTCTATAGGCTGAGTAGTTAAACCCCAAAAAAAGGGAAACTCATAATGCACAAGGAATTAAATTTTGATAGGTAGGCTAATTAAATCATCTAGATTATGACTTTTAGTTTCTTTACATGTTTGGGGTAATCCATTAAGTTGTTTAATATGTTAGAGTTTAACTGGTATTTTCTCTAATGAAATAAGTCATATAATATTATCCATCTATTGAGAAATACGGCCCTTAATCTAACTAAAGCATGATGAATCCAAAGGTCACGTTACTCTCTACCTTTTAGATTGTTTTGAGGAGTATATAATATGTAAGAGTGTTTTAAAATTATTTAAATAAAAATATTATATTGTATATTGGGTTACTATATTTGGCATTAATGAAAGTTTATAGACTATCTACTCAAGGAAGTGTATCCTATTTATCCTTCCTTAAAATTCTCAATCTCAATCAAACAATCCTTAAGACTATTTATTTCACATTTTCTTTAGATATTTACAAATAAGTTTCCCAATTGGGTTGATTGTTTCTAAACTAGAAAAACAACCTCTACATGTAAATAGGAAAGGGAAATTCGAATTATTTATTTTCCCACCATTGGTTAAGAATCTTAAACATTTATTTCACAACATGCATCCCTTGTCACAAATTTACACAAGTAGTCTGTGGTAAAGGATTAGGAGTCATATATTGTATTCACTTTTCAATTTAGTTAAGTCTAGGAAAGTGCTTGAATTCTTATTACCACTAAAATATATTACATTAGAAATTTTCATCCTCATCCCTTAAGAAAGGACTTATTGATCTATTTACTAAGGCCACCTAGGAAAGAGCATTTATCTTAAACACTATGTATATAAGAATCTAAAACGTTCTTTTTCCATATAAGTCTAGGATTAAGGGATTAGAATGAATTCTAAGATGATAACTTATAAGAAGATCAAAGTTAGAGATTATACTAGGTTTTTGTATGTTACATTAACAAAGAATGTGACTATTATCATATGGGTCTACATTTAAATTTTTATTTTATTAAACATCATATCTAGTCTTGAGGAAACATGTTATTTAAATATAGAAATATAATTTTTACATCGATAATATTACATAAAGATGGTTCAAAGAAGAGGAGAAATGTCATCTATAGCATATATGATCATCAGATAGATATCAATTGAGATGATCAAACAAATAACTAAAACCTCATATATATATATACATATATATATATATGTATATATATACATACACACACACACATATATATATATATATAGACATAAACATATACATATACATATATATACACATATACGTATACAAATATATACACACACACACAGATATATATATATATATATATATATATATATGTATATATATATAGAGAGAGAGAGTCATACTAGAATATACTCGAGTGTAAAGATCACGTCGTACACCCCAATGGTGTTTGCCTATCTAGACCATGAATTTCCAAATTCTAACCCATTTATCTTCATTCTTACAATAATAATAGGTCACATACAAAATTTGAACTCATTTGGATGAGTGTAAGTCACTCATCCAAAGACAACAAAATCGATGCATAAAACTAATTTGAAATGTATGATTTTTGCCTCATTTAGATGCATGACCTATAAGTGTCCAAATGAGCTAAAATTTATTATATAGTATGTTCTTATGATAATTAAGAAGATCAATAGTTTAGATTTTTCAAAAATTTATTGCATCTTAAAAAATGAGGGAGGTGTATGGTGCCTCCGGCACACTCGAGTGTGCACTAGGTTGGCCCTATATATATATATATATATATTGCTAAACATGTAGTAGTGAGAAATTATAGTCATTGGATTAGAAACAAAGATTTGAAGGGGCATGGTCTAGAAAAAAACATTAATTATTGTTTTAGTGTATCAAAACCTATTTTTTTTAATAAAGCTTACACAAGGTAAATAAGACATGCATTACTAAAACAACATTAGATGTTGGTACCATGTATTCAAAATAAGTAGACAACATATTGAACCTCATGAAAATAATTCTACTTCCTTTTTCAAATGACATGAAATCCAATTTTTTTTTTGTTTGAAATGTTTAGTATATATACATCATGTGGTTGCAACTAAAAAAAATCCCTCCAATCCTCATAATTAATTCATTATATATGTCTTATAATCAATATGGTGATTTATTTATGGATTGATATTTTACGATTATATAGTTCACGTGGTTGCAATTACCCAACATGCCCACCTGGTGTTCATAATGAAGTACAAAGATACAACTTACAATTGACTCTCAAATCAAGTATGGCTAGTATAAGTGTAGACCATACAGAACATTAGATATTAACAATATTGATCAAAAGTAAGAATGACAGATTAGTGAAATCTATATTTGTAAGTATGTAAATAAAATATACTACTTATAGAGATATTGAACTCTTGGTCCACTAGAATGACTTTCTTAGACAAATTAAATCCTAGAGATTCAATGTTACAATTGGGCAGTGGTTTAACCAAACAATCAATAGTCATATATCGATTCTAAGTAATTGTTGGATTTCAGTGCAATTTTGTCCTTGAACATTTTTTCTCTAAAAAATACGAGTTCATAGTTCGATTTAAGTCATAACACTTACCATTGATTGATTGAGTATTACTCACTCTGATATAACTCTTCAATTAAATCTAAGATGTTGGTTTATGGTTTATGGTGGAGGGGAAACTTACAATCTTTTACTTGAGTTGGAATTTTTTAACCAGTAGGGGATAGGTTATCAAGGATGCCATCTCTAATGAAATGTGTGCAAAATCCAAACCCAAACTAATTTTAGAAATAAGAGTCCTAATGCAAGTGTATCTATAACTCTTTCCTAAGGTCCTTATCTATCTGTAGGATGGAATACAACTACCCTCTTAGGATACAATAGTGTATGTGACATAAAGTGGAAGCAAATGTATAGTTGTAGGAGAATGGTGTTGATTGTTCTTCTAGTGACTGAAAAGGATGATAGTGAGTAAATAAATAACAAATAAGAAGAAGATAAAAAAAATTAAATCTTCCAAAACAAGAGTAGGGGGTCAAAAATAACTTTACTAAATAGAATCTTCTCACAATAAGTTAGCAAAAAAGAAAAGAATCTAATGTTGAGATAGTTGAAACTATCATAAAGAAAATGATAGACTATATACTCAAATATATTTGTCATGTTTCAAAATAATATCCAATTCACTAGATAAGAAAACTAATTTTTGGCTGCATCCCCTAAAGGAGCACCAAGAAACCATATTTGCAGCCATTTGTGTACATGATGCAACATATGCCAAAACACCCGATTGAATAAATTGTGAACTAAATCAGACCCAAACCCACTTGTGTTATCCCACCATAGGAATGCATAACATGTCTCATTTTTCTCACCAATTAAAAATAGATTTGGATCCATAAAAAAGGTGGAGGGAGGTTGTACATCACACTCATATGGGACTATAGCATGATAATGATTTTAAAATACCACTAAAAATAAAGTAATACCCAACTATTTCAAACACACAAACATTCAAAAAGTTGAATGGACAAACTTAAATATATTTGATGAATTAATATTTGGTGGAATCATGTTCTTTAACATAAAATAGAGTTGAATTGCATAACTTAAAAAGAATTTGTGGAACATTGTTCTTGAGTTAATCCCTCTTTTAGCATATTAGTCTCATTTCTCAAACAATAGCAAAAGAATTACATGTTCTTATGAATTGATAAGTTTATATTGTGATCCTACTAGAATGATCATGACTATTTTAGTGATTTATTGTAGCAACCCCACTCGACACCCAAATATTTGAACTTTCATCGATTATATTTTGCATTTGTGTACACCCCCAATTAAGTATATGGATTTTATCAAAAATTAAAACTCTATCCAACTATTCATTGTAAAATGAATTTTACATCAAAAGAATGAGGTACAACATATATATAATACATTGAGTCATTCAAGGACTTGGTTAAATGCATTGAACCTCCTTCTTGGGATCACTATTTATAAAGTTATCCATCATGTCAACATTTGATATGAATATATTCTCATTCTCCTCATTGTGTTTCTTAGTAATATTTTATGTAGTTCCTTTTCCAAAGAATTGAGAAGTTCAGCTTTAGTTTTACATAATCCGTAGAGATAATGCTATCACATTTAAGTTGTCTCACAATGTTATCATATAGATGAATATGTTTATTCTTTTAACTATGAATGTAATTTTTGCCTTCTTTTATGTAAGGTTGATTATCACAGTTCATAAAAACGAGTAGAGAAGGTTTGTCTTATATTGGAACATCGTTTGGAGCATGCTTATAAACAACCTAAGGATCCAACCTTTTCCGAGGAAGAATACTTGGATTCCACACCAATCTATGCATGTTTTCTTGGAAGTTTCCCAAGACACATCATTCCAACCATGGTGAAGATGTCACCACTTCTAGATTTTAAATCAACTAGATTAAAAAATAAAACGATATCACAATACCCTTCAAGGATCATTGAAGATCTATGAAAGGCAATCCTTGATCAATTTTTCATTTTAGTTATCATAAAATCTTACATAGATCCTCATAGTGATTGTTATTTTAATTTGGAGTATGTTTTTTGAATCTCTCAACCAAAAATGTTAAATATGAAAAGATATAATACATGACATACATTAGGTTTCCAATTACTTGTTCTTAATTTGTTAAATACAAGTAACTTGATTTTATTAAGTTGAAAATTATAATTAAATGACGGGTTAACAAGTTGGTAATCAAACATGACTTGTTTTTAAAGGATCTTTTTAACTATAATGTGTTCTTTATAGAGCATGACTTAGTCATCAATGCGAAGAAAGTAGTTCTAAAATTCACATTATCTTCTCCAATATCTTTAATTCCAATGATAGAAGCAAAAAAATGTTAGTATTGTTGACAATATTAGTATTTGTGTCAAAGATAAGCATGCAATCTACATAAATAAATCTTACAACACAGCGTTAGTTATCAACTTTGTAATATACACATGTGTCTCTTTCGTTTATATGGAACTCATATGACATCAAGACCATATCAAATTTCCTAGGCCTTTTCTCTGGAATTCATTTAAAAACTTAGAGTGAAAGTCCTCACAACATGTTTTCCTTTCATAGTATGACATAAACTTCAGGTTGATCCTGATAAATTTTGGCTTCAAATCTTCTTTTAAGAATTCAATCTTAACTTCTATTTAATGTACAATTTATTTTTTTATTGATGACAAAACACTTTGAATCAGAAAGACAACATGTCTAGTTACATGAACAAATTTATTAAAGTAATTGATATCCTTTTGCTGAATATATCCCTTTGAAACTAATCATGTTTTCTTTCTATCTATAGTCCCATAAGTTTTGATATACCTTTTAAATATTTATTTCCATCCTTTATATTTGACTCTTGGTATAAGATCCATTCACCCTGATATTTTGATAAATAACATTAATCCAATCTCACTATTAATTGCCTCATTCCTATGGAGGAGACAAAATAATTAGTTGCATCCTTATAAGATTGACAATAATTAACCACAAAAAATAGAAGTCATTAAAGAGATTCCTTTTTCCTTCACCCTAGTGAATCTTCTAGGCTACAACATTATTAGTATTAGATGCATTTGATACATCTTCTAATGATTTGTTTAAATCATCCATGTTAGCAACCATGAAAGATAATTAAAATATAATTTTTTGTTTGAAAATTGGGGGAAAACATGAACCAATGTAAAATAATGAACTATACCAACATATTCAAAATTTTAAAGAATTTGGATGCACTATGTTTAAAAGTTCTCCAACGTCTTAGGGAGATGAATGTCATTGAAGTAGAGGTTGGTATGTGGTTGTTCTCAGTAGTGGATGTCAATATGAAGGATGTATACTAAAGTCACAACACTCAATAAGCATAGATAGTTGATCCAATGACTAATAACGATGACATGAAGATGAGATGTAAAATAGTAGACAAGTGAAAACAAAAATGATATGTGTTTTGGAACCAAATAAGGATTAAATTACAAATTTATGTAAGGTTCTTGTAGTCAGTTAACAAAAGTGAAAAGATGAAACCATTGTGGCAGTTGAAAATATAAAATAAAAATGAGAAACATCGAATACCTAAAGAGATTCATTACATACATCATTCACCTAATTTTAGAGGATCTATATGGGATACCATCTACCAACACAAAATGCCTTAACTAACTCTCTCACTAGTCCTTTCACAGAAGATGAAATAACATGATGATGTGCTTATTATGAGATAAACCATCTGGACTGGATGGCTTTAGTATGCCATTTTACACGACGACTTGGAAACACATCAAACAAGGTTTTTACCTCTTATTCAACGCAATGCATAGTAATATTGATATGGGCCACCACATTAGGGTACTCATTCAAACACATATACACTTATTAACAAGGTGGAACAACCTACATTGATTAGATATTTTAGGCCTATCAGTCTCATCAATGCATCATACAAAATCATTGCCAAGATGCTTAGTCTAGGGATGAAACTCCTACTTGAATACATTATATTTGCATCACAATGTGTATTTTCCCACACAAAAACATACAAGAAGCATATATCACGCATCATAATCTATTCACAATTGTCAAATTAAGAACACCTACTTCTCACACTAAAGTTAGATTTTAAAAAATCTTTTGAAAATATGAAGTGGTCCTTTCTGATAGAATGCCTGTATGAGTATGGCTTTCCACACACATGGATGCACTAGATATACTCATGCATTAGTAGTGTGCTTTTTTGGTCATAATTAATGGTCTACTTTTAGATAATTTAAAAGCACCAGTGCTCTCAGGCAGGGTGACTTTCTATCACCATATCTTTGTTATTTTCACCTCCATCCTCAATAGATTCATACAACTAGGCACACATAAAAGTCTCATTGATTTACCTGAGGGATGATATAGTACCATTATATAATATGATGACAATACCATTATTTTCTTTACACTCAAGGAACAACATGTTCTGAATATATTATAGATCCAGAGCA
Source organism: Alisma plantago-aquatica (assembly GCA_963693085.1). Taxonomy (NCBI): domain Eukaryota; kingdom Viridiplantae; phylum Streptophyta; class Magnoliopsida; order Alismatales; family Alismataceae; genus Alisma; species Alisma plantago-aquatica. The sequence goes on along the minus strand of OY856409.1, from coordinate 85,587,036 downwards.
TATTCTCCTACATCCGAGCTTAAAATTTAACTTCAACAAATCCACTATTGTTGGCACACATGTCCAGGCATCACTTTTTTATAGTTCCAAAACATCCTGGGATGTAAACAAGAAACCTATCTTATCAAATACCTAGGTCTACCTTTATCACCCTGGCGTGTACCTTTTGCAGCATGGAATCATCTCATTGATAGATATCATAAGAACCTATCCTCTTAGCAAAATAAATTTTTGACTCTTTTTGGTCACTTGAAGCTACTAAATGCATCACTCACACCTATCATCACCAACCATCTTAACTGCATACTTCCCCAACAACACTTATTAAATGTATAAAGAGCATGAGAAGAAAGTTTTCATGAGGTGACAAGTGCAAACTCATCCCCATTATTTGCTTATTTTAATCTCTATTTCGCAACAATTTGTTGGCCTTTGAAAAGATTTAGAATGAATTTATCTAGTTTATCTTTTCTCACTTCTATTTGGAGTTTTCACTAGTTTTGGCTGACTACTTAAAGGGAAATGACCAAATATGCCCATATCAGTCTCATGAACTGCCCAGTTCGTGCCCAAACTTGGTCAAATTGTCGTTTCCCACAACCATTCGAGGGTTTAATCGAATCGACTCATGAAATTAGTATAGTCAATTGGTCAAGAAAGACAATTCGACAAAATCTCTTTGTTTTTGGGCAAGCAATTAAATCCTAAAAAGGACAAGAGTCAGAGGCTTCAAATCTACCTAGATTCATTCTCATGAACCACCCGATTCTGATACAGACCGCTCGATTTAGATACAAACTGGCCATTTCAGATACGAACCTCCTGGTTTGGACATGAATTGACTTTTTCATGCCTAGATCTAGTCAAAAGTCAAGTTAAGAAGGCCTTACTCCAGTCAAACCTCAATCAAAGTGGATCCATCCTCTGCCACCACCACAAGGCTTCATTTCTATGGTTTTTGCCCCTCCTTTTTACCTATTAAAGGGGGCGGACTCCAAGCACTAGTACAGAAACATCATTCAATGTCACTTTTCTGGGCGTCGGTTATTTAGGAAAACCGACGCCTATAACGTTCATCGTCGGTGATGTAGGTCATCCGACGTCTATAGCCAAGACATGGGTACTGCTTTGCATTCAACGTCGGCTGGATAACAAACAACCGACGCCTAAAATTGCCTGTGAAATCCAATTTTTGAGCGAAAAAAATTTGGCACATACAGCGTCGGTTTTTTACCAACAAAACCGACGCCTTTCTAAAATGAAAATTTGCGCAAAAAGTTACAGCTTAGGTGTTGTTTATCCTTTGATAACCGATGCCGATAATGGTTCCTGCCAAATTATTTTGGGCAAAATTTGCTTAATTGGACGTCGGTTGTTAAGGAACAACCGACGCCGAAGACTTTAGGTGTCGTTTGTATTTGATAACTGACGCCTTTTACGAATTTAATAGACCCACGATTGATCGCATTTGTTCCCCTTTCCTATTTCATTGTCTTCATTGCTCGCTAGATGCTGCTCGATCGCCCGCTAGCTGCCTGTTGGTTCCCGCTGTCGCTGACGCTGCCTCACCTCGCCGTCGCCGCCGACGTTGCTGCTGCTGCTGCTTCGTCCTGTGTCGCCGCCGCCGCCCTAGATCCATCCTGTGTCACCGCCGCCGCCCTCTCCTTCCTCCCTGCTCACACCCGCTGCGCCGTGCCACCTAGCTTCGGTCTGCTCTCCAGGTATTAGCCGCGCATAGCCTCTGTTCTTCTTTCTCCCTAGCTTTTTACCTACATGCAGCAAACACAGCCGTGGCTGTGTTGGCCTACCACGGTCGTGCTGCCTAGCACAGCCGTGGTAGGCCAACACATCCATGGCTGTGTTTGCTGTTGGTAAGGATATGAACAAATATATATGTAATGCTTTATGTAAATTCTAGGATACGAACAAATCTTTTTCTTGCATATATTTGTGCTTCTAATCCTAATGCTTGAACTAATTCAGTAAATTTTGATGCATGTTGAAATAAGATTTAAACTTGTCCATTCTAGCATCCTATTTTGATTTGATTAAACCCTAACATTGATGAAACCCTAACATCAATTGTGATGAAACCCTAACATGTACATATCTATTATTGTGTTTGTTGGCCTAGAAAGTGAACAATCATTGTTCTTTATATTACTTGTACATTGGTATAAATTAGAATGAACAATCACTAAATTATATACTATTTGTATGGAGTCCGGCTTCATTGTAGATATCTATTATTGTGTTTGTTGGCCTAGAAACCCGTCCAAGATTTACTCATTAGGAGTAAATGTTGGATGTAAGTGTATACCCTAATCTTGTCCAAATATATACTTGTTTTCTCTTTGATCATAGAATGGATAAATCATGGATGTCCATTCGCAATCACTGTACCTCAGAGTTTATATCTAGTCTTGATCAGTTTGTTACATTTGCCAAGGAACATAGGAAAAAACCTACAGATAGGTTCTACTGTCCATGTAGGCATTGCGGTAACAACTTGAAAGTCAACACTGGTGAGGAAATCAAAAGTCATGTCATGTGCAACGGGATTGTACAAGGCTATACAGAATGGCACTAGCATGGAGAGATTTCAAACTCGAAACCAGTAGATGTCGATAGCAGTGCTTGGGTGGAAGAAGAAATTGCTTCCGATGACGTAGATGTGAACGAACCAGTTCCAGTAGACATCGTTGATGCGATGCTGGATAGTTGTAGGGTAGAGCACACCGATCCACCTCCTATCTTTAGAAACATTGTGCATGATGCTGAGATACCGTTATACACAGGTTGTGCTAAGTTTACAAAGCTTAGCGCTGTGTTGAGATTATATAAGTTGAAAGCTAACAATAGATGGAGCGATAAAAGCTTCACTGAATTGTTGACTTTGTTGAAACAAATGCTTTCTGAAGGAAATGATCTGCCAATCTCAACATACCGGGTAAAGAAAATGTTGTGCCCAATGGGAATGGAGGCAAAGAAGATACACGAATGCCCGAATGATTGTGTATTATTTCAAAAGGATTATGTAGATTTGAAAGATTGTCCAAAATGTGGATCGTCACGTTATAAATTGACGACTTCGGGGGAGTCCAAAATTGGTTCTCCTGCCAAGGTGTTGTGGTATCTACCTATAATATCACGGTTTCAATGCTTGTTTGCAAATCCAAAAGATGCGAAGAATTTGAGGTGGCATGCAGATGTTAAGAAAAATAATGATGGGATCCTACGACATGCGTCTGATTCCCCACAGTGGAAGAAGATTGATCTATTGTACCCCAAATTTGGTGAAGAAGATAGGAATCTAAGACTTGGGCTTTGTACAGATGGGATGAATCCGTACGGGACATTGAGCAGCCAACATAGCACTTGGCCAGTCATGCTTGTTATATACAATCTTCCTCCCTGGTTGTGTATCAAAAATAAGTACGTTATGCTGTCGTTGTTGATATCGGGCCCTAAACAACTCGAAAATGATATCGATGTTTATCTTGAACCTCTGATTGATGACTTAAAGAAACTTTGGGCTAAAGTTGTGATGATCTATGATGCTTCAGGAAGAGAGACATTTTGTTTGCATGCTATGTTGTTTTGCACTATTAATGACTTTCCAGCATATGGGAATTTGTCTGAATATAGTGTCAAAGGAGCTAAAGCGTGTCCTATATGTGAAGAAAACACTGATTCAATAAGACTAAAACATGGTGGCAAGACTGTATATCTTGGTCATCGAATGTTTCTTTCAAAATTCCATCCGTATCGTAGGAAGCGCAAAGCATTCAATGGATGGAATGATGAACAGAGTGCACCTAAACCTATACCAGGGGATGTTATTTATGAAAGAGTAAAATACATTGTCAATGAATTTGGTAAGAAATCACAATGTAGTATGGCCACACGTAGTGAAAATTCTTCATTCAACAAGAAGTCAATATTTTGGGATCTTCCTTATTGGAGTTCTTTGACAGTCAGGCATTGTATCGATGTAATGTACGTTGAGAAAAATGTCTGTGATAGCATCATTGGTACTCTGTTAAATATACCAGGTAAGACCAAATATGGGATAAAATCCAAACTGGACCTATGTGAAATGGGAATAAGGTCAGAATTAACAGAATTACGTGAAATGGGTAATAAAAGAACATACTTACCTCCCGCTTGTTACACGTTGTCTAGAAAGGAGAAGAAAGCTTTTTGTGAATGCTTGGTAAATGTTAAGGTGCCACATGGTTACTCATCCAACATCTGTAGATTGGTATCAATGAAAGATCTGAAGTTGATAGGTCTTAAATCTCATGATTGTCACACTCTAATGCAACAAATATTGCCTGTGGCAATTCAAGCTATATTTCCGAAGCATGTAAGGTTTGCAATCACCAGACTTTGTTTCTTTTTCAACAGTCTATGCAGCAAAGTTATTGACCCTAATACTCTTGATAATTTGCAAAGAGAAGTCGTTGTTACCCTTTTTCAGCTTGAGATGTATTTCCCTCCTTCATTCTTTGATATCATGGTACATCTTGTTGTCCACTTGACTAGGGAAGTGAAAATGTTGGGACCAATTTTCTTGCATTGGATGTATCCCTTTGAACGATACATGAGCATTTTTAAAGGTGATGTTTGAAACCGTTATCGACCTGAAGGGAGTATTATTGAAGGTTATGTGGCGAGAAAGGTTATGGATTTTTGCAATGACTTTCTGAGTCGTAATAACACTCCTGTTAATGACAAGAATATTGAGGAGGGCAAAGGAATTTTGGGATCACGGGTGAACGTAATCAGCCATGAGTAGTTGGAACAAGCTCACTTGTATATTTTACACAAAATGGATGAAGTGAGTGTTTATATCGAGGAACATACCAATTTCATCAAGAGACAACATCCTCGAGCAAGTTCAATGTGGCTTGCTAGAGAGCATAATAAGACTATTACTAAGTGGTTTGAAGATAAAGTCTTACATCAACTATCTCAAACACCAAATGATATTACAGAAACTATCAAATGCCTTGCCTTTAAACTAAAACCGAATGTTATGTCTTATGAAGGGTTTGACATTAATGGGTTCACATATTACACAAAGCGCCAAGATGATAAGAGTGTCGTCCAAAACAGTGGGGTCACTCTTCAAGAATCGACTATGTATTTTGCAAGTGCAAAGGATAAGAGTTCACATGAAGCTAAAATGTCATATTACGATGTCATTGAAGACATATGGGAGTTTGATTACATAGATTTCAGAATTCCGCTCTTTAAATGTAATTGGGTTGATAACACCAAAGGAGTTATAGTGGATGAATTGGGTTTCACTTTGGTGAACTTTGAAAAGATTGGCGAGAAGGGTGAACCATTCATATTGGCATCACAGGCAAAACAAATATTCTATATCGATGATCCTGCAAATGATAAATGGTCAGTTGTTCTTCATGGTAAAAGACAGTTCATTGAATATCCTATAGATGAAGAAGAGTACTATGCTAAGTATGATGACTCCAGTCCATTCACTGTTGGGTTGCCAACTCCACAAAATATTGAAGCTAATGATGGCTTATATGTGCGCGGAGATCACAATGAAGGATTGTTAATTGATAAAAGATCACAATTTTAGAGGCATGTATGTTTATATTTTTTATTGAAGCTAAATGTTTGCTTTTTTAATATCAATATCATTTTCACATTTGATTTTTCATTATTTTTATAGTTAATACAAATGCTAAATGTTTTCCTTTTTCTAGTTAATACAAATGCTAAATGTTTGCCTTTTTCTAGTTAATACAAATGCTAAATGGCCTGTTACATGAAAAGGATCTAAAATCCAAAGCCCTAGAATGGGTCAAGTTCAAGTCAAAATGGCTACAAGTGTGTGTTTTAGGTTTTGTATATAAACGACCTTAGAAACTCGATCGGTCGAGTTTTCCTGGATTGCAACTCGACCGATCATCCTTGGTCGATTTTCTGAAGATTGCATCGGTCGAGTTGTGTACTCACAAAACTCGACCGATGCAATCTTCAGAAAATCGACCAAGGATGATCGGTCGAGTTTCAATCTAGGAAAACCCGACCGACCAAGTGCCTATAATCCATTTTCTAATTTGCATTTAAAGTGATTAGCACTTGGTGAAATTTGTCCCAATCATTTTTCTCTTTTAAGTTACAAGTCAGTTCATCATTACAAGTGATTACATAGATGTTCTAAGGTCGTTTACATACAAAACCCAAAACACACACTTGTAGCCATTTTGACTTGAACTTGACCCATTCTAGGGCTTTGGATTTTAGATCATTTTTGGATTTGATGTTTCATTATCTTCTAGTTAATACAAATGCTAAATGTTTGCCTTTTTAATGACATTTTCAGATGGCTGACCATGATGAGCATGATGTCCATGATGAGCATGAAGTCCATGATGAGCATGCTGTCCATGACGAGCATGGCGAGGATACCAATGTAAGTTCTAAAAACATATCCTATATTTCTATAAAATTCATTATCTTCTATTAATGTCATATATCCCATATTTCTATATTGCGCTAATTCAGTGTGTTTATTTTTGTCAAATTTTAGGTTGATGATGCACATGTACCCAATGAAGCACTGGAGCAACTTGATGCGCAACACCAAACACTTAACAAGAAAAGAGGCATCACTCTGTTGAAGAAGTTAATAGTGCTAAGTAGTAGTGGATCCAAATTGGTTGTGGAGTTTGATAATGGAGGAAATGCAATTGGAGTGAACCGCAATAATTTTGTAAACTATCTTGTGTGTGTCACTCGAAGCCATTGTGGTGTTAAGTATGATAATTGGCATAAAGTTTCTCAGGGGAAGAAAGACTTGATATGGAAGGATTTATGCATGAGTTATTATTATTTGCAATTCAATTTTGTAGATTACAAATTATATTATTTGCAATTCTATTTTTGGATACTAGTTAATAAGAATTCTATTTTATAGAATTTGTTTGCATTGGATGAGAAGATGCATCGTAAAAGCGTGATGCAACACGCTGGAAAGATGCTTAGGAACTATAGGACAAATCTCAACAGATTATACATAAAAGATGGTGATAAGAAGAAGAAGTCAGCCCTTGAACAGTGGAACTTCTTGGACAAAGAAGATTGGGACAATTTTGTTGCTTCAAGAAAATCTGAAGAATTCAAGGTATTCATCTATTCAAGATTAACATTTAGTGCTACTAACCAAATCATTAATGTGCATACTAACTAGGCCCTCAGTGACGCGCAAAATACAAGGTGTGCACTGAATGTGCATGACCACACTATGGGTCCAAAGGGCTATGCAAGCGTTCGCCAAAGACTACAGGCGGAGTATGCGGCTACTCAGGAGTCTGCTCCTACTCAGGAGTCTGCCACACCCATGCCTGGCCATGATATCTGGATAGCTGGGAGGTAAAACAAGAAGGGTGAAATAAAGAAGCCCGTAACTGCTGAGGCGGCTGCGAAAATGGTAAAATACAACTCTTAGAGCAATCATTTGAATATTGATTATTTGTGGTGTTAACTTACCAATTTCTGTTGATGGTGATTAGCGGGAGCTGCACGAGCATAGGAAAGAAGGCATGTTCATCCCTCAGGGCACAAGGGATGAATTGACAGTTGCTCTGGGTAACCTAGAGCATCTTGGATGTGCTAGGGGTGCAGGCGCTGGTGTGGGCATCAAAGCATTCTTTGGGCCATCCTAGTGCAAACCCAGAGCGGGACTTTCACAAGAAGAGGTAACCTATTCTTTTTTTAGAATGTTACTGCAAAAGGGAATTGAATAATAAGAAGCTAATGTTTCTTTTATCCATGTATAGGAGAATAAGAGAGTTGAGGATATAGTTGCCAAGAAGGTCAATGATATAGTTGCTGAGAAGGTCAAGGAAGAAATAGTGTGGTGGCAGGCATCTCAGGCTTCCAATCAGCCTATTGCGACCCACTCTTCTCCTGATGCACAGACTGCGAGTAATCCTGGAGACCCATCGCCTAACACGTCTACTGTAAGTATTGTTTATGACATTGTAGCTAGTCTTTTCAAGATGATATGTTTTCAAGATGATATGTATATATGTATAATATTATTTATGTAAATTTGTAGTCATTGAAGCCATGCCGCTTAAGAATGCAAGACTATGTTGTTGCATAGGCACAGGCTTACCCGTCCCTTCCTGGGGCAATGTTTCACAGGACTCCAATGCCACAGGTCTACGTTCGTGTGAGCCCAATACGTGTGTTACCCGATTGGAGGGAAGCTACATTGCCATTTCCCCACCTGGATATTGATACACTTGCTGAGGCAGAAGGCGGGGTGATATTATGGCCCAAAGCAGATGTCGTCTACACAACTAAAATTTTAAGAAAAATTTACATTACTTTAGATTGTTAATGTGTATATATGAGGTCAACTGATCTGAAATTATATATACAGGTTAAAAAGAAGACACCCGGAGCACCTAGGTCACCACCTCCACTTCCTGCATTACCAAGTTGGGTTCCAACTGACCTAAAATACCCGTTAGGTCCTGCTTGTAGGGGAATGGCATGTTGGCTACGGGCACATAATATACATTGCCCTATAATTGTTTCTTTAGAAGTAGATTATGCAGCTCAATCATACGATATCTCTTTATTTATACAAGATATTATTGAGTTGTTTATGTATGATTGGCTGAATACATCAATGATAGAGACATAGATAAGGTGAGATCTTGTTTATACATCCATATACCTTGTGTAAGATCCGGTGATCTGGTTTCTTATATATTAATGCATATGTAATACATGTTTTGCAGCTACTTAGTCGAAGATCAATGCAAACAATTTGCATTTGATCATTTGGGTTTTTTGATTCCATCATTGATTAGTATGGTAGCTAAAGACCCTTATAGTGTTCAATAATATTGTATAGATGCTTTTAGAATTTTCGGACAGCAAAAGAAGACGATAATAATAGCTCCATTCAATGTCAAGTAAGTTTACTTTATTTATAATTTGTACTTAAGAAAATTCCATTTTTATTGTGCATTTTGAGTTATTAATTTTTAACTTCTTTACCTCTAGCGGTAGACATTGGGAGTTACTAGTTATTATCCTCGGGACGTTCACTGTTTATTATCTAGATCCTGCGGGAAGTACATTGAACACTAAAATTGGACACATATTGAGAATGCCATTATTCTGGTGAGAAATATTTCATTTTTATATCCGTTAACATATGTTATTACATTACTATTTAATTATGCAATTTACTGTGTTACATTAACATATAGGGGTTTAGATGCATTCAAAAATGCTGGAGGAAATGTTCCAAGGAGAAAGAACCAACCAATAATTTGGGAGAACGTAAAAGTAAGTTCTCGACTCCAATGTATATATTATTTGTGTGAACTGTGCTTAGTTGTATTTTTTAATATTTTGTATGTTTCAATTTATAGTGCGCTACACAAGACAACAGCTGGGCATGCACATACTATGTGATGCCATTTATGTAGATGATTATCTGACATGCCGCATTGGATATTGATACCATACATGAGGTATTATATATAGTCTCATTAGTTAGTATGAAATATATCAATCTTATTTTTATATTATTACTTATATATATACATCATTCTCTTTGTAGGTGTTTAAAACTAACCACACTATAGGTAAACACTTAAAAAATGTACATGCTCCATATATGATGGAAGCATTAAATGAAATAACAGAAGAATGGGCAAAAGCCATACAAGCAGTGGCGATTGTAAGATATAATTGGGATGCTGATAGCGATGCTGAATGATATTTTGTAAATGAATATTTCTGAATGTTTATACATGTCTAAATGTTTCTACGTGTATTTGAATGTTTCTACATGTGTGAATGTGAGAATTGAATTGATGTCTGAATGTATCTATTTGTGTGAAAAAATATTGGTTGATTTTGCAGGTTTGTGGCCTGTTTGTAGGCTGATATCAATGGATGTTGTAAACCTGCAGTTCAGAAAACTAAACTGTAGGTTCTCATCCTGCTGACCAGCCATAGTAGGCCTACAAACTGATAAGAAAAAAAAATTAAAGTATAGGCGTCGGTTATTTATAAAACACCATCATCAAAGGCCTACAACGTCGGTTATTAGATAAAAACCGACGCCTAATATGACAAACAACCCGACTGTGCAGGAGAGCACAGCCGTGGTGGAAAAGGCGTCTCTTATTCGTATAAAACCGATGCCTATAGTATTAAACATGGCCGTGTAGCGAAGCACGACCGTGTCGTCTGGGAGTATGGCATCAGTTGTTCAATTGTTAACCGACGTAGAAAGTGTCCTAGGTGGTGCCCTTCTTTGTGGCGCGAACCCTATAGACGTCGGTCAACTAAATATAACCAACGCCTATAGATCATATAGGCGTCGGTTAGAAAACCGACGCCGAAGAGTTCGACCTTTAGCGGCGCCCACATAGGCGTCGCTTGAAAACCGTCGCCAAAGGGGGTTAAACAACCGACGCCAAAGGCGTATTCTGTAGTAGTGAAGGAAAAGTTTATAACCTATTTTATCCATATTATCTAGTTTTTGTTGTCATTCTCTATAGTATGTTTGAGTAGTTCCATTCTGGGACATTAGGTCTACCCCATAGACTGTTCTTAGTCGATGTAATTGACTCTTTGTTTCAATGAAAGAGCAATTTCCTTCCCTTTTTTCTTGGATTTATATATTCTTATGGTGTCATTTGACAGTGGATCTCCACAAGAATGAACCCATGATCCCTTAATTGTGATTGTTATATTTTATCCATCTGATCTCATACTTGTTATTAGAAGAATGATTATATTCTTTAGAGGGAACCAGACCTCGGGACCTTACAATAACAAACCCATGATCTTTCGATGTGATCCTCCACTTGTTTGACTAGATTGTTATAGCCCATGGTGACTCGATCACCTGATCCATGTGTTTGAACATCGAATAGGAATCACATGTCTTTGAATTAGATATCATAAAATAACAGGTTGGATGATAGAGCAAGGATCCACAAATGCCTAGATTAATGAGTTTGTGGGAAATTTGGCCCTTGTATGCTTGCTCTCTGAAAGGACACAATCCACATGGGAATTAATAGATTTTTAGAACTTATGAGTTGATTCATTAAGTAAAAGCATGGCAATTGGGGGTGATCCCATGGACTCCTAGTCCTATTTATTATTTAATCTTATTTAGTTTATTTATGCAACTTTGCTTCTGTTTTTAGCTTAATCAAACTCTCAACAAAGGGTACTTTCCTTCTTGTTCTCATGATTGGTTTTGAATTAAAACTATTTTCTTTCGCCATCCCTTGGATGGATACCTTACTAATAGAAGGTTGACTTGATACTTGCAACAAGTTAGCCACCTCTTTATAAGGTTAAACTCTAAGACTTTTCATAGTGATTGGTGTGCAACTAACACATATCAACTGGGCATCATTGTCGAGGACGACACACGTTGCTTTTCAAACCCGGTCCCGTGTATATATAGGATTTCTTTTTTTTATAATTTTCAGTTTGTTTAATAATTTTAATCTCGTTTGATAAGTCCTGAGCTTGATTATAATTTTAAGACTTGTTTAATACTTTTTTAGTCTTATTTTATAATTATTAGTCTTTGTTCCATAATTTCTTTTCTTAGATTTTTATAATTCATTTTTCCTATTGACACCCATTCATGTAATGTATCTCCTCCTTATATCGAGTTTCGATTCCGCAAGTACTACGTTTTAGTTTATTTTTGTAATTTTTAGTCTTATTCAATAATTTCTTAGTTCAACCATGTTTTAGTTCTCTTATAAATTATAGACAACTCCTTATATTGTTTTGGCTGCATAAACTTTAGTTTCTTCTAGTTTAAATATTTTTCCTTTTTATGTAAGATTTCTTTTTGTAATTTTTTTCTTACCAAAAAAAATGTTTTCAAAATAGAACGGTAAACGCATTATGGTTCACAATGTCAAGTGGATATAATGTAAATTACAATCCACAACCATTTAAAGACTATTATGAGGAAAAATGCTACATATATAAAAATTAGGGATTCTATGACCAAGAATGTTATTAGGGTTATGGTGAGGATAACCAACAAGATTTTGGCGGGTATGATCCTTATTATAAAAATCAATATACACCTCAGCCAGACAAGTAGATCAGAGCCCAAGAAAATAGTGGTGGAGAACCATGAAATATTAGAAAACCAACAAGCCTTGTTAGCTACTTTATTGGAGGTCCAATCATAGAGATCCTCAAAGAAATTAGAACAACCTAAGTTATTTTTCCCGATGATGACGATGATGATCCCATGTTTATGTCATTTATGTTGGATTTCAGCAAGGAGTCTCGTTCTTTGTACAATAAGAACATTGGTATTGGGACCAATACTCTAGTGGCTTTATTAATTGTGTATGAAATGTCAGACCAAGAGATTTGTCCTTATTCTAAAGCTTCAACAACTCTTCCTATCGATGACATAAATCTAGGTGATATCAATATGCAATCCCCTTGGGTTGAATCTATCCTACATAATGAACTGCCTCCCTTCCATGATAAATTAGTAAATATTTTGAGAGAAAGGCTTCCTCATCAAAAGCCTTACACTCCACCACAACCAATTTCCTTTTCACATATGGCTAATCTAGATGTGGAGACACCATCAGTTAAAGCAAGTCACATGCCCCCACTAGTTCACTATAAACATGATATTCCCATTTTATTTTCTAATGAGCTCTTGGGAACATCTTGCATAGAAGACTTTGAGCCACGTGCTAAATCAACAAGGAAACCCACGAATCCCACTAACCACAATGTTGATTGCATGATTTTTGAGGAAAATAATATTTAAGATATTGATTTTAATATCATTAGTCAACATCACTTATTCTATGTACAAATGTAGGTAAAATTCAAGCCAGATCCACCACTTGATCTTGCACAGTCAGCACCTCAAGTGCTACCATGTCAGCTCAAACTCTACCTTGAGTCAATCCTTCTCAATCCACATACATTGATAGCACTTCCTACATGATTGAAGGAATATTTGTAGATCTTTCTGGAAGGGTTGTAGGGAAAAAAGTGACATCATTTTTCTCTACCTAAAAGCACCTTTTGGCTTCCATGACCACCCAATCACCGTGTGTACTATGAAGCTCCTCTTTGCAAGGTTCCCGCACTTGTCAATGTTGCATTCAACTGGTCATTCTTTGCTACCAGCTCCCCTTAGTGATCTTCAATTTTTTCTTCCCTCCATTCCATATTTAAGATTTGCTCGAGATGAGAAAACGTTTATGTTCGGGGTGGAGATGGGTGAATGTACTCATTCTACTCACTCTATCTTAAATTTCTTGCAATTTCCTATATGTAATGTAGTTTAGGTCCATACTTTTCAAAAAATTCCCCTAGTTTTGGCCTTAATCTAGTCGGTTAGTCTTTTATCTAGTTGGCCATGAAGATATGAATGATCATCAATATACTCACTTGAATGACGCAACTTCTTTTGTAACATAAATTATAAAATCTATTGTTGATAGAAATTATCCTGTCACCTAGGATCTAAATTAAGATCATTCCTTGGAAAAGAAGGCAAGCCGTAGAGGACTGATAGGATTCCAAAACAATACTTCCTTATATAGAGTTATAGATTAACTTGAAAACTTTCTTGATTTTTCATAGCCCAGAATTAGTTGACACAATGTATAATACTCCTAATGCGCTTAAATTCCAAAAAATGAGTTGCATAAAGAATAGTCTTTTGAACCATTCTTCCGTCACTTTCTTATCTCTTTATATTCAAAACAATAACAAAAAAAATTGATCTTCCAAACTCCAAGTCTAGAGTGGAACACCCTCTTCTCCTCCCTCTTTCACTTCTTCCATACCCCTTGTAAATTTAGTAGGGGCGTACCATAAGAAAAGATGCCAAAACAACACCGTAAAACACATGCGGTCAATGTATCTTTCAACAAAGAAATGAAAAGGTCTCAAGTCAAATAGAGGAGAGACCTCTTCCTTCCATACCTTCTTTTCACTCCATGTTTATGCACTGGGAAATCTACATGGCCTAATCAAACCCTTAAGCCTTGTTCTTGTGCAATGACTAGTAAGAATATGTGGGAGTACCAAATGCAAAGGGAATACAAAGTATGTTATATTGTGGATCTTTAAATGGAACTAAGTTGTGAAATAATCTTTTAATAGGGGATATTAAAATTGTTTTCTGAGAATCTAGGAAGTTAAGGTTTCTTGATCATATAAGGTGGAAAGACTCTAGTGGTGTTATGTAAGTGAGGATGATGGGAAGAATGTATTATGGGGTAGTGTTTTAAATTCAATGTTGCTCAAGGACAAGTAAAGTTTCAAGTTTGAGGTATTTTGATAGGTGCAAACTAGTCACCTTTGTTTGCATATTTTAGTCTTTATTTGAAAACAATTTTTTGGCCATTGAATAGTTTTAGCATTAATTTGTCAAGTTTAACTTTTATCCCTTCTCTTTGTAGTTTTAACTAGTTTTAGCTGACCTTTGTAGGGAAATGATAAAATCTACATAGATCAATCTCAAGAGCTGCCGAGTTTGGATTCAAATTGCCCAGTTCAGGCCCAAACTTAGACAAATCACCACCAACAACAACAATTCTAGGGTTTCATCAAACTGACTCACGACAATAATTTAGTCAATTGGTCAAGAAAGGTAATTTGACAAAATCTCTCTATTTTTGGACAAGTAGTTAAAGCCCCAAAAGGCCAAGAGTCGAATGCTTCAAATCTACCTAGATCCATTCTCACAAACTACCCAATTCAAATATGAATGGCCCGACTCAAATATGAACCTCTCATTCTAGATATGAACTACTAGTTCGAACATGAATAGACCATTTTGTGCCTAGATCTAGTCAAAACTCAAATTAAGAAGGCCATTATCATAGTAAAACCTTAGTTAAAGTGGATCGAACGACCACCATCACCACAAGACCTCATTTGTAGGGTTTTCTCCCCTCCTTTCTACCTATAAAAGGAGGAGGATTCTAAGGCAAATGGCATGAATTGTTTTATCCTTTGTTATCTAGTTTTTGTTGTCATTACCTACACTATGTACGAGTAGTTCCTTTCTAGGGAATGGGAAATAGACCCATATCCCATTATTATTTGATGTAATTGACTCCTTGTTTTAATAAAAATATGATTTCCTTTGGGTTCTGATTTGGTCATTGGATGAATTAATATATTCTTTTAGGGGTGATGTGTCAGCAGATCTCCAAAGACTGAACCCATAATCCCTTATTTTTTATTATTATCTTTTTATCCATCTGATCTTGTATTTGTTTTCGGTAGAGTGATTATATTATTGTGCGGGTGTTGAGATCTTAGGCCCTTACAAGAAGGAAACCATGATCTTTTGACATGATCATCTGATTTAAATTATGATCCTTCTACCCGTTAGACTGGATTGTTGTAACCCATGGTGACACGATCACTTAATCCATGGGTCTGAATGTCGGATAGGAATCACATGTCTCTGCATGAGATCTCATATAGTAACAAGTTGGACTATTAGGTGAGGATCTTCAAATATTAGTATGAATTTTTTTGTGAGAATTCTTGCCCTTGTATGATTGTGCTCCGAAGGACACATGCACTTGGTCCACATTTGTTTACTAAAACCTAGGAGCAGATTCATTGAGTAAAAACATGGATATTGGTGGTCATCCCCCATAACCCCAATCATGTTTATCATTTGATCTTAATGAGTTTGTTTTTCAACTTTTTCTTCTATTCTTAGCATAATCAATCTCTCAACAAACCGGATTTTGATTCTTCTTCACGTGATTGGTTTTGAATTGCAACCATTTTCTTTCACCGTCCCTTGGATTGCTTACTACCAGAAGGTTGACTCGTTATTTGCAACAAGTTTATCCCCTCTTTAGAAGGTTAAACTCTAGGACTTCTCCAAGTGATTGGTGAACAAACAACCCAGTTCAGATGCAAATCTCCCTATTCAGATACGAATCTCCTGGTTGGCACCTAGTCTTAGTCAAAACACCCCCGCCAACAACTATCCTAGGGTTTTATCAAACAGACTCATGACATTAATATACTCAATTGGTTAAGGAAGGAAATTGATAACCTCCTATTTTAGTAGTTCATCTTAGTCTTTTTCTTTAGTTTTCCATACTCTTTCTACATTTATATTGTACTTAAACCTAATTTTACCCCTTTTTTGTAAATACATCATCAAACTAACTTTTCCTTTTATAATTGCAGAAAAAGCACAAAAAAATAACAAAAGAACAAACCAGCCCAAGGGTCGAGTAGATCCAAACGGTCCCAAGACCGCATGGAGTTCAAACGGTCCCGAGACCGCATGAAGCCAAACGGTCCCAAGACCGCATGGAGTTCAAACGGTCCCGAGACCGCATGAAGCCAAACGGTCCCAAGACCGCATGGAGTTCAAACGGTCCCGAGACCGCATGAAGCCAAACCGTCCCAAGACCGCATGGAGTTCAAACGGTCCCGAGACCGCATGAAGCCAAACGGTCCCAAGACCGCATAGAGTTCAAACGGTCCCGAGACCGCATGAAGCCAAACGGTCCCAAGACCGCATGGAGTTCAAACGGTCCCGAGACCGCATGAAGCCAAACGGTCCCAAAACCGCATGAAGCTCAAACGGTCTCAAGACCGTTTGACGCCAAACGGTCCCAAGACCGTTTGACGCCAAACGATCTCAAGACCGTTTGACGCCAAACGGTCCCAAGACCGTTTGAGCCCAAACGGTCTCCAAACCGTTTGGATCTCACTCAAAGCCTATAAATAAGACCTCAGGGCCGTTCATGAGGGGAGTCCAGACGTCCAGAGGCTGTCTCTCCACTACCAGAACAACTCCATCCATCACTCGAGGCTGCCGGTCTGAGACTCACGTCCATTGCAAGCTACTTTCTCTCTCATCAACAAGGAAGGTGAGAGGAGAAGATCCGTCATCAAGCAAGCTACAAGGAGTGGAGATCGTTGCTCTCTCCACCAAGGGTTCAACCTTCTCTCCTCAGTGGAGATGATGTTCTTTCTACCTCTTCTTGCCTCCTTCTTTGTTGCTCCCTCTATGAGGAGGGAGTAGTTCCACCGACTGGGGCGCGGGGACTAGCCCCGCTGCCCATGTTTTGTATTTTGTACTGAAAAAAGGATGTTATCATTTCGTTTTAATACTAAATCGTTTCACACATGCTTGAATGATGGCCACGTTCTTGTATGCATTTATTGTCTTTCGTTGTGGTTTGTCTACGACCGCTATCGAGGCTTGAATACCGGTTTAGTGTTGGTTTCTGGTGTGTGTATCCACCACGCATCCGTTTCGGTGTCTAGAAGTGTATCTCAAAGAGTGGAGTAAACTCACTATCATCTGGCACACTCCCATCTGTATGGAAGAGACCTTTGGTAAGTCGAGGAACACACTTTGCGAGGGGAATGATGTAAAGCATGTGACCATTTGTTCGGGAATGGCTGGCGTTGCATCATTCCCGCACTTCTCGTAGCTAGGTTATCCGAATAGGAGACTAGGCCTACAAGGACGCTATTCGATTTGGTAATTATCGCTCGCTTGTTAGTTTTAGATGCACGTTTCTTGAGGTTGAGTAAGATTCTCTCTTCGGAGACTACATCCTTCAGTGACGCGTAGTGATGTACCGCATGAGAGTTACTTAACCCTTGGAGGATGAGATGCATTGCCCTTTTCTTATATGGGCATTGGTCTTGTGGAACATCGAAGGGTGCAATGCATCGCTCTTGTCTTATGTGGGCATAGGTCTTGTGGAACACCCTTGGATGTAACGCATCGCTCTTGTCTTATAAGGCATCGGTCTTGTGGAAACATCCATGAATCTAGCTTATAAGTCTTGCTTAGTACATATACAATGCATGTGTAGCGGTGGTAAATACCTGCTTAACCCCAGTGATTCATCATCATTTGTTAACTCTTAAGATTTACTTGCTTTATTTACTTTCTTGCTTTACTTTCTTTGTACTTAGTTTAAAACAACCAAATCAAACTATCGATCTAAATATCAATCTTTAAGTTGTTAAGTAAAGACTAAACGTTTTCCATCTTGACTTGGTGAAGACTGTTGTCCCGAGGATTCGACCCTTAACTATACTACGATAAGACTTCCACATGTCTTAGCACATGTGGGTGGAGTTCTTACCATAGTACTAGCAAGGCTAAACTTAGAGACTCATCATCTCTAGGATTTTTAGTGGTGTTGCATAAAACAAAAAAAACTCCATCAAAAATTGGCGCCGTTGCCGGGGACAACGGAACTTTTTAGTTTTTACTTACCAATTTCTTGGTTGATTAGGATTTTACATTTTTTTTTTTAATAACCAATCCAATATTTCTTGATCTTTTTCATTTCCTTCCATTTTTCCTAACTTGAGATTTTCCTTCTACTCAGGTAGAAAACGTGTATGCAACCCCCGCATAACATCGGATTCTCCCCTGAACCAGAATACGATTCTGAGGTAGAAAGAAGTTTTCACCGAAGGAATAGACTTAACCGCCAAAGAGCCAGACAGATGGCCGAAGAGCAACACCTTATTGCCGAAAGAGTCAACGCCGCCATAGCAGCACAACGAGCACAACTCATTGCTGACACTCGTGCTCAGGTGCAAGCTGAGATCCGAGCTGAGGAACAAGCCCGCATCCAAGTAGAGCAGGCTGCTGCTCAACTTGCGTTAAGAAACAAGCAACTTCGGGACTATGCAGTCCCAAAGAATTATCAAGATGATCATCCTGTCCGACCACCGATTATCAACATACCACACTTTGAAATTCGGACGCAATGGATCCAGATCATGCAAGGCATCTCTTTCTCTGGAGCACACGGAGATGATTGCATGGATCACCTCAAGAGGTTCAAGTCACTCTGCCGACTTGTACCCCAGGCAGGCATTGCTATGGAAGCAATCATGTTACACCTTTTCCACTTCACCCTATCTGGAAGAGCACTAAGCTGGTACAACGCCTTGGATAGACACCCTATCATCACTACCTGGACTCCCTTAGAAGAGAAGTTTCTTGAGAAGTTCTTCCCACCTTCCCTAACCTATGAGATCAGGGGACAGATTAATCACTTTTCCCAATTACCTGGAGAAACACTTTCTGAAGCTTGGGAAAGATTCAAAGAACTCCTGAGAAAGTGTCCTCACCATGGCATTTCTCAAAATCAACTAATAGAAACATTCTACAGAGGAGTAAGTGATGATATCAAGCAATTCCTAGATTCCTCATCTGGAGGAAACTTTATGAGAAAGAACTACGAAGACGCCTGGAATATAGTTACGTTGGGGGCCGAGAACCAATCCAATTGGGGAAGGTCATCTAACCAACCCAAAGGCGTTCTCAAGGTTTACAAAGCGGAAGAATCTATGGAACTCAAAGCCATTGCTGAGGCTTTGAAGACTATTGCTAGCAAGCAACAAGCCCTCGAAACTTCTTTCGGGGAATATGATAAGAAGAAAAGCTCCCAGGTTCAACAAGTTAAGGCAGCTACTGGAACTTGTGAAGCCTGTCATGCATCCGATCATCCCACATTATCATGTGGATTGTTGTACAATGTCATGATGGATTTACAACCACCTATGCCGCAATATGAACCCATCATCGAGCATCCCGAAGACCAAATGCCAGAGCAAGTCAACTCCATACATTCAATACCTGGCAAAATGTATTACAACCCAGATAAACCAAGGAACCATCCTGGTTTCCAATACGGGAATCCTGCAGGGACTGCCAACCCACAGCAGCAGGCACAAGGTGGATCTTTCAACAGACAACCACCGGGACTCCAGAATAACTTCAGTCAAGGGAATTACAGACAAGGTTTTCAAAGACCTACCTATCCCAGGAATCCGTCTTACCAATACACCCATTCGGGACTGCACCCTCAGTTGCAACAACCCCAGCTGCAGCAGCCACAGCAACCCCAGTTGCAGCAGCCCCTGCAGCCACAGTTAACTGCACCTTTACAACAACCAGGACAGCAAGTTACTCAGTATCAACAAAGGGGTGCTCCTCCCCAATCATCTGATGAGATATCCTTGATTAGACAAATGCTTCAATCGCAACAAACCATGCTTACAAATCAACAAGCTCAGCAAAAATCCGTAGAAGCTCAACTGGCACAGATTGCCGCTCAATTGAAACCTCAAGCCGACACTTTTGCTGGGCAACCAGAGGCAAACCCCCGTCATAACCCTGAACAGTCAGCATAGCCGGAGCAATAATCTTGTCGAGCCAGCGACGTAAAACCAAGGCGCTTCTTGGGAGGCAACCCAAGACCTGAACATCAATTTCTCTATTTTCTAGTTTTATTCTCTCTTAATTTTGTTTTGCTTTCTTCAAGTTCTTTTATTACTAAATCTAAAAATACAAAAAAAATCTACATAATAAAAACTACAAAAACAATATATAAAACAAACAACATAAAAATCCATAAACCAAAATACAAAAAAAATATACAAATATATACATACTCAAAAACATAAAAATATATAACCCCTTTTGTTACCTCCAAACGGTCTTAAGCCCGTTTGGGACCGAACGGTCTCGAAACCGTTTGGGACTAAACGGTCTCGAAACCGTTTGGGACCAAACGGTCCTCAAACCGTTTGGGACCAAATGGTCTCGAAACCGTTTGGGACCAAACGGTCCTCAAACCGTTTGGGACCAAACGGTCCTCAAACCGTTTGGGACCAAACGGTCTCGAAACCGTTTGGGACCAAACGGTCCTCAAACCGTTTGGGACCAAACGGTCCTCAAACCGTTTGGGACCAAGCGGTCTTCAAAACCGTTTGGAATACGAAAGACCACCAACCAATCACTATATATATACACCATCCCTACTCCATCTTTCTCTCTTCGAATCTTCGAATTCTCCAGAGCGTTCGTGCGAAGAGTCTTCTTCCTGCTACTGTTGCATTCGCCCTAGCCGCTCACCCGTTCGTTCGACCTTCTTCCGCAAGGTAGTCCGGCGACTCCAAACACGCCGCTCACGCCGACGTTTCCTACACCGCCATCGCAGCCGTCATCGAACGAAGTTCTCCGACTCCTCTGTCGCCTTCGTCACCGCGCCATTGTGTCGCCACCACCACTGAACCTGTCGCCGTCTCCTCGACCATCGCGCAACGTCTCTTTTTCCGCTACCACCGTCGCTGGCGAAAGAAACTCCGATTCTTCCACCGCTTCCATCGCCGTCCCCGTTTTTCCTATCGTCTTCGTCATCGTCGAGGTCGCTGGCGCTCTCACCTTCGCGCCGTTTCGCCTTCCCCTGCGCCGGCAACCTGCGACTCTTCGTTTTCCAAACGGTTTTCCTAACGATCCCGAAACCGTTTGGGACCAAACGGTCTTGAAACCGTTTGAGACCAAACGGTCTTGAAACCGTTTGAGACCAAACGGTCTTGAAACCGTTTGAGACCAAACGATCTTCAAACCGTTTGAGACCAAACGGTCTTGAAACCGTTTGAGACCAAACGGTCTTGAAACCGTTTGAAACCAAACGGTCTTGAAACCGTTTGAAACCAAACGGTCTTGAAACCGTTTGGAATCTAACGGTCCTGAAACCGTTTGGGACCAAACAGTCTTGAAACCGTTTGAGACCAAACGGTCTTGAAACCGTTTGTGACCAAACGGTCTTGAAACTGTTTGAGACCAAACGATCTTCAAACCGTTTGAGACCAAACGGTCTTGAAACCGTTTGAGACCAAACGGTCTTCAAACCGTTTGAGACCAAACGGTCTTGACACCGTTTGAGACCAAACGGTCTTGAAACCGTTTGAAACCAAACGGTCTTGAAACCGTTTGGAACCTAACGGTCCTGAAACCGTTTGGGACCAAACGGCCCTCAAACCGTTTGGAACCAAACGGTCTTGAAACCGTTTGGAACCAAACGGTCTTGAAACCGTTTGGAACCAAACGGTCTTGAACCCGTTTGAGACCAAACGGCCTTGAAATCGTTTGGAACCAAACGGTCTTGAAACCATTTGAGACCAAACGGTCTTGAAACCGTTTGGGACCAAACGGTCCTCAAACCGTTTGGAATCAAACGGTCCTGAAACTAAGAAGCTTCTAAATTGTTTCTTAATCTAAATTGTTTCAATCCTCTTTTCTAACTAAGAAACTTGTATCTTTTTCAGAAATGGCATCAAACAAGACTTCCGGATCTGCCCCTGCTCTGACAAGGGAGCAGATGATAGAGGAGCGAGAAAAACTCGTGCAAATCAGGGACACCTACAACACCACTGGAGTTGTCCCTCCAAAAATCAAGATCATCGACGTCCTATGCGAAATAACCCGCCTTACCCAATGCCTGGGTGAGGCTCCTGAAGAAGAGATTGAGCATGTCTCTTCGGACGACGATGAAGGTTCGGATTACATACCGAACCCCGATGAGGACTCCTCTGCCCAAGAGACAGAGGGGAAACGCAAGGATGCAAAGGCTGCATCTGGGCAGCCTCCAAAAAGGGCAAGAAAACAGGTCCACCCTTCATCCGCCATGGACCAACCCTTCGCCAAACCATCCACTTACGCTGCTACCACCATCACCTCTGCAGCTACTATCCCTACCACCTTCATTCCCATTACTGCTCCAATTCCACCACCTCAAAACCTATACATACAACCTTCCATCTCCATTGACAAAACCCTCAAACCGACTAAGTATGTTTGCTCCAGCATACTAGTCAAAATGGGAATTCAAGATCGCATCTTCAGCGTACTACAGAAAGCCAACCTCGCCAGGTTGTGCTCATTACCTGAAGTGTCATACTTTGAACCTACGGCGGAATTCTTCTCCTTTCTGAGAAAGGAACCCGTTGACATCGCTGATAGGTCACGGGATGGGGGTGACAGAAGAATTGTCACCCAGATCTTTGGTAGCGATGTCGTCTTGACAGAAAATATGCTGAATTCTATGTTCATCGACGACACGGAGCTGCTACAAAAGGCCAAGCTAGTGGGAACCGATCACCCAGAATTCAACCGCCATACATTCTGGAAAAGCTTAACCGGACTTCCCACCTACGACGCAAAAACCTGTAAAGCGTCCAACATACATTCCGGATTTGTGCGCACTTTGCACAAAATCCTATCTGGCGCGCTTTTTCCAAGATCGGAAGGAGGAAACGTCACAATATCTGACCTCTTTGTCATCTGGTCTATCCTCAACGACAAGCCAGTAAACATTGGACGATTGATGGTCCAGAAATTTTCTGCTGCCCTAATAGGGAAAGAGATCTGCTTGGGGGGCCATGTCACTTCCATAATAAAATTCCTTAAGATGGACAGGCTACTACCCCAATGCACGCTAATCAAGGGCGACATCCTTACGAACGAGCAATCTCTGAAAAACTCGTTCATAATCAAAGAAAAGGATGGGAAAATACACTACGTATTCTGCCCGATGGTTAAATCTTCAAGAACCCTCCTTCCGCTACCAGAGCTAGCACACTATGACATGACACAGCTCCTATTTTCTGACGACGAGCTTACTAAGTTGCTAGCTTCGGTTAAACCCTCCGAGAAAGAAAAAACTGCGGGTCCAACCGAGATGAGTATTACAGCCCCGACAGCACGACTTACAAAAATCCCTATCAAACGGCTCTCTAGAAGGTTGTTACAGGCCAAGCAGCTGTCGGAGACGCCAACATCCCGCCCCAACCCGGAGGATGAGCATTTCAACGATGAAATTCTCACAACATCCTCCCTTGACTCTTTCATCCAGAGTCTAAACGAGCAGCTCTCCACTGCTCCCACCACCGCCTTCCCCTCCACCTCCACGCCAGCATTCACATCCACCTTTCCACCCTCCCTAACATCGGGCTTCCCCTTCCCCACCTCCATGCCTGATTTCACCACCTTTGCCTCCGCATCCACATCAGCATTCACATCCACTTTTTCACCCACCCCAACATCGGGCTTACCTTTCTTCACCTCCATGCCCGACTTCACCATCTCTCCATTACCATCCACAATCCCCACCCCTTCATCATCAACTCCACCACTCTTCACATCCGCCACCACCCCGACACCGCTGGTGACCTCATCAACAGTCACTACGCAGTTCGGGCCTTCATCAGTGTCTTTTCCGCAAGACACTACCACCATCCCACATAGGCCCCAGCCACATCACCCTTCCGCCTCTGGGGCCCCCTTTACTAACATCGGTGAGGAATTCGGCCGTCAATTTGACGCTGTCCGACACCTCCTCACCGATCCTTCTAACTTATTACATTCTTTTTTTTCTTGTGTATAGGATTTAACTAAACAGGTAACCAGGATCGACAATCAGCATCAAGCTCTTCCTGTCGTCCTACAAGGTATTCAGCAACGACAGGATGAAGTGGCTAGGCAAGTTGAACATATCAACAACCACACCAACAACCTGCCGGACCTGATCCTTGAGGCAACACGTCAGCAAGAAGCTACGACGAGAAAAGTCGATGAGATCTCGACCCAGACTCACCCTCTGCAAGAGAATCTCCACAACCTTGAGCAAAACCAAGACAAGCTAAGCTCGCGCCTGGCTACCATCGACGAAACAATTACGCAGCTCCACCATCATCAAGAGGAGGCTACCATCAATGAAATACAACAACTACGTGCCCAAGTCACAGATCTGACTGCACGCCTCCTCTCCGCCGAGGACAGATATACAGATCTCAAAGAAGCCCACGACGCATTACTCGAAAAACACGAGCATCTGCAGGTGGCTTTCGATGAGCTACATGCCACTCACCGGCGGTGTAAAAAGCCGTCTAATAAGAAGAAAACAGTCGAAGCTGCGGCTGACAACGACAATGATGATGAAGAAGAAGAAAACTCCGATTCATCTGCTGACTCTAATAAAGACACACCTCCAGGAGACAAGCACGATGATGGCGAAGATCCAGGGAATGCTGCAGGACCCTCCCATAAAGGGTCCGATAAAGGTCACCAGGAAAGTGACTATCACCCCAAGTCCCCACAGCACGATAACGTC
This sequence comes from Alisma plantago-aquatica, assembly GCA_963693085.1. Classification (NCBI taxonomy): domain Eukaryota; kingdom Viridiplantae; phylum Streptophyta; class Magnoliopsida; order Alismatales; family Alismataceae; genus Alisma; species Alisma plantago-aquatica. The sequence goes on along the minus strand of OY856409.1, from coordinate 85,562,011 downwards.
AACATTTCTTATGGGGACCAATTCTTTGATTACTCCGCTATGGGGTCAATGGGAGAAGCCGCCAAAGATGCAGCATTCGCTGAGCTCCAACAGTGCATAAAAGGAGCCAGCGCTACCTCGCCGAATACTCCTCTTCCCTATTCAACACCTTCTCCCCCTCACCTGGACGACGCGGACCGAGTGAGTCTAGATACAGACGAAGATCTTGACTCCGCCTCCGACCAGGATGACAATATCAAAGGCCATGAAGAAGCCTTCGAACAACACACCTCCCCTCCACCACAAAACCTCCCCCCGCCCCCCCCCCCCTCTTCCACAAAAAATGCATGATCTTGACAGGACAGCCATCTCTACTTTAGATGCTCAGGACATTTTCATCCTAAACACTATAGTAGACGATGCAAAAGCGGGGGATGATACAATTTACATTAATACAAAAACCAGGCGTGCGTTGACACGCGAAGATTTCCGTTGCATCCTCCGACCCCGGTCTACGATGCCACTGTCAATTTTTCGTGTCCTCCTCGCCAACTGTATAGAAATATATAAAAGTAAAAAACGGATACAACCAGCCTTCAACGCCTCACCTGCACTGTCTCTTGGCCTTTTACACAAAAGCCTGCAGGTGAGGTCGATTGAGCGGCTACGTGTCGGATTAGCACGTCGGGCACGCTATATCACGCTGCCTTTCCAAGTCTCGGGACACTGGCTCTTTATGATAGTGGACACCGCGGCAAGGGACGCCAAAGTCTACAACTTCAATACCGCCGAGCTACCATCCGGCATAATTAACTTTATCGGAGATGCAGCAGGTGAAGCTCGGTGTATACCCTTCCGGCTGCTTAAAGTAATCTGGGCTGTACGCCCTTCTCTTCGCCAAGACTGGAGCCAACCATGGTTTAGAATCATTAACCCTCCAGTTCAAGACACCACGGGATCCGGGGACAGCGCCTTCTATACCATCAGACATATTCAAGCGCTTAACCAGGAAATCCCATTCACAGACTTGGTAGCTGAAGACTTCCATTCGCTAAGAGGACGCTACGCCATGGAACTCATCTGTGACAGAAGATTTTTCAACGATCCAACTATGTCACCAGATGATGTTCCACGGTATCTTTACTCAGCTGTGCAACGTCGACAGCGGCGACCTTTCCGCCAAGTTCTGGAAGAGTCAGAACAAAACAAGTTGCCCAAAGAAGACACCAGCAAGAAAGACCCCGCGTACACAACTACACCAACTTTTCCTGATTTCGATCGCGATTCTTGCAAGGGTCTAAACGACCTTGAAATACGCATAATCATGGCAAAACTCTCCGCAGAAAAAGACGACATCGTATTCATGTCTCAAGACATTATCGTAATGGCTGATTCTTTGCGAGAGACTTTACAAGATAAGGGGCAACTTTCTTGCAGCCTCATGGCCGCTTACCAATCTCAGATTGGCCAACACAATCCCGATACATATATGGCGTCCCCGTACATGAAAGACGATCTGCTCAAACTGAAAAACTTCGGAACAATAGAAGCATTGATTGCATATCTTCAACATACAACGCCGAAGTTCATCATGCTACCGATCCTACATCAAGAGCACTGGCTCCTTCTGGCAACCAATCTCCACACCGGAACCACTACAATATACAACAGTTCCGACAGCCAGTTCAATGCCCGACAACGACAATACGTCGTAACGCCCAAGACGCCGACAGAAGAAATGGCAAAGGAGTGTGCTATGAAATTAATCGAACTTCTGAGTCAGCACACTAGGGCATACAACACTGAGCACTTCAGCCGCCCCGCCTTCTGCCATAAATGCCCCCAGCAAATACGACAATCCAACGACTGCGGCTTCCACGTCCTCTACTGGATGTACACTATAATCGTTCTCCAAAGACCAGTGGAGGAAATGACGGACGTGGATTACCACGCATTACATGGGCAGTTCACATCTACACTACTGCGTTCTCCAGGGGCAACCGACAATCTACCTTAACATGCAACCCTTGTTCTAATGTTTTCTCAACCTATCACTTTGCCACTCTGGGGACAGAGTGTGTGATAAGTTAGGGGGGGGATACATTAGACAAGGGCTAGGTATCAACTTCTATACTCCCTTCTTTTTCTCTAAACACTTTCCATACATTTCTTTTGTTTTACAAATTCTTTTTATTCTTTCAAGATTCTTTTTACAAATTCTTTTTAATCACCTCAACTAACTCTAGAATCATGTTAGTCTCTACAAGTATTTAGCACTTAGACATCAAATGGCGATTTATCGACCCCCATCCACTATGGACCCTATATTTTTGCTCCAATTCTTTATCTGACTCTCCATAGGTCAAAATCAGGGCAGAAATAAGCCGAGATCTCAAGGATGAGAGGGAAATCAGGCAACTTCCAAGTCAAAAAGCTCTGCAAGTGGACCACAAACCAAATAAGTGCATGCTGAAAAACTTTAAGAACAACTTTCCTCTCTTCAAAATAAAAGAGGCTTGGCCGCCCAAAATAAATCCTCATCCCAAAACCCAAGCCTGTGAGTTTTTGAATAAAAGCCAGAGAGACGAATAAAATCATGAGAGTTGTGCCACGAATAAGGACCTATATAAAGAACTGATAAAGGGCTCACCCGGCCGGCACATTCCGCTGCCCTCACAAAGGCAGATGCGTCGCGTCCGGTAGTGAAACCCTAAAAGTTCCAAGTATATGAAAAGGCTAATAAAGGACTTGCCCGGCCGGTACATTCAGCTGCCCTCATAAAGGCAGATGTGTCGTGTCCGGTAGTGAGATCCTAAAAAGCATAGACAGCCCCTCCCCCACTCGAAGGGGAGTTACACTTCAAAGCCTTTAGCCAACCCTCATACCCTCTCTAGCTTCCAATAGGTTTCCAGAGAGGTATAAAGTTGATTAGAGTCAACAGCATGCACAAAATAAATGTGGTCCCAAGGCAAACTTTGAGATACGGAAAAACCTGAAATCCAAGCAACTCTCGAAATCCAAAAGGATCAAGGCATGCAATAAGCCTAGATACGACCCCTGGGGAACTCAGGTCAAGAATTGGAGCAAGAGTATGGAAATTTTAATTAAGATCGCCGCGCCATTTCATGTCTCAGCTCTATCTAACTTGAGGACAAGCTAGACTCTAAGTTAGGGGGGGTGATAACCTCCTATTTTAGTAGTTCATCTTAGTCTTTTTCTTTAGTTTTCCATACTCTTTCTACATTTATATTGTACTTAAACCTAATTTTACCCCTTTTTTGTAAATACATCATCAAACTAACTTTTCCTTTTATAATTGCAGAAAAAGCACAAAAAAATAACAAAAGAACAAACCAGCCCAAGGGTCGAGTAGATCCAAACGGTCCCAAGACCGCATGGAGTTCAAACGGTCCCGAGACCGCATGAAGCCAAACGGTCCCAAGACCGCATGGAGTTCAAACGGTCCCGAGACCGCATGAAGCCAAACGGTCCCAAGACCGCATGGAGTTCAAACGGTCCCGAGACCGCATGAAGCCAAACGGTCCCAAGACCGCATGGAGTTCAAACGGTCCTGAGACCGCATGAAGCCAAACGGTCCCAAGACCGCATGGAGTTCAAACGGTCCCGAGACCGCATGAAGCCAAACGGTCCCAAGACCGCATAGAGTTCAAACGGTCCCGAGACCGCATGAAGCCAAACGGTCCCAAGACCGCATGGAGTTCAAACGGTCCCGAGACCGCATGAAGCCAAACGGTCCCAAGACCGCATCAAGCTCAAACGGTCTCAAGACCGTTTGACGCCAAACGGTCCCAAGACCGTTTGACGCCAAACGATCTCAAGACCGTTTGACGCCAAACGGTCCCAAGACCGTTTGAGCCCAAACGGTCTCCAAACCGTTTGGATCTCACTCAAAGCCTATAAATAAGACCTCAGGGCCGTTCATGAGGGGAGTCCAGACGTCCAGAGGCTGTCTCTCCACTACCAGAACAACTCCATCCATCACTCGAGGCTGCCGGTCTGAGACTCACATCCATTACAAGCTACTTTCTCTCTCATCAACAAGGAAGGTGAGAGGAGAAGATCCGTCATCAAGCAAGCTACAAGGAGTGGAGATCGTTGCTCTCTCCACCAAGGGTTCAACCTTCTCTCCTCAGTGGAGATGATGTTCTTTCTACCTCTTCTTGCCTCCTTCTTTGTTGCTCCCTCTATGAGGAGCGAGTAGTTCCACCCACTGGGGCGCGGGGACTAGCCCCGCTGCCCATGTTTTTTATTTTGTACTGAAAAAAGGATGTTATCATTTCGTTTTAATACTAAATCGTTTCACACATGCTTGAATGATGGCCACGTTCTTGTATGCATTTATTGTCTTTCGTTGTGGTTTGTCTACGACCGCTATCGAGGCTTGAATACCGGTTTAGTGTTGGTTTCTGGTGTGTGTATCCACCACGCATCCGTTTCGGTGTCTAGAAGTGTATCTCAAAGAGTGGAGTAAACTCACTATCATCTGGCACACTCCCATCTGTATGGAAGAGACCTTTGGTAAGTCGAGGAACACACTTTGCGAGGGGAATGATGTAAAGCATGTGACCATTTGTTCGGGAATGGCTGGCGTTGCATCATTCCCGCACTTCTCGTAGCTAGGTTATCCGAATAGGAGACTAGGCCTACAAGGACGCTATTCGATTTGGTAATTATCGCTCGCTTGTTAGTTTTAGATGCACGTTTCTTGAGGTTGAGTAAGATTCTCTCTTCGGAGACTACATCCTTCAGTGACGCGTAGTGATGTACCGCATGAGAGTTACTTAACCCTTGGAGGATGAGATGCATTGCCCTTTTCTTATATGGGCATTGGTCTTGTGGAACATCTAAGGGTGCAATGCATCGCTCTTGTCTTATGTGGGCATCGGTCTTGTGGAACACCCTTGGATGTAACACATCGCTCTTGTCTTATAAGGCATCGGTCTTGTGGAAACATCCATGCATCTAGCTTATAAGTCTTGCTTAGTACATATACAATGCATGTGTAGCGGTGGTAAATACCTGCTTAACCCCAGTGATTCATCATCATTTGTTAACTCTTAAGATTTACTTGCTTTATTTACTTTCTTGCTTTACTTTCTTTGTACTTAGTTTAAAACAACCAAATCAAACTATCGATCTAAATATCAATCTTTAAGTTGTTAAGTAAAGACTAAACGTTTTCCATCTTGACTTCGTCAAGACCGTTGTCCCGAGGATTCGACCCTTAACTATACTACGATAAGACTTCCACATGTCTTAGCACATGTGGGTGGAGTTCTTACCATAGTACTAGCAAGGCTAAACTTAGAGACTCATCATCTCTAGGATTTTTAGTGGTGTTGCATAAAACAAAAAAAACTCCATCAGAAATTCGACAAAATCTCTCTATTTTTGGGAAAGTAATTAAAGCCCCAAAATACCAATAGTCAGAGGCTTCAAATCTACCCAAATCCAGTCTCATGAACTTCCCAGTTCATATACAAACTACCAATTTTAGATATGATCCACCTATTTCAGATATGAACCACCTGATTCAAACACAAATCCATCATTTCGTGCCCATATCCAGTCAAAAGTCAATTTAAGAAGGACATTATTGTAATGAAACCTTAGTTAAAGTGGATCCTGCGGCCGCCACCACCACAAGGCCTCATTTCTAGGATTTCCCCCCTCCTTTATCCCTATAAAAGGAGGTGGCTCCCAGGAAAATGGAATCATTTGTGTTATCCTTTGTTATCTAGTTTTTGTTGTTGTTCTCTAATTTATGTCTAAGTAGTTTCTTTCTGGGTCATGGATTCTAGCCCCATAGCCCATTATTATTTAATGTTTTCGACTATTTGTTTCAATAAAACAATATTTTCCTTCCATTTCTACTTTGATCATTAGATGAATTGATATATTCACGTGGGGTGATGTTACTGCAGATCTACATGAGAATGAACCCATAATCCCTTAATTGTGATTGCTATATTTTTATCCATATGACCTCCTAATCATCTCTGGTAGAATGATTATATTCTTGTTAGGGTGTTGAGATCTTAGGTGCTTACAAGAATGGACCCATGATATTTTGATGTGATCACCTAATTTAGATTGTGATCCTTCTACCTATTTGACTTGATTGTTAATACTCACGGTGACGCAATCACTTGATCCATGGGTTCGAACGTCAGAGAGGAATCACATGCCTCTAGATGAGATCTCAAAAAGTAACCAGTTTGACTGTTGGGTGAGGATCCAAAAATTATGGCATCAAAGAGTTTGTGCAAGTTCGACCCTTGTATGACTATGCTCCAAAAGGACACAATCCACATTGCCTGATTTGATTATTGAAACTTTGGGGTTGATTCATTGAGTAACAGAATGGCTATTGTTGGTGATCGCCCGAACCCCCTGATTTATCATTTGATCTTAATTAGTTTACTTATGTGATTTTGCTTCTATTCTAAGAATAATCAAACTCTCAACAAACCAAATTTTCCTTCTTATTCTCAGGATTTATTTTGAATTACAACCATTCTCTTTGTTTGTCCCTTGGATTGATACCTTACTAGTAGAAGGTTGACTCGTTACTTGAAACAAGTTTACCCCCTCTTTAGAAGGTTAGACTCTAGGACTCTTCCTAGTGATTGGTGCACAAATGACATCCATCATGGGACCACAACAAAAAAAGAAACCATATGATCAATTGGAACACCATATGTTGTCCTAAGAAATATGGAGGGTGCTGTATTATTGACTTTCACATCCATGTCTTATGCCTCATAAATATGATAATTTCAGCCATATGCTAGAATGAAAAATATTTATGGACTGGGATTGTGTAATGTAAATATTGTAGGAATCATAACCAAGTCACTTCCATATGATTATCAAATATTTGGAAACAGATGGCTAAAAACAATCCTATCATTACTAATACTATTAAGACCCCCCCCCCCAAAAAAAACACCAAAAACTACATATCATATTGTGATTTGGTCCATGGTGGCATAGACGAGCATGTAAAAAATACCCCCTAAAAGACTACCACTCACATATTCCATATAAACACTACAATATATCTAGGGCTCTTCAAGTCATTATCTCGATATAATCAAAATATTCCTGCTTTAACACCTTAAACATGTGAACATTTATGACTTCAAGTTTGTGATAGAAAATGACACAAGATTGACAATCACATGATCATGGGGAGATATATGTTGGGATGTATGTTCAAAGAGATAATCATATCATGGGATATTATATAAACAATTTGAATAATAATAAAGTCAATCTTCTATTTCATTCTACTTCACAGAGGTATGAGATAACGAGGAAACATAATGAATGTATAAAGAAAAACATTACTCAATGGCATATGCTTCAAGTGTCTGACATGAACAATTAGAGCATACTGATGTTAAGAGTATGTACATTCTTATTATGTCCCTATTCAATTTTTTTTTGGAAGGCTAATAGACAACAATAACACATGAGACTAGAGTGTGTGTTGGCTGATGACAAAATATCATCAATCATGATATGTGATATCAAACCATGCACATAAATACTAGTTAGAGAACAATGTATCAGATAGACCCACATTGAGAGTGCTACATGGAAACCATACATGGTGATCATAGTCATATCTCATAGTGACGGTGGTGATTGTGGTTCTTACACCTATAATCACAATGCTCATCAAATTTCATTTGATTTGTTTTGACATCATTCACCTTTTGGTATGTATGCCCAGTGAGGTAATCATATGATGATTGTAATGGCTATCATGTAAAACTATTTGATTATTAATAAAAGGAAAGCTTCCAATTTTTTCTATTTATTTTAGTTATGAAATCATGATGTAACATTATAAATGTCTAGATAATTATATTACTCAATGATGTACGTATTTAAGTTACTACCATTGTGGATGAGATCATACACATGTGAAGAGGACATGTACATATTCTCATTATGACCATGATTGGTTGTTATTGTGGAAGGTTGATAGACAAAAATAACTCATAAGATCAGAGTGTGAGTTGGTTGATGACTAAATCATATTAGTCATTATAGGGCAGTATCAAACCAAGAACATAGATACATGTTAGAGAACAGTGTATCAGACAGACCCACAATGAGTCTAACACATGGAAGCCATCATCGTGGAAGTCATAGACAGGTCTCACAATGATGGTGGTGGTTGTGGTTCTTGGACATGAAACCACTACACTCATCACATGTCGTTGGGTACACTTTGACATCATCACACATAGTCCTAAAACATGGATTGTTATAACAGTGATGATTGGGTGACTTTGAAACATGGGGATTGATTGGGAGTGATAGATATGGGATTTGTCCCTCCCACTAGAGTGTGATGTCCTATGCCTCTTGATTAGCGAGATTGAGAAATGCATGTCCATGCACATGTGAGTCAATATGTGATATTGATCTTACATATATCTTAGACAATCTACTCTTCATTCAAGAAACAAGATTGAATAATAATGAGGAGTGAGTGTTCCATGCTTCTAGTTCAATCTGGACATCAATGAGTGCTCCATGCATCTAGTTCAATCTAGACATCAATGAGTGCTCCATATTAAAAGTGGTTGATGTTCTATTTCTAAAGATGGGATCTTTTATGGAAGTGCCCCAAATTCTTATGGTCTTCGGTTATTAGATCTAAAGACACATGTATATAACGTTAGTACCAAAAGACTAAAACTCAAACACTCAAACAAAACATACCTTTGGCATTTTCGTCTATGGAACATAAATGAGAATCACATATCTAGACTCCATAAAGATGGTTATATGGACTCTTTTGATTATAAATCAATAAGTGGCTAAGACAATTCACTGGGAACATACTGAGGTATATTGATCTATTAGGACTCATATATATAGATGTGTGTGGACCTTTTAGAACAATCCCTAGAGGTGGGTATCGGTACTTCATTACCTTCACTAATGACTTTCGTAGGTATGACTATGTTTATCTAATGGAACATAAGTCAGAAGCTCTCATGAGTCTAATGAAACATAAGAAACATAAGTCAGAACCAATAGATGAACAAGAGGAACAAAGAGAATCACAAGATGTTGTGGAGTCTTAAATTCCTCATCCAACACAGGAACCTCATAAATCTAATAGGACACGCCTTGAGCCTAAAAGATTTAGATATCTTGTAACACAGGAAGGCAGTGAATTGGTCATAGATGATGAGACAATATCTTATAAAGATGCTATATAGGGACAAAGTCTGAGATATGGCTTGAGGCCATGAGATTTGAGATGGAATCCATGTATACCAACAAACTATGTAATTTGGTGGATCCACCTAAAGGGGTAAAACCCATAGCGTGCAAGTTGGTCTTCAAGAAGATGAATGACATGGATGGTAAAGTACAAACATGTAAGGGAAGATTGGTTTCAAAAGGTTTCAAACAAGTTCAAGGTGTTGACTGCCCCGATGCCCCACAAGCGAGATTACTGAAAATTGAATTGAGGAAATCTAAAAGTAAGCATCCAGGTTAGCATAAAACATAAGAAATTAGAACCGATTTCATATAACCATAAGAGTTGCAACATATTGCACATGAGACCACAAAAGCCACATGTATTATATATCACTTGCCCAAGACAATATAAAAAATAATTTTGATTGGCTCTCAAGCCACATCCTGTTAAATAAGATAACATGTTCATATATATATATATATATATATATATATATATATATATATTCCATCTCTATACAACAACTGTAGAAAGACAAAACCTCATATCAATACATATAAGAAAAATATCCCCAAGGACCGGACTGTATAGGGATGGCAGAAAGGATTCTACTTCTATACACAAGCATGATATCCAAACTTTCAGCAACTATTGGTCATCTTGCTTCTCAACACCAAGAATACAATCTCTTTATCCTCATGCTCGACCACCTAAAAGAAGATGTGGAAACCCATGGGGTAAGACCAAACATCCCAGAGAGAGATATAATTCTCCACTAACATCTATTAAAAGCATAGGTAAACTAAGCAGCAGGAATCATACTATACAGACTTAGAAGATTCAGCTAAATAATATGTAATCAATAGATAATGTGAATTAAACAAGATTCAACAGTTACTACAAAATAATAGATCATGTTATATTCTAAAAAGGAATATGAAGAACATGTATAATGGTTGACTTCTCTTACTGTCTTATAATCCAATAAATCAGTAAAAGGATAAGGCAAAGTGTTTTTTTTGGTCGGTCAAAAATTGTGTTACTATAAAGCCAAAAACTTTGGGGACGGAGTACCCCATTACACGACAAGGAGCAAGAAAGCGCGACCAATGATCATATACCCCACGCAGGGGGTATTACACAAAACCTAAAGATAACAAGAAACTGAGAAGAACATCAAACTAACAAGACAGAACCAGACATTCCTACCAGGAGAATGATTAATTACAACCTGCAGATACATGCAATAAGCCCACCCACAAATAGTAACTATAGATTGCAACATAACATCCACCAAGGAACCCTTCCAGGAACAGCATCACCAGCTTCTGATCTTCTCAGGTCGCCAGACCCATCACATTCTACCAACAGAGATCAACTAGGCTAAAAGCTCAAAGCAACCTTACATTCCTGGCACAGTACCAGCTATCTAATAGGAGCACCCATAAAGTGTGGTCCTATGCCAACAATTTGGGGTTCAACAGGCTCCCAAACCAAGCACCAACCTATTGATGTCCTACAGTAGGAGCAACAACCAACTTCTTACGAAGGGGTTGTTCGTCAAACACCTTAGGGGTGTTCCAAAACACAGCAAAGGAGGGGTTGTCAGGAAGATTGAACACAACACCTTGTTGTAGCCTAGACCAGGAGAAAACTCAGAACAGAGTCTAGTGGAACACCTTGAGGGTACCACCCTCGCAGCAGCAGGAACCAGCCACTCCAGAAAAGCGAGGTCCATAATGTTGCAGTAAGCCAGTGACATTTCAACGAACACCATGAAGGTGTTCCTTTCCGCTCAGACTAACAGGGGACCACAGGGTCGATAAGGCAACCACTGAATCAGCGCCCAGGAGACCCAAACAGAGTGGAACCCAAATCGACTAGAGAAACCTACTGCCGCCAAGGCCTCCACCCGAGGCGGAAACATCAGGGGAGACCTAGGTCACCCTTACCTCCAACCCAACAGCCATGAAGGATCAGCGTCGAGGTCGAAGGTCCGCCACGACCTGGTTATCACCCAAGTCCAGGACCTGGAAAGGTCATGGACCCGAGCCGCGGTCAAGGATGCCACCAGCAACAGCACTCGAAGAGGGGATGAGGGGAAGCCAGTGAGGGAAGGGGACGAAGCCCCTTTCATCATTAGCGTGATGGAGCGGCAACGATCATCGGACCTGGAGTGGACGATAAGGCAAAGTGTTGAACCAATGTTATATGTAATTGACCCTATGCAATATTCTACATGGTTGTGTTTCATCATTTATTAATATTGCCTTGAGGATTTGAGTCGTACCACCCAAATCCAACTGACTACTGCTAAGTCAAAATCGGTTCCATACAAGTTCAATGGAAGAGACAGAATCTACGACCTCTCCACACCTTTTGGTCAACACAAGGAATTACATTATAGAGACATATCAATCAATTGTAAAAATGTGATAAATAGTCAAGAAAAGGATATAATCATGCATAGACATCCAAATATAAACACCTATCCCATGTTGGTATAGGTAACAATGTTGGAAGAACAGGCTCACACATGGCCATTTTTAAAAGAAGGATTGGCTGACGCATAGCCATCCATAGTACAAGGAGATAAGCTATTGCATGGCATATCACACAACCTGTAATTGTAGATGCAAGGAGATACTTGAATTGCACCCCCACACATTCAAAAATATGTGCTCTGAATTATACTTGTTTCACCAATCAAACAATTGAAGCTGACATTGGAAAGGATCTATGGTACAGGGCACCTACATGATTAGGGTTCCATCTGATTAGTTAGCCAATCAGGTGACTTTTAACATTAATCAGGTTACAACATATAAAGCTAAAACAAACTCTACAATAATAATCACATGGTACAACATCATAAGATATAAAATGTATAAGATGTGAACTTGTCACATTATTACCACATGATTCATTTAGCATTGCCATACACAAGGCTACCACCAATGTCACATCATAGGGGAACATTTATCCCTCCATCATTTCAATAGAGTTTGTCACCTGACAATAAGCATCAGATCATCACTAGATCATAGGACCCAATTACATAAATGTTGCATGTACATAACCACATTTTTCCTCAACGATGTGCATAATCACCATTGTGTATCATATGATTATCACCACATCATACACTAGCCATGGTATACTTATCACTTGCAAGGGTAGAGTTTTATAAATAAGAGAGAGAAAGCATCACAACATAGTAATCACTTCAAAGGAATCAGGCAAGCACACTTTAGTTTCCAACGTTATGTTTAGGGTTACATGTGTATCTTATTAGGGTTTTATAGCCATATTCCATCACCAAACCCTAGGTACATTGGCTTCCACTTTCTTGGATCATACTAGGGTTAAGGTACATTGTTAGGGTCGACAAAGCAACCACCCAAATAGAACTATACATGACTTATTCATTACTCATATACATGTATTGATTATGTTATTAAGAATATGTCTCAACCATCCATCATACATATTTCTTGACTATCCATCATGCATGTGTCGCGACCATCCACCATACATTGGTCATAGCCACCCACTCTTCAAGGTGTCTCGACTGCGACCAAGACACATGGTGTCACGACCTCAAGAATAAAGACATGTCTTGTATGAAACAAGGGTTGTCTTGAACTCAAAAACCAGACCATGTCGCGACCTGAAGCACCAAGGTCATGTAGCAACCTTCAACCTATTTGGGTTAGTCTGCGGTCACGATACTAGGTCATCCATCTCAACCAAACAAAACCAAGGAAAACATTTCGGCCAAACAACCCATGGGTCGCGACCATCAAGGAGGTAGATGTCATGACTAAAACACCAAGCACAAAGTGTCGTGGCCTCCACTAAAACATGGTGTTGCAACCACATAGGTCAACCTACCACCAAAGAAAGAGAACAACAACAAAATTGGGATTAACCATGATAAAAAAAGAAGATTTCCATGGACAAAAATGAAAGTGAATCTAAGGAAGGCAATCAAGTGCATGGAGAAGAAACCTCATACCAAACAGTCACCAAAACTCCAAGAGAGTATATCATGAAACCACCATGAAAGCACCTCATGCAAGAGGGAAAAAACCCTGATTAACACTGCCAAAACAGAACATATACTCCACAGGACATCCAAGTACATGAGTACAATACATGAAACCAAAACCATGGTCAAAGGTAGGAGAAAACCACCATTACACAAAAATCACTGAAATCGGGTTCCATCTCGATTCTAAGCAAACCAAGCAAGTTAATCATCACCAAACAAATTCTAGATCATTGTATGATCTACTATCACATTAGGGAACATTTTTAGAGAGAAAGACAACAACATGCCAGTATGAATAATAGAGAGGACAAAGTGTTACATAACACTCCTGCTTTGGAGAGAGAACAAGCTCCAAGCTCAAGCTCAAAAAGAGGGAAGGAAGATCCAACAAGATCACCACTTTGGCTACAAGGTCACCTCCAAAAATAAGAACACCATCGGTCAAAAGGTAGATCAAAAAATAGGCATGAAAAGAACCCTAGGACGAACAAAATAAAGAAGGGGGAAAAGAGAGAAGAAGCTTCCTCTCACTTGGGTGTCACCTTGTCGAAACATGGCCTATGATCCTAGTGATGAGGAGATTACTCTCAAGAATGACCACCATGTCAAAACATGGTCTAAGGTAGAGAAAAGAGGAGAAGAAGAAGGGGTAGAGGATCCAAGGAAAATGTGACAAATGGAAGGTAAACAATCACACAGATTGAAGATGACCAAGGATCACCATTTGCAAAGGGTCTGATCACCAAATCTCCAAGGATCAACCTTTCTTGCTCCACCAAGCACCAAGGATGAGAAAAAGAGAAGGAGGAAGAAACATGGCTGAGAAAGGATCACTTGCATGGTGAGAAAAAAGTTTATATAGAGAAGGAAGAGAGAAGTAGCATGAGAGATGATGTGTCAACAAGATAGGGCTCCAAAGGGACACTTGTACACCAAAGAAACTAACATGCAACCACTTAAAACTCACATGCATGAGATGTTGATAAAAATTATGTTGGGTCTCAACCACTTGGATCTTCCTAAATAGGGTCATGATCATGACCACCACCTAGTTGAGAAAAAGCACCAAAACACAACATGGTCGTGACAAAATGAACACCAACACACTAGGTCAAGACACTTCACTGGTGTAATGACCACATTTGTGCTTAATTGGCAAACTAGGGTTTATCTGAATGATTACATGTTTGATTAGATTGAACATCATTTAGACTTGATTAATGATAGTAGATCAATTGTCATTTTAAAAACCTAAGAAGAAACTCTAACTATGATTTTCATTTGAAGAATTAGGGTTTGAGAAATGTAAACCCTAATCGGCAAAAATTAGGGTTTTGGTAGTACATGAATATGGAATTTGATCAGGATAGCTGTGTGGTAAATGATTTTTCATATTTTCTACAAATTGTGTATTTAATTGAATTTTGTATATGATATGTTTAACTCAATAATACATATTGTAGAAAAATATCAAAATATATGAGTGTTATTTGAATGTGGTTCTTGGTCAAACTATACTTCAACCAAAATGCTGACAGAGTGCTTTTTAGCAGTGTAGTGTTTTATTTTTAGTTATTTATTCATAACTCCAAATGATCTGTAGTGTTAGTTGGGGATCTGAAACTCAATGCTAAACAACATGTAAAATTTTCATTATTTTTGGATGCGTTTAGACCTTATCAATAGAAGAATTACAAAATATTTTTATGACATAAAATTCAGCTGAAATAAGAGAAAGTGTAGTGAGGGGTCAATGTGCAATTGACCCAAGCAGCTCAATTGCTCTATATGGTCAACCTAACACACAAGGAGATCTCATAATTTGTGATTCAATCCAGAGAAATGAAACCCTAGAGAGAGAGGGAGAGTTAGGGTTTGAGAGGAGAAAGTGATGGAGATGCGGACCTAGGGTTTTGCGGTCTAAGGAATGATGAAATCATGTAAGTTTAGCTTCTTTGCATAGACTTTCATGGTGAATCTTCTCTCACATGTCAAAATTCCATCCATCCTCTGATTTGATCCAAAATGGTATCAAAACATCCCCTTTTCTCACTCTTTCTTCATAATCCCTCATTTTTAGGGTTTCCGAGTTGAAAGGAAGAAGAATCGGGTGAATTGCTAGGGATTTGATGTGAGATTGAGATTTTCAGGGATGAGCTGCATTTTTAAGGTGTTTTCACACCTTAGGGTGAGTGGGAACTTCCTTTAAAAAGTATATTGCATGAAAATTGGTTAAATTATCCATAATCTTTAATTGCTTAGTATGTGACTACAAACCCTGAATTGCCTGTTTGATCTAAGTTGTTGCAAAATGATATGAAATCGATTCTTCCTTTTTGTTTGAATTTCAGATGATAAATTCATATTAGAAATGTATACAATACATCTTAATTAGAATTTCCTAGGTATTCACAAAGGTTATAAGAGTAAACTGAAATATAGGGAATTTGTCTATGACTGAAATTTGTTGTATAGTTAAATAGAGAAATTTGTTTATCTAGATCCCCTTGGTTATGAATGATTGTTTATATGAATACGTAGTACATATCTGTCAGATAATATCTTGGATTTCATGTGATGTGAATAGTGTTTGCTTGATATCTTCTTAAAGAGGGCGAAGCCCTATATGAGTGGAAAGTTGGAAATTTGTGAATAAATATGGTGAAATCTATTTGAAGTGTTTTCATTGGCATCATAGACTCTATTTATGAAAAGTTATTCTTGATTTATAATATCTCAATGAATGGCATGGAAAACCCTAATTTAGCTCAATTTAAGGATTTCATACATATGTTGATTGTATATGACTTGTTTAAAGCAATCTGTATTTAGTGGATGTTTATGACATATGAATCCTTATGAGAGCCATGTGATAAGTGAATGAGGTAAATGAAACCTTAAGGATAGGGTGTTCAATGAATCAAGTATTGTGATATCAATATTCTCAGTATGAGATGTGATGATGCTTAATAGTTCAGTTGTGGTAAATGTTATCAGATGGTCTATGAAACGAATAGTTTATAGGTGCTATTGGAGATTATTCATATGTCAAGTAATGAACTCTTATCAGTGTATTAAGATGTTCAATTGCATGATTCTAGTGCATAAAGTGCGTAATTGACATGTATTCTGTTTAATTAAGAATTTTAGTCTTCCTGTATGTATAATATGATGATTACTCAGAATATTACATTGTTTGATTACTGTTCTGCCATGTTAAGGATGACATATATGTCATATTTATAAACTTCAGATAAATAGACTCGGTACCATAGAGATACCAGAGGCAAGTATAAGTAAGAGAGAGATACAATATACTAAGAGATTTCCAAGAATAATAAAATAATAGGAGCCCTGAACACCATAGATTCCCTATGTGAGGTCTGTGCCTTAGGGATGAAATGACCTAACCCTGGCAGTGTCCAGTATACGTGGGTCGGAATGCGCTATCAGGTGGCATGGGGGGACGAAGCCGTAGTGGAAGTCTCCTCAAATTATAGTTTGAAGTGTCCAACATCAACCAGAAGTCCTGGTGGCACTAGAGTATAGAAAAGCATGTCCAACATGAACAAGAAGTCATGGTGGAACTAGAGTATAGAAAAAAGTCAATAGGTGGCTTGACTCTTAGCCTGTGTGCTTAGGTTAGAGGAGGAGTCTGGTTTATGGCACAATAGGAGTTCTGAGGCTAGAGAGCTAGTTTCCCTGTTGCAGACCAATAGAGTAGTCAGATTTAACTATCTCGGGGTGTTGGCTAAGTCTTATACGGTGAGATCGTATTTCATTATGATTCTTCATATGTAGAGTACACTACATATGATTAGGGCATAAGCTGAAATATGTTCATATAGGTTTAAAGAGTTTCTTATATGTAAGAAAGGCTAAGAAAGATTCCAATATAGTTTCCCAGTAGTTATTCTTTGTTTGTTTCTAAATTATTAGTTCTCTTTGAAATTAATCAAGCATGCTCATATATTGATTTACTCTTGTTGATATCTAGAGTATCCTGCCATATTTATGATAGTCAATGATCAATCTCTTTAAAGCTTACAGTTGTTTTAATTGATATCATGTGCTCAAAAGTATATTTGTAATTATATTAGTGCTTTTGACTATTTCTTTGAAGTACTCATTCACTGAGCGAGTAGGCTCACCCCTCTACTCAAAATTTTTAGGGATATCACATGGACTTAAGGTCATTGCATCAGAGTAGATCTGCCACAAGAGTTAAGTCTGAGTATAGTCAAGTTCAGTCAGTCCTTGTAAAGAAATAAGAGAGAGTTGTAAATGATGATGTATAACATTATTCCTCTTTTAGCAATATATGCAAATCTGCAAGTCTTATGTGCTTAAAAGTATGAGAAACATAATGAATGTTCATACATGCATTTTTTTTACTGTTGAAATCAGATTAGAGAAATCAATGTTTAGATTCCCTTGTAAAGTTAGTTTATGTGGTTCAATGCAAGAAAACAAAGAGTTTGAAAAAGAATAAAAAGTTAAGGGTGATCTTTGTATTATGTTAAATCCTCAATTTATGCCCTAATCTCATGATTAATGGTAATTGTGAGATCGGGGTGTAACAACTAGAGTACACCTGTCTCGACCAAAGAAAACCCACAACCATCTTAGTTGAGACAAAACCAAGAAAGGGAGATTTCTCGGTTAGGACACCCCATAAACACCCCCAAAAGGTCGAGACTAGGGTCACCACCATCAACAAGGTACGCATAGCCAAGGCACATCAAAGCCTAGAAACCCTAATCACCCCTAGTGATGTCACCACTCAATCAAGTCTTAAACAAAGAACCCAAAAGAACCACACTATTTTTAACAAAGAGAAGAGAGAGAAGCAACACTCTAGAGATGGTAAATTGCAAGATAACTCTCACAAATGGGTAAATTGCAATTTTACCCAAAACAAGAATAAAAAGTACACACATCATCAAAATAAGCTCAAAATGGAAAATTAAGCTCTCCACAAGCTCTAAGATAATCTCAAAGGATTAGAGCAAGGTTCTAAGCATATACTTAAGCAAAATAAGAAGGGTTAACCCAAAACATAGGATATGGGTCTTACAATCCATAAACCCCTAAAAAGATTTCATCCCCAAAATCATAAGGGAAGAGAGATAGGTACTTCCTCTGCATCTCTTACTTAAGCTCCCTTGTTGCTTCCTCAATGCCACAGTGATGGAACAAAACCTTTATCAACACTATGTCCTTCTTCTTTATCTTGTTCTCTCTTCTATCAAGGATCAACATGGGTACTTCCAAATAGGACATATCCTCATCTAACTCAACCTCAATTGGCTGCAAAACTAACTCTGTATCAGTGTGGCACTTCCTCATCACGCACACATGGAACACTGGATGAAACTTGTGCAACTCAGGTAGCAACTCCAACTTATATGCCACATTCCTCGTACATGCCACCACAAGGTAAGGTCCCATAAACTTTGGAGCCAGTTTACCCTTCCTCCCAATCCTCAAAACACCCTTCCAAGGAGAAAACTTGAGATTTACTATGTCTCCCACATAGAACTTCAAAGTTCTATGCTAGTTGTCTGCATACAACTTCTATCACTCATGTGCTACCTTCAACTATTGTTGAACCACTTTGATCATCTCTGTCGTCAGTTGTAAAAGTTCAGGACCAAGAAGTTGATATTCACCAGTTTAATACCAACACAATGGAGATCTACAATGTTTCCCATCAATGCCTCATAAGGGCATTCTCGATGCTTTGTTGATAGTTGTTATTATAAGAAAACTCTATTAAATTGAGGTGTATGTCGCAACTGTCTAGAAACTACAACACATAAGCTCACAACAGATCCTTCAAGGTATGTATGGTCCTCTTAGATTGACCATCTATATGTGTGTGGAAGGAAGTACTAAACCTCAACTGTGTACCCAAAGTTGCATGCAAGTGCTCCCAAAAGTGGCTCATAAACGAGGACCTCTATCTGACAAGATAGTATCTGGAACACCACGTAAACAAATGATCTCATCAACGTATATCTGACTGAGCTTCTTAGTTATATATGTTGTCTTCATAGGAAGGAAATGTGCTGACTTGGTCAACGTGTCAACAATCACCCAAATGGAAACATGACCGTTGGTAGTCCTAGCGAAACCAACCACAAATTCCATCATCGCGTGATCCCATTTCCACTACAGTACAAACAATAATTGCAATGTCCATGTAGGTTTTTGATGTTCCTCCTTAACCTGCTGACTCACTATGCACTTGGCCGAGAACTCAACAACATCACACTTCAAGCTAGGCCACCAATACAAATATTTAAGATTTTGGTAAATTGTGGTGCTACCTGGGTACATAGCATACATTGAAGAGTGAGCCTCTTCCAGAACCATCTTCCTCAAGTTGTCAACACCACGAACCATGAATCTATTGTGGTAACACATGGTTACATCATCTGCCTCATGGAAGCCATCATTCTTCTCGTAGCTAAACTCTGATCTTATCTATTGTATCACAGATCACCCTGTTGTGCATCATGGATTTGTTGCCTCAATGTAGGATTCACATGTAACTCTACCAACAGACCACCCAACATAGACACCTTTAGCCAAATGTTCATCTGACATATGGAGAATAACATGTCTTGCTTATGCCACACCAAAGATCATAGTTGTACTTTGTCTGTATAAGATGACAAAGAGGACTTTCTTGTCAAAGCATCTGCCATGACGTTCGCCTTTCCTAGATGATAATCAATTCTGCAGTCATAGCCTTTGATTAGCTCCATCCAGTATCATTGTCGCATGTTCAACTCCTATTGTGAAAAAATGTACTTAGAGTTCTTTTAATCTGTGATGATCTGATACTTCTCATGGTAAAGGTAGTGCCTTCGGATCTTCAAGGCATGAATCACTACAGTTGGCTCCAGATCATGGATTGGGTAGTTCTACTCATGTTACTTTAGCTATCGTGAAGCAAAATAAATCATGTAGTTGTCCAACATCAACACATAACCCAAACAATTCCTCAACACATCATAGAAGACTATATATCCTTTCCCTTGCTCAGGGTAAACTAACATTGGTCCACTAGTCTGTTTCTCCTTTAACAACTAGGAGGTGCATTGATGCTTGTCCTCCTAGACGAAAGGCACATCCTTCCTTGTCAGCTTTGTTAGGGGTAACGCCATTGAACTAAAGTTCTTGATCAACCTCTT
Organism: Alisma plantago-aquatica; assembly: GCA_963693085.1. NCBI lineage: Eukaryota > Viridiplantae > Streptophyta > Magnoliopsida > Alismatales > Alismataceae > Alisma > Alisma plantago-aquatica. Next base: position 85,541,520 of record OY856409.1, on the reverse strand, counting down.
GTAGTATCCTACCAAATCCAGAAAACTACAAACTTATGTTGTAGAACCAGAATTCACCCATCCCCCTATTGACACATCGCTTTGGCGATTAGGGTTCCCAAGCTATGGATGCTTCTCCCACCCATCTGCTAGGGTTATTGCTCTTGCAAGTTCAAGTTTTGGTTTGTTTTATCTAGTCTCATCTCCGATGGTGGAGACGCTGGCAGAGTGGTATGCAGGTCTACGACTAACAGATGAGGAGGAGGATTCGATAGAGGTCCAATCGGTTGGGAGTGGAGATGAGGAGGATTACACAGAGTTTACATTGGTTGGACGATTGCTAACAGACTGTTCCTATAACTTTAGGGCTATGGAATGAACCCTAACGCAAGCATGGAGCTTGCGATAGAAGGTGGATTTTAAACAGATAGAGGAAGAGATCTTCATCATACAATTCACTCACTGGAGGGATAGGCAGCGAGTAATAGATGGGGCACCATGGAATTTCGACGACCTTGTGTTACTTTTCAAAGAAATCTGTAAAGAAGAACAACCTGGGACTATCACCATTAACAAATGCCCTTTCTAGGTGAGGTTGTATGGTCTTCCTCTGGGATACAGAGGAGAGGCTACAATCAGGGAGGTCACGGGGTGTGTTGGAGAAGTTCTCACTACTGATAATGATGACTCGGGGTGGGATTCATCTCTTCAGGTTAGGGTGTTGTTGGATGTAACAAAACCATTCAAGAGAACCTTGACAATTAGGGTTAAAGGTGGAGCCCTAGTGGAAGTGGAGGTGAAATACGAATGCCTCTCAAATTTTTGCTTCAACTGTGGAAGACTAGGGCATGTCGATAAGGACTGCCTTGGCGCAGAAGGGGATGATCAATTCCAACGATGGGGGAACTGATTGCGGCCATCAATGTGGAAACCAAGGAGGACCGAACGTGACTAGACAGGGATTGTTGGAGGATCGTGGAGGAAACTGACCTTCAAATGAGATGAGTCGATGGGCACGTCATCACAAAGGGAGGCTAGGATGGCGAGTAGCGGTGGAGACATATGGGGGAGTCACGAGTATCAACTATTCGGGGATGGTTGCAAAAAACACACTTCTGGTAAAGCCAATGATGACAAATGGCATGTTGGATCCCAGGCGAGGATGGTGGGGGTTGATGGAGAGTAGGCATCATAATCACGATTTCCAAAGGAGGACAGTGGTACCAACAACAATGGAGACATTCAAGGAGAACATGAGCACTCCTTGCCTGAGGACGGATCCAACCATAGCCTTCCTAGGTGGGACACATCTAGAAGCATGAAGAGGATAACACATACCTAGAAGGGAGGGGAATGAAGAAGAAAATATGCATTTCACAAAATAAATCATAGGGAGGACTAAGGGATACAGAGATGGCTGCAATCAAGCGTTTGGTGATGCTGGGAAGACGGAAGCAAGGAGGCACATGTCGGGGAGGTAGGCCATTAGCATCACAAGAGAAGAGCTCTTAGCTCTCCATGTGGTGAGCAAGATCTATAAGAGGGCACCACTGGAAGATACAACACAGGAAACTGATTCGGGATATCAATTACAACAAGGAACGCCACGAGAGAGGCAAACACAAAAACTAGTAGAGGTTCCTTTCGATAGTGGAAAAGCAACACGATGGGCAGTCACTCGTTCAAAAGACAGGAAGATAACATGGTCAGGTCCAAGGAAGGGAACAAAAACACCCCGTGTAAAGAAAAGCATAAACCATGGGTATATAAAATGAGTAGGGAAGCAAGGTTGGGCATCCTTAAAGATGAGGTGGTGTGGGAACAAACAACAGGGAAGATGACCAGGTTTTTTGAATGGTGTGCTATGGATTTGGATGATCAACCAACTCAGGGCATAGGCGAAAAGAAATCAAAGCAAGCTATGGAAGAAGGGTCTGGTTATGACAGGGTCATTATGACCCAAGTAGCGGAGATTGGCAATGTCCAATCCCTTGAAGGACAATGAAAATCTTCAGTTGGAACTCTTAGGGGTTGGGCGACCTTGGCACATCAAATGCTCTCCGGTCTTGGACGTGGAGAGAATGACCTAGCATAGTTTTGTGATGGAAACTATGATTGTTGGTCAGAAGCTGGAAGACATTAAACGAAGTTGTGGTTTTAAAGACGGGTTGTGCATCTCAAATAATGGGAGGGTAGGAGGTATGGGGTTCTGGTGGAAGGATGCGGATGTGGAGATTCTACACCACTCGAATCGACATGTGGCCGGTCTAGTTAATGATGAGGCTACAGGGATCAGATGGAGAGCCATAGGTATATATGGTTGGGCAGACCAGCAGAGCAAGACTAAAATGTGGGACCCGATGAGAAAATTGAAACATGAGGCAGAGGAACCTATTCTTTTCTTTGGAAACTTTAATGAGATATTATCCAACATAGAAAAGAAGGGAGGGCCACCGAAGGAAGAAACATTTCTGTAGAATTTTCATGATGCAATAGATGATTGCTAGCTAATGGAGTTGGGCTTTGAAGGAAATATCTACACATGACAAAGGGGGCTTTCAGAGAGGACCCATGTGCAAGAATGACTCGACAAGTTTCTTCATACGTTGACATGGAAAAATATTTTCAACCATTGTAAGGTCATCCACATGCCTATCTTTGAATCTGATCATGCTCCAATCATTTTAAGGGCGGATAACAAGGAGGGACACAGAAGGAAAAAGAAATCTTTCTTTGCTTTTGTGCCAATGTGGGCCAGGGATGAGGACTGTGAACGTACCATAAAGGAGGCTTGGGGAATAGCAGAAGGTGGTGACATTAATGTGAAGTTGAATGCGTGCAAAGAACATCTTAAAAGATGGGCCACAAAGAAGTTTGGCAAGAGGAGGAGGAAAGTTCATGAGCTGGAAAATGAACTAAAGCAAATCCAATCGCTCCCACTAGACCAAGCTATGCTACAAAAAGCGGAGGAAAAATCACAAGAGCTTCAATATTGGCTGCAAAAGGATGAGGAATATTGGGCTGGAAGGGCACGCATGAAGGAACTCAAAGAAGGGGGTCGCAATACTACTTATTTCCACCAAAAGGCCACGAACATGAGACGCAGGAACTAGATTGAAGGACTCCATGATGACCAGGGGGTTTTTAGAAAAAAGGAATAGGAAATTACTGATATAGTCATGAGTTACTTCTCCCAGCTTTTCCAAACTAGCAATCGTTCAGGTTTTGAGCAGCTACAAAGGGCATACAGAGACAGATAGATGAGTCCCAAAGAGAGGAACTAGAAAGGGATATCACTGATGAAGAAATTTGGGTAGCGTTAAAGAAGATGGACCCCAACAAGGCTCCTGGGCCGGATGGCATGAAGGTCATGTTTTACTAGAAATACTGGAATATAGTGGGATAGGAAGTTTCTAGCTATATAAAGGGGTGGCGGAAAGGAGAAAGGTGGTTGGCACACATTAATGAAACACTGGTGGTCATGATCCCAAAGGTTGAAAATCCCAATTCTTGTAGGTGAGTTCAGACCCATTAGTCTGTGTAATGTTCTATATAAGATTGCTTCCAAGGTGATGAAAAACAGGTTGAAACCACTCATAGACAGAATTATCTCAGAAAACCAAAGCGCCTTCATCCCGGGAAGAATGATTACTGACAATGCCCTTATTGCCTAGGAACTTTTTCATGCTATGAAATGAGACAAAGGAAGAAAGAAAGGTAGTTTTTCTTCCAAGGCGTATGATAGAGTCGAGTGGGGCTTTCTGAGTTGTGTCATGGAGAAATTGGGTTTTGGGGTAAAATGGAGAGAGAAAGTACATGATTGCATCGAGTCTGTGCAGCACTCTTTTGCCACAAATGGAGACTATACCAGGATGACAAAACCATCATGAGGACTTCACCAGGATGACTGTAACATCCCTATTTTTAGGAGTTAAATAAAACCTTTTATCTAGTTTTCTTTAAATGATATTTTGTTAAGGACGTTAAGGCAAAATTTCGAAAATAGTTTGACTTCTAGGATTTCAATGCAAAGAGAAATAATAAAAGGACTCAAAATAAGTTTTTCCTTTATTTTAATGTGTTGTAAATATTTGTGTAATAATGGAAATGTGTTTTCCTTTTTCTTTTATGATATAAGTATAAAAGGTTTGAAAGAGAATGAGAAAGATAAAGAAGCAAGAAATTCGAAATATAAGAGGCTTGAGCAATAAGTATGCTTTTCCTTTTTATATATTTCAAAATAAAACCCCTAATGTTCATTTTCTCTCTCCTCTTCTTGGAATTGCCAAAAATAAATAATATTGTGCCCCTTATTCATTTATTTCAAAAATATGATAAAATATACTCCATTGGAATCATTAAGCCACTTTCCCTTTTTATTTTTATAAAAGCAAAGGAGGGATGTAATATTCCCCTTGTTTTCACTCTCCTCCAAAGAAATTGCATAAAAAGGGCAAGAAAGAGGTGTTGAATGACTTTTAAGGAGTTGATAATGTCTATCTCGTAATTTGGAACAAGGAATCACAACAGAAACTTTTATATCAATTATTTATTTAGTTTGTGCATTTAAGTTAAGATAAACAACAAAAATAGAAAACATAGACTTAGCGTCGAGGAAACCTAAATTTGATTGTCTAGGAATGTTATAGACCCTCTAATTAGTCAATGGTCAAAATTTGGACTCATTTGGACTTTGTTTCACTCTCCAATAAAAATAGGAAAGTTTTGTATTTAATTTGATTAGATTTGCTTTCAATGCACCTGATTTCCCTATGGTTCTGGGATTTATTTCCCTGTCACGCCTTTCCTTTATTTTCCTTTTCATGCACGTCTTTTTCGGCCGTTCAATTTTGATCAGAGGGTACCTGGGTCATCCCCTACCTTCCACCTATTTAGGCATGTTGGGCGCCGACCCAGTGTATTACTCCCCAATCGTTTTCTCCTTCCTCAATGATCAATTTCATGAAATTTTTGTTGCACTGCCTCCCTCTCTCTTACGTGCACCCAATGAGCCCTTGCTCGTATACTCTCATGCCCTATTTAGGGAACACCCTTTCGGGATTGCGGGCTCTCTCAGCTAGTTTTTGCAGCCATCACTCTCGTCCTCCCCACTGCTCTCTCAGTGGTCCAGGAAACTCCTTCGGCCTCCGTCTTACTCTCCTCCACCTTCAATTTTCCATCTTCATGCCCTGAGTGTTGGGTCCTAGTCAGTCTTCCCTTCTGGAAACCTTGTCCTGGTGTGTGCCACTCTGAGCAACTCTATTCAATCACGCACGGGGTAAGCAACTTCAACCTGTGTTCTTCGTCATGGCATCATCCTTTCGACCCTATTTGTCCCCAATCGTCGTGTCCTATAGGGGATGAGCCCCCTTTCTCGCCGATGACTCTTCCATGGAGTTTTAGTGGTCCTTTGACCCCGGTTTCACTTCATTCTGCCTCATCGATCCCCATACATCGTTTCTCGACCTCTCTTCGGTGCGGTCCTACTCGTTTTGGCTTGGGCTTTGATTCGGGGTGGTTCCCCTATTTCCACCTATTCTTGGTGTTTGCAGGTGTCTTCTTGGGCCATTTTCCTCCTCCCAACTGACCCCTTGGTCTTCATCTTGACCTCACGATTTTATTTGAATCCTCAATTTATCAGTCGAACCCCCCCCCCTTGTGCTTGTGATCTCAAGTTTTGGTTGTGGAAGCAGTGACTTCCGACGACCTTCCCGTGGAATTCACCTTGAGGTGAGGAATTCACCTGGAGCCTCGGTTGTCACTGAGAAGCCCTCCTGTATGATCTAGAGTTTGCAAATCGATGGATTCATCATTGTAATCTTCACTAAATTGAGGGGGAAATCACATACGATGTTTCCCCATTTTAGCCCTGATCGCAGTGCATTTTGTCACGCTTGGTCTTGGGCATTTTCAGGTTTTTATGTTTCTTTGTACAATTGACCACAAATCCACATGGGCGAGACCCGCACCTATATGGCAAGCTCTCATTGGCCCATATGGCATTTATTCATATTCTGATTGGCCCATTTTTGTTAATTCATAGTAAATCGCTCGATGCTCAGAAAAATACGCAAAAATATGTTTTGGAAATAGTTTTTCATGAGGAATCTAAATATATGTCTTTTAGAGTCTTTTTATGAATTGACATATCTTGGTTTTGTAGAAATAAATCTAGGGTTTAGTATTATGAATAATGTGTATATTGATGTGAGATATGTTTGGAACATTACAATTAGGGTTCTTTAGACCCAGAGAGTGATTGAGACTCACTCAACCTAGGAAGAGAGAGAATACGCTCTCCAAGTGAAAACCTAAGTTGTTCATGCAATTGAACATAGTTAAATTGGTTGATTTAATTATTCATATATGAATTTTGTAAAGAATGCCATGTTTATGTTATTTATTGTTCTTAATTTCTAAAATCAGTAAAGTTGAGATGAATTGAGTTACATATTATGTATAGTATCATCTTCATGAATCTTAATGATGAAATTACAAATAAAGTTAAATGTAAAGTTAAGAGCTTTAAGAGAAAGAAGAAAATGTTAATGTAAAGCTTATATAAGTACCTCATAAGAGAAGAGGCACTTCAATGCATAAGAGAAGAGGCAATTCGGTGCATAAGAGAAGAGGCACATTTGTGCAACCCGAGGTTAGTTATATAGGTTAAGATAAAAGAAATTAATCTAAAAGAAAATGCATGTCTTTTCAATGTTCGATGTTTAATGTTAATGCTTATTTTCAGTTTTTCAAGTTTTCATTATATTATAACATGTTCAATCCACTTACCATTTGTTTGATGCATCACTAGGTTGGAAGCTAGCTAAGGAGGGAAGTCCATCTAAGGAAGAAACCCTAGCTCAAGGACCTTCAAGGAGTAGATCATTGGTGGGGTGCCAACCATACCTAGTTTATATATCTTTTCCTTTTCTAAATTATGTACATGCAAACTTTGTTAAGATTTAAGAATGAGAAATAGTAATTTTGATCCTGTGATGGTTTATTTAAACTATACTTTGTGCAATGAATATCATGGTTATAACATCCCCCTTGATGTGACTGTGTATATGTGCTTCCGCTATGAATGATATAAGTGGGGTGTTACAATAATGGTATCAGAGACAAAATATGGTTGGACACCAGGATTTTCTCATGATCTCATGTAGTTTATGTCTTTTACACAGTGATGGCTCCTATGAAGAAAGGTGAGAATGGAAAGGTACCCATGGATGGGGATGAAGGTGAATCTATTAGCATGGGAGAACAACGAGGATCTCCACGTCAAGAAACCCCCATGGTTCCCTTTGATGTCCTTGTTAGAGCGCTAGCCACTGCAAGGGGGAGAGGAGAAGGTCAAGTGGGCAACCCTAGGGTCAACCCCGAGCTTTCCCTAGTCTACTTTTTGAAGATCAAGCCTGACTCCTTCGCTGGAGAGGAAGAGGTGGACGTGGTGGGAAAAAGCTAAGAGTTGGATGCAACACATGGAACATTGTTTCTACGACTTAGACTGTCCCAACCACTCCAAGGTTCACTTTGGGACACATATGCTAAAGGGTGCTACTAGGACATGGTGGGAGAACCTACTAGGTTCTCATGAAGCTGATGCTCCTCCATTCACATGGGAGGATTTTTCTGAGGCCTTCAAAGACCACTACATATCTGAGGCCATGATAGAGAAGAAGGAGGAAGAGTTTCACAACCTACATCAAGTTGGTGACATGACGGTCACCCAGTATGCAATGATGTTCCAAATTCTACAGAAGTACGGCTACGACTATGATGAACATTGCAAAGCAAAGAAGTTCATTAGAGGTCTCAAGCCAGAACTTAGCTTCGCCTTGTCAGGACGTTGGCACCGTACACTCTAGAGTGCCCTAGATGTTTCCCTAGAACTAGAAGATCACCCAAGAAGATCATGGAAGAAGGAGAGCTACCGCAACAACCACAACTCCAACCACCACAATGACAAGAAAAGGAATGCACTGACTGAAGTTGTTCCAAACCAGCATGCAAACCAACATCCAAAGACCCAATGTGCAAAATGTTCCAAGTATCACCTAGGTGAATGTAGGTTTGGAACATGTGTTTGTTATGTGTGTGGTGAAATGGGCCACATAAGGCCTAACTGCCCCAAGTTCCAAAAGAAAGAGCCCAATGCCAATCAGCCACATATAGAGAAGAGACATGCTAGAGTATTTGCTATGGTAGATGATAGTGAGGATGATAAGACCAAGTAGAGTCTAGTAGTATAATTCTTTTCTTTTCAGAACTTTATCTTTCATGTAATGTATGGAACTATGGTTTTCTTGGTAATATAGTGTATCAATGTTTTATATTAAAGATATGAAAATTTCTAAGGTGGGTAGCCTAATGAAATTTCGAGGACAAAATTTAATTAAGTAGGGTAGTAATGTAACATCCCTATTTTTAGGAGTAAAATAAAACCTTTTATGTAGTTTTCTTTAAATGATATTGTGTTAAGGACATTAAGGCAAAATTTCCAAAATAGTTTGACTGCTAGGATTTCAATGCAAAGAGAAATAATAAAAGGACTCAAAATAAGTTTTTCCTTTATTTTAATGTGTTGTAAATATTTGTGTAATAATGGGAATGTGTTTTCCCTTTTCTTTTATGATATAAGTTTAAAAGGTTTGAAAGAGAAAGAGAAAGATAAAGAAGCAAGAAATTCAAAATATAAGAGATGGGCAATACGTATGCTTTTCCTTTTTATATATTTTAAAATAAAACCCCTAATGTTCATTTTCTCTCTCCTCTTCTTGGAATTGCCAAAAAGAAATAATATTGTGTCCCTTATTCATTTATTTCGAAAATATGAGAAAACATACTCGGTTGGAATCATTAATCCACTTTCCCTTTTTATTTTTATAAAACAAAGGAGGGAAGTAATATTCCCCTTATTTTCTCTGTCCTCCAAAGAAAGTGCATAAAAAGGGCAAGAAAGAGGTGTTGAATGACTTTTAAGGAATTGATAATGTCTATCTCATAATTTGGAACAAGGAATCACAATAGAAACTTTTATATCAATTATTTATTTGGTTTGTGCATTTAAGTTAAGATAAACAAAAAAAATATAAAACATTGACTTAACATTGAGGAAACCTAAATTTGATTGTCTAGGAATGTTCTTGAACCTTTAATTAGTCAATGGTCCAAATTTGGACTCATTTGGAGTTTGTTTGACCCTCTAATTAAAATAGGAAAGTTTTGTATTTGATTTGATTAGATTTGCTTTCAGTACACCCCATTTCCCTATGGTTCTGGGATTTATTTCCCTTTCACGCCTTTCCTTTCTTTTCCTTTTCATGCGCATCTTTTTCGGCCATTCAATTTTGATCGGAGGGTACCTGGGTCATCCCCTACCTTCCGCCTATTTAGGCAAGTGGGGCACCGACCCAGTGTGTTTCTCCCCAAACTTTTTCTCCTTCCTCAATGATCGGTTTCATGACATTTTTGTTGCGATGGCTCCCGCTATCTTGCGTGAACCCAATGAGCCCTTGCTCATATGCTCTCGTGCCCTATTTAGGGAACGCCCTTTAGGGCTTGTGGGCTCTCTCCGCCAGTTTTTGCAGCCATCACTCTCGTGCTCCCCGCTGCTCTCTCAGCGGTCCAGAAGCTCCTTCGGCCTCCATCTTGCTCTCCTCCACCTTCAATTTTCCCTCTTCATGCCCTGAGTACTGGGACCTAGTTGGTCTTCCCTTCCGGAAACCTTGTCCTGGTGCGCGCCACTCTGAGCAACTCTATTCAATCACGCGTGGGGTAAGCAACTTGAACCTGTGTTCTTCGTCTTGGCATCATCCTTTCGACCCAGTTTGTCCCCATTCGTCGTGTCCTATAGGGGTCGAGCACCCTTTCTTGTTGGCGACTCTGCCATGGAGTTTTAGTGGTCCTTTGACTCCAGTTTCACTCCCTTCTACCTCACCGAGCCCCGTACATCATTTCCCAACCTCTCTTCGACGTCGTCCTACTCGTTTTGACCTAGGCTTTGATTTGGGGTGGTTCCCCTATTTCCGCCTGTTCTCGGTGTTCACAGATGTCTTCTTGGGCCATTTTCCTCCTCACAACTGACCCCTTGGTCTTCATCTTGACCTCACGATTTTATTTGAATCCTCAATTTATCAGTCGACCCCCCTGTGCTTGTGATCTCATGTTTTTGTCGTGGAAGCAGTGACTTCCGGCGACCTTCCCGTGGAGTTCCAATGCCCGCCTGAGATTGGGAGCAGGCTCAACGGATTTTCCTTGAGGTGAGGAATTCACCTAGAGCCCCGGTTCTCACTGAGAAGCCCTCCTATAGGATCTGGAGTTTGCAATTCGATGGATACATCGATGTAATCTTCACTGAATCGAGGGGGAAAAATCATCAGTGACGTTTCCCCATATTAACCTCAGCCGCAGTGCATTTTGTCACGCCTGGTCATGGGCATTTTTAGGTTTTTATGTTTCTTTGTACAATTGACCACAAATCCACCTGGGCGAGACCCGCGACTATATGGCAGGGTCTCTTTGGCCCATATGGCATTTATTCATATTCTGATTGGACCATTTTTGTTAATTCATAGTAAATCGCTCGACGCTCAGAAAAATATGCAAAAATATGTTTTGGAAATGGTTTACAGGAGGAATCCAAATATATGGTTTTAGAGTCTTTTTTTGAATCGAAATCTCTTAGTTTTGTATAAATAAATCTAGGGTTTAATATTATGAATAATGTGTATATTGATGTGATATATGTTTGGAATAGGACAATTAAGGTTCTTTAGACCCAGAGAGTGATTGAGACTCACTCAACCTAGGAAGAGTGAGAATACACTCTACAAGTGAAAACGTAAGTGGTCCATGCAATTGAACATAGTTAAATTGGTTGATTTAATTATGCATATATGAATTATGTAATGAATGCCATGTTTATGTTATTTACTGTTCTGAATTGCTAAAGTCAGTAGAGTTGAGATGAATTGAATTACATATTATGTATAGTATCATCTTCATGAATCTTAATGATAAAATTACAAATAAAGTTAAATGTAAAGTTAAGAGCTTTAAGAGAAAGAAGACAATGTTAATGTTAAGCTTATATAAGTACCTCATAAGAGAAGAGGCACTTCGGTGCATAAGAGAAGAGGCACTTCGGTGCATAAGAGAAGAGGCACATTTTTGCAACCCGAGGTTACTTATATAGGTTAAGATAAAAGAAACTAATCTATAAGAAAATGCATGTCTTTTCAATGTTCAATGTTTAATGTTAAGGCTTATTTTTAGTTTTTCCAGTTTTCTTTATATTATAACATGTTCAATCGACTTACCATTTGTTTGATGCATGGCTGGGGGCATGATGCCCGCAGGTTGGAAGCTAGCTAAGGAGGGAAGTCCATATAAGGAGGAAACCCTAGCTCAAGGACCTTCAAGGAGAAGAGCATTAGTGGGGTTCCAACCATACCTAGTTTATAGATCTTTTCCTTTTATGAATTATGTACATGTAAACTTTGTTAAGATTTGAGAATGAGAAATTGTAATTGTGATCATGTGATGGTTTATTTAAACTCTATTTTGTGCAATGAATATCATGTTTGTAACATCCCCCTTGATGTGGCTGTGTATATGTGCTTTCTCTATGAATGGTATAAGTGGGGTGTTACAGTGACCCTCTTTCCCCCTATCTTTTTATCATTTGTGCGGAAGCTTTCTCTACACTACTTGTTACTATTGCACGGGACAACCTCTTACACGGAATCAAGTCGAGTAGGGGGGCGCCCTGTATCTCTCACCTTTTCTTCGTAGATGATAGTATTTTATTTGCTAAAGCAACCATTGCAGAGTGCCTGAAGACAGCTGAAATCATCAACCAGTACGAACATGCATCCAGACAAAAAATAGTTTTTTCTAAGACAGAGGTTTTTTTCAGCAAAAGTACGGACCATGGGAAAAGGGAGGAGATCAAACATCTACTGAATGTATGAGAATTTGATCAGCATGCAATTTACTTAGGACTCCCATCAGTAGTAGGAAGGTCAAATAAGAAGATTTTCAACTTTATAAAGGAGTGAATCTGGAAGAAATTACAATGTTGGTTAGAGAAACTGTTGTCCAAGCTCGGGAAAGAAGTTCTTATCAAAGTAGTGGCACAGGCCATTCTGACCTACGTGATGAGTATTTTCCAATTACCTGTTGGTACTCTAGATGTGATCCAAAGCATCATATCAAGATTTTGGTGGGGTGCCAAAGGTAAAGAAAGAAAGATATCATGGATGAGTTGGAACAATATGTGCAGGCCAAAATGGAAAGGAGGCTTGGGTTTTAGAGATTTTCACATCTTCAACCAAGCATTGCTGGAAAAATAGATATGGAGAGTAGTGGAGCACCCAAACTCCCTAGTGGCCAATGTTCTGAATGCAAGATACTTCCCCAGAACATTGATATGGGAAGCACAAAGAGGTCATGATCCTAACTACAGTTGGTAGAGTCTTTGGGGGGGGGGCAAAGCTTTACTGAAAAGAAGGCGTGGAATGGAGGATAGGCAATCGGGAAAAAGTGAATATATGGAATGATTAATGGATGCCAAAGGAGGAGGATATGCTAATGAACTTTAGGAAAGATGACAGCCCACCATATACAAACGTAAAAGACCTACTCACACCTGGGGGAAAGGAATGGGATATATAAAGGGTCAGAGAGTGCTTTCCAGAGGAATACGTAAGAAGGATATGTCTGATCCCCATCAGTATGAGAAACACATAAGACACATGGTCATGGTAGCCATCATAGATAGGCTTATACTCAGTTCACTCATCTTATTGGTTGGGGATGCTAGGGAAGGAGGAAGCCTGATAATATTCTCAACAACACGAAGACCCAGTATGGAAAAGCATATAGCAAGCGGAGTGGATGCCTAAAATAGTCCACTTCCTCTAGAGAGTTTGCACTGGCAACCTAGATACAAGAGGGAGACTTTTTGATAGACACTGCATGGAAGACGGTATGTGTTCACTTTGCAAGACTGAAAAAGAGTCCTTTCCCCACATGCTATTTTGGTGCCCAAATGCGACGGAGGTATGGGGCCAAATATAAGGAGGTGTGCAAAGCCTGGTGGAGGAAATAAAAGACGAACACATTAGCACAAGTATAAGAACAGTGCTGGAACGACCGTTCAAGGAGGAAAGGGATGTGCTTATCACGGCCATGTGGACTGTGTGGAGGGGGCGCAATATGCAGGTTTTCCAAAGCAATGTTGTCCACAATGGGTATCTCTTCCATTCATCCTTGGCCATGATTAGAAGTTTCAAATCAGAAAGGTGAGTAAGAAGTAATTCAAGCGGGCAGCTGCACAACAACAAGCATCCAAGATGGACCAAGCCAGTTCTAGGGACTGTTAAACTGAATGTTGATGCATCATGCGGAGAGGATGGAACAATGGCAATCGGGATGGTGATGAGGGACAACGATGGGGAGGCAATTGGCATTGCGGGTAAGAGGATCAATAATGGATACAAGGTGACACTGGGGAAAGCAGTAGATGTGAGAACAACACTGAAATGGGTGGACAACAGAGGCTTTGAATGAGTGACGGTCGAGACTAACTCAATGGAGGTAGTCCAAGCATGTTGTGGCAGAGGACCAAGAAGGGACTATTTGAGCACAATAGTGGAAGATATCATTCACCTCATACAATGTTTCCCTTTCTGTAGCATCTCATATGTTAGGCGTACTTGCAACAAAGTCACACATGCAGTGGCTAATAGGGCTCATAGGGGGGCAGTAGATAGTTTCTTCTTTTCTCAATCTTTTCCTTCCATTTATGTAGACCTTATGGCTGCTGATTTAGCCTCTTAATGCAATGGTGGGGGATCCCAATCATAGGATCATCTATCCTTCCCTCAAAAAAAAAACTATGAACTTTTGTCAGCGTCTTTAGTTGTTCCCACTCTGTCATAGATTCTACCTTCTTGGGGTCCATGTGAACACCTTCAGTAGACATCACATGTACTAGGAAGGACACCTCCTTCAGCCAAAACTCACACTTGTTGAACTTTCCATACAACTGGTGTTGTCTCAATGTGGTCAAAGCCTAACGCATATGTTGCTCGTGTTGCTGGTTGTGCCTAGAGTAGATAAAGATATCATCTATAAAAACTACCATGAACTGCTGCAGATGAGGCCTATACATGTTGTTCATCAGATCCATAAACATTGTCGGTGCATTGGTTAGCCCAAACGACATAACCACAAACTCGTAATGACCATACCAAATCCTAAAAACTAACTTAGGTATGTCATCCACCTTGATCTACAACTGGTGATATCCCCATCTCATATCTATCTTTGAGAACACTATGTCTCCTCACAACTGATCAAACAAGTCATCAATCTGGGATAAAGGATATTTGTTTATTATCGTCACTTTGTTCAACTGCCTATAGTCGATGCACAACCTCATAGATCTGTATTTCTTCTTTACAAACAACACCAGAGAACCCCACAGTGACGTACTATGCCTAATAAAACCTTTCTCAAGAATCTCTTCCGACTATTTCTTCAACTCTACCATCTCATATGGTGCCATTTTGACAGTGTCTCAGCTATCAGCTTGGTACCCGAGACTACATTGATCTCAAAATCAATCTCTCAAGATGGGGGAACACTAAGAAATTCCTCAAGAAACATGTCCTCGAACTCATACACCACTGAAACCTCCTAAATACTAGCATTCCTCACCTTAGTATCCATCACATGTGCCAGAAATGCCTCACAACCCTACCTCACCAACTTCTATGCCACCATCGCTGACACTAGACTCATTGGGAGAATACTCCAATCTCTTCGAAAGATCCACACCTCACCCATGTATGGAAATGTCGCCACCTTGGCACTACAATCCAAGACCGCATGATACATATCCATGGTATCCATTCTAAGGATCTTATTGAATCCTTTCAGTGAAGTGGCATGAGATCCAGTTGAATGCTATGTCCTAAAAAATAAAGGACATATGAAAGACACACCTCCCACAACTTTGTCAAACCAACAACTGGGTTTTATAAACCAAGGTTCACAAATCTATGTCTAATAGGCAAAGAGCTACTAGAAATCACTTCATTAGTGATAAAAGAGTGTCACACTCAGGTCAACCAAAATAGATATAAAATGATAAGAAGACAAATCAGAATGAAATAACTCCATATAACCTATCACCACTCACAAGTTGACCACTCCTTCTAGCTAACTCATGGAATAGAATCTAGTCATCGCCTACTGGCATCCCCATCCCCTACTGGCATGTCTAGAAGAACCAACATGTGATTCCTATCCACATCCTCATCCTCATCCACTATTGTATTATTGTATTTGTAAGCCCTACCGACTCTGCCTAGATTGTTGGGTCACCTAATCATCCTTCATGGAACAAAACTGCTTGGTATGCTTGACTTGACAACACTTGTAGCATGTTCTGATCTCATACCATGGCCTTGACAACCTTGTCACTGATACTGATGATGCGTTGGGGGCTCCTATTAGTGAAAAACTATGGCCTCTACTTTTACTGTGCTACCACCGAGTCTATGCAGTAGACCTCTACCGTGATGGTGGTGTACAAAACCTAGGATTCTTAAAGCCTCCTCACGACTTCCCCTAGTATTACGGAGTCCTCTTCTTGGCACTCTTCTCCTTCTTCTCAACCACTGATCATTCAATCCTCCTGACAGATTCTAGGAATGTTGCAAACTTCTCATGATTCTCAAGCACGCCTCAACTATCGTCAGCTCACTGTTCAAACCCATTCTCCAAATGTATGATCTTCTCCTCATCTATCACCACCATGTGAGGAAAGAACGTCAACAACTCCATAAATATTGCCCCATATTCATTTGTGGTTAAGGGTCCTTGCTTTAACTTATTGAACTGAGATATCTTCTCATCAAGATACACTACAAAATGGTCTTTAACTATTAAAAAAAATTGTAGCGAAAACCCCATATTTTGTAGCTAAAGGCTTTAACTACATATTTATTTACACATACAAATTATAGTATATGCTCGTATAGCTAAAGGCTTTAACTATATTTTTCAAATATGTAGTTAAATAATCCATTCACTACAAATTCATATGTATCCAGAAGTGTAGCTAGATATTGTCCTTACATATTTAAATGTAAGTATAATTATAGCTAAATGTATGACTACAATTGCATATATAGTCTGTATGTAGCAAAAATAGGAAGTTAATACATTTTATATGCATTTAGTGTGTAGGGAAAGGCAACAGTTACTATATACATATATATGTAGTTGATTATGCATCTTG
Source organism: Alisma plantago-aquatica (assembly GCA_963693085.1). Classification (NCBI taxonomy): domain Eukaryota; kingdom Viridiplantae; phylum Streptophyta; class Magnoliopsida; order Alismatales; family Alismataceae; genus Alisma; species Alisma plantago-aquatica. The sequence continues at coordinate 85,525,226 of OY856409.1, read as the reverse complement.
CTACATATGTAGTGCCATTTAGTACACATACATATATGCTTAGCTCGACTATATATTCATATATATATATATATATATATATATATATATATATATATATATATATATATATATATATAAATATATATATTATATATATATAATATATATATAATATACATATATATTATATATTATATATATAATATATTTATATATATTTATATATATATATTATATATAATATATATATATATATATATATATATATATATATATATATATATATTATATATATATATATAAGAATATATAGTGTAATTTATTAGTACACAAGCTCTTTTAGTAACAAAATTGTAGTATTTAGAGCATGTTATCCTCATTATGCCAACAATCTTACTTTCATTTATAATGAAGCGTTGAATGTACATGGGGAGGACGTATACCTTGCCCCTATTACACAACGTGTACAAAGAAAAGTATATACACATATCAATGATTCAGTGGTCTACTAACATCTTTGTGAAAGAGTTGTGTCTTTCTCGACCAGTTTTAACATCCTTATTGTCTGCTTCTTTTTTTCGAGCTCTTGTTCTTCAGTCAGCATTATCCAAAATCTTTCGAGATAAGAATCTAAAAGGAACCCTCCAAGCATAGATAGAAGGAATATCATCCCTATGAAGTTGGCCATTATTTATGCAGCTGCTAATAGTGGTTGTTCAAATATATACATAAGTCTATGCAATGTAGCCTTCTTGTAGCAGCAAGGAGCCATATCAAATTACAACATATCATGATACATTGTTGCGCCTGTGGTTGTTGTTGCAGTTGTGACTGGGTGGGACTAAGCTTCAAATTGAGATGCATCGTCATGCTTCACATGAGGGCACCTGTTGTGCCTGGGCTGTCTTAGATAATTATGATACTCTGTATTGGAATTCTTGATGTTGTTAAGCTCAATCTCTAATTCAGATAATGGAAGTTGCTACGATGGCTAAGTGTGTACTTCTCTTCATACTAAAAATAAGGTTTTACAATTGGGGAGGCATTAAAAAAATTCTCAACTATATATTTTCAGTCCAATTTCCTGCTCATATTCCAGTAGTAAATCTGCAATAGCCTATCATGATTCATATATTTGCAAACGGTGATACAAAATACTAATGGATGCTTAGATATTATTTCCAACAACATTGTTATATCTTCAGTCAAGCTAATTATAGAAGTTTCTTTCCTAAAAACTAAACCACAATACCTACTAAGAAGAGCATCATAGTCATGGACATCTGATCCAATAAGCCCTTGAAGGTTTGAATGCAGAAGACATCCCAAAATGAGCATATGGTGATAACATGCCAACCAGATCAATATTTACAACAAAGCTAATCAAAAGATCAGCAACATAAGGCTCAAAATCTGACCAAAAATCTTTTCCACTTTATTTTTATACTCTACAATTGTTGTGCAAGCATAATTAGTAACTATCTGTGTACAAATCCGAGTAAAGAAGACATAAGAATGTGGTCACATTCAGTTTAGTCAGCTACTAAACATCATGTACCCCTAGAGGAAAACTAAAAGAAATCTTGATTTGTTTTGATAAGATGCAAAGCTCGCTAGACTAGAACAAAACTTGAATATGTTAATCACTTAAAATTATGGAGGAATACAACCTCCTGACATGATTTGTAATACATGGCCACTATTTCTTATAGAAACAATTAAGAAACAATCGGAAGTATTCTCTAACAACCCCCTCAAGTTCACTATAAGTACAGATGATGTCAACATTGAATATGAAAGCTCCTACAAGTTTTTTATTGCAAGCTTGCAACTAAAGTATGGAAATATATATGTATGAACAGATTTGGATATACCTCGGGACTCCACTTTTTATTTTACATGGACATTCAACAAGATGGGAGTTGATGATTGCATATAGTTCTTGGTTTATTTCTATGCAGTTTGTAAAATCATTTTCAAAATCATCCTCTTCGTATTGTTGTTGCTTTATTTGGTTGGTGAACAACAAAAAGGAGGTCAACATCTGAATTCAGTTGTCTCACCTGCTAAAAAAATGAGCTCCCTATTGGATGAGTTCTTCTTGAGGAGCTCTTGAAGCCAATGTAGATGCCTAAGTGATTAGAAAAGACAACCATTTTGGGGGTCAATAGGAAATCTAGTTTTTTCAATAAATAATATAGGAAGTCAGTTCTGTCAATAATTTCAAGAAGGGATAAATTTGGTCTTGCTTTCCATACAATTTTTTTACATGAGGTCACAGTGTATTTTGTGCAACATCCTTGTGTTCTAAGGATGGTACTTGGTGCACTTTGTAAGGTACTCATGTTAACACATTATCTCATGCTAATATCTGGCATATTGTTGTTAAATAGCTAATTGGTTGATTGGTTTGAGATGTCTTGATTTTTGTGAACTAAATATCTTGTAAACATTCTCAAACAACAACGGTCACACAATGAATTTTAGATGAACTATGACTCTTTTAAACATACTTGAACAGAAAGGGCCACATTCATTTAAAAGTTGTATATGTCTTATGTATAGTCCAGGACCAATGAAGAGGTAATATGGTAAGGATGTCAATGTGGTGGCATCTAGAAATGAAAAAAGTGACACAGTTGGACAAGTATGCCAAAAACATATCAGAATCCTTAAAAGGTTTTCATTATAACAACATAGCTTGTTTATAGTTCTATATAGATTGTATATATGTGTTTAGTACTTGAGTTATCATAAAAAATGGAACACAACCAAGCCGAAGCAAGGAAAGTATCCAAGTGGATGAGATATTTTGAAAGGAAATGTGTATAACATGTGAGGGGATATGATGAAAATCAGAACAACGATGTATATTGTAATCCAAGGACCATGTAGCTAAAATACATCAATTTTGCAACATTAGGGCATGTTTGTTGTTACTGTACCATTGAAACATGAACCATAAAGCAATATGCACACAAAAAACGACCTCATAGAGAAGAACAACCACATAGTATTCGACAAATATTGAATCAAGATCAAGAAACCAAGAAAATAGATACCTTAATGTTGGCGTCTGCCTTACAAATAATCGTCAACCTGGGTTGTTAAGTAGCCACTCTAGAAATAATCTACTTCAGTTCTGCTCCCTTGAGAGACATGCATAGCTCCAATCCTGCTCTCCCATGCCTTGTGCAAAACAACACTGAAAATAACAAAAGTCAATACCATGATTAAGTGAGCCAAGAAGAGAAAGAATGAAAAGTGGAAAATGTAAAAAGGAACTGAGGGAGGTTAATGGCTTGTAGGGACAGGTTGTTACTACAAATGTTATGTGATTGATGCAGTCCTGAGTGCATAATTTTAACTCAGCAACTAATCTTCTAAGGTAACATATTTTCTAATGTATAGGGTTGAACAAAATCTACAAGTGCATCCTGGTTTCATTCTACCATTTCATTCTCTACGGTGCCTTCAACATCAACATGAAATTCTCCCTTCGACTTCTCAAATTCTTAGGATAACGCTTCCACTTCCTTAGCCTTCCAAGAAAGAGATTCTTCTTCTATAAAAATATCACTTGCCTCATGTTCCTCATCCCTCCTTCGCATATCATCACCTTGCTTCATTTTTTGGACTCACGAGCAGCCACTTCATCCTGGCACTCTGCTTCTCCCTCATGCTTTTTCTTCTCCTTTTTGGAAGATGCTTTTTCTGCATAAGTCTCTCCTTCATTGCCTTCCTCATAGGTCTCCTCAACAACACCCAAGGTTTATGAGCTTGTAGCAATTGATGAGATGGAAGTAATGGTCCTCTTTCTCATGCGCCTAGTTCCAAACTGATGAGACCCCTGGTTTGGATGATATTAATGCAAAATGATAAATGAGTTAAATTCTACAAGCAATCCAAATAATATTGTATTTAAAATTAAACATTATAGGACATCCAACACAAATACAACATGCAACATCAAAGATAGAACTGGATATGAAACAATATAAGAGACTAACCCAGGACAAAATATAATAATTAGTAGAGCTCGGATAAGAAAAACAAAAATATAATCTACTATGTTGTCAAACTGAATAACAATAATTGAACAAATTGCAAAGTACTCCTATAAGAAAATCTTTGAAACAAACTAAGGGGAGAGCTTACATGAATCATTCTTGTTGTTCCACACAATTTAGTTCTAATTAACGCTAGGTTACATTGACCCAAATGATCCCTATTCGAGAAATTCATACCTACAACTCAATATAGAACACTCAAACTAGATAATAAATCCAAAAGCAAATTGCAGAGAAATGACACACTTTCTATTAGGGATGAAATATAGAAAAAGAAAAATGAACTAAACTACGTTAGTCCTACAAGGAGATGTAGTCAATGACTGCTCCTTTAATAAAGATAAAACTAGAGTTTCAACTTCAAACTTTGTTTTGAAAAAAGATTCATGTCCTTCCTTGATAGAAAATAATGACTTATATACTTCATCACCTTTAGACGCTAGCAGTTGTGGTGCCTCTGCCAGATACTCAAAACAACACAGGAGACACTACAAGTCACCACAGAAAGTATCAACTACTAAAATGATTGGAAATTGCTTTCCAAAATATTACATAGTTGAATTCATGTTACATTTGACCTCTCATGCTGAATGGCTTAGGATACAATTTTAGATTGGACAAAATGGGCTCGAAAGAGGGTGATGCATGTTACCTATAAATTGGACAATGATAAAGCAGAAATGTTACTGTTTATGTACAATCATAGTAAATAAGTAAAGAAGAGTGGCATCAAGTCACTCAGCTCCAAGTTTGAAACAAAGGTTCAATGGTCTCTGCTTTTGTTGGTAAAGATGCAACCCTACATATACAAATAGCTTCTCTAGGAAAGGACAAAATTTTGATATCAACATTTTGATCAACTAAAAATTTGGCATGTTGTGTGAATTCTGCCGGTGGTGTCCTATCCACAGTGACCCTCAATATTCTTGAACCTAGTTTTGGAATTGTCAGATATGAGGGGCGCTTGAAATCATTTCTTTGTCAAGTTCATACATGTCATATGAACAAAATGGACCACATGGAGAATTTGGAATTCTCATTATTTCTTGCATCAAGAGCCATTACAATGAGAATAGAGAGATTGGTGGTCAAGTTGCTGGAGCATCATTGCAAATATTTCTATACAGATCAGAATCCTAAGCTTCAAAATCTCTAAAAAGAAAGACATGCTACAGATCTAGCCATCAACAGCATGTGACCTTGGGAGGCCAGAATCCAAACAGAAGTTGATGCTAAATTAACCCCATCGGGTAAAGGCAAATACACAATATGCAAAAGATATTTATGATGCCCCATTGTATATCAATAGTATTTCAACTGAATGTGTCTGGGACCTGTATAATTGGTTTCCATCGGTGTTGTGTTTCATACAAGATTATGTTGAAGCATTGGTCTGCACCCCTCTCTAGACGACACCAGATTATGTTGCTTCTTGTTGATGTCAAAAGGCTCCTTGTTTGTATGCATGCCTTGTTTGACCATTAATATGAGGATAAGCCCATGTTGGATCAAGCAGAAAGGTCAATATTTTATCACTCATTATCTATTAAGCCCCAGTCAACTTGACCATGTAATTTCCCTTCTTCAATTTATGTAGGTGATTAGTTTCCTTATGTTATTCACTAGATTATACTCAGATATCTCCATATGGTTTCTACTTCAACATGACAAACATATATTTATGTGTTGCAGTCATTTTTGATTGAGGTCAGTTGCATATATTGAAGATCATTAACTTCCTTGACTATCTATGCAAGACAATCAAAATACATAAACTTGTTCTATGTTCCTAAATTAATTGGACTATTAATAATATTTTTTGTAGTTGACTAGGTATGGAATCATCTAGACACCTCTATGAGTTAAATAAGTCTAGGATCCACCACACACCTGCCTCTATGATTCATAATGTAAGGGTAATAAAAACTCTAGTTTTTCCATGTACTATTTCAGAAATGCTATTTTTTAGCCATTAGTTGTGTCGTGTGACACTATACTGGTAAGAACCCATGTTGTCTCTAGTTGTAGAGTGAATTCATTTTCAATAAGCTATTCTTCGAAAGGAACTTTTAGATTAGATGATTTGCTATTGTATGTTCTATCCCTTCTAACAAGTACACGCACCCACACACATGTCCATAATCATATGAACATCTTGGTGTAGATCCAATGGAATAGAGGAGGATACATATTGGAATGAAGGTGTTAAAAATTGTAGAGTCTAGAATTGGACAATGTTGGATTTAGTTTGACTTTCTGGTTAAGTTCTCTATCTAAGTTAATGTCAACCGGTGGGTGTATTTTCATTGCAATCTTATTTCTTGAATGTAGTATTCAAACCTTCATCGACATGGAGATCTCATTCACCCCATAGGTCTTATTGCTTGATCCCCATTATTCATAGAAATCCAAGGTCTAGTACCCATGGACCAGGTGAATAATGTAATACAAGCTTTTTGAAACTACTCTAAAGATTACAAGGACTAGAGGGTAACTGGTTTACTGGAAAGAAGAAAATGGATCCCACAACTAAACAACTTGAGAAATAGAATTTCTTCCAACCACTATACAAAAACCATCAAAATATCAACAAATAAAGTGTAGTAGCAAGAGAGGACCTTAAGAGGACTTTTAAGGCTAAGAATTTTGTTATCAACAATTATTTTGAAGAGAGGTAAGCCCTCCCATCACCAAAATGCCTTGCCTAAGATATGTACAAGTACAAACTAATTAAGTTTGTGTTGAGGTAGAATATATTAATGCAAGAAAATAAATAAACAGTTTAGAAGCTTATAGTAAGATTCCTAAACTTGAGGATATCAAGAATGTATATCAAAGATCATTATAAGGACTTAAACATCGATCAGGTAGCATACTTGTTAAAAAATAGTATTATATGCTAAGTGAATGATAATATAATTGCATCAAGCCTATTATAGGTACTTGTGTCTCCTCATAATTATACTTGAACAAAACTAGAGCCATATGATTAGAATATGAGTAACAATTGCATAAACCTTTAAACGAATAGAAAGACCTAAGACATGAGTTTAAAACCTAAAGAAAGATGTACATAGCACATCAGAAGACATAAATCCTTTCACATAAGTTTCACAAGAAACAAAGACTAAACCACAGGGATAAACCTTCATTAATTAATAAAGCATCACTAGGATCTCAAGCCAGCAGAAGCCGAGAACAAGTGATCACTTATAAAAAAAAAGGCAATGAGAAGCCTTGTCTAGCAGAAAAAGTATAGTCAGTATAAGAAACTCGAGCAATTGGCTAGTAAAGGTAGAAAACTAGGATCTTGGACCAGAGATTAGGATCAGATCCAAAAGAACAAAGAAGGTACACCACTTGCTTTTTGGATGAGATATAACAACCATATACAAGACATGATTCAGGAGATATCCATTGTCATTGCATCCAAACAAACTATATAAGTTAAATCACCCACAAAATTTAAGTGACACTAGCCTCATTGAGAAACTACATATTCTTATTCATGATTTAGGAAGGGAACACATAAACACAGTATATAGACAATATGTTGGGCCAAAGAATAAAAATAAAGAAGAATTTCAATCACAATTCGATGAGAGATTCAAGACAAATATAGGATGAGATCTTTGCAATTGGGGATGCCATACCAGGTCAAATCCAGCATGCAAGGAAGAAGAAGATTGAGTTGTTGATATTTGTGTTCATTATTCAAAATCATGGACACATTGACAATGACATGGTACCAGGGGTTTGTTATGCATCTTGAGGTTGCCTTAGTGAGAAAAAATCAGTAGGTAAAGCTAGTGTTGTGGCATTCTAAGTTGGTAAATTTAGATTCACAACAAACACAAAGTCTTTCCAAGGCAATTGATGAGCTTTCACCAAAATAGCAGCCTGGAAAGAATGCTTGAATACCATAGACCTAAAAAAAGAGAAACATAAAGATTATTAAGTGCAAATTTTAGAAACTAATAAAATAAAAAATATTTCATATCAGACTTATATATAAGTACATGCAATATCTAAGAGCTTCAAATGTAATGTATGGGTATGCTGGAGGAGTGAGTGTTGAGAAGGATGTTAAAGTCTATAGTGTAGCAATTGGTTCATTCTTGCATGCCAATGACACTGACAATGTAAGTTGGACTACATAGTATCCACATGAAGGTAGGGAGTGAACGCCTACTCTTTGATGATTCATTAAAAAATATGCATCTGAACTAACAACATGTCACTATGATGGAATATGATTGAAAGGATGTTCATTTTGGTCAGAAGTAACTTTATCTCCTGAATCAATTTTCCAAGTCCACTAGACCATACACTTGGAAAACAAAGCCGATACAAGGTATGGGCTAGCTAAAATGCTAGGAACTGATGCTTTCTACATACCAAACCCAAAAAGATCATTAGGAACTACATAATCAAGGAAAGAGACAATTTGGCTATATAAGAGGGAGTTTGAAAGGATTTATAAGAGACCTTGAAAGAACAAAAAGTAGATGCTTCCGATCAGGTTACTGTCATTCACATAAAATCTTGTTGTATAGAACCATTTTGCTAGACAATGCAACAACTGTAAATCCCAGAGTCAATAGTTATTTTCAAGACAGAAAAATTGATTATAGTCCACACATTAATTGGGAACAAAAATCCAATTAGAATAAGTTAAAAGTACATACAAAGAGAGGCGCATATATAAAGGCATAAGAGTTTATAATTTGTACCCATGTTCTGTAATAAACCACTTTGAATGGTCAGAAAACTAGAGTGGAAACCACGGGATCCATAAAGTCCACCATCTTTAAGGTCCATGAGGTTATTGATGATCACTAAATTAAGATGGTCTCACCAAAAGGCACCCCTATAAAAATCAACAAGTAAGATATCAGTCACAAGTGAGCACTCCACTTGTGAATTTGTTGTACAATTTTAGATAGTAGATGATAACCACAATTCTCCACTCAGCAAGAAAGGTATCCGTACTTCAACAAAGATGAACACCTACAGATCTAATGTGCAATTTACTCCATTCCCACAATAATGCTTAACCACATTCATCTATGACCTGAGTCAAGCAATAAAAAACAATAGTCAAGTCAATTGTATTAGTCTACTCCTAGTGCACTACATGGAAGAACAAGATGCATGCCTAAATTTGTATTGTCTGTGGGAAAAATGACCAAAATGTGTGATCAAAGGAAAAGCATCATTACTCACACACTAGCATCATAACACATGGTAGAAAAGCTATAACTAAAACAAGAAAAAGAAAAAATTATAGTTCTAGAACATGCATAATGTTTTGTCATAAGTCAAAGACCTTGAAGAGGCTACAAGTCAAAATGTGTGGCATGGTTGGGTCTATTATAAGCTTTCGACAAGGGTGGCCTGAAATTTCATAGTGAAACCAATCGTATAACCCCTCTCTAGAAATAATACAATATTATATGCATTGTTAGTAGAACGTGAGAAACAAGGATGAGTTTACCCAAAGAGGATGAGAGAAGAGTGAATAGGAATAGTTGCAAAAAATGAAGATGAATTTCTAGATGATCAAAATATTAGGGTCCTCTATAGGGTGTCTAGAAAAGCAATCTCTTAGTGGATGCAATGAAGAAACACAAATAGGGTAAGAGCTCGAGGAAGATTAAATACAAATGTATCAAACATTACAGTTGGCAGTGAGGATGAATGTCATAAATTAATAGTTCATACCCTATCCAGTTTTGTAATGGAGAATGTGAGTAGAACAAGTAAAAATTCTAGACCAAAGTGTGAAGACTCATTTCTTGAAAATCTGAATTCACAATCTACTCTAATTCAGAGATCATACAAGATAGAGACAACCTCAAGCAAAGAACTTATATCCCTCAGCTATAATGAGTTCAGAATTTAGAACATGTAGCATAAAAATCGAATTACCAAGTACCATGTCCATGTTCCTAGTACTTGCATTCTCTACTTCATTACTTGACCAAGAAAGATGAAAAATATATATTCCAAATTGGGCTTAAGAATAATAACAATTAGATAACACAGAAGTTAGATACTACCAAACCAATCTGAGTTGATCATGAGTAGTAAGGAGTAATGGTCGAAACATAAGAACAAGAACCTTATGGTGTTGACATAGACAAGCAAAGATATGTTATTCTAGTTCCAAAAGACTCAATAGTAGAACCTTGTAGAGGAATGTAGGTAGTGGAAAGCACATAGATGATAGGAAGCTTCATAGGGTGTGGAGGATGCAATCGTGAAGTGGCTTCTCAATGTGTGATGATGAAGATGAACTTTTAAGATGATAGAGAGCAAGGAATAGATGTAGGTGATATGATAGTAGGTCTTTCATTATAATGCTCTAGTACTAGACTTGTTATATAGGTATAGTAGGTGAATATTCATATACATGTAACACATCTATCGTGGCATATACCCAAGTGAATATGTGTATACCTATGACACATCTATCTTGGCATATGCCCATCAGACATGTCTCTAGGACTCACTGAGAAACAAATCAAATTTTCCAACACTATAAAATCTCAGATCAGGATATTTATAGCAAAATGTAGTTTTCATTATTGATCCAGGTATCTTTCAATTTTTATATATCTATGATGTGTTTCTTCGATATGTATTTTCATAGAAATGATTATTCATAAGGTAAAAATAAATATATTATTTTAATATGTAAACTACAACATTTCATATTCAATTATATTGTCTATTAGACATGAAAAGGAATTGGCATGACAAGTATTCCTACCTAAACAAAAATATCATGTTAGTAAATGAGTATAATATATGATTATTTTCAGTAGTGGCCATATTCACAGCCAAATTGGTTAGTTGGACATGTAAATTTAAAGATATGCATAGATTGTAAGTTGCCCAGGGGAAACCATCAATCAAGATATATTGTCAGTTTTGATTGAATATATATATTCAGAGATGTAAAGGGAAGTATAAACATAATGAAAAACTAAACACCAATTAATAGCAAAATGTATAAGGCTTACAACACAATGCAACATGTTCCTTTTATTGGAAGCAACTGGTGGTTACTAATAACTCAATGCGGACACTGGGGCAGGGGGGTTATTATGGAGAAGGTGTAAGAAGTAATGGGAAAAATGAAGAATATTAGTGATAGTTGTTTGTCATTGAAATCATAAATTTGGAGTTAATATAGTGGATCTACATGAGTTGTTCGCATATAAAAAGTTGCCTAATAAGTTTGGGGAAAATCAAAGGGAGGTAATGAGCCTTCATGTGAGAACAATTGGTGGTAGAATGTTGAGGTTCAAAATTGCTAAATATTGGAATGTGGAAATGTATAACCCCATATGCTTCCATCTGCATAATATTGCATGCCAGATTCAAAAAACCCTTATGTAAACCTAGACACGGAGAGAAAGAGTAAGTCTTTGTACTAGACAAAATGACCAAAAATGTGGTAAGAAAGGTCTTGGAAAATACCTAAACTAGTCCATCATGACTAACTGAACCATGATTCAGCTAGCCTAGTGTATCAAATTGGGTAAAATACTTTTCCTTAAAGACATTGGTACAAACACAATAACCCAACTGGTTTACTGATGGAAAATTATTTTTAGTTGGCACTTATGCCTTCCCCTAGAATCACATATATCCTCTATATGTCTTCCCACTTCCTCTATTCATTTTTCTAGCATTCATGTGAAATTTAATTGTGATTTACACATACATAATATCTAAACTCTAAAATTAATCAAAGTATATATGAAATAAGGCATGCCTATACATCTGGAATGTCATCCTCTATTGGAGGTTTGACAGAAACTATTGTCAAAGAACCAAAATCATAGGAGTTATGTACCTATGCCAGTGAATTGATGTTTCCTGACGATGGAGTATATTGCATTGATGAATTAGGCAGGATGAATATCAAAGATCAGGTTGGTATTCATGATCAATAAAAAACAAACCATCACACATCACAAAATATGGTATACAAGTCACACTCAATGCTCAAACCTACATCTTAGCTGCATCAACACATATTGGAGGTTGTTATGACAAATCAACACCTCTTAAGTAGAATGTTGCTCTTCCTCCTACTATCCTTTCAAGGATTGGTCTCATGTATGTTAGAATTGTTGATCCTGGTGATAATCTGAATGACCACATTTCCCATCACATGGCCAAGGTTCATATAAATGTGAAAAAACACTCATGTGTTCAACAGAGCTCAACTTTTATGCTACATTGCATATACAAAATCTTTGAAGTCAGTTTCATAGAAATCCAAGGTCTAGTACCCATGGACCAGTGTATTATGGGGTCCTCATCCAGCTAGACCTTGTAATCTTTAGAGTAGTTTCAGAAAGCCCAAGGGATCTCTTAGAATGGACATTAGCTACATCCTTCATGGCATCTAGTTCTAGATGTAAGTAATGCAAACTAGTTTTATAAGAGATTATACCTGCAACATATTACAGTGTTCACATATTAAAGTTTAGCGATTGATCACAACTGAATGCAAAAAAAATGAAGATTAGACAAGTCATCCATTGTGTAGGGATAGCTACATAAGGCCTATCAAGAGAACTAAAATTCCCTACAATGAAGAAAAAATGTTGCATGAAATCTGCATATTATTTGTTAAATAATGATTACATATCAGTTTTTAAACACACCATGATGAGAAATAGAAGGGATTCTGATACAAAGGAATTTCCAGATGTAAATTCACAACCGGATTTAGAAGTGTGTTCTATAGTTTCTACTAATAACACAGGAAGAACGGAGTAGTTATAAACCTTAGTGGCTATTGGAATGAGGCCTCACAGTTTTTGCAGATGGCCATTGATCCTCTCTCTCCGCCTCCTTTCAGCTTCACTGTAGGTCTTCATGGCAATGAGGACAAGTAATAAAAATAGAGAGAGTTAGTAACATACATCATGAACACATTTTGTTTAATATCCAAGGCCTTTATTTTTAGTTTCTCTCAATTGTTTAATTTCAGATATGACATCTTGATTTCAGATGAATGCACAAACATAGTTATTTATAGACATGGTTGATTAGATTACTTAGATCAGAATGATTGGTAAGATGTTCCTCACAATTAAGACTTGAATTGACAAGTTCAAGACAAAGTCAACAAAAACACATGCCACAAATGTGTATTAACATGAATACTCACTTAAAGCAAGTGTTTCATTAAATATGTAACCTTTCTCCCTAGCTTTTATAACTAGTTGTATAATCAGAGAAAGAGCCAAAAGAAACATCACATGCATTGTTGGATACTAGAGAACATCACATAAATAAGTGTGAAGTCGAGCCTTGCCATAAAAGAGGGCAAATAGCATCTAGAGAATCCTAAAGGAACTTTTATTATTTGCCTCACTCCAAGCAGTTTACCTAAAAACACAAAAATAATTATCTAAAACCATTATATGGACATGTTACACTTATATCACTGTGAAAAAAAAATACCGAGAAATGAGTAGCTTCTTTGGCCAAGATATTATTGACCTGATTGCATATTCAACGATTTGATATTTGTCAAATGGTCTAACCAATTGCTCTTCAGGTTTAATTTCCACACCAATGCAAAAAGTAGCAAATGCAGACCCTAACTTTCATCCTCCTATTACAAGGTCAGGATTCACGCCTATCACTAGTCCATGAGCTACAATTGATGTTACATCTTCAAAATTTAACAACCTCATGACCTATAAGTTGTACGAATTACGATGTAAAATTTTAGATATCAAGAATCTAAGTTAGTAGGAGTTTTTTTTCTTTTAATAACATGTCTTTCTGTAATGGTGGTTTCGGTACATGACTTTTGTAGCATGGGTGTTCCTTCATTCCTGGTTGTTTCCATATTCTACAATACAAAACACTTATCAAATTAATGAAATCATAGCATATAATTATTACTAAAATTTTGAATAATTACGTAATCTGCTTCAAATGGAACACTCTGGATTGAATTTCCCAAAATTATGGCTTCTAGATGTTCTTGTCTTTTTTTCAGATCTGACAATTCTATTTTTTGTGTCTCACATATGTGTTGTAGGTCTTTGATTGTACCTTCAAAACCCTCTACATATGCCTAACTAAACTCATTAGTCTAATGGTTCACACGAGCCTTCTTTACACCCAATATTTGATCAGCAAGTTCATCTTCATCAAGATTTGTGTCATTGTTTTCAACTGCTGATTGTAACTTTTCCTACAATAGTAACTGTAATGATGATAAAAATTGAGCAAATAAAGTCAAATATGTCATGAATAATTTTTACTTACAATTAGTTCATCTAATTTTTCATCTATAAGAGTACCATCCTTCTTCTTATGGGTAGCAATAAACAACTGCAGTCGACTAACGATACCCCCTTTATTCTTTTGTTGCAACTATAATTAACACACAAATAAAGTATAAGTAGAGTGTGAATGTGTTATGATATTATTATCATTATGTGGAAAAATTACTCACATTCGCTCTCACACAAGCATAGGGCATCGACCTCGATGTATGTCATGTGGTAACAAACTTTCTACTCATACTATTCTTTGCACTCCGTAACAACAGTTCATGAACAATTAACCTTATCACCAATGAAAACTAAGAGAAGACATAATATATAACTAATTATCTTACCTTTCCGTCATTGGAGTCCCCGAAATTCACAAGGAAAGCCCACTGCAATGGATCAACATGGGAAGGACAATCATTAAGTATGCTTGTTTTGTCTTTGTGGTGAATATAATTTTTTCTTTTGATTTCAGATTTGAAGTTTCTCCAACAATCCCTAATTGTGTAGAACTGATTTCTTTCCCTTTGGGTCGATGGTAAATTTCTTCTGTTATATGAAAAGTAAAATGAATATAATAAATGCATGCTTAAATAACACATTACAAAAATATATTACCAAGACATAATTCCGTATTTCAGTTTTCTTTCCAGATGGTACTTGTTGCCAATCCAAGTAATCCAAGGGTGCCAGTTTTGAATTTCTAGCAATTGTTCCCAAAAAAAGAAGACAAGTCATTTGATGAGGTCCAATTGGTTCTCCATTTTCATCCAATGTGATGGGTAATTTTGCATCCCCTGTCTTACTCCATAATCGAAGACACTTAGAATAGCCTCATTTTTTTTATTATGCACAGTACCACCTAAAAATTTAAAACAATATGAGGCAATTATTTTAAATATACATATATATGCTAAAATATGAGGTAATAGTTAATTATTGTAAATTGTTGATTAGAGATTGTTGTACCTTCTACTTCATCATGATTAGCAATAGTATCGTCATCAACCAATTCAAAGTCCTCATTATTTACATGATTGGTTTCGACCTCATGATCTATATTGCCATTATCAATAGAATGATCAGCTCTCATGTCATTATTTGTCAAAGAATCCCTATGACCAGCTCCAACCTCATGATTGATATTGGCATTACCAATTGAATGATAAACTCTGGTACCGTTGTTTGCCAAAGATTCCCTAATACATGTGGCAACCTTATGGTTGATACTAGCCTTATCAACAGAATGATCAGTGCTTGTACATTTTTTTAACAGAGACATCCTACCACCAATTGGAACATCATGATTGATCATAGACACTTATGAATGCTTCTCTTTTCTGATGTTTACTTCAACATTTTTGCTGCTGAAAATAGTTGATGCACCACCCTTTTTATTAGTTTAATTTCTCAAATCAGATTTGGAACTTCCAAAATCAGCATTAACTGAACTAAGATAGCCCCCCTACATTCTCAAATAAGCATTAACTGGACCAAGATATCCTCCTTTCATTCCCAAATCAACATTAAAAGAACCAAGATAACCTCCATTCATTCCCAAATCAGCATTAACTAAACCAAGATAGCCTCCATTTATTTGCATTCGTTTAGACATTCCTACAAAGATAAATAATTAGGTCATCTCTTATAACTATAAGTACAAAATAATAATAGATACATTGTATGTCACTGTACCCACCATTTTTCCTTTAATTATGTCATTGTTTGCATCATCAGTTTCTCATGCATACAACAATTATGTTCGTCTTTTCAACATCCTAAAAATAGAATGCATAACAAATATTAATAAATTAAAAGTATAGCCATAAAAATATAGTTAAATAATAATTGTTGTAGGGGCTACCTGATATAAACATTGTAAAATAGTTGTTGATTCGATTATTGAGAACAAAAAAAAGTTTGCAAATTTAAAGAGAAATAGTTTGAATATGAAAGCAAGAACAAAGGTATTCATAATTAATAACAAATGAATAAAACTAAATTCTTATAATGCTACAACAAGATACAAAATATTAAAAAAACTACATATGATAGATCATAATGATATCATTCAAGTTTCTCATCATTTTTTCCATCGTAAAAAGTTACACCCTCCATATCTTATCTAACCAAATCAAATCCATCACAAATGTCGCTAAAAATAGATTCCCAATCATCTTCTTGAGAATCTTCAGGTACGCATGTCCCATTTATGAAATTTTCATTAAGCTTCTCATCCATGTCATAAGTATCACGTGGTGTCATCTGCACAACAAAGATCCACCCATGATGATTGATGTCAGTCACATAAAAGACTTGTTGTACTTGAGAGGCCAATACAAATGGATTTTCAATTAAGTCAATGAGTTTTAATTTGACCATTGTAAATTCATTTTCGTATTTTTTGATGCCCTTGTTTGCATTGACCCAATCACCTTTGAAAAGTACAACTTTCAGTTGCTCATAGTAACTAATCTCAAAAATCTCTCAGAGTACCCCATAGTAGGTAACTTGACCCATTTTAAGACTTTTTTCCTTGGAACTGGAAAAACTTTCTGTTTACACATTCACCATTATCCCACTATTCTGGGTTTTTTTACCACGTTCCCACTCCTTAGTTTGAAATATATATCCATTTGTTACATATCCATTGTATTTGTTCACCAAATTTTGTGGTCCTCGAGCCAGAGTTAGTAGATTTGATGGCACATTTTCTTACTTGGCCATCTCTTCAATCTGTATACTTTATGGATTGAGTTATTGATACAATTCTCTAACAATATTTAATGAAATTAATTTTATAGACTTACATGCTTCTTAAACCAATCTCTAAAAGTGTTCACATGAATATTACTAATTTCCCACTGTCTTGCACGTGGATTCATTTTCTTCATGTGGCAAATGTGCTCCCTGCTAACAAGTGCATAAGTCATGTGCACATACATCTAATGGTGAGCATGCATATTTCTTAATAGTGTAATGAACTCACTCCATGAACAGTTCAACTTCAACACAATTTGATAAAATATATTGATGTGTAGTTTTCAACATTGCATTTTCAAGAGAAATAGGAATATTCTTTCCAATTTGACACCCTTTGTGTGAGAATATAGACCAATCATCATCAGTAACAATATCGTCATCTTCAACATTATTTCAAGCCAATTTTGTGAACCTTGTCTCTACCCCAGAGAGATACCTTGAACAAAATGTTAAACATTCATCTGCCAGGTAACATTCTGCTATGGAAGCTTCTGGAGTAGCTGTATTTCTCACATATTCTTCCAAAGTGTTCAAGTATCTATAATGATAAATAGAATTTGTTTAAAATAAAAAAATACACTTGATAAATTTTAGTGAAACAAATAGTAAACACATACTACCTTTCCATGGGATACATCCAATGATAAAATGGTAGTCCAACTATCTTAGCACCTCGTGGAAGATGAATGACCACATGCTCCATTATGTCAAAAAATGAGGGTGGGAAAATCTTCTCCATGTTGCACAGAGTCATTGCAATTCTAGATTCTAACTTCTCAATAGCATACGGATTTATCTCTTTTGAGCATATGTCTTTGAAAAACCTAGACAACTCAGGTATCACAGTTATGATGTTCTTGCTCGGCAATGCTACCTGTAAAGCCAATGGCAGAAATTGTTGCATTAATATATGGTACTCGTTACTCTTTAATGCCAACAATTCTCTTTCTTTGATGTGTGCTTTCGTGAGATATTGGAGGAATAACCATCTGGAACCCGTATAGACTTCAAAAACTTACAGAATAATTCTTTTTCCTCCTTTTTCAAAGTAAAATAAGAAGGTGGAATAATATTCTTACTTCCGTTCTTGATAATGTGCAGTCTAGGTCTTATTCCCATCTCTACAAGGTCATAATGAGAATTTTCATTATTCTTTGACTTATCCATACCAAGTAACGTGTGAATCAAACTCTCACATACATTCTTTTCAATATGCATTACGTCAAGATTATGACGAATAAGGTTGTACTTCCAGTATGACAACTCAAATAAATGCTTTATTTTTTCCAATTGTAAGGCATATTGTCTACATCTCTAGTTTGAACTAAAACTTGATTTCCAGACAACATCTTTGGAGCAGTTCTTAATTCTTCTTTTCCATCAAATGAGGACATATCCCTAAGAAATTTATGATCCATTGGAAGGAACCTCCTGTGGCCATGAAACATTATTTCCTACTATGTGGTAGTCTAATAGACCACGTGTCCTTATTGCAAACTGGACATGCATCATACCCACTAGTTTGCCAACCAAATAAATAACCATACGCAGGGAAGTCATTTATCGTCCATAGTAAGGCGACACACAATTTGAATATAGCTTTACGATCAGCATCGTAGGTATCAACACCAACTTTCCACAGTTCTTTCAACTCTTCAATCAGAGGTTGTAAGTAGATATCTATCTTCATTCCTGTTTGAAATGGACCAGGAATAATCATAGAAAGGATAAAATTAGGTATCTTCATGCATAACCATGGTGGAAAATTGTATGGAATCAATATGACTAGCCAAATACTATATGATAGACTCATCATGCCAAAGGGATTAAATCCGTCAGATCCTAAACCAAGACGCACATTACGAGAATCAGATGCAAAATCAGCATGCATGTTATCAAATGTCTTCCATGCAGGTGAATCCACTGGATGTCTTACAACTCCATCCTTGGTGCAACTTTCATCGTGCCACCGCATTAGTGGTGTAACTCTAGAGGACATAAACAATTTCTCCAACCTAGGAGTCAAGGGAAAGTAGCACAGAACTTTACAAGGAACTCTTTTCTTTTTAATTCCCATATTTTGTGCACCTTCTACATCACTTTCCGTCTCTTTATATCTAGAAGCATTACAATGTGGGAATGAAGTATTATCTGCAAACTCCTTGTGATACAAAATGCAATCATTTATACAGACATAAATTTTCTCATAGTCAATACCAAGGTCCCTAATTATTATCCTTACTTCATAGTATGAGCCAGGAAACGTGTCACCCTCAGGAAGCAAATCTTTCAAAAGTTCAAGCAACTCAGTAAATGATTTATTGCTCCAATGATTGGTACATTTTATATGGAACAACCTCACCACGATATACAACTTAGAATACTTCTTATTTCCAAGATACAACTCTTGTGTAGCAATCTCTAACAATTTGTAGAATTTCTCAGCTTCTTCATTGTCGACAATTTTGGACTCTGTATGCATCGTGAAACATTCTCTCATATCATCAAATGACATGTTGTCATCCATAGAGGAATCTTCCTGGTCATCAGAAGAAGTCTCACCATGAAAAATCCAATCAGTGTAGCTACTGAAAAAACCATTCCATAACAGGTGCTCGGTGAAGGTTTTGACTTTGGTTATTTAGATGCTTTTTACAAGGGCATAAGATAGTCTCATTCCTACTATGTTTTTTGAAAGCGTCCTCTAGGAATTTGACTACCCCAGTTAAGTACTTTGTACTGGTCCTATCTTCCTCAATAATCTAGCTTTTTTCAATCATACTTCCCTAGATATACATAAGTAAACACATCGATAAAACAAATATATAAATATGTAGAAATTGTTAATCAAATAGAAAGATTTAAAAAATAATAATAATAAATAAGGTAAAAAATTATATATAATTAAACACAATGAAAAATTAAATATATAGATAAGAAGAAAATCAATAAAGTATAATACCGATCATATTATACAATACAGACTACATAATACTTTGATAAGCCATGAATATATCTATTTATCTATGAAGTATTGGAAATAAATATCAAAACAGTTTTGTCTTGTTGGTTCATGACGCTACCTTTTTTGTTACTTCTAGTGTTCATGACGTTGCCTTTTTTGTGGTTATGACCTGAGTTTGTAGGGAGCATTATTTAGTTCAAAAAGGAGAAGTTGTTGTGGAGGGGCTAAAAAGAACGATTCACATCTAGAGAGTATTGCTTTCTTTTAGAAAATACATATACATTTTGGAGTTGTAGTATCTACTGATAGATAATTACTTGGAGAACTAACACCAAGCTTCCATTCAACATATAGATACTCCAATAGGGATGAACACCACTATAGATTTGAGGGACTATCATAAAATGTGTGTACTTCAACAAAGATATTATATTAATTAATTTGTGTACATCAACAAACTTTGCACAAGAAATCAATAATTTGTATGATTTTCTAGGCAGTTATCAACTGCAATAGTATAGATATAAATCAATGTACATGGAAGAGCACAGAGAAGCATGGAGAAACACAGGCTTGATCTCCCAAGAAACGTTTACCCTTGTTTTTTAGAGATAAGATGATGTCTATCTCTTAAATACAGAGCACATAGCTCATAGTATTGAGACATAAGGATTTGGATTATGATTAAACTAATCTAATTGAACGAACAATCTCATGCCTCCGGTTTGAGACAAAAATGAATTGTAGATTGTTAATGCATTTACTAATTCCTATAGATGTTCAAAATGACTTTTATTATGAAAAAAGGCTTCAATATACATATACATGACTTCCAAAGAGCATGTGTGTGTGTCAGTTGTGCTCTACATATCCAATGCAGTAAAGATGACCAAACACATGTAAAATGAGGTTGGAGGAGTTGAACAATAACTGAGATGCCATAGCAGAAAAAAATAATATATGAATCAAATAGTATACATCTAGTATTTTCTATATCCTGAAAAACTTTAAATAGGAGACTGTTTGGTTATATGACCCGAGTCTTGAGATTCTATAGAGTTTAGATTTAATCATACTACCACAACCATAGATGATGTTATTTATCTTTTTAGAACTGCTAGGGAGAAGCTTCAAAGTTTTGTGCGTTGTTGAATGTTTTGAATTTACAGTTTTAGATCTGCTTCTTTCTTTCCAAGATGATAGTGGGAATTGATCATCTACTGATATTGTATTATTCTACATAGCCAATGTGGCTCAATTGCTTTTCAATATATATGGCATTTTCATATCCACAACCACTTAGCACCAATAATCAGTAGGTGTGGATGTCTAGGAAACTGAGTTATTGTACTATATTTTTTTAGGGCATTAAACTCTTGCAACAACGTAAATGTTGATCTCCATGAGTATTCACAAATTAGTCTGAATTTTTTCTTGTGTTCTATGGATAGAAATATAAAAATACTTGGTGTTATGGTGAGCCAGATAATAGTGTGCTTTGGTCATGGTTGGATGACATCCAAGTCTTACTTTGGACCTTGGGCGATCCTCCTGTATGGCTTAAAAGATGTGGTTTAAACCTCCCTTTGTATCTCTAGACGTGGTTTACATGATTTTCATTATTATTTTATTGGGTAGAACCATGTTAATGGTGACTAGATGGGATATATCTATGTTGAGTGTTGCATTGGCCAACTTTCCCTTGTTCATGTTGCAAATTCTAAATCAACTAAAGTATTCACTCATCCATCCATTCCCTTCTCTTCCTTCACCTTGCCTCTCTCTTTCCCTCACCACCTACCAAAGCTACTTAAATGAATTTGAATAGTTTTAGTTTCACATTTGAATCAACCTCATGAATAGATCATTGGATAATGCACAAGGAACCGATGTAAGCTTATTACGTAACAATTTTTGGTATAATTTCGAGTATATACATGTTGGTTACAAAGTGAACTTGTTAATCGAGTTACATAAAATTTTGAAAAGATTAAAATTACACAATATAGTCTTAACAATTTACTTGAGAGATCTCATCTCTTATGTTATGCATTATGCTTTTGATATAAAATGATAAAAATTCTAGGGTGCATGAAGAAAATGAAATGCCCATGAACGGCCTTTGGAATATTATTCTTAATGAGTTCAAGGGTCTAGATAACTCTTAAGCCTGGCCTAGGACTTGCTAGGTTTTAGTTTATTAGATTTCTAACTTTGCTCGAGGGTTGATCTCTTCTAATGATCAAATATGAAAATCTCTGATATGAGTTTGTATGGGAACCATATAGAAACAATGGGATTGGTTTCAGTGTGGATACACGAGTTCGATTTCTGCCCAACAAAATAAGCTCTTAGTGAAGAAGAATAACTAGAAGTGAAGAAGGAAACTCAGAACGTGAAGCCAGACAATACATATGCACATAACTCATCTCAAAATGCAACCAAGATATGTGAAGCTAGTCTCTTTTCCAGAGGTATCTGGGTTTTTGTGAAGGAAAGCATATGCGATACTGAAATCAAAGAAGAAAAATCAACATGGCCCTAACCTAGACATCTGGGCACTCTACTACTAGGTGGAGAGGATGGAGGGACCGTGCCCTCGGGCTGTTGGGTGACGAAGCTGGAGAGATGTCGTGCCCTCAGGCTACTATGCGGCAACATTGAAGAGAAGAAACTCTGCTTGCGAGCTCAGACCTTCTTGGCAATGGTGGATTGTGCTGCGAGTGATCCACAAACTATGTGCGGGTGAGCGATCCATTTCTAGCAGAACTAGGGGTGATTGCCTGGAGGGACTTTACGTGGGTGACTGGGAGAAATCATGGGCATTTGGGAGCCTTCTTATGCGATTTTCACCTATTGGGAATATTGCGCGCAGGAGAGGATGACAAGAGGATAAAATTTTGATGAAATAAGAAATTTGGTTTTATTTTAAAAAGTTCTCATTTAGTTATATTTAGTTAATACATTTAAGACATGGAGAGGATAAGTGTATCTATGTATTATGAATTGATTTAGCTATACTTATTTGATTTATACTTTTCAAATTTGTAGCTAACTAGGGATTTAACTACATAGAAATTATATGTAATTAGAAAAACCGTAGTTAAAGACCATCTTTTTTGTAGTGATAGGTACATAGGAAGTACCTATTGAAAAACTCTCACCTGAACTCCTCCCAACTAATAACAACAATTGGTCATTTCTCTTCCTAAATGACCCACCAATGGTCAGCACTTCCCTTTAGAAGGTACACTCTATGCTTCACCTTATCAGTCTTGAAGATGATAAGGATCTTGAAAGCCTTCTCCATCTCTATCAACCATAGATCTGCATCTATTGGATCCTCCATACCTACATATTCCATAGCTCCAACATGCCTTAACCTCTCTAAGGTCTTCCTAGTGCATGAGGATTCTACATGGGGAACAACTACCCTAGAGTAGGAGATATGCATCCGGTACGCCATGTGTGTCATCGTTGCCATGAATTGTCCAAAGATGGACTGCAAAGCTGGATTATCCATCATGATCGAGTCAAACTAGGGCACTTCCTGCACCCTCCCATCAACAACCTACCTCCCTAAACCTCCACATGGTGTAACAAAACCACTCTCAACAACATGTTCTTTGTGTTCTCCAGCCATCTTTTTGACTTTACTTCTTCTGCATAAACAGAAGTGACCATATGATAAATTTGGGGACACTAGAATAGACACAACCCTAGTCCTATGCCCCTATAGACTCAGTGAACCTAAAGTTATGATACCAACCAAACAGTGATGCCACGTCGTGCCACAAGCGAGATTACTCAAAACTGAACCGTGAAAATTTAAAACTAAACATCTAGGTTATGATAAAACATGGGAAATTAAAACTAATTTTATATAACCATAACCATTGACACATATTTCACATGAGTTCACAAAATCCATATGTATTGCATATCACCTGCGTAAGACAATGTACAAAATATTGTTTACTAGCTCTCAAGCCACATCATATTACACCTGATAACTTGTTCATACACATAAATGCCATCTCTATATAAAAATAGGCATAAAGCTAAAACCTCATATCGATACATACAACAAAAACCTCCCCAAGGACCTGAGGGTACATGGACGACACATAGGACTCTACTTCTATACACAAGCAGCATGTCCAACCTTTCAACAACTAATGGTCCTCTTTCTGCTCAACACGAATAGCATGATCTCTACTTCCTTGTGCTCCACCACTTAAAAGATGATATGGAAACCCACAGGGTGAGACCAAACATCCCAGTGAGAGATATAACTCTCTGCCAATGTATATTAAAAGAACAAGTAAATTAAGCAACGTGTATAATACTAAACAGACTGAGAAGCTTCAACTAAATAATATGTAATCAACAGATAAGGTAGATAAATCTAGATCAGGTAGTTACCACAGAACATTATATCAAGTTATATTCTAAAAAGGAATATGAAGAACATGTATAACATTTGACTTCTCTTACCATCTTATAATTCAAGAAATCAGTAACAACATAAGGCAAGGGGATCAACCAATGTTATTTATAATTGACCCTATGCAATATGCTACACGGTCGTGGTACATCTTTTATTATCATTTCCCTGAGGATTTGAGTTGTACCACCCAAATATACCCAACCACTGCTAAGTCAAAATCAATTCCATACAAAGTCAATGGAAGAGTTGGAATCCATGACCTCTCCACACCTCTTGGTCAGCACAAGAGAAAAATGCCACAGATACATATCGGTCAACTACAAAAAGGTGACATATAGTCAACAAAAGGATTGGCTCAAGCATGGTCGTCCATATACAAAACCTAACCCACCATTGTGCAGGTAAAGATGATAGAAGAATACGCTCACACATGGTCGTTGTTTAAAGAAGGATTGGTTCACTCATGGCAATCCATATCACAAGGAGATGAGGTCACACATGTTCATATCACACAACCTATAATTGTGGACACAAGGAGATAATCAAATTGCACCCCTGTATATTCAAAAATATGTGCCCCGAGTAATACTCGCCTCACCAATCCAATAATTTAATTTGATACTAGAAAGGATCTATGGTACATGGAACCTAGATAATTTGGATTCCACTTGATTAGTTAGGCAATTGGGTGACTTTTATTATCAATAAAGTTACAACATATAAAGAAACAATCTCTACAAGAATAAGGGCATGGTACAACTTCAAAAGATATAAAATGTATAAGGTGTGAGTTTGTCACATTATCACCACATGATTCATGTAGCGTTGCGATTCACAAGGCAACCACCAATGTTACATCACAGGGGAACATTTGTCCCTGCATCGTATCATTAGAGGTTATCTCCTCATAATAGGCATTAAGCCATCACCATGTCATAAGACCCAATCACATAAACCTTGGATGTACATTTCCACATTATGTCTCAATGATGTATATAATCACCACTCTATATCATATGATTATCACTGCATCATACACAAGCCATTTCATACTTATAACCTTTAATGATAGAGTTTTATAAACAAGAGAGAGAAAGCATCACTACATACTAATCACATCAAAGGATTCAAGCAATCACACTATAGTTTCCAACATTATGTTTTAGGTTATAAGAGTAGTTGATTAGGGTTTTATAGCCATATTCCATCACCAAACCCTAGGTACATTATCCAATACTTTCATGGAGTGTGCTAGGGTTAAAGAACATGGTTAGGGTTGACAAAAGAAACCACCCAAATAACACTATACATGACTCATTCATTACGCATATGCATGTGTTGATTATTTGTTCAAGTATATGTCTCGACCATGCATTATCCATAAGTATCGACTATCCATCAACCACGTATTGCAACCATCTACCATACATGGGTCATGTCCATCTACTCTTCATGGTTTCTTGAACGTGACCAACACAAATTATGTTGCGACCTCTAGAACAAAAACATGTCTCGACTCAAAAAAGGGTTGTCTGAACTACAAAAACCAGACCATGTCATATCCTCAAGAACAAAGGACATGTCACGACCTTCAACCTATTATAGTTAGGTCATGGTTGTGACACTAGGTCATCCATCTAGACCAAACCAAAACAAGGAAAACATTTCAACCAAACAACCCATTGGTCGTGACCAATAAGGAGGTAGATGTCTCGACCAAAACACTAGGCACAAAGTGTAGCAACCACCACTAAAACGTTGTGTAGCAAAAACATAGGTCAAGCTACCACCAAAGTAAGAGAGAAATACCTATATTGGGATTAACCATGATCAAAATAGAAGATTTACATGGCCAAAATATAAAGTGAAACTAAGGAGAACAATCAAGTGCATGGAGAAGAAACAACATACCAAATGATCAAGAAAAACCCCAGAGTACATATCATGAAACCACCACAAAAGCACCTCAAGAAAGAGGGATAAAACTGTGATTAACACCTCCTAAAAAATCTTATACTCCATATGACATCAAATTACATGAGTACCATGCATGAAACCAAAACCAAGGTCAAAAGGTAGGAGAAAACCACCATTACACAACAATCACTAAATTAGGTTCCATTAATTAGGGTTTTTGATTCTAAGCAAACCAAGAATCTTAATCATAACCAAACAATCTCTAGAGCATGGTATGATCTAATATCACATTAGGGTACATTTTTAGAGAGTGAAAACAATATGCAAGTATGAAAAGTGCAATAGCAGAGAGGCCATAGTGTTATATAACACACCTTCTTTGGAGAGAGAACAAGCTCCAAGCTCAATCTCCAAAATAGGGAAGAAAGCTACAAAAAGATCACCACTTCATCCATAAGGTCACCTCAAAAAAGAACATCCTAGGTTAAAAGTAGTTCAAAAAAGGGCATGAAAAGAACCCTAGGCCAAACCAAAGAAAGAAGGGGGAAAAGAAAGAAGAAACTTCCTCTGACTTCGGTGTCACCTTGTCAAAACATGGCCTATGACCCTTGTGATGAGGAGCTTACTCTAAAGAATGACCACCATGTAAAAACACAGTCTAAGGCCGAGAAATGAGAAAAAGAGGAAGGGGTATAGGATATAAGGAAAATGCTACAAAGGAAAGGTAAACACTTACCAAAGTTGAAGATGACCAAGGATCACCATATGCAAAGGGTCTGATCATGAAACCTCAAAGGATCAACCTTCCTTACTCCACCAAGTACCAAGGATGAGAAAAAGAGAAGGAGGAAGAAAGATGGATGAGAAAGGATCACTTATGTGGAGAGAAAAGGGTTCATATAGCAAAGGAGGAGAGAAGTAGGGTGAGAGATGAGGTGTCAGCAAGATAGGGATCCAAAGAAACATACGTCCACCCAAGAAACTAATGTGAAACCACTTAAAACACGCATTCATGAGATGGTGATGAAACCTATGTTGGGTCTTGACCACTTTGATCATGTAAAACATTGTCGTAGTTGCAACCACCACATGGTCAAGACAAAGCGCCAAAACCGAACATTGTTGAGACAAAAAGAACACCAAGACACTAGGTCGAGACACTACACTAGGGGATGCCTATCTCAACCCAGGACAACCCAAAACCATCTTGGTCAAGAAAAAAATCAAGAAAGGGGGGTGTCTCGATCTCGAAACCCCCAAAACACCCCCTCAAGGTCGAGACAAGGGTCACTGGCATCAAGAAGGTACACATAGCCAAGGCACATCAATCCCTAGAAACCTAGTCACCCCTAGTGATGTCACCACTAAACTAAGGCTCAAACAAGGTGCCCCGATGCACCATATTCTCTCTCATGAAGATAAGAGAGAGAAGCAACACTCTATAGGTGGTAAATTGAAAGAAAATCCTCACAAATGGGTAAATTGTAGTTTGACCCAAAACAAGACAAAAAACACAAACATCATCCAAACCAGCTCAAACTAGAAGCATAATCTCTAAGATCACCTCAAAGGTTTATATTGAGGTTCTAAGAACTTACTTAAGAAAAAAAAACATGGTTAACCCAAAACACAAGTCAGGGGTCTTACATGGAAGGTCATGCGTTGATCATGGATAGGAGGATCAAGAAGTTGATAAAGAAGGACATTGTTTTGGCTAAGGTTTTGAAAAATCATCATGGCATAGAGGAAGCCATGTGGGAGCTTGTGGAAGTGATACATCAGAAGTACCCATCTCTTTTTTCGTAGGATTTTAGGGGAGAAATCCTTGGTAGAGGTTAATGGTTGTAAGGCCCCTGACCAAGCTTAGTGCTTGAGTATGCCTTCTTTGCTTCATTAGATGCATGAACCTTAATCTAATCTATTGAGATTCTTTTATTACATGTGACAATTTTATATTTTTATTTGGTCCTGTTTGGATTATGTTTAAGTTATGTATCCTTATTTTGGACCAAGTTGTAATTTACCCATTTGGAGTGGCCATCTTCCAAGTTGTCACATGTAGAGTGTGTTTCTTGTTACTTTGCATCATGAGAGAGAGGATGATTTAGAGGGTTTCCTTGCTTGGATCTTGGTTGATGATGTGGCATCCTATGGTGATGATAGGGTTTCTATGGTTTCCTTTGTTGTTGAGATTTGACGTTGTGTTAGTTTGTGGTGTGTTGCGACTGCAACACTTGTCCTTTTTGTTTTATGTTTCAAACTTGGTGGTCTTGAGGTGGTTTGGTTGACATGGTTTGTCCTTTAGTGATCTATTTCAACCTTGGTATCGTTGGTGACCTATTGTAGAAGTCACTACATGTGATCTAGGTGTTTTTGTGACCACAACAAGGTATGGGTGACCTTAGTGGTCGATACCCTACCTAGGTTGTATCATCCTTTTGGTTCATGTAAGTGTTTAGTGGTTGCATGGCTTTTTTATTGGTGGCAAAGTTTCCTTTTGGTGCTCTCTTATGTTGACACCTCATACCCACCTTACCTCCCTCCAACATTTAGTATATAACCTCTCTCTTCTTCATACAAGAAATCCTTTTACTCTCATTCCTTCTCCTTCATTGATTGGCTGACCATGGAGCTTGGTGGAGATAGAGGGTGTTGATCGAGGTGATTTGGTTTCTAACCAACCTTGCATGTGGTGCTTTTGGGCTTGATTATTTCCTTTGTGGTGATCTTTGGTGATCTTCTTCCTTGGTAAGTGTTTTTGAACCCTTGATGTCATTTTCCTTTGCACCCTATATTGATCTTCATTTTTCTTATCCATGAGACTATGGTACAACCATGGTGGTCATCCTGAGAGAAACTTCTCTTCACTAGGGTCAGAGACTATGTTTGACATGGTGGTAGCCAAGTAGGAGGAAGCTTTCTTCTCCTCCTCCTTACTTCTTTCTTATTCGACATAGGGTTGTTACCCTCTTTCTTTAGCTTTCCTTTGACCATATTTTTCTTCTCTTTGGAGGTGACCTTGTGGCTGAAGTGTTGATCTTAGTTGGTGCTTCTTTCTCCCTCTTAGAGCTTGTCGTTTGGAGCTTGATCTCTTCATAAGGTGGGTTATATAACTCTACCTTCTTCTATTATTTGCACCATAATATTGCTTACATGCTACTATTTTCATCTCTATAACATGCTACTAGTATGGTAGATGATGATATCATGAACTAGGGTTTGTGACTATGTAGTATTCTCATTTAGATTACTCTCTTTCTTGAACCCTAATTTCATATACTCGATTTCTATGTGATGGATGAAGTGAAATTTTTACATGCAACATGATCCTTACTTTTTCACCATGTTATAGTTCGGCCCTTATGTTTTCTTGAAGTTTTCCGTTTGGTTTTCATGAGGTTGAAGCTTGGTTATGTTGGAGAACGTTTCTAGAGTTTGATGTCCATTTTTTGTGATAACTTGATCTTGGTGACGTGGGTTTTCTTGGTGTCTAACACCTATTTCGGTCATGCATGTTTTTCCCTTGGTGTTTTTGGTCGACATACTCTTGTGTGGTTCATAAGTTTGGCTGGTTGACAACTTGATTGGCTTTTTTGTGGTCGACGTACCCTTGCGATGGGTAGGTTTTGTTTCTATCAATTCAAATTAGCTTGGTTTGAATGAGGTGTTCGTTGTGATGTGTGTCGGGCACAACACATACCTTTGGTTATGATGGCAACCCTAACCCTAGTGGTTGATTGTTGTAACACCTAAAGGTCATTGCACATGTTTTTAGTTGATATTTTGTTTCAGTCAAGACACCTGTTTTGATGGTCGGTCATGATACATGTATGTGTTGCGGTCGCAACACCATGTCCTAATGGTTTGGTTGACAATCACTCACACATGACACTACATGGTCTCTACACAATGTTGGTCCCTACATATATACAACAAGAGTGAGGTTGTTATACGTGTTCATGTGATTAAGGGTTAAAACATAATGTTATTTGTATGATTGGTTAGTGTCACGGAACCATTCTTACCCCAATCCCAATCCTACTGTCGAAACAGTAGAAAAAGGATTGAAGTGCCCGTCCCTGAGTGGTCCCATAGGATCTAACACACTGGCATATACAATAAGAAATAAAACTCAAAAACT
The DNA here is from genome assembly GCA_963693085.1 of Alisma plantago-aquatica. NCBI lineage: Eukaryota > Viridiplantae > Streptophyta > Magnoliopsida > Alismatales > Alismataceae > Alisma > Alisma plantago-aquatica. Next base: position 85,494,619 of record OY856409.1, on the reverse strand, counting down.
GGATATTTAAATAAACAAACTAACCCAATATGGAGATATACATGATTTATCTTTGTCATCAGAGTGTATGAGTGCGGAAGCGATCTTATTCAATATTCCATTTGTAATGCCTAAAATCAAGAAAATCAAGACACAATCATGCAATTGCACGGTACGCTATCAAAATCAAGAAAAGCGGTTTATAACAAAATAGTATACTTGGTAGGACTTATATTCAAAATAATAACAAGAAATTTGCAAAACCAACATTTATACGACAAGTTTTTCAAGCAGTTCGACTTTTATTACGAGTTCCCATTATGCTGTAATTTCGAGAAGCATGCTTATATATTTTGTGTGACTCTATTACCCCAACGCGATGGGGAAGGTCACTAGGATCCTTTTCACCATAGGAACATAGAAGCCAATGTACAAGTCACACCTCCAAATGAGAGGGTTGTTGTACTCAATATCAACATTATCAACATTATCAATATCATCATCATTATCAATATACGGGCAGTCATAATGGGCATGCAATTTATGTTTTCATGTTTTTCAAAATATAGTATAGAAAAACAGAAGACTAATCATAGGGAACAGTAGCCCATCCAAGTAAATAGCCAAGTATACAGTCAAGAGATACATAAAAGTATCTTCAATACAATCAAAGAGGAGTTATATAATAGCGTACCTTTCACTGAAGATTTTGAGTACATATCATCTAGTAATAGGTCGACCCTTCGAGTTAGATCCTAAAACATAATGTTTGGATCAAGGGTCAAGATCAATATATTTGGAAATCATGTTTCAATATTTGAGATTAGGGTTACACTTTCCTAGGTCAACCTTGGGGTTAGGTCATCCACTTATGATCAATATTTCAATATGTTCAACATTATATCAAGTATACAATATATTCGATTGTGACCCTAATTATCCTGGTCAATATGAAAGTCCAAAAATCAAGTCTTTAGATCATTATCAAGTTCTAACATCATTTGGGTTCAAGATTAGATCATGTTCTCATTAGTATTATGAGTAAATCAGAGATCAACTTTTAGGTCAATAGATCAAGATGTGCTTCATGATTTAGATCAATCATATTGTTAAGATGTCATCATCATATTCAAGATTGAATCAAGTCAACAAATATAGATCTAGATCATTAATGGGTCAGGTATGATTTTAGATTCTCAATATGAACATTAGAGTCAAGAATTAGGGTTTCCAGTGGTTTAGTCAATATTAACCATCAACTGAGTCATGTAGATCAATTATATAAGAAATATATCAAGGTTAAAACATATTAGTTAGAAACGCTTCGAATCAGGTTTCCCAAGTATTTTTAATCGATTCACTGGGTTTTTCTGATCAAGATTGACTACTTGTTCGAATTATTTGGAGTTGGATGCATTTCCTACAATTAAAACAAGATATGAACATTTGTTGTAATTTCGAGAAGAGAGGAGGAAAAAATACCTGAAAATGGAAAAACAAGGGTCTTTAGATGTTAGTTGGATGGCCTAGATTTGTCCACATATGTGAGGCATCCTCCTTGCTTGGCGGTCCAGTTCGGAGACAATAAGGTCCGGTTCACACTCTTGAGTGGTCGGTTCACTGGCGATTTGACCGAGCCTTGGACCTGCTTGGGTCCTACTTGGACCAAGCGGTCTGGGGACCTTCTCCTCTTCGGACAGTACTCGCGTGATCCTGCAATAGAGGTGAAGGACCTTGCCAGAAAGGGGGGGGGGGCTTTAGGAGTAGCAGGGACCGATCAAAGCTATGTGAAAGTCGTCCCAGCTCGCCTTGACTTCGCGGATCGAGGTGGTGGTGATTGCAGATCCGGGAGAGGATGTGTGGATGAGGCACGCCCAGAGTGGGCTGTGCGGCAGAGCTGAACAAGCAGTAAATGAACGGCAAGGGAAATTGGGTGCTTGGGGCCAAGGGAGAGAATGGAAAGGCTCCGTTCAGGTTTGTAAGTGAGAAACGAAGCCAGGGTGGTACTTTTATAGGCGATCGAGGCTGGGTTTAGGGTTTGAGGACTAGAGCAGCAACCATGGCCGCCGGAATGAGAATAGGAGATGAGGAGCTCGTTTTGGTGGCTATATAGAGCATGAAAGGTGGTCAAATTAGGATTCAAACCATTCCAATTCGTGAAACGAGTGTTCCCTCTCGGTTGGAATTTTGAATCGCGGTCTTAGGCGTGAGTTTGCTAGTCTTGGCCATAAAGACACCTCCCCGCTGATTGTGGGAGGTTGATGATGACCTCGCGGCCACTGGATCAGGCCGGGATCTGGACGAGGTAGATCCAAGGCCAACAGTCACCCCGGATCCCTTGTATGGATCGCTGACATGGCAGAGCTAAGAAAAAGGCACAAATAAAAGGGAAAAAAGGGGTTTTCAATACATAAACTTCAAGAATTCATAGTAAAATGTAGGAATGTCCAATTGATCTCAAATTTGGATCAAAGCTTCAAAATAATTTGGAGAATATCTAGAAGATGTTTAAGAATCAAAAGACAAAGTTTGATTGACCAATTAGATTCTTTGGACAACGTGATGAATGAATCCAATTTGAAGTGTTATAATGTGTATAAAATCCACAATGATCATCATATTTCGATTTTGAGTATCAACAATGATTATGAAGACAAGAAGAATGATTTTAGATCATGAGTGAACATAAATTGATCAAAAAGAGTAATTCATTCATAATTATGCAAAATCCAGTTTGTCACATCCTTCCCTCCTTAAAAGGAATTTTGTCCCCAAAATTCAAAACAACCTCAAAAATTTGGATCATTCAACCTAATTCATATCCTCAAATACTAAAGTGTCCTCAATTATAAAATCAAAATCGTGTCCTCAAATTTCAAGTAATCCAATAATTATAATTGGGATTCCATGTTCCATATTATAACCAACTAGTATTTAACACCATTTCATCATCTAGCAATTGAGTATTAAGGTCAATGCATATTATTCAAAGTCATCATACGAATCACTTATATGAAAGGCTTCCTATTGATCACCAATTCAAAGGGATCATATTTTAGGTCAAACAAATAGAGTTCAAGTGTACAAGGTGACTTTCAATCCCAATATCTCAGGGTCCTAGACTCTACATTGGCCTAGGTGGGGTTATACATCCATGATTTTAGATTTCATATTTCAACATTTTGAGACAACATCATACTTTCAATCTCATGCTTTCGAGCTCAAAATCAATGGGAGGTCCCACCCTAGTCCTAAGGAGAGCTAAACCCTAAGTCATAAATCAAGGGATCCAACATAGTCATCATTTCAAAAAAAATTCGATATTTCGGATTTTGAAGTCATTAGTCATATATCTCAATGTCCAAATAGTGTGATCATAGGATTTGTATCATTATTGAGATCTAATAATTGTGAGTCACAATATTATATATCAGTATCAAGAGTCGAGATTTTTGGTCATCAAATGTCATAGGTCCAGAATTTTGAAGCTAGGGTTTAGATTCCTATTTAGACCTTAGGGGTATCATTCATCTACATCCAGTTTCGAGCAACATTATTCAAGCAATATCTGAGCAACATATCATAATTTCATTATCATGTTTCCAAGGTTGATGAATGATCTAGACCTAGGTCTATCTAGGAAATAAACCACAAGCTATAGTTAACATTGTCATATATCAAGATCATTATCAAATTAATACTCAAAATTGAGTATCAACCATGGGTTTAACCTATTAGGATTAGGGCAGCGGTAGGAATACCTTTCTAAATAATCAACAATACGAAAATTTAGAGGTAGTCAAAATAGGGATGTGACCTAGATTAGGGGAGTCATGAGTCAACTACTACCCTAATCTAGCACATTACTTACATTGGTCACGATCCACTGATCTTATTCAAATAGGGAGAGTATCAAAAATTAAATCATATATATCAAAGTCATAAGATCAAAATTCAAGATAATAGGTCAATAATGTCAAGATTTGCATTTCTTTCCTTTCATGATCAAGGTAGTGATATAATTTAGAAATTGAGGATTTAGAGCATAATAGTGCAAAATCTAGGTCCATAATCATCATATCAAAATAGAGATTGCAAAAGGCATCAATAGTCAATAGGGAAATTACTTTTGGCATCATAGTCTTACATCATGATTTTGTGAGTCATTAGGATTAATAATTTGATGGCATAATCATGATGTGCATCAAATTGGGAAAAAGAGTTTTCTTAGCTATGTTTGAGGTTTAATCAACAATAGGGCAACATGGATATTAATCAAATTGAGACCTCATCATCAATGAGGTATAAGGTTTAAGTCACCCTTATTTCACCAAATCATAATTTTTACAGTTCACCTCAAATATAGTGAGCATGTAGTCTAAGATTAAATCAAGTTTTTCATGAAGGGTCAAGCATGAGTACTTTATTTCAAAATTTTCATTGATCAAAATTGAGTTTTCAAATTAAGCTTAGATCATTGTATCAACTTTAAAAATTTAGTGATATTCATTTTCCCATGCATAAGCTACCCATAATCGAGACATCAAGTGGTAAAAGGTCATGAGAAGGACCACATGATGAGATAAGAAGACTATCTAATCTTCATCTACATGGGTGGCTTAGGATCATCCTTAAAGAAGAGATGAGATGCTAGAAGACTCTCTAGGGTTTCACAAGGGAACCTTTAGGTCCAGTTCTGGATCAATTAAGGCCAGGTAGAGCGGGGGATCTCAACCACCGTGAAGACGGATAGGAGAAATTATGCTAGGACCTCGAGCCTAGACACCTCAATTTTCACCATTATGGACTTTAGAGTTTCTTGGGTGTAAGAGACCTGAGAAATTATTTACTTAAAGTATATGGGAGTGTGAAGGCTCTGATACCAACTGACACAGAACCGTTCTTACCCCAATCCCAATCCTACTGTCGAAACAATAGAAAAAGGATTGAAGCGCCCGTCCCTGAGTGGTCTTGTAGGATCTAACACACTGGCATATACAATAAGAAATAAAACTAAAAAACTGGATATTTAAATAAACAAACTAACCCAATATGGAGATATACCCGATTTATCTTTGTCATCATAGTGTATGAGTGTGGAAGCGATCTTATTCAATATTCCATTTGTAATGCCCGAAAATCAAGAAAATCAAGACACAATCATGCAATTGCACGGTACGCTATCAAAATCAAGAAAAGCAGTTTATAACAAAATAGTATACATGGCTGGACTTATATTCAAAAGAATAACAAGAAATTTGCAAAACAAACATTTATTCGACAAGTATTTCAAGCAGTTCAACTTTTATTACGAGTTCCCATTATGTTGTAATTTCGAGAAGCATGCTTATATATTTTGTGTGACTCTATTACCCCAACGTGATGGGGAAGGTCACTGGGCTCCTTCTCACCATAGGAACCTAGAAGCTAATGTACAAGTCCCACCTCCAAATGAGGGGGTTTTGGTACTCAATATCAACATTATCAATAGTATCAAAATCATCATCATTATCAATATACGGGTAGTCATAATGGGCATGTAATTTATGTTTTCATGTTTTTCAAAATATAGTATAGAAAAACAGAAGACTAATCATAGGGAACGGTAGCTCATCCAAGTAAATAGCCAAGTATACAATCAAGAGATACATAAAAGTATCTTCAATACAATCAAAGAGGAGTTATATAATAGCGTACCTTTCACCGAAGATTTCGAGTACATATCATCTAGTAATAGGTCGACCCTTCGAGTTAGATCCTAAAACATAATGTTTGGATCAAGGGTCAAGATCAAGATATTTGGAAATCATGTTTCAATATTCGAGATTAGGGTTACACTTTCCTAGGTAAACCTTGGGGTTAGGTCATCCACTTATGATCAATATTTCAATACGTGCAACATTATTTCAAGTATACAATATATTCGAGTGTGAATGGCCTACCTAGGTTTTCTAGGTACATGTGTTAAACCTAATTATCCTGGTCAATATGCAAGTCCAAAAATCAAGTCTTTAGATCATTATTAAGTTCTAACATCATTTGGATTCAAGATTAGATCAAGTTCTCATTAGTATTATGAGTAAATCAGAGATCAACTTTTAGGTCAATAGATCAAGATGTGATTCAAGATTTAGATCAATCATATTGTTAAGATGTCATCATCATATTCAAGATTGAATCAAGTCAACAAATATAGATCTAGATCATTAATGGGTCAGGTATGATTTTAGATTCTCAATATGAACATTAGAGTCAAGAATTAGGGTTTCCAGCGGTTTAGTCAATATTAACCATCAACAGAGTCATGTAGATCAATTACATAAGCAATAGATCAAGGTTAAGATATATCAGTGAGAGACGCTTCGAATCAGGTTTCCAAAGTATTTTTAATCGATTCACTGGGTTTTTCTGATCAAGATTGACTACTTGTTCGAATTATTTGGAGTTAGGATGCATTTCCTACAATTAAAACAAGATCTGAACATTTGTTGTAATTTCGAGCAGAGAGGAGGCAAGAATACCTGAAAATGGAAAAACAAGGGTCGTTGGATGTCAGTTGGATGGCCTAGATTTGTCCACATATGTGAGGCAGCCTCCTTGCTTGCCGGTCCAGTTCAGAGACAATAAGGTCTGGTTCACACTCTTGAGTGGTCGGTTCACTGGCAATTTGACCGAGCCTTGGACCTGCTTGGGTCCTTCTTGGACCAAGCGGTCTGGGGACCTTCTCCTCTTCGGGCAGTACTCGCGTGAGCCTGAAATAGAGGTGGAGGACCTCACCAGAAAGGGGGGGCTTTAGGAGTAGTAGGGACCGAGAAAAGCTACGAGAAAGCCATCCCAGCTCGCCTTGACTTCACAGAGGTGGTGGTGATTGCAGATCTGGGAGAGGATGTGTGGATGAGGCACACCCACAGTGTGCTGTGCGGCGGTGTTGAACAAGTAGTAAATGAACGGAAAGGGAAATTGGGTGCTTGGGGCCAAGGGAGAGAATGGAAAGGCTCTGTTCGGGTTTGTAAGTGAGAAACGAAGCCAGGGTGGTACTTTTATAGGCGATCGAGGCTGGGTTTAGGGTTTGAGGACTAGAGCAGCAACCATGGCCGCCGGGATGAGAACAAGAGACGAGGAGCTCATTTTGGTGGCTGTATAGAGCATGAAAGGTGGTCAAATTAGGATTCAAACCATTCGAATTCATGAAACAAGTGTTCCCTCTCGGTTGGAATTTCAAATCGCGGTCTTAGGCACGAGTTTTCAAGTCTTGGCCATAAAGACACCTCCCCACTGATTGCAGGAGGTTGATGATGACCTCGCGGCCACTGGATTAGGCCGGGATCTGCAAGAGGCAGATCCAAGGGCCAACAGTCACCCCGGATCCCTTGTATGGATCGCTGACATGGCAAAGCTAATAAAAAGGCACAAATAAAAGGGAAAAAAAGGGGTTTTCAATACATAAACTTCAAGAATTCATAGTAAAATGTAGGAATGTCCAATTGACCTAAAATTTGGACCAAAGCTTCAAAATAATGTGGAGAATATCTAGAAAATGTTTGAGAATCAAAAGACAAAGTTTGATTGACCAATTAGATTCTTTGGACAACGTGATGAATGAATCCAATTTGAAGTGTTATAATGTGTATAAAAGCCACAATGATCATCATATTTTGATTTTGAGTATCAAAAATGATTATGAAGACAAGAAGAATGATTTGAGATCATGAGTGAACATAAATTTGTCAAAAAGAGTAATTAATTCATAATTATGCAAAATCCAGTTTGTCATAGTTAGTTAATCCTAATCTTGTTCCTAACCCTAATGTTTTTCAAGAAAATGGGAGATGATATATCTAGGTTTTGGTTACAAGTAATGCATTGAAACCCTAATTGACTTTGTGTGTAAATCCCTAACCATAATCCTCAGGTATGATATGATCGTTGAACTAGCCTTGATGTATGGCATGTAATTATACTTTCTCTCTCCAACTTGAATGGACCTAACCTTGTAGGTTGAATGTATGGCATTGCCATGTGAAACCTATGGTGATCCTTGTATAATACAAGATGGTGATTATGTGCAATGTGAGGAACACTATGATATTGAATGTGCGGGAATGATGTGATGGGTCTTAGGACCTGGTCTGGGCTTAATGCTTGTGTGAGGTGTTATCCTCTAGGATGTGATTGAGGGATTGATATCCCATAGTGATGTCACAATGGTGATGGCCTTGTGAAAGGTAGTGCTACATGTAATATGTTATGATGTGACAAGTTTTCACCTTATACATTTTATATCGTATGGAGTTGTAATATTCCCTTATTTTTGTAGAATTGTTTAGGGTTTATATGTTGTAACTCGATTGATGCTTAAAGATATCCAATTGGATTATGTAATCAAGTGGAACCCCAATCATGTAGTTACCTTGTGCCATAGATCCATTCCAGTGTCAGTTTTATTGTTGGATATTGAAATGAGTAACTACTACTAGAAACTCAGAGCACATATTGTTGAATATGAGGGGGTGCAAGTTTAGTTAATATCATTGTGTCCACAATTACATGTTTGAAGGATGAATGTGTTCATTCCCCAATGTTTGTGATATTGAGATATTTAAGAATGCAACATTGCAACTGCATCATTCCCTTTTTGAATGGCGATGTGTGATCTTGTTCTCTAGCATCGTGACATGTACCAATGTGGGCTAGGTGTTTTATAAGGATGTCCATGAATGAGATGATCCTTCATCTTGACTATATGTCATTGTTTGTAATTGACTGATATGTCTCTGTGATGTTTCTCTTGTACTGATGAAGAGGTGTTGGAGAGGTCATGGATTATGTCTCTTCCATAGACCTTGTATTGCACTGATTTGGACTTCACAATGGTCAGTTTGATTTGAGTGGTATGAATCAAATCCTCAGGGCATAATAAAACATGTAATACAACCATGTCATATATTTAGCTTAGGGTCAAATATGCTTCACATTGGATGACCCCTTTGTCTTATCTTTGTACTAACTTCTTGAATCATAATGTGGTAAGAGAAAGTAACTATTATACATGTTCTTCATGTTCCTTCTTAAAATTTTAATTGTTCTACTTCTTAGTGGTAACTTCTTAGTTTGCTTAATTTGTGTTACTTGTTCAATACATATCATTTAGCTGGATCTCTTTTTTATCAATAAGCATGCTACTCCTCTATTTATATCAAAAACATATGTACAAGTGGGGGGGAGCAAAGCTCCAATGAACCTATCTATGCAAGTCAATATAATCGCTATTAATTTTTTTCCAAACACAACTTGTGGGTGGCTTTACATTCTCAAAAATGATACAATTTCTACTGTACCAGATATGGTAGAGCACTAAAATGCTAAGTAATCTTCTATTCATGTCTTTTATCAGTAGTAGCTCCTCCTTGCTTCGTGGCTTTGTTGAAGTGTGTGCATAAGCTCTATCCCATAGTTCCCTAGCAAAATCACATTTCCAAAACAAATGATTTTGAGTTTCTTCTTTGCCGAGACATAGAGAGCATCAGGAAGTTTGGTAGAATCCCAGCTTCCTCAGATTTTCATCTGTCATCATCTTCCCCTGCATTATCTTCCAGCAACTCACCTTTATTCTCAGTGAAGTTTTGATTTTCCAAAGCCAAGTGGCCCACTCGACCTATTCATGCTAGGTTCTGCACAGATTCCAGGCCCCCTTGAGAGAGAAATCCTCCAAGTTTAAGAAATAGAAAGTGTCAGCAATCCCTTTGAGGCTGATGCTTAGGCAGATGGCCTCCATTTCCTCAGCACCTCTAACTCGTGGTATGTTCCACTTGGAGTCAGAGATAATTTAGCATACTATGTCCTTTTGGTTGAAACCATTTATAAGCATTAGAGATTTTGGATCTCGGATGTGCTCAGCAAGAAAAGTCCCATTCAACCAAGGGTCCCCCTACATAGAGTTAGATTTTCCATCTGAAATAGAGAATCTAACTTTTGGGAGCATATTGTCTCTGGATTTAAGGACATTTCTCCAAATCCATTTGTGCATCGGCTTGCTTGGACACGACCACACTGTATCTTCTTCTAGGTATTTACTGTGGATCCACCTGATCCAAAGAGAGCTTTTCTTGTTTGCTATATCCCAAATGAGTCTAGCCATACCGGCTCTGCTCTAGTCTTCTACTCTTCTTATGCCTAGGTCGCCTTCTAATTTTGGTCTACAAATCATGTCCCAAGCAACATAATAGAGGTGTTTGTTGTCATCTTTATCGTCCCAAAGGAAATTCCTGCAGATGCATTCAATTTCTTCCATCGTGGCTATGGGTAAAGGGAAAATGCATGTCCAAAAATGATGGTATGACGATAGAGTAGAAATGACTAGTTCTAAATGCCCTGCCATTGATAGTAATATGACCTTCCAAGAGTCGAGTTTAGTTTTTATTTTGTGTATAAGAGGAAAATACATGCTTTTCATAAGCCTACATGCAAACAAGGGCACTCTAAGGTATCACACTTTGAAATTAGTTAAGGGGACCCCTAGTAGATCTTCGAGTGCTGGGGAAGCAGTCTTGCTGTGGAAAAGTTGGCTCTTGCTTGGGTTTATGTCAATTCCAGATAGCTTTTTGAAAGTATCCATTCTTTTGTGGATGCCTCTGGCGTTCCTTTCATCAGATTCAGTGAAGATGAGAAGGTCATCCACAAATAGAAGGTAGGAGACCTGGGTCTGACCTGCTTTGAGTGTAGAAATATCACCATCTTCGACTGCCTTATTGAGTATTGTAGTCAAGCCCTGCATGCCTATGAAAAATAAGTATGGGGCTAATGGGTCCCCTTGGCGGATCCCACTAGTAGCCTAAAAAAGCTCGGATGGATTCCATTGATGAGGGTTTGAAAGGATAATGAATCCATGCATTCCTTTATCTAGTGTATCTAGCAAAGGGGAAAACCCATGCCTTTCAAGATGTCCACGATGTAACCCCTGTTGATGGAGTCATAGGCTTTACTTAAATCAGCCTTGAGACACAACTTCTTCCTTGTGTTTCTTTTAATGAAATCGCTAATTAACTTGTTTGCTAAAAGAATGGCATCTGAGATACATCTCCCCTTGATAAAGGAACATTTATTAGTGTCTATTATTGAAGGTAAGACATCTTTGAGCCTATTAGCTAGAATATTTGAGATTACCTTGTAGATGAAATTACACAAGGAGATGGGAAACCACTCACCCAACTTCTGGGGTTGTTTCACCTTTGCAATCAGGGTAATGTAGGTTTTGTTGATTTCCTTGAGCATTCTACTTTTCAGAAAGAAATCTTTAACTGCTAGGCATAGATCCTCTTTTACAACCTCCCAGGAAGACTTGAAGAAATGGGCGTTCAGTCCGTCTGGTCCTGGTGAGTTATCGTCATTTACATCTTTTATAGCGCTATAAGTCTCATCATTTGTGACCTCCTTACAAAAGTCAACGATTTGATTAGAAGTAATTTTAGGTAGTGCCTCCAAATTAATGGAAGCATTATCCATCTTTCTTTTGTTAAAGAGCAACATGTAGTGTTGAGTGAAAATACCTTTGATATCAGCCTCTATTCTGACAATTTTTCCTTCATGCTCGATGAGCTTAATTTGATTTCTGCTTCTTCTCATCCTCATGGATGCATAGAAGAATTTGGTGTTTGAGTTCCATTTTGAGCCAAACAATTCTAGACTTTTGGAAAATAAGTGACTCCTCAATGTTTTTGGCAGCAAGAGCTTCCTCCTTTTCTCTTTTGGCTATCTCCCACAGCAGGTGATCACTTGGTTTGATATTAGAGAGCCTTTGGGCCTCTAAAGCTTCTTTTTCTTTATTGAAGGCCGAGTCATACATGTCGCCATTCTACTCCCAATTCCAAATCTGCATCATTCTTTTTGTAGTTTTAAGTATTTGGCATAGTCTGTACATTGGGGTACCCTTTGCTGGTATAGCCCATGCTCTTTCTATCATTTCTTTATAACCCTTCATTGTTGTCCAGGCATTGACAAACCTTGTCGGGTAATTGGTTTTTTCTCTAACGTCATCTAAGTGCATAATTTGGGCATTGTGGTCACTATATATCGTTGGGAGGATCTCCAACCACAGATTGGGAAATTCCTTTTAGATCTGCAAGGAACTAAAGGTATGGTGAATTTTACTTCTCGTAATTTTACTTCCAAGCTGCTAGTTATTCCAAGTTAAATAAGGGCCTTTGCCCTATATCTCAACTAGGTTTGCACATTGGATCATATTGTTGAAGTCATTCATCGATTTGGTAGAGGGGGTGGACCTTCCTCTTCTCTCCTTGACATGTTGAACATCATTGAAGTCCCTAGTAACAATCCAGAGGACTTGGAGCTTTGCCTGGATGCTGATGAGATCTTCCCATAGTTCTTCTCTCTTACTGTCATTATTGTCAGTGTAGACCGCAGTGATTTCCATCTTCCTATCTTTGATAGCCAAACCAAAATGGATTAACTATCTTGACTGGCATAGAAGGGTGATGTTATAGTCCTTGTTCGGCCACAAAACAAGGTTTCTAGTTTTTTTGCTTGATTAAGAGTTATATATCTGCAATGCATTTGTCTAGGCTCGACGCATTGCATTAGTGGTATTATTTCTCCTAATTTTAACTTCAGTAAAAATAGCAATATCTGACTTTGCCCTTCTTAACTCAGTTCGGATGACTTCCTGCTTGTTCCAGGTGGACATGCCTCTGATGTTCCAAGCTACAATGGTCGGGGTGTCATCCATTGGGGGGTTGGGTTGACTTCCCACCAAACACAACCTCTACGCTTTGTGCCTTTTCATCTAGTGTTTGAAATCTATTGCTAGATTCATTTCCATTTCCATCGTTGCGAGATGTACTCTAGCTTCTAGTGTTCCTTTTCTTTTTTGGGCTGGATGTCTTCTTTGGTTTTTCAAAACCATCATTGTCGACCACCTTGCCAGATTTTTGGGTTGTTTTCTCAATGTTCTCATTGGCATTGTTTTGAGAAGGTCCCTAGTTTTCCATAGGTTGCTTCTCGGTAGGCTTCTCTGGTTCACTCTGCGGCATGGAGCAGAGAGATTTATCGTGTTCGAAGTTTCCACAATGAGGGCATTTCTTTGACACCTATTCATATTCCACATTTACCAAACAGTCAGTTCCCTTACTGGTCCTTATCTTGACCTCAGTAGGGAAGGAAGATGATGAGTGCATAAGAACATTGATGTGAGCATAGTAGATTCTGCTGTAGGACTTTTTCTGCCTATCCAGGCATTAAGGCTTGCCTAGGAATGAGGCGATTCATTCCAGCATCATCTCACTCCATAACGCTAGCAACAAGTTGTGGATCTTAAGCCAGACTGGTATAGAAGAGAGCTTTTCCTATTCTAGGGGCTCTCCCTTCTCCCACTTCTTCAAGGTCATTGGTTTACCCTTTATGTGCCATGGTCCCCCTTCCAGAGCATTTGATAAGTCATTTCCCTCTTGGAACTTGACAATGAAGCTGCCACTGTCCCTCTCGAGAACCTCCATTTCTCTTGTAGGTTTCCAGAGGTGGAGAAGGTATTCCTGAAGGGTAGGAATATGTGGGTGAAATCCAATGATGTATCCCACCGTAGTATTCTTCCAAAGAGACGCATTCTCATCGACCTCTTCCTAAGGGATGATAATCATATCTTCTTCTACTAAGAGCTATGTTTCTGCCAGCCTATTGTCCATGTCTCCCACTGAGTTTTTGAACATCCCTAACCAATCTTTTGGGTTGGCAACCACTTTAACTTCATCTCCTATAGATTTTCTTCTCTACTGGGACCGACGACTACCTTGTTGAGAACGACGATGATCATCACCTCCTGTGCCGCCGCTCCTCGCAGCCATCCCTTAGGTCTTGAGTCTCTACTTTAGGACCTTTAGATGGATCTTTTTTTTGGTCGGTCAAAAAGCATGTTACTATTAATACCAAAAACTTTGGGCACTAAGTACCCCATTACATCAATAGAGAGCTAAAAAGCTCGATAAGGTTCAAAATCCCCACGCAAGGGGACAAACAAACTATCTAGGCAAAGAAACACTAAGAAAACCAAACAACCTAGACATCTAGCAAAGTCCAGGCAGACCAATAAGAAGAAGGATACAGCAAGCCACAATTACATAAAGTCATCGCACCCACAAAAAGTAATAGCAACTTGACATAGACCAACCTCAAGCAAACCATCATGTAGATAGACATGAAGATTTTGGCCTTCTCAGCATCCCAACTCTAGGAAACACAACGGGCAAAACCCAAAAAGAAGACTCCTAGCAATAAGTCAGCATGAAGCTAAAACAAATCACAAAAGAGACAAGAGCCAACGTGAATAAACAACAAAGATTTGGACGAATAAGTTAGCTCCAAATCACTCCTTCATACGTAGCACAGCACCAGATATCTAATAAGGGTACCCACAAATTGTGGTACTAGGCCAGAATGAGGGAGATCCTTTGAGCTGACATCCCCCAAACACCATAGATGATCATCAGCACTGGACCTTGATCTATCGGTAAGTGTTGGAACACAACAGCAACCACAAACACCCAAGGGTGTTTCCTGTCATCAATAGGCCCGAGGCCAACACATTGGACGAGGAACATCGACCAGGACCTTGTGCCCCTGTATGCACAGAGGCATTCCAATGAACACCTCGAAGGTGTTCCATCTTCACATCTTCACAACAACAGGAGGTAGCCATCAAACGCCAGGAGGGCCTCAGCAAAACCTGTAGCCAGCAAATGCCAGGAGCGCCTCAGTAGAACCTTATAGCAACAGAGGGCTAGCCACTACTAATGTGCAAAGATCCTGGGGTCAAACGGTTGGAGAAGACTTGTAGCAGCAACCTGGACAGGGGCTCCCTCAAGCTTAGACTTCGAGAGACCAAGCGAGAGGGCACCACGACGGAATAGGACAACAGTGAAGCAGCACAAGCCGAGGATGCAGACTCGAGCCTCCCAACAGATAGGCCCATCTCGCCTCCACAAAGTCGACCCGAGCGCATCAGGGATCACCCAGCCACTCGGCGAGGAGCCTCCACCGGAGTGCCTTGGCATCATCCGACCACAGTCGGGGTCGCAACACCCGGGCTAACCAGATATTGCGTGCGACCATCACGCCCAGATCTGATCGTTGTCACCAGGGAGAAGGAAGCACCGACGCCCTGGAGCAGCACGCCGCTAGCACAACAACACTCGGAGTGGGGGAGATAGGCAGTGAAGTGAGCAGCAACAATCTTGGGATCCAGAGCAGACAGCGTCTCACCATCCGCCACGCTTGAGCAGGATGGTGTCGATAGGGTCGAGGTAGCCGAACCCATCCCCGATCTGATTGTCGCTTGCGAACACACCTCTCCCTCTCACCCCGAACCACCGAGACAGCACCAGACGATGGCCGACTCCAGCCACCAGAAATCTGCTTTGAAACACCTAGGACGGCACCTTCAGGAACAGTCCGCCTACCAGATATCGAACGGGAGTCGATGAGCGCCAGGGGGAGGAAAGCGTCGAAGCGACACTCCCTTCCCCCAGTGACGGCCTCCAGGGAGGTTTCTAGAGAGAAGGCAGAGCAAGCCCTAGAGAGAGCCATCCCTTAGGTCTTGAGTCTCTACTTTAGGACCTTTAGATGGATCTTCTTAACCTAATATTATTATTATTTATCTACTTCAGTTTATCTTGTACTTAAAATAGATGTTGGCGGATAGTTATATCTCTCACTAGGACATTTGGTCTCACCCCGTGGGTTTCCCAATCTTTTAGGTGGTGTGCACGAATCGGTAGAGATTGTGCGGTTGAGGCTGAACAACAAGAGTACCAATAGTTGTTGAAAAGTTGGATATGCTTCTAGTATTTTGTAGTAGAGTCTTATGTGTCGTCCTTGTACTCTTATGTCCTTGGGGGTGTTTTGTAGATGTTTTATATCACAATGATGTTTTTTTCTATATGCCTTGTTGTACAAATATCGCATGTATGTATATAAATAGGTTACCTTTTGGAATAGGTTGTGGCCGATGAGCCAGTGAACAATATCTTGTAATAATCCTTTGGCATGAGATATGATAGGTGGATTCTCTAGAATCAGATGTAATATGCTTCCACTTGAGGTGAATATGTGATATTGGTTTTAATTTACCCTGATTTGTGGTAATGTGTTTGGTTAGTGATCATTTTGCATTTTTTTTAGTAATCTAGCTTTGTGGCGCGTCGGGCATCACACACAAGTTGTGAAAATTCATGAATTTATGATCCCTTCCACTCCCACTTAGACTGGGAACCCTGACTGTTCTATAAATATAGGGGTACTGGGGGATTCTCAGACACGACTCAATTACCTTTGATAATATTTTGTCATAACTAGTTGTGGTAACTGAGAGAACCCGAGCAAGTGCTATCCACTAAAGTGAGGGATAGCAAGGGAGAACAATTGTGGGAGAGCAAGTTGGTGACTAGTACGCCAACGTCAGGGGAAAACTCTTTCATGTATGTTCTACTAAAATGACAAGTGTTCCTGATAGTCTGTTTGGACTACTTTAGAGGCGTGGATCTTTTTCCTTCTAGGGGGAAAACATCAGCCTGTTGTCCCTGGTGATCAACTAGGAGGCCAACACAGATGTTGTTCGCATACAACTTGCAGAAAGGGTGTGTGACCAGGACAAGGGAATAATTGTTGGACTCACTACAACACAAGGTATGACCTCATAAACCATCCTTCCCAGTACATACTTCTTGAAGGGATTCATTTGTTCAAGGGGAATATGGCTGTTAAATTTTTGTTTCCGTTTCTTGCTCTGTCTCCATATTTCCCTATAGTGGTATTAGATCTAGGTCAATTTACTATGTTTTGGGATAATCAATATGATCGGATTTTTTTTTCATCATTATTTATTGAATACGATGTGAATACTTAAATTGATTAATGTGCATATCTGATTGAACACCACACACAATCTGAAACTAATATACATATACATACATATATAGATATATACATTTATATATATGTATATATATAGTCAGGCTAGTGTACACTCGAGTGTACCAGAGGCACCATACACATCAGTCATTCTTAAAGATGTGGTTACTTTTTGAAAAATCTAAACTATTGATCTTCTTAAATATCATAAGAACATACTATATAACAAATTTTAGCTTATTTGGACACTTACAGGTCTTGCATCTAAAGGAAGCAAAAATCATGCATTTCGAATTAGTTTTGTGCATCGATTTTGTGTCCTTGGATGAGTAACTTACACTCATCCAAATGAGCTCAAATTTTTTATATGGTCGGTGTGATATGTACACTTGAGTGTATTCTAGTCTGACTCTGTCTCCCTCTCTCTCTCTCTGTCTCTCTCTCTCTCTATATATATATATATACATATATATATATATATATATATATATTGTATATATACAATATATATATATATATACACAATATATATATATATATGCAATTTAAACACATCACCCTAAAAGCAAGTTTTGATGGTGGATGTGTAGCATGGTTATGGCCAATAATCCAAATATATGTGTGTGGTTGAATGGTCTGTTTGTTCTTATTATATCTCAATTTTCATACGGAGCCTCTTCCTTCTTCCCAATATAAAAGTACTATTCTTTCCTACATTTACTCCCCTTGTATGTAACTCAAAGGTTCTCATTACCATGAAATAAGTTTAATAGAATTATGATTGTTTCTTTACTTGCAACGACAAAGATGACAATCAACATAAGGCGAGTTGAACATTTCATGTCCCAGCTGGCCATTTTGATATGGCCAAACATCTTTCGGACTAGAAGCCAAACGATCAATTCAGACGATCAAATGACTGACCAAGAGGTGAGCAACCGGTTCAAGGGTCGAACATATCAACCCAAATTGGCAAGCACGGATATACACCAATAACATGTTCATGCATGAGATGTAGAGCTAAGGGTGGTAATTCATTGTGGTTCCAAGGAATTACAATAGTATGGCCATAACCATCACTAATGTTTTATATCACATGTTTACATTGTGGGATAAAGCATTTACATGATAAATACTATATATATACATATATATATATATCGTGATTGGATTATGTATATGTATATATGTATAAAATTCCTCAACCAAACATATTAAGTCTAAGATGCTTTCCATTAGTAATAGTCATGAAAAATTGATCGATTAAGAGTGGGCACCCCAAGGGTGGTGCGCTATCTATCTTGTGGGTGTGTGATGGTAATAATGCGGGCCTACCAAGCAGTGTGCATTATTATCGTGTTGTCTTTTGGGTCAGTCTTAACTAAGTGTCTTTAATGAGATTAAGCACTATAGGCATGTGGATGACTATGGAAAAGAGTTATGCATACTATATATCCAAGAATTGTATAAGACACAATTGACAAACATTGCCGACCTTAATTATTGATTATGGATATTGGCGTTGGCTGAGTAATAATTTAATTATTTTGGATATTGGCTCATTAGATGTTTGTGCATTACAATCTTTCAAATTGATATTGAGTGTTATCAATTTAAAAAAATAATGATAAAGATAGTTAATTAAAGGCCTAGTTTAAAATTGTCAAATTTTATACAAATAAAATAAAAAATGAGTTTTGACAAAATTGTAAATTTATCTTCTAGAATCAAATTGCAACACACAACACATTTTCTATGCCATCAGTCTTTGAGAAGGACAAGTTAAATGGGAATAACTTCCATGACTGTCTCAAGATGCTGAGAGTTGTTCTCACACAGGCTTTATGTCCTGGAAAAACCAAAGCCAGAAGAACATCTTCCCAATGCACGTAAGGCTAACATGAATACATACAAGAATCATATTGAAGATGTAGTTGATGGAAAATGCCTAATGTAGTGCTCCATGAACTATGAGCTAAAAAAACAACATGAGAATATGGATGATATTGAGGTGGTCACACAACTTAAGAACATGGTCTAAGATAAGGCAAGGTATGAGATATTTGATGTCTCTAAGGCGTTATTCAAATGTAACATGGTAGAAGGAGATCTAGTAGGTCCTCATGTGCTCAAGATCATTGGGTATGTGGAGAACCTTTCTAGACTAGGATTCCCCTGAGGACAAGAGTTGGTAACTGATGTGATTTTGCAGTTTGTACCAGAGTCATACTATTAATTTTTCATGAAATACAACATGAATGACTTTGACAAACCATTGACAAAATTACTTGGCATGTTTAGAACAACTAAGGCACAAATGAAGAAAGACAAGTCCAAGTTTGTAATGATGATCAGCAAGACAAAGGAAAAGTGTAAAGGAAAAGGCAAAGCTAAGAAGAGGTCTAAAGCTGGCCAGAAGCCCAACTCTTCAGTGTTCGAGGCAAAGGGATGAGTAAAGAAGGGAGGCAATTGTCGCCACTATCACCATCCTAGACACTGGAAAAGGAATTTCCCTCTCTTCCTAGAGAAATTAAAGAAGAAGAAGGAAGGGGTAGAGACCTCTACTTCAGGTATAAACATTATGACATGGATTTGATTATTTCTTCATCTTGGTATGTGATATCAGATGTAGATCTGACATACATTGTTGTCCATGATCTGATAAGAAGTAAAATGTTTATGAAAGGACAAGAATGGACTATGTGGAGCAAGCGTGCAACAACTTCATTCTACATTTAGAATTTATCTTATCCCATTGGGAATGTAATAGAGTTAGATGAGTACTATTTCATTATGCAAGTAAATAGAATCATTTACTTCATGCATCTTGTATGGACAAGGATGATGATAAATAACAAGTTGTTAATCATTCTATTTCAAAGATGTGATCTTGTATGGAAATGACCCAAATGTCTTATGATCTTTATATGTAAGGATCTAAATATGAATGTTTATAGTGTAAATACCTAAATGATTACAATTGATAACTCAAAAATCAATATCAATAGCATTGTCATCTAGAACATGTATGTGAGAATTGCATTCCTAGAACGTGTTTTTCTAGATTCTTTTGGTTATTGAACCAATAAGAGATATGCAAGTCTTATGTGTGAGCAACATAAAAAACCACCTCTCACTAGATGTAGTCTAAGAATAAGCATTCTCTTAGGAATTGTACAAGAAGATATATATCGACCTATGAAATAAATTCTAGAGATAATTGTTTATATTTCATTATATTTACTAATGATATAATGATATATGTTTAGTAATATATAGATCTTTTGAAATTTTCAAGTATATTACATGTATGAAGTACACAACTTCCTCAAAAGTATTAAGATACTTTGATAGAATTAATTTTGATATACTTTATAGGAATAGTTTGAGGACCTTCTGGTGAGACTTTGATAGTGTATCACATATCAATTTTGTCTAAAACATGATGATGTACTAGAAGGAAGAAACCACAACTTAATGAGTCATGATGTGATCATCATATAATCCAATCTTCTAAATTTTGTCTCGGGAACATGCTTAGTGCTAGAAAAATGCACTTTCTAAAATGGTTTAAAAGATAGATATAAAATATGAGATAGGAATGTACCAATATGTCTTCTGTAAGGATTGAAACTTGTAAAAGAAAAAAGTTTCTTGGAAAGATTTATCTAAAAGACCACATAATTATTAGTTTGTTGAGCACTACATATCTCAATCTAATAACAAAAGTGTTTGTTTCTAGGATGGGTTAATTCCAAAAGAATAAGTGCGAGTAAAGTAGAACTCAAAAAGTTTGAGATCAATAGGAAAACATTTGAACCTATGGAGGTTAAATGAGAACATAGAGAATAAAAAATTATTGTGGAATCTCAAGTTCTCTCTATAACACAAAATTCATAGTTCTAGTAGAACACATATGAGTTTAAAAGGATCATGAACCTTACAACTTAGATAAGTTATGAGTTGGTGATAACATGATGAGACAACAATCAACTAAGAACTATAGATGAACCAAAGTCTAAGAAACAACATGAGGCTATTACATACAAAATGGAATCCACGAACACCAACAAGGTATGACATTTGTAGTATGACATAAAGGGGTAAAACGCATAAGGTGTAGTTGAGTTTTCATAAGGAAGACCAACAAGGATGACATAAGAGTACAAATTGGTTGCAAAGGTTTTCCAAATGAGTTCAAAGTGTTGAACACGGTGAAATCCCTTCACCAATTGACATCCTTATTTTGTAGCTTATTAAGACTATGTGATTTGGCATATGGAGATGAAATTGCATTCCTGAAGAGGAATAATTGAGAGGTGATGTGGCCCAAATTGCACATTTGAAGGGAGGCAGACTCAGAAGGAATTGAAATTTATGTCTATAACTTGAAACCTTCAAGGAATCTGACAACTTTATTATAGGGTCAAAGTTGATATATGGGGTCGAACACAGGGATGTGGGGACATTTCGGACACTTAAGACCTCACTCTTAAGTCAGTTAAGCCAATCATATAGTCGATAAAGGTATGGGGCCAAAACTTGTCTAGCATATTGTCACAAAGTAAAATAAAACAATGTAAAAAACAAAACAGAGTCCACATGATTATACTAATCAAAGAGAAGGAGTTCATGGCTATGTAACCACACGTTGGGCAGTCTATGCACCCATTCTTGGGCGTGGACAACCCTCGAACACCTCAGCAAGCAACCTACATCCAAACATAGTATGTACTATGGTATATAATCCTATGGGATCATCCCACTCACTTTTGCACAATGTGACTAAAACCCATCAATGACATGAAACCTCTCTTGAGAATGACAAATCAACACCCTAGAATATTCTAGATACCCTCTCAGGTCTAGAATATTCTTAGATGCTAGGAATAAGTGTGATCTGGGCAGAACCAGGTAGTGGGCAGACCGTGCTGGACTGGGCTCGACCATGCCCAGGTCTATTATTCTGCATAGATCACCTTGAACCATCCTCCTTTTAGATTCTTATCCAAACTATCTTCTCTTACCTATTTCTACAATGAATCTCTCTCTATAGGTAGAAATAGAAGTTTAAGCATGAAAGAGATCAACCAAACTAGAAATTAGAACTAGAAAGAGAAGATAGAATGGAAAACTTACTAGATCTAGAATAAAACTACTTTTTTAAGGTAAAAGTACATAAACATGCCCAAAATGGGCTGCATAGCCAAGAAGGAGCTCAACTAGCCATGGACAAGCATAGTTTGCACCAAATAAAGATGGAAGAACATCATTTATACTGAAACAAAGGAGAACAATAGAAGAAAGGAGAAGAAAAAGAGATTTAGCCTATAGAGGAGAGGTGGCTTTCGCTGCTTAGCCTCTGTATGGGTCGGATCTAGTCTTTGGGTCATCCTCCTTGGTCTTCTGGAGTCCATGGCCTCCTTTCTCTTTGATTTCGCCCCAAACAATAGCTTTGTGGGTATATGGCAGTGGAAGATGGCTGAGAATGGTAGGATATGGGTGAATGGTGGTATATGGAAGCAAACTAAAGGTACAGACGTAGGACGAGCACTTTAGTCTTTACGAACCTTCAAACTCTCTGATAGGGCTCTGGGAATCAAAATGGGTCAGAACTGCAGAACAAAACCTCTAATGTTTTGAACCCCCTCCAGGTCGCGAGGGGTGGGTATTTATATGTGAAGCAAAGTGTATGTAATTAGTGGTCGCGACACATGTCCTGGTCTTGACACTT
The DNA here is from genome assembly GCA_963693085.1 of Alisma plantago-aquatica. NCBI lineage: Eukaryota > Viridiplantae > Streptophyta > Magnoliopsida > Alismatales > Alismataceae > Alisma > Alisma plantago-aquatica. Next base: position 85,471,992 of record OY856409.1, on the reverse strand, counting down.
ATCTCAGCATGATGGTATCGGGCTAGACATGGTCATGTCGGGGGTCACGGTTGAACAAATGTGGTGATCGAGGTAGACGCCACGATCAAGGTAGACATTGTGGTTAAGGCAGACGCCGTAGTCGAGGTTGACATCACGGTCGAGGAAGACATCAAGGTCGAGGCAGGTGTTGCGTGCGAGACAGGTGCAGCTGACCCTTTTTCTCATCACAGTTTTGTCGAGTGTCTCAGTCACGGCAGATGAGATTTGATCGCGGTTGCGGCAGGTGCCACTGTTGAGGCATGTGTAGCAGTCACGGCAGGTGCCACGGTCGAGGTACGTGTCGTAGTCGAGGTAGATATCTCAATCGAGACATAGGTAGATGACCCTTGTCCTCAGCATGGCCGTGTCGAGCATCTCAGTTGTGATAGGTGTTGCTGTCACGATGGATGGTAGCCTAGCTGCTGCAAAAACCATGTACTGGGGAAAAATCTTAGAGAATATATGTCTTTTCAAGTTTGGTTCCTGTAAGTCCCAAAATTGGCTAGTTGAGAGACTTTATCCATGAAAAGATATAAATTACTAAAAGATATGAATCTAGGGTTATTTTGGGCATATTAATTCTATCATGAAGCAAAACCATAAATAAATGCTTACCATAAATGCCTAAATTTGGGTGTTATCAACCACCCCAAGCTTAAACATTTGCATGTCCTCAAGTAAGATTGTGCTCAAACAACAAAAACATAACATCCAAATTAAGCTTGGCGATAAATGCTAAGGTTAAGAAAAATAATTTAAAACATCAATTCTCTTGACCCATGTCATTTCAGAACAAACCCCCACCAATCGAGCACAATCCTGCTAAAGTATGACCAAAGAACATCTAGGCAAGATTAAGAAAATTCACTACAACTTGTCGATACTCATGAGGGTTTGAATCATAATTATACAACATAAAAGCATTTTCACATAGGTGATCACGTGGGTGATGAGAAATGATCCATCATCATGTATTCATGTAGACCACACGGGAACAACGCGCCTCCCATTTATTCAGGTCCTAAGAAGTAACAAAAAGAAGAAGACTCAAATGACTTTAAGGATCCTAATCTGCATCAGGTTGGTCCATGTAACTAGCAACAATCCTTGTAGTCCAAGCCAATTGGCCAAAAGTAGTGAGATGAACTCCTCATACTGCACTCGAACCAACCCTACTACTGGGATGATCTCAATGTCTCCTAAGGGTTCCTAGTGTCTCTAATGAGCCTTAGGGTAGCACTACAAGGAACAACATACTTGCATTCATGAGAACAGTCATATACCGACTGGGAACCATCCTCAACTCTCCTAAAAGAGCAAACAACACTCATTTATTCACACTTAGGCTTTTATTTTCTTCATTATATTTTATAGGCTTGGGTGAGAACTATGTTGATATATTTGGAATTTTGTGGGTGGCCAAGCCTCTTTTGCATATTTTTAGTTTTCATCTTTTTGACTCAATCTAAGGTGAGATGGTGCACAGACCATCAAGAAAAAACACTTTGACTTGATTATAGCTCAAAACTCAGCGTTATCCACTTGATACATGTATGCAAAGAGAGTAGTTATAATTCAAGGATCATTAGTGTATAGGCAAGTTCGTGAAAAATGTAGCTTGGAGTTTTGTTCAAACTATAGCTCTTTCCAAAGGTCCTATATCCTGGATTTGTCATTCACATCATTGATCAAGGGAATATTGTTTTAAGCTATGAAAAAGGTGCATAACCTTAGATTTGTTACCAAACATAAGGAAAGCGTCGATGAGCTAGTCAAGCAAAGGATTGAGCAATTTTAATATGAAAAATGTGCATTTAGGCATAAAGATAAGAATTTAGTTCTAAGATTCACATTTCATAGCCTTAATAGCAAAAGCTACAAATTATGAAACAGTGTTCTACAAAATTTTCAAACTTTATACTAAATGCAGTGAGTAAACATGTATGCATGAAGAATGAAGAGATAGAATAGAGAATAGCCTACCACCCCAAGCTTAAATATTTTCTCATCCTCGAGCAAGTGTTGAACTTGAGATGGTTCGGAAGGAACGAGGTTTGATGCTCAGATAAAATTTTATATACAGTTTGAGTCATCCAATCATCTTTTGAATAAGAAGTATCCCTAGTTGAATTTTTTTGTAGCTCTACAACCCAAAGCTTGTCACCTTCTAAGGGGTTTGGGGTATCTTCATGCTCAACATCCATGTAGTAGTGGATTGTCCATCTTACTTTGTCAATGTCTACCAAGCCTTGCAAGAGAATGGTAGCGCATGTCAGCATGTGCTTCTCTAGCTTGTCATCATTAGTATACTCACAACTCCAATTTGAGCAGCTGTCGTTGTCATCCTCATCGAATAAATTGTTCCAAACCATGATTGACGTACTGCTCAAAGCGAAGTGACAAGTCTCAATATGAGAGGTATAACTCTGTCCTGGATCAACATCTAATTCATGTTGCTTAAACTAATGTCCCTGTTGTGAGGTTCTTTGACTACCTTGGTGAGGATAGGAGTCATCATCATCATCATATATCAATTCATTTGTATGGCATGTATCTTCCGTTGGTTTATCAACTAAATCATCTGGATAAAATGAATCACTTCACTAGGTGGGTTGGTATTCATAGAAAAATCCTTGTGAATCTATTTGATGGTCTAAATTGGATGGTGAGGCATACTCCACTTCAGGCCTAATGGAATGGTCTTGATGAATGTGATCATCATGGTTCTGTGATGGCATTTGCAATTGGATGGTAACCAAATCGATGAGTTCGTGAACCCTCCTACCCTGTTCAACCTCCTTATCATGAAGCTGTTGTACTTGAGCAACAATACTTTCAAGATCTGTCAATTTTTCCATATACCTCAGTTGGGATCCCATTGTATCGAACTGATGAACTTGGAAGAATCCTCATTCAACAGTTTGAAGTATACTTCTACTATAGTCTGTGATCTCAATGGCTACTTGGAGTTGATGATCCTTCTTTTCTAGTAGCTGCTGGAGCGGATCAACATTTTCTTAGAGATGAGGAGCTAAGGAAGAGATTAATACCTTGATGCTTTCTTTGGCTAGCTCCACTGCTCTAATCAACTCTTGATCCCACGTCAACACAGAAATTGAGGGTTGATCCGCCATCTCCTTTGTTGGAATTTCATCATATGATGACGGTGGAGGCGATTATAGCTCGACTAGATGTAGAGCACTGCATTCAATTATTTTCCAGTAGTTGGAACTGCAAAAAAACTCAAGAGGACAGGTGGATAAGATAACTTGTCTTGCAGACGCAAGATCCATGGCTGAAAAGATGTATAGAAAAAAGAAAAACTATTCAGTATATATGAACAAGTATGTGTAAAACAAAAGAGTAACTATGAATAAATGTACATGCTTATGGATGACAGAACAAAAATCTTTTAGGTGTGTAAATGTGGAAAACCACATCCTTGACAACGGCACCAAAATATTATGCAACCCAAATCGCACGTCTGAAGGGAGGAAGACTCAGAAGGAATCAAACTTGAAATTTATAAATCAAAATCTTCATGGACTCTCGCAAATTTATTACGGGGTCGATGTAGATATACAGGGTCAAACACAAGGATGTGGGGACGTTTAGGAAGCTTAAGACCTCACTCTTAAGTCAGTTAGGACAATCCTATAGTCAATAAAAGTATGGGGCTAGAACTAGTCTAGAAGAGTGTCACGAAGTAATTTAAAACAAAGTAAAGAAAACAAAATAGAGTCTGCAGGATTCCACTAATCAATGAGAAGGAGTTCCTGCCTATGTAACTACAAGTTGGGCAGTCTATGAACCCATTCTTGGGCGTAGACAACCCTCTAATACCTCAGCAAGAAACCTACTTGTAAACATAGTATGCATAGTGGTATATGTTCCTGTGGGGTCATCCCACTTGCTTTCATACAGCATGACTAAAACCCATCAATGACATGAAACCTCTCTCAAGGATGAAAAATCAACACCCTAGAATGTTCTAATACCCTCTCAAATATAAAATAATTTGAGATGCTAGGAACTGGTGTGATCTAGGTAGAACTAGGTAGTGGGATCGACTGTGCGGGGCTGGGCCTGGCCATGCCCAGGTCTACGGTTTTGCATAGATCACCTTGTACCATCCTCCTTTTAGATTCTAATCCAAACTATCTTCTCTAACCTATTTTTATAATGAATCTCTAAATATAGGTAGAACTAGAAGTTCAAGCAATAAAGAGATCAACCAAACTAGCAATCATAACCAGAAAGAGAGGATAGAATAGAAAACATACTAGATCTAGAATAAAACTACTTATTAAGGTAGAAGTACATAAACATGCCCAAAATGGGCTACGCAGCCAAGAAAGAGCTCAACTACCCATGGACAAGCATAGTTGGCACCGAACAAAGATAGAAGAACATCATTTGTATTGAAAGAAAGGAGAACAATAGAAGAAAGGAGAAGAAGAAATGATTTAGCCCATAGAGGAGAGGTGGCTCTCGCTCCTTAGCCTCTGTTTGGGTCAGATTTCATCTTTGGGTCATCCTCCTTGGTCTTCTAGACTCCTTGGCCTCCTTTCTCTTTGATTCCACCCCAAACAGTAGCTTGGTTGGTGTATGGAGTTGGAAGATGGCCGAGAATGGTAGGATATGTGTGAATTGTGATGGAAAATAGTGGTAGATGGAAGCAAACTAGAGGAATAGGCATAGGATGAGCACTTCAACCATTTTAGACCTTCAAACTCTCCCATGGGGCTCTGGGAACCAAAATAGGTCGGAACCATAGAACAAAACCTCTAATATTCAGAACCCTTCTCCAGTTCACGAGGGGTGGGTATTTATAGATGAAGGTGGAGTGTATGTAATGAGTGGTTGTGGCACCTATCTTGGTCTTGGAACTTGCCTCGGCATGGTCGTGCTGGGCACAACACAGTCATGTCGGGGGTCACGGTCGAGGTAGACTTCATGATCAAGGTAGACATCGCGGTCAAGGTAGACGTCACAACCGAGGTGGACATCATGGCCGAGGCAGACATCGCGGTTGAGGCAGGTGTCACGGGCGAGACATGTGCAACTAACCCTTTTCTTGGAACGACCTTTCTGAGTGTCTCAATTGTGAAGATTTGGTGGTGGTCACGGTAGGTTCTGCGGTCGAGGCAGGTGTCATGGTAAAGGTAGGTGCCACGATAAAGATATGTGCAGATGACCCTTGTCCTCGGCATGGTCGTTCCAAGCATCTCGGTCACGTCAGGTGTCGCAGTCGCGACGGATGGTAGCCAAGCTACTGCAAAAACCATGTGTTGGGGAGAAATCTTAGAGAATAGATGTCTTTTCAGGTTCAATTCTTGCAAGTCCCAGAATTAGCTAGTTGAGCAGCTTTATCTATGAAAAGATATAAATTACTAAAAGATAAGAATCTAGGGTTATTTTGGGCATATTAAGGCAATAATGAAACAAAACCAAAAATAAATGCTTAGAGTAAATGCTTGAATTTGGGTGTTATTAAGAGGATATCTACGTGACACAACCTATGGATTTTGTAACTCCCTTAATGCAAATAAAGTCTATAAGCTTCAATGTTCAATCTAGAAGTTTAAATAACCATCTCAGAACTGGAATCTTTGATTTGACAAAATTGTTTAATAGTTTGACTTGAATTATGAGAAAAGATGAAATATGTGATTACAAAAGATAAATATATCACTTATTTATGAGGAATGACATATCAGTAATAAGTATTCAACCTAGTATGGAAATCACCTTCATCAAGAAAAATTAGGTGAAACATCCTATGTGATAGGAATTGAGATCTATAGAGATAGTTATGGCATGTTTGTAAACCTAAATACGAGCATGTATATTGGCCAAATGTTTAAAGAGTTTAGTATGAAGGATTCACTAAGAAAGAATCTATCCATGTAAATGGGATCAGTTTCTCAAGAATCCAACATTCCAATTCTTGTGAAGAATGGAAAAGATTCCGTATGTATTAAGATTCAAATCTATCTCAAACATATTGTACTCATCCTATTATCTTGTATGTGTTGGACATGACAAGATCATTTTCATCATATCCAATGAAGGTCGTTGGAATACCATAGAAAACAACCATTAGTACTTGATAAGTACTAAAGTATAAATTATTGCACTATGGTAATTGACACAAATATACCGTGCATTAAACACAAGTGAACGTATTGAGTAATTTAGGCCTTGTGAGGCCCGAGTCAAACATAGGGAAACAAAATCTAGATACTACTACTAGCTATGATCTAATCAGCTAGTCTTGTACAAATGACTGACATTGGCTTGAATTATCTAAAAGCTATGCAAAAGTGACACAAGAGTGACAAATAAGTGAATTAGAGTGGAACGAATTCCTTAGGAAATTGGTTTCACCATGGAAAACATGAAAACTAACTTTTAAACATTAACATACATCAATCCTACCCCTGTATAAAGAGAATGTAGCAAGAACTACCCACTCTTGTAGTGTAGTTCACTGCCTAATCTATGCAATGTAGTTCACTACCTAATCTAATGCCAATTCCATTTTCATATCAATTGATTGATTAGTTAGGTGCTTCACAATAAACTCTGGGTTCCTCCTCCCATTTATGTTCCACCTTTCTCAAAGGGTGCAGTAAATGGGTAAACATATCCTTTTACAACCCTTAACCCTTCTTCCAAACAATTAATGATCTAATTATCTATGTATGATGATCAAGCACAAATAGAACATAGCTCATAGGTTTATATCTAGAAAGTAGGAGAAAAAGTTATATTAATGCATACATGTTAGTACAGTTCATATCTGGGATACTATTGGATTGTAAGAAATCAAGGGAATTAGCCATGCATGGTTTCCATAGACAAATACATAGCAAGCAAGGATAAAAATGTGAGAAACATTAGAGATCTAAAGTAAACCCAGGAGAATGGTTGGTACGGCCAATCCCCTTCGACGTACATGTGATCTGCTATCTTTTGGCTACAAAATCACCCACTTGAGGTGCTAGAATCATCTCAGACGTAGCCTTTGACGTCGTTCTCTCCTCTCCTTGCTCTCTGGTGTCCTGCAATGAAAAACAGTTGAATGATTAGGTATGGTCGCACTCTCATTAAGTCATAAGAGACACTTAGGGTGCAAAATTATACCAGCCATCAGATTAGAGCATTGTCGTTAGATTCCCTGACCGGGCAGACTCGATAGTACCGACTGTGAAGTCAGTAGTACTGAGTCCTTAGGGTGGTCACGCATGATCCGCACTATTGTCACTTTCAAACAATATAGATAGTATTGAATCTCTACTTTGATCCTACTCTATTTCTTTGATGTGAATTTGGTAGTATCGACTCACAGTACTCGGTACTAATGATATTGGTCACTTCCTTTCACACGCCACTTTGACATGTTTCTAGTACCAGTCGGTAGTATCAAGTTTGTGTGATTCCTTAGGTCTTCTACTAATGTGATTTTGATATTATTGAGTCTGTAGGACTCGTATGGTACCTGAAAGGCAACAAACATGTTCATAAGTACTTGAGATAATCTGAAACCATTCAAAAATAGTAGAATTACGTAAGTTTGATGCATTTACATGAAACATGCTAATGATAATATTTTGTGCATAATTAATCATGTAAATGACGAATAGGTACACAAACCCAAAGAAAATATGCCTATAAAAGTGACTAAAAACCAATGCATCAAACTCCCCTAAGCTTGAATATTGCTCGTCCTTGAGCAACACACTCTTGGATCTGTTTGAGAAAAGTCAACAAAAGGACACAACACATGAATTCACATCTTGATCATCCCCACATAACAATCCCAAACCGGCCTTTACTAACCACTGAACCAATAACTTCAATGAAGCGACTAGAAATATCAATAAAAGACATTCGTCTTTGGATCAATGACACAGTATCAGAAGAGTTGTTAATATGATAGTCAAATCAGGCCATCACTTGGTACATTATGTGATTTCCTATGTACATTTCTCTTTTTCTTAACTACCAATCTATTTGGAAGTTGTTCTCTTAATAAAAATGAATTAGGAGAATAATCATATGAGTAGCCTTCCAATAAGAGCAATGGGAGGTATGGAATGGGTGGTTGATGAAGAATCACAAGAAACAACTTAATCATTTATGAAATCATAACAACATGATGAACCAATATGACGTTGGTAATAAATAATGAATCCTAATGCTTAACGTTATGAGTGGAATGATGCATGCATTTAACATCTCATCAATAAGAAGAGAACAAAGGAGTTTCCATAATATGAATGTTCATATCCAATTGTGAAGAAGTGAGTGCATCCTTTCTCCCTCTATTTCACAGAATACTATTTTTTTTCCAAGGCCACTAACTTGCATGACAAAGTTTACTCTTGGGCTTTTCTTACTATGCACAATGATTACAAAAAAAATTGTTTTTCTTCCCATTTTTTGAGGGTATGGGTGATAACTCTGCATTCTTATTTCCGAGAGAAAAAATAGTCATACTACACATTTATAAAGAAATGATATGTGGATGCAATCTATATGTAAAATTAGTGTTATGCAACTGCATGATGTGCAAAAGAGTTTGTTTGTGCATGTTCATATTTTGTTTTTTTTCTATTAATGCTAAGAGAAAATAAAGTAATTATCATGTTATCAATTATGCTATGTTATGCAATGAAGAGGAAATGATTCAATGTATTTGATAATATTTAAGGTGGTGATTCATGTGGATGAATGGTGGATGAAATCACATAAGTAAGAGTTAAATCCTTTAAAGACTATCATATGTCCCTCTCTAATGACCTATGTACATGGTTACCAAAGGAGTTCTTTCTTCAACTTCAATTTAAGATCTCGTCAAAGGTTTGGTTAGCTTAGGTTCAACACCATCTTCATTCAGATTCCATGGATAATTGAGATGTTCATTCATATCCCATGTCCTAAAGTTAACTAACCCATACACTTCCTCAAGTTGTGTGACTCAAAGATATTGTAATTCAGCTTATAAAGATGTGACATTTTTTTAAAACTTTATTTTTAAATTCCATTGCAATGACACACCTACAAGCACACACTATGTGGCATATAAACATGTGCATTTAATGCCCCATGTTTACACTACATAGATGTGGATCCTATAATGACATAAACCTAGAAAATAGAAAGAAACTACAAAGTGCAAGAGAAAAACTAAGATAGATGGTTGTTCCAGCACCCCCCTAAGCTTGAATATGACTATCTCCACATAGTCAACATTATAACTCATGAGGTGGAACAGTAGTACCATGATCAAAATGAAGGAGGTGGCTGAGGTGGCATTGTGGGGTCACGGGGAAGAAATATCCCTTGAAAGGTAAGGTTAGATGACGACATCAGTGGTGGCTACGGGTAACCTCTGAATTCCCTCGGTCCCAATAGTGGTCAAAAATGGATGTTTATATTGCTCCATTCACTGCAGGCACTGATGCATATTCTCTTGGTTGGCCAAGAGAAGATGTTCATTTTCATAGATTGCATGTTGGTTCTGGTATAGTTGTTCATGGACATCTTGTACTGATGCCAACGTCACTTGATGTTGTTGTTGCCCATTGTGAATATCATGTAGCATGCCATATATGCCTGCCATGTCATACATATCATGCTCCTACTACGAAGATGGTAGGGCAGAATAGCTTGAGGTAGCATAAGTGTGTGCATGCTTGCGCGGGACTGATCTCTGGGTTATAGGGATGATAGGCTCCACCTCCACAACATATTTGTCATCATTGTCATGTTGTTGCTCAAGGTCAGCATGGGTTGCTTCCTCTTCTTTAGTAAACACTAAAGAATTGCATAGATTGAAGACAAGGTTAGGGAGATGACACTCCATGTACTGTCCTCCCATGGTGAAACACACATACATCATGCCAAAGTGCATGCTGAGGAGACCTGCCTTCTTGAAATGCTTGAGATCCAGAATCTTCATAGCCACAAAAGGCATGAGGGTGAACAGGTCAAGATGGAAGTGCAATGCATTAAGGGTAATCAACCCCCCAAATAGGATCGACACTTTTCTCTGCACCATTTGTCAGACCGTGACCATGTGGAGGAGAGCGAAGGATCCAAAGTTAACAAGTTCTCCCTCCAAAATCCTATAAAGGAAGAAGAGATCCATTTTTTTGACCTTCCCTTATCCTTGGATGGAGTGGGCAAAGATGGTGTTGGTGAGGAGGCGATGTAGAATATGAGTAAATGGATGTTCAATGTTAGTGATGGAGTTGACATGCCAGTAGATGCAGAAGCCTTTTGGCACTTCAATAAAATGCTCCCATGCAAGGTCGTGGTCCAAGTCGGTGGGAGAAGAGTGTTCTAGAACATTGGGGCATTTGAAGATGTGGTTGAAATCCCACAATGTGACGGAGTAGTTGTTGTTGAAGAGGAAGAAGCTAAAACTTCCTTCTCTCCATTCTCTTTCCAATATTTTCTCAGGGGTGACGAGGACATCCGATGAGGCCAGGAACCCACAAACAATTTTGGGTAGGTTGGCCAGTCACTGAAGAATGGGTCATCCACCTCCAGTAGTTGATTCTCACATACCCAGAGCCTATTCTCGATAAAGCCTAATCGCTCTATGAGTGTGTGATCCCAATATCATGATGGTACCATTTTTTCTCTTCATAAGATCCTGGTAGACCTTCTTGATATCTGGGGTGGGGTGTTGGATGTGGGTTGGTCAAGGTACCAACTCACCTTACTCTGCCAAAGAAGATGCACCCCTCCTTCATGGCACGTCAATGATGCAAGAAGAGGGATGGAGAAGATGGAGCTCAGAGAAGATCATCGGCGTCTGGTGTTGTTTGCTCGGAGTTGCTTTAGGAGGTGGGGAGGAATGTGTGAATAAAATGATCTTCCCACACCTCCTTATACAACCTATGGATGCCCAGCTACGACAAACTTGGTACTACTGAGTTGATGTCAGTAGTACCAATATTTCTTCAAGAATCCATGGCTCAGAAGTATTGAAGGTTGACATTTGCCGATGGCGTGAGTGTGGATCGTTCCAACATTGGTAATACCAACTTGTGGTGTGGATCGACACTACCAACCATTCAATGAACATCATATTTGTCGTTGATGAGGGTGCATGTTGATCGCTGAAGTCATGAGTCGGTAATACTGAGCTGGTAATTTTGCTCGGTAGGTCCGAGAAGTGTCTCAATTTATCGAAACCGGGAGCACCAAAAAGTCGATAATACTACCAAATGCTTATCATGTACACGTTGTAATCTACAGAAACTCAATAGTACCGACTTATAGGTCGGTAGTACCGAGTTATCATTTCTTTTATGATGACAGCTCTAATGTAATTTTTGGGACTACCAAGTTTGAATTTGGTAGTACCAACCCTATAGGCTCCTACACACTCAAACAAATGGATCAAGGTACCTTTTGTACATAAGAAATGAAAATAACAACTATGAAACTCAAAATAAAGCATAAACAAAAAGAAATAAAGGTTGGGTTGCCTCCCAACAAGCGCCCTTGGTTTATGTCCTAGGCTAGACATAATTAAGTGTAAGAAACTAAGGAATCTCAATGAGCTTCACCTCTTATATTCTCCTCTCCACTTAACCATCAAAATAATGTTTCAATTATAGACCATTAACAAGGGAGGAACCAGCCCCTTCTCCTATCTTTACAGCCCCATGGGGAAAGACCTGCAAAACCTCAAATGGTCCACTCCATTTGGACCACAACTTGCTTGTATGTAGTTTAACCCTAGATTTGTATAGGAGAACATCTTGTCCTAAATTAAACACTCTATGCAAGATGTTCTGATCATGAATCTTCTTAGTTCTCTCCTTATAAATCCTAGAACTCTCAATAGGCATCCATCCTCAATTCATCCAACTCATTCAACTCTAATAGTATTTTCCTTCACGCTTCATCTAATTTGAAATTCAACTTTCTCAAAGCCCATTTGGTCTTATGCTTGAGTTCCATGGGTAAATGAAAAGCACACCCATAAACTAACCTAAACGACATAGTTCCTATAGGTGATTTGTAGTATGTCTTATATTCCCAAAGTGCATCATTCAACAACATACTCCAATTAGTCTTGTTAGTTGATATTGTCCTCTCCAAAATCTTCTTCACCTCTCTATTTGACACGTCAACTTGTCCCTGCATCTGTGGGTGGTAGGGAGTACCCACTTGGTGATTCACCCCATACTTACTCAACAAAGCTCCAAACTTCATGTTGGTGAAATGAGATCCACCATCACTAATGATCAATATAGGGACACCAAATCTATAGAAGATATGATCTTTAACAAAATGACACACGACATGTGCATCATTGGTGTGGGTTGGAAATGTTTCCTCCCACTTTGATACAAAATCTACAATAAGCAATATATATATTAGAATTCAAAGACACGAAAGGGCCCATAAAATCAATGCCCCACAAATCAAAAACTTCAATCTTGTAAAAAACATTTAATGGCATTTCATGTCGTTTAAATATATTTCCTACACATTGACATGCATCACAATAAATAATTAAGTTCACTAGTACAGAACTGACCTTTAGTGTCAGTTATTTAAGGCCTTTGGCGTCGGTTTCAAATTGACACCCGAGTGGGTGCTACTAAAATTCAAAACCTTCAGCGTCGGTTTTAACACTGACGCCATAACCCTTCCCGCTACCAAAAACGGGCCAGAAAGGGCACTATAGGCATCAGTTATTCAATAAAACTGACACTATATCCAGGTCAAAGACATCGGTGTTTCACAAAAATTGACGTCATAACCCTTCCCGCCACGAATAAAATGCACCAGCAAGGGCACCATCAGCATCTGTTTTTATATATAACCGACACTATATTCAGCTAAAGACGTCAGTTTTATACTAATAACTGATGTCATATCCATGGTTCCATAAAAACCCCACCATGGTCGTGCTTCCCAGCACGGCCGTGGTACCTAGCCACATAAACATCAGTTTTTTGCTAATAGCCGACGTTGTATGTCTTGGTTGTCGGTTTTATACTAATAACTGACGCCTATGTTCTGGGTTTTTTTTTCTTATCAGTTTGTAGGTCTGTTGTATGGCTAGTCAGCAGGTTGCAAAATCTGTCGTTCAGTTCTAAACTTCAAGTCTATAGCATCCATTGATATCAGCCAACAACAAGCCACAAACCTGCAAAATTAACAAGATGGACAACAATTTATGATCACACACATGTATAAGCACATTTAATTCATCTTATTTTTCATTACACAAATGTAGAAACTAGTAGTTCCATTTCAAATTTCCTCCATTTTTAGACACATTTAGCAACCTACAGTTCCATTCATTTCATCTCTTTTCACATTCAGACACATGTAGAAACATTCATGTATTGATCATCTTCACATTCACACATTTGAAAATTTAGAAAAATTCATTCACATTCACACAAAAATAATTATTAGAACAAAGTTTAGAAATATCATTCTTTATTCATCATCGTCATTATCGCCATCAGTATTCCAATCATATTTAAAAATTCCCACTACTTGTAGGGCTTTTCCCCATTGTTCTCTTACATCATTTAAGGCTTCCATCGTATAGGGAGTATGTACATCTAATAACTTTTGACCTGAGTGAAGTCAGTTTTAAACACCTGCAAAGATAATGATGTATATATATATAATTAATGATATATAATAATATTGATATATTTCATATTATCTAATGAGACTATGTATAATACTTGATGTATGGTATTAATTTCCATTGTGGCATGTTTGATAATTAGGTCCATAAATCGCATCACATAGTATGCACATGCCCATCTGTTGTCTTGTGTAGCACACTATAAATTGAAACATACAAAATATTCAAAAATACAAATAAGTACAGTTCACATAAATAATATATACATTGGAGTCGGAAAATTACTTTCACATTCTCCCAAATTAGTGGTTGTTTCTTTTTCTTGGGGACCTTTCCTCCATCTTTTTTGAACTCATGTAAATCCCTACATGTTAATGTAACACATTAAATTGCATAATTAAATAGTAATGTAATAACAAATGTTTTCGGATATAAAAATATGATATATTTCTCACGAGAATAATGGCATTTTCATTGTGTGTCCATATAATGTATTCAATTCCTTTCCCGCAAGATCTAGATAATAGACAGTGAATGTCTTGGGAACAATAACTAAAGCAATTCCTTCATAGCCCAAAAGAGAAAGTTTACTAATGGTCCAGAAACCACAAACAAATTAAACGTTGCACAACTTACCACATAAACTCACGCCAAAAAAATAGGCATCGAAACCACCACATATGAAATGATTCCACAACCTCAAATCCCTAATAGTAATAATCAAGTGTATGTACATAAACAACACGAATTCCCACAATAGCACAAGTTCACAACCAAGAGAGGATAAACAAAAAAATGAAGCATAATGGCTACCACCTAAACAAGCAAAGAGACCCACATGAATGTAGAGTGCATCATCAAAAAAGACATCCCAATCTCCTCTCATACACTACTCACCACCAACACCACCAAACAAACCCTATCTCATGCTAGAGGAAGAGGAGTAGGACAAATAGGGAGAAGGAGTAGGAAGAAGAGTGGAGGAAGAAGAGAAAAAGGCCGGATTGCAGGAAGATGAGTAGAGGAAGAAGAGGAGCAGGGTTAGGCGGAAGCGGCCGTGGTCGAGGAGGAATAAGCACTGGAAGAGGAAGCAGGGGCCAGGGTTCCTTTGTCGCTCAACTGGGTGAGAAGACCTCGCGTCTAGATGGAGATTCCAATGTCCAAATCACCAACGCAGCCAGTAGCAACATATCAGAACCACCAAGCGCCCGCTCATACAGAGACGTTATGACCGGTCGCAAGGTAGCAGATTTGCTCAAGACAGTCTCGCCAGATGCCCTTTCTTCTGATGACATTCATGTCGATCATAGTGGAGCCCTTCCTGCCCTCACCATCAATCCTGCGTCGCTACCTCCTCTGCTAGAGCCGTGGCGTTACGTAGTCATCGTCAAGTTAATCAGTGGAAACATCGTCTTCCAAACACTCATCAACTGCCTATCCATTCCCTGGGATCCCACAGACTCCTTCAGAGCGATTGACTTGGAGATGGGGTATTACATTGTTCAGTTGGAAAATGAAAAGGATTTCATCAAGGCAATGACTGGAGGTCCCTGGACTATATTTGGCAATTATCTGTCAGTGCAATCTTGGTCACCAGACTTCAGACCGTCGGAACCAATTCCCTGCAAATTGGTGGTGTGGCTCCGCGTGAAGAACCTTCCAGTCTATCTCTACCAAAACATGCTGCTCTCTTGTATCGGTGATCTGGTTGGAAAAATGATCAAGATAGATGCAACAACAAAGGTTGGTGATCGGGGAAAGTTCGCCCGACTTGCTGTTGAAGTAGACACAAAAAAACCCCTACTACCTGCTATCTTTCTCAATGGAGAGCATTACAGGTTGGAATATGAGAATCTTCTTGTAGTCTGTATGCATTGCAGGAGACTAGGAAACGATGACAAGGTGTGTACCTTTATGCAACCCTTCGTCCCCAATGAAGCCTCCTCATCTTCTGTAGTAGACCTACGCGGACCAGGCACATATATTGAGGCCATCCACGCCCCCAAGCTGGTGCACCGACAACCACCTAATAAGCTTGTTCCAAGCCAAGGTGTTACACCCCAGCAAGAAATGGCGCAGAGGACTGATACCCAGTCGAAAGCTACTCCCACAGAGTCAGGTAACAAAGCCCCTACTGGCGATGACTCTGACTGGACAACGGTAGTCAGTAAGAAGAATAAAAAGAAAAGCCCCCCCCAAACCGCCACCGCAACAACCACCACAGACTCAAGGCACAACTAAGCCTATTTCGGCCACTTAATCCAACACTGCAGTCATTTTAATCGATGACCAGGTGTGGGAAGGTAGGAATACAATCCCTAACAATGGTGAAGTATTCCTCTTTGGCGGATTCAATCCACCTGGTGATGAATCGCAGCCACCGAACAACTTCAATTGGGGCAACACCTCCACATCTAACGGTGGTGTTATCCTGAGAAACAGAAAGGTTATCTATCAAAATGTGATGGTTAGCCCAGGAAGGGAATGCAAGAAAGGAAAGATTGCTGAACGTGTCGGTAACCTACACTTCCCTGGCGCTAAGCAACACCTTAACTTTAATGAACAGATTCAAGACATGGAGGTCATGGATCCAGGCCCAGAGGGGTCAACCGGAGTTATCAAAGGAGTTAAGGACGGCCCGTCAAGAGGCTCCCTCACTGCTATTCAGTAACCCCTTTTCCTTCACCTCATCCCTTAATGGTTAGCATCATCTGCTGGAATATCCAAGGAGCTTGTTCCAAGGATAAAATACATCTACTGAAAGAATACAAATAGCAATACAAATTATCCATCTTAGTTTTGTTAGAAACTAGATGTAGTGGCACATCTGCTGATAACGTGGTCGGAAAAATTGGCTTCCCTTCTTCTCATCGAGTGGAGGCACTAGGTTTTTCTGGGGGCATTTGGATCTTGTGGGATGATGCTAGGTGCCATGTCGACGTTCTCTACAACCACAGACAGTTTGTACATTGTAGAATAAATCATGATTGGTGCGCTACCTTCGTGTATGGCAGCCCCTCCCCAGCTAAAAGGAAGCATCTTTGGACTCGACTTGTGGATATTTCCAAAACTATCGACTGAGCCTGGGCTGTTCTTGGCGATTTTAATACTATGCTGGACATTACTGAGAAGTGAGGAGGAAAACACTTTGATCGTCGTAACAGCCGCTTATTCAACAAAACATTACAAAGCACTGGGCTAGCCGAGGTTAACATGTCCGGTCATTTATACACCTTTAAGCATCAACGCCTCTTAGAAAGACTCGACAAAGTTGTCTCTAATGATCAGTGGACTGCTTCTGAAAAAGCCTTCCAGGTTTTTGTCTTGCCTCGCCTCCATTCCGACCACAACCCCATTTTGGTTTCATCCTCTAAGGCAACAAAAGAAGGTCCAGCAATCTTTCGTACCAAAGTAAGTTGGACAATCAACAATGACTTCTGTCACTCCGTGATGCCCATTTGGGACAATTCTAAATCCTTCACTGAAGCTTTGTCCCCCTTCATGCCGTTGGTACTAAAGTGGGAGAAGAAAAACAACAATAAGAAGCAAAGTCTTAAAAAGGCCATTGTATCTAAACTATCCCAATGCCAGGTAAGGGACAGTATTTCTCCGAGTACTAACAATGATCTTCTTTCTGTTAGTTTGCAAGAACAACACTCCAGACTTCTTCTCACTGATGAAATAGACTGGAAACAAAAAGCTCATATCAATTGGCTTAAATGTGGTGATGGCAATACTAAATACTTCCATTCCTATGTTAAAACTCATCGTCACGCTATAAAAATCAGTAGGTTTCGTGACATTTCTGGCAATTGGGTTGAAGACAAGGGAGCCTTGCAACGTCTCATCCTAGATCACTTCTTTCTTCTCATGGCACAGCGTGATGTGCAGCCTATTGGTACAGAAAAAATCTCTTCCTATATTGGCACCTTCAAAGCTCTATCTCCTCAAGCATCAAATTTTATAGCTAGACTTCCCGGGCATGAAGAAGTCCGCAGAGTGGCATTTCTCATGTCGCCATCCAAAGTGGCTGGACCGAACGGAGTTCACAACGAGTTCATACAATCTCAATGGTTGTGCATTGCCCCCTCCATTCTGCTTACGGTGCAGCAGGCCTTCAACACTGGCAAAGTTGATGACAAGCTGGCTAATTCGCACATGATTCTCATCTCAAAAACTAAGCAACCCCAACGCTGCTCGGACCTGAGGCCTATTTCCTTAAATAACTCATGCTTCAAACGCATCTCGAAAATTCTTGTGGAACGCATCTAGCCCCATCTCTTGGACTAGATTTCTAGTAATCAGTCCAGCTTCATCCCTGGTCTAAGTATATGTGACAATATTTTGCTGGTACAGGAAGTAATACACTCTATGAAACTCAAGAAAAGTGGTAAGAAATGGGTTCGCATCAAATTAGACCTTTCTAAAGCCTTCAACCGTATGGATTGGCACATTATACATGACACCCTCATGAAGACCAACATCCCTCCCATCACCATCTCTCTTATTATGGACATCATTACTTCGGGGAAGACCTCCATTCTGTGGGAAGGTACTCCTCTACCACCGTTTAAATCTGTCAGAGGATTTATGCAAGGCGACCCTCTCAGCCCTTATGTCTTTGTTTTATGTATGGAAAGACTATCCCAGGCAATCAATGAAGCCATCAACAACAACCTATGGAAGCCTATCAAATTAACTAGACATGGAACCCCCTGTCGCATATATTCTTTGCAGACGATATCCTTCTAATGGCAGAAGTTGACCCGCAACAAGCTCATACCATCCTCGACATCCTCCATAAATTCAGCTCTGTATCCGGGCAATCCATCTCAAATAATAAATCTCACTGCTTCTTTTTAGCTAATGCAATAAGAGAAGACAAGCACGCTTTCAACGAGGTAATTGGCATTCAATGCAAAAACGACCTGGGTAGATACCTCGGCGTTCCTATCCTTCATCATCGTATCAACAAAAGAACGCAACAGCATATCTCCACAACCATCAGGGAGCGGATGACAAGTTGGGCAGCCCGACATCTCTCTATAGCAGGCAGAGTGACCCTTGCCAAAGCCATTCTACAAGCTACCCCTTCTTATACTATGCAAACAGTAAAGCTCTCTCCTTCATTGTGTGATGACATCAACAAACACATTAAGAACTTCATATGGTCCAGCGGGAGAGACAAGAAGAAAATCTCCCTAGTATCTTGGGGGAAGGTTACCACACCCAAATCTGTAGGAGGTCTAGGCATAAAGAATGCAAGAGACCAAAATAACGCCCTCATGTTGAAAATGTGTGGCTTTTTCTAAACAACCACCCGTCCCTTTGGGCGCGCATTATGCAGGAGAAATATATTTGGAGCTCACGTGCAGTAAACAAACCTTGCTCCTCAGCTTGGAGCTTCATTAAGCAGAACATGAAGACCGTCACTGATGAATGTCATAACACAATCAATTCTGGTTCAGAAACCAATGTCTGGGTGGATAACTGGCTCAATGGCACCTCTATCATGAAGCTTGATCCGAATTGGCCTATTCCATAGGAACTGAATGACCTCAAAGTCATCTCGCTAAGACTAGACAATGGAGAATGGGATTATTCCTTCATCAATGCCTTTCTGCGTGCTACTGCCAGCAGCATCATATAATATATCCTGCCTCCTACAGGTGATTCCCAACCAGACTATTGGGTTTGGTCCCGGGACACAATAGGAAATCTCATAGCCAAGGCAGCATATAATTGGCTCCATCACAATAATGTTGACCCTACACAAGGAACCTGGAACCGCATCTGGAGTCTGAAAGTCCCAAAACGCATTAAGTTCTTTGCTTGGTTACTTCAACATTGGGCCCTCTTGACTAACGTTGAGAAGAAGAGAAGACACCTTGACATTGACACTCTCTTCCCTATCTGCAACAATCATGAAGATACTCTCCTGCATTGCCTCAGGGACTGCTCCACAAGTGCAGCCATCTAGAGAAAGATGGGCGTCCATGCAAACATCTTCCTCATCCCCGAAGACGAGTGGGTAGGATGGGTCATCTCACCTTCGCATACCTCCCAGGATGCTGCAATCCTACACCTTACTGCATGCTGGCACATCTGGAACATTAGGAACAAACAAGTCCATGACCATCAGGTTCCTAACAGTCAAACCCAAGCTTCTTTCATTCAAGAAAGATCTAAATCCATCATCCACACCTTGGCTCCCGTCTCCAATAGAGCTAAGCTAGTCGTGAAGCATATCGCACAGCCAGGTAGGGTGGACTTTGTGCTCTTTGTCGACACTGCTTTCAGAGATGATATAGGGAACACCAGTGTAAGCATGCACATCATAGATGGCCATGGCAATTTTGTATCTGGAGAGGGGGACCACTGCACGCCTCCTCACCCATCCATGTTAAATTACTAGCAATTACAATTGCCACTTCAATCTGTAAAGAGCGGAAAATGCTGATCTCTGTGATTCTATCTGACTCTAGCTCATCGGTGGAGCTGGTTAATCAGACAAAATGAACCTCACCGAAACTCCAATAGGTTTGGAGAAAATTTCAAGTCATCCAAGCAGCTCTGAACCATCTCTCGGTGATGTATATTACAAGAGAGTTGAACCAAGTTGCTGACAAGCTAGCAAAAACCTCTTTACTTTCTCACACTCCCTACTCTATTCATAATGATAGGCCATCATGGCACTACGATGTACTTAATATGAACCTCTCCTTAATTTGGCATGTTCCAGAGCACAGGATGAATAAGAATTAGGCTCTGATCTCCACAAAAAAAGGGAGAAGGAGTAGGAAGAAGAGTGGAGGAAGAAGAGGAACAGGCCGGATTGCAGGAAGACGAGTAGAGGAAGAAGAGAAGTAGGATGAAGAAGAGCACGATGTACCTGTAGGCAGTGGCGTGAGCTCGTGGTTCCTCAACGCAGCGATAATGGTGGTTGTGTGGTAGCGCAGCGGTAGAAGCGGTTGTGTGGTGTCCGGTAGCGAGCGCAACACCTCATCGGCGGTGGCGGCAGTACAGTGGCAGTTGCAGCTAGGAAGCCCAAAGAGCGGCAACGGTGGTGGCTAGAGTAGAAGGGAGAGTGGCGGCAGAGGAACAAATCGCCAGAGCGTTAGTAGGTCGGGTAGAAAATGAAACAAAGAATGCAAGGGGAGGACATTTCGTGATTCTTAAGTGGGACATAGGCGTCGGTTATACCAAAACCGACATCTATACACATATTTTTTGTCAGTTTCTACAACATAAACTGACGTCTATCCACATATGCCGACAAAAAAAAATGTTCTTGAGTTACAACCATAGTTGTCGGTTGCCATAAAAAACCGACGCCAATTGGCCAATTTGAGGGGTAAAAATTTTCATGGGGACAGCGCACGAACACACAGCGACGTCGGTTATTGTATGCAAACCGAAGACAAATATGGGGATGATTTCTGTCTCTTGAAAAATCTTTAGTTGTCGGTTATTTGGTAAACAACCGATGTCGTATGTGAAATTTTGGAGGTAATTTTTTTGCACTGGAAAAATTCAATTTGGCGGGCAATTTTAGGCGTCAGTGTCTTATTGAAAAACTGACGCTAAATAAAAAGTGATACACGTGTCTGGCCGGTCTTCACATATAGATGTCAGTTTGTGTTTTCAGCCGATGTTTCAGGGTTTAGGCGTCGGTTTGTTGGATATAACCGATGCCTCTAAATGTGACTCTATAAGCTATTTTTGTAGTGGTCGTTGTATGCATCCTTAGAAAGTGTTATCCAATAAAAACCACTTTCGAAGACCTTGGCTGCAGTTCAGGAGCTAGCACGATGCCCTCTTGTAGGTAGAGCTTGACAATGTGACAAAATGCTCTCAAACTCACATTCTGGTACACACTTCCTCAAAATTCCATCCCTACACTACTTAAGATTTATAGGGTCATCCCAAATGTAAAATCTCAAAGAATGAAAGAATCTCTTCTTCTCTTCGTATCCCCAGTCCTCAAGCATCTCTTTACATGCTAAATAATTGATAATGTATGCAAACCAAGGATCCTTGGCTTTTAGAGAAAAAAGTTGCTCAGCGGAGCAATCCTACAAAATTGGGATATCTAAATCTTTCTCGCCACCCTTTCAAGCCTAGATAGGTGTTCGGTTACAACGTTCTCCACTCATGTGTTATCCTTAATCTCTATGTCAAATTTTTGTAACAACAATATCCACCTAATTAGTCTAGGTTTTGCATCTTTTTTCTGTAATGAGTACTTGATAGTAGCGTGATCTGTCTAGAAAATCAACTTGGCCCCCACTAAATATTGGTGAAAATTTTCAAATGCAAAAACAACAACCAAGAGTTCTTTTCCCATGTTTGTATAATAAAGTTGAGCATCATTCAAATTTTTAGACGCATTGTGTATGACTATAGGAGTGTTGTCTCGGTGTTGACCCAACACAACACCTGTTGCATAGTTTGATGCGGCACACATCAGTTCAAATGGTTTGCTTCAATACAGAGCCTACACAATGGGTGCGGACATCAGCTTTTCCTTTAACACCTCGAAAGCTTCCCAGCATCTTTCATCATAACAAAATTCAACATCCATTTCTAGTAATTTTGAAAGATGTTTTGCAATTTTTGAGAAGTCTTTTATAAATCGACAATAAAACCCAACATGTCCTATAAAGCTCTTCACTCCCTTCATCGATGTCAGTGGAGGTAGCTTGGAGATGACCTCTATTGTAACTGGATCAACTTACATGCCCTTATTGGATACCTTGTGTCCAAGAACTATGCCCTCGCTCACCGTCATATGCCATTTCTCCCAGTTAAAGACTAAGTGAGTGTCCTCACACCTTTATAAAACCCTATCTAGATTATACATACAATCACAGAATGACTCTCCATACACTGACAAATGATGCATGAACACCTCCAAGCATCGCTCTACCATATCAAAAAGAATGGCAAGCATACAACGTTGGAAGGTGGTGGGTGTGTTACACAGGCCAGACAACATCCCTCTATATGCAAATGTTCCATAAGGGAAGGTGAAAGTAGACTTCTCCTGATCATTTGGCATAATCAAAATATGATTATAACCGCAATACCCATCAAGGAAACAAAAATGTGAACAACCGGCGAGTAGCTCCAAAATATGGTTGATGAATGGAAGAGGAAAATGATTCTTTAAAGTGGTGGCATGAAATTGTCTGTAATCAATCCATACTTTCAACCTCGTCACTAACCTAGTTCACTTGTTGTTATGGTGATCCCCCCTTTCTTTGAAACTACCTGAGTCGAGCTCACCCACATAGAATCAGAAATAGAATAAATTATACATGTCGATAGGAGCTTGACTACCTCCTTCTTTTCCACATCAATCATGATGGGGTTGAGTCACCTCTTAGGTTGAACTATCTCCTTGGCACCATCTTCTATCTGGATTTTATGCTGACATGGGCTAGGAGATATTCCCTTGATGTTTGCTATCGACCCCTCAAATTTGGCGTGGTGGTTCTTCAGAACAAATAGTAGTTGCTTGTCCTCCTCACTGCTCATGGATGATGATATAATAAAGGGAAGCTTCTATTTTGCAGCCAAAAAGACATAATTTAAATGTGGCGGAAGTGGCTTCAACTCCAAATCAGGTGGGCTCAATAGAGATGGGACCAATGGTAGAGGAGGTGGTCCAAGATCTTCAAAACACTTTGTATAGTAGCAGGGTAGCACATTCAACAATAGAACACACTCTTCCAAAGAGTGCTTGTGTGTACAGTCATCCACTAGATTCAACAAACATGCCTCCAAAAGTAATTGTGGGTATGCATGCACAACAAGTTCGACAACAACCTCTTCTATAGTATTCGGGCAATAATCTTCTTCGTCATCCTCCGGATAGTGCACTACTTTTGCTAATGAAACCACCTTGGTGTATATTACAGAATGATCTAAAGAGGGTCATAGCTTATTCAACTTGCAGTCAATTAGGCTATATGATCTTTTCTTGCGGCATCTCGGAATATTCGGTGGGAGTCTTTCACTTAATGAATCATGCGTTTTGACTACTAGGGTGCCATCTTTACCTTAGTCATCACATGGGACATGCCGATAAATGTCTTCCCCAGAAGCAAGGACATATTTCTCTCCACTTGTTGTAGCATGTTGCATTGTGCTTTGTCCCCTGTGTCTTTAGAGTACTCAGACATCTTGATCTCAAATTGGTCATCCTTAATACCCATAGTCAAACGTCCTCTTCCCATATCCAAAATCATGTAAGTTGTAGCTTGGAATGGCCTTCCAAGAAAAAGTTTGTTTCCATGATCATCACGTATTTCCATCACCAAAAAGTATGTAGGGAAAACAAATTTGTCTACCTTTACTAGAACATATTCATAGATGTCATTTGGCTTGACCACAGAGTTGTCTGCTAATTGAATAGTCATACTACTTTTCCTAAACTCCTTGAGACCTATCTTCTTGAAATTTGACAAGGGCATGATATTGATGCTTCTCCCTAAATCACAAAGAGCTTCTCCAAACTTGGTCTTATCTATGAAGCAAGTAATGTTGAAACAACCTGGATCTTGTCTTTTTGGAGGTAATGTTTCCAGAATGAATGTGCTCACCTATTCCTTAAACACTACTACATCAGTATCAGGTATTCTCATCTTTTTGGAAATTATGTCTTTCAAGAACTTGTAATACGAAGGTATCTACTCAATCACATCAATGAGTGGAATGTTGACAAATAATTTTCTAAAATCATCTAAGAACTTCTTCAACTGGTCATCCACTTTCTTCTCCTTCAAGATGTTTCGAAAAGGCATCAAGGTCACTGGTGTCCTATAGTGAGGTGGAATATATGCTTTATTGCTTATTTCCTCTACATCATCAACATGTTCCTTAGATTTCTTTTCCTCTGCTAAAACATTTGGTTCATCTGCATCCTCTATCACTTCCTTATCTGGAGGTCCTATGGTTTCACTTACTTCTGAACTAGATGATGCACCATTCATCAATTTCCTTCCACTACAGAGCAAAACTGCCTTGACTTGTTGATTTCCAAAAGGCACATTGGTGTTGGTTGGGAACCCCTGTTGGCTTGTCTGCTTCAATGTAACCACTTCCGCTGCTATTTGAGTAATATGTGTTTCAATATTGCGGATTTGTGCCCCTTAGTTTTGGAGTTCTCTTTGAGTATGATCAATAAGAACTTCATTTAGGCTAACTATCTTCCTGATCATTGCTTCAATATGATAAATCTTAATGGGACCCCTATCCTGATCAGATTGTGATTGACCACTCACTACTATAGAAATGGCTTATAAAGTCACTTTTCAAGGTGTCGGTTGTATACATAAACTGACACCTAAACTCTATAGTGTCGGTTGATAACATAAACTGACATCCAATCTATGAAGGTCGACCAGACACGGGTACCGCTTTTATTAAGTGTCGGTTAATAAATAAAAAACCGACACCTAAAATAAATCGCCAAAACCAAAATTCCAGTGAAAACATTACCTCCAAAATTTGACATATGGTGTCGGTTCATAAATGAATAACTGACGACTAAAGGTTATTCTCGGGACAGGAATAGTTGTCGGTTGTCTTTTAGTTAAAAACCGATGACTATAATCTAGTATAGGCGTCGGTTGTTGGAAAAGAACCGACACTTTTGGTTTAGTTGTCAGTTATTTTGAATAACCGACGCTTATTGTCAACTTAATAGCTCACCAGCGCGAGCGACTCTTCCCCTTTCCCTGTTTCATTCCCGATTTCAGTTAGGTCTGGCGATTTTCTTGCTCACCCATGCCGGTCGTTGCTCCGTGCTCGCACCCGCCGTGCTCCTGCTCCTGCCCTCGCCGCTGCTATGTGCTCACCGGCGGCCGTGCTCCTACTCTGTGCCCTCGCTGCTGCTCTGTGCCCTCGTCGCCGCTCCTGCTGCTCTCCCTTCCGCCGCCGCTCCTCTCCTTGCTCCGGCCGCTGCTCTCCTCTGCCCTCAAGGTATGCCCGCCCTGCCTTCTTCCTTCTTCCTCTGCTCTGGCGGCTGCTTGGGCGGTGCCAAGGCAACCACAGCCTTCTTCCTTCTTCCTCTGCTCCACCCTGCTCTTCTTCTTTCTTCTCCCTCTCCTTACCAACAGCAACCACGGCCGTGTGGGCTGGCACGGTCGTGGCTGTGTTGGCCGACCACACGGCCGTGCTACCCAGGCTGCTGATGGGCATTTTTTTTATTTTTTTTTAAGTTATTTACTTATTGGTAACTTGATAAATAACTCATATACACTGATCTATGTCAATGCCTTAGTTGATCACTCTTTATATTAGAGCTGCAAGCCTGTAACATTAAGTAATTTTTGAAAGTAAAATAATTAGTGACTGTAGTATATTGAACTTATATACAATACATGTTCTATGATAAGCCTTAGTTAATTTAATATGCATACTTTGTATGTAAGACATAGTAATCGGGTATTGTTGTATATCCAAGTAAATTACATGTAACTAATCATGACATAGATTTTAGAATGCATACTTTGGTTAAATGTACTGCTGTAATTTTTGATCAAGTGATGATATGTAAATGTAGCAATAAGTTAGTAAGGTATCAATGATAAGTCTGCTGTAATGTGATGCAATTCATGCATATCTTAATACTTTTTTGTTTTATAGTTGTATAGGGTGTTTTATGTGTGACAAGTCTATTGTTTAATAGTTTAGCTATAATCATTGTTTTATATTTGTGTTATAAAGTATTTGGGTGTTTAGTATGGTTATTTAGGATGTTCAGATATGTATAAAGGTTCCAAAAAGTATAGTATATATATGCATACATGTGCATTTTTTATAAAATTGTATAGAAAATCAAAACATATTCTTGGTGAGAATCCTAATCACCCTTCTTGCTTAATGATGAATTGTAATGCACACATGTGACATGCTTTGAATGACAACTAGGATTTTAGGTATAAGAATGACAACACATTATTTGTTGTCCTAGAAACCCATCCAAGATTTACTCATTAGGAGTAAATCTTGGATAGTCCCCGGTTTGGGACTGTTCTTGAACACCTAATCTCGCTTAGGATGTAAGTGTATAATGTGTATTGGGTTTTCAAGAAAATTTCGGCAGCATTTCCCCGTTTGTTCTCTAAGTACATATGTACTTGGAGAACAGCGGGGAAATGATGCCGAAATTTTCTTGAAAACCCAATACACATTATACACTTACTAGTGAGATTAGGTGTTCATGAATGGGATAGGTGGTACACATTTATTATATATAATAATGACATCACATGTATTTGCTAACCCTAGACCCTAATCTTGTTGTAATATATACTTGTTTTCTCTTTGATCATAGAATGGATAGATCATGGATGTCCATTCGCAATCGCTGCACCGCAGAGTTTATTTCTGGTCTTGACCAGTTTATTAGATTTGTCGAGGAACATAGGAAATAACCTGGAGATAGGTTCTATTGTCCATGTAGGCATTGCGGTAACAACTTGAAAGTCAACACTGGTGACGAAATCAAAAGTCATGTCATGTGCAACGGGATTATACAAGGCTATACAGAATGGCATTGGCATGGAGAGATTTCAATCCCGAAACCAGTGGATGTCGATAGCAGTGCTTGTGTGGAAGAAGAAATTGCCTACGATGACGTAGATGTGAATGAACCAGTTCCAGTAGACATCGTTGATGCGATGTTGAATAGTTGTGGGGTAGAACACACCGATCCACCTCCCATTTTTAGAAACA
Source organism: Alisma plantago-aquatica (assembly GCA_963693085.1). Lineage (NCBI taxonomy): Eukaryota > Viridiplantae > Streptophyta > Magnoliopsida > Alismatales > Alismataceae > Alisma > Alisma plantago-aquatica. The sequence goes on along the minus strand of OY856409.1, from coordinate 85,444,580 downwards.
TTGTGCATGATGTTGAGATGCCGTTATACATAGGTTGTACTAAGTTTACGAAGCTTAGCGCTGTGTTGAGATTGTATAAGCTGAAAGCTAACAATAGATGGAGCGACAAAAGCTTCACGTCATTGTTGTCTTTGTTGAAAGAAATGCTTCCTGAAGGAAACGAGCTGTCAATCTCAACATACCAGGTAAATAAATTGTTGTGCCCAATGGGAATGGATGCCAAGAAGATACACGCAATATATGTATATATTATTTATGTGAAAAGTGCTTAATTAGTTGTATTTTTTAATATTTTGTTTGTTTGAATTTATAGTGTCCTACACAAGACAACGGATGGGCATGTGGATACTATGTGATGCGATTTATGCACATGATTATCAAATATGCCGCATTGGACATCGATTGTATTGCTGAGGTATTATATAGTCTCATTAGATAATATGAAATATATCAATCTTATTTATAGCTCATTAATTATATATATACATCATTCTCTTTATAGGTGTTTAAAACTGAACACACGACAGGAACGGCCTTACCAGATGTACATGCTCCCTATACGAAGGGAGAATTAAATGAAGTAAGAGAAGAATGGGCAACAGCCATACAAGTAGTGGGGGATTTAAGGTATAATTGGGATGTTGATAGAGAATAATGACTAAAGAATGATATTTTGTAAATGAATTTCTGAATTATAATATACGTGTGAATGTTTCTACATGTCTGGATGTTTCTACATGTGTCTGAGTGAAAATGAATGAAACTGTTGGTTGCTATATGAATGTTTCTATATGTGTGAATGTGAAAATGAATGGAACTACAGATTGCTATCTACATGAATGATTCTAAATGTGAAAATCAAATGGAAGTGTAGGTTGCATTGCTAAATGTGTGAATATTTTTGTTGTTAATTTTGCAGGTTTGTGGCCTGTTTTTGGCTGATATCAATGGATGTCATAAAACCTACAGTTCATAACTGAAATGCAGGTTTCTCATCCTGTGACCAGCCATACAGCAGGTCTGCAAACTGACAGAAAAAAAAAATAGGTGTCGGTTATTTGTATAAAACCGACGCCAAATAGTTACAATGTCGGTTTGTAATAGAAACCGACGTCTATTTCCTTAACACCATGACCGTGTTGGCCAGCACGGCTGTGGCAGCAGACCAGACACCATGGCCGTGCTGGACAGCACGGCCGTGGCAGCGGACCAGACACCACGGCCGTGCTGGCCAGCACGGCCGTGTTGGGACTTATATGGTGTCGGTTATTAGCTAATAACCGACGCCTATAGTGCCCAAGTTGGTGCCCTTCTATGGTGCGAAGGTATATGGTGTCGGTTTCTTAGGTAATAACCGACGCCTATAGTGCCCTGCTGGCGCGTTTTCGTTGGCGTGCGAAGGGTTTTGGCATCGGTTTTTTAACCGACGCGTAACGGTTGGGCTTTTAGCATCGCCCACATAGGTGTCGCTTAGAAACCGACACTAAAGGCCTTGAATAACCGACACTAAAGGTCGGTTATGTACTAGTGACTAACCTGTTGTAGCTTGGACTATTGAGCCTGAGATGAGTCTCGCTGAAAATTGTTGGGATCCTTCCTGGAGAACTTAGGATCCTTCCTCTAAGAATAGTCATTGTTTCTGTATTGTTGTTGTTGGCATGCAAATTTGTATTCCTCCTCTCCTTTCAAAGAATGTCCATCCTTAGCACACAAATTTTTGGCAATTAAGTCCAGCTTTTCATTCAGCATGGAAATGACTTTGGACTCCCTAATACTCTAGAGGGTTGCCAAGCTCTCTCTCTCTCTAATCTCCCCATGTCCGATTCTTGGATAGGTACTTTAAGATCTCATGACATCGGGCATGTTTGTTGTTGAGGAAGAAAACTACTCCTCCACTATCTAGTGTAGTCCTCTCTCCCTTATGTAGACCATAGTAGAATATCTTTGCATGTCTTAACAAATACATGTCGTGGTGGGGGACCTTCCGCAACATATTTTGGAATGTCTCCTATGCTTCTGAATATCACTTGTCAGCCTGCTATCTAAAATTTTGGATCTTATTTACCAGGTCATTCGTCATTTGTGGAGGAAAGTAGCGCTCAAAGAAGGCATCAATCATTTTAACCCATGTTCCAATCCATTGATAATTAAGGTTGTGAATCCAAGACTTAGCATTGTCTGTCAAAGATGATGGGAACAACTTCAAGTATATGATAGTCATCGGTACCATGTCTGTCTTGATCATATCACAACTTTCAATGAAGTTACTAATGTGCATCATAGCATTTTCAAAACGGTGGCCATTGAAGGCCTATGATTTGACTAATGAGATCAATCCTAGATCGATCTTATAGCTATCAACATTGATTGCTTGTTTTTTTATTGGCCCTTTTTGAGCAGTCGAATACAAATCCATGATCCTTTCCTAGATCATCTGTTCTTGTGCTTGGTCACCCATTTCTGCTAGTTCAGGTTCCTCATGTGGCTCAGGTCCTTCAGGCATAGGTGTTGGTGGTGTGTTTGGTTGAATCTATCTATAGATCTTATGTACGCCCATTCTCTATGAAGGAGTTCTACTTGACCAAAAATCGATGAAGACGACTCTCCATAATTGTGGTCTCAGGTGTGCACCATGTACTAGTACCTAAAAGTAGTAAAAATAGTAGTAAGAGCATGGTATTAATCATAGAGACAATAAATATATTATAATTTAGCTTAAAATGAAATAATAAATAAAAAAATAAAAATAAAATAAAAAAAGGTTTGTCCTAGAATGGTCAACCACAACACTCATAGTGTTGGATGTTACCATTTCTTCAGCAACATCACCAAAATTTGAGATGAAAATATTGTGTGTTAAACTCAAATGAAGGTATAGAGTAATATAGGCCTTGTGAGGCCCCAGTCGAACATTGGGAAATGAAATCTAGAGACTACTACTAGCTATGATCTTATTAGCTAGGCCAGTACAAATGATTTAAATTCATTTTAATTAACTAAATGCTACACAAAAATGAAACAAGAGTGACAAATAAGTGAATCAGAGTGGAATGAATTCCTTAGAATAGGGGTTTCACCACAGACAGCACAACAACTAACCTCTAAACATTAACAACATCACTCCTACTGCTAGATTAAGATCATGTAGCAAGAACTACCCACTCTTGCATCGTAGTTCACTACCTAATCTAATGCCAATTCATTTTTCATATCAATTGGTTAATTAGTTATGTGATTTACGATAAACTCTGGGTTTCTCCTCACATTTATGCTCCACCTTTCTCAAACGGCACAATAAATGGGTAAACATATGCTTTTCTGACCCTTAACCCTTCTTTCAAACAATTAAAGATCTAATTATCTATCTAGGGTGATCAAGCACAAATAGAACATAGAAATATCATAGGTTTATATCTAGAAATTAGGAGCAAAAGTTGTATTAATACATAAAAGTTAGGCACAGTGCATATTTGGGCTACTCTCAGATCCTAAGGAATCAAGGGAGTTAACCCTGCATGGTTTCCATAGACTAATACATAGAAAGAAAGGAGAAAAATGTGAAAAACATTAGAAATCTAAAGTAACCCCTGGAGAATGGTTGGTATGGATGATCCCTTTTGATGTACATGCGATTTGATGTCTATAGATTGTAGAATCACCCACCAGAGGTGCTCGAAATATCCCAGACATAGCCTTCAGTGTCATTCTCCCATCTCCTTGCTCTCTGGTGTCATTCAATGAAAAATGTCTAAATGATTAGGTCCGACCGCACTCTCATCAAGTCATAACAGCCACTTAGGGTGTGAAATAACCCCAGCCATTGGATTAAAGTGTTGTCATCATATTTCTTGATCAGGCAGACTCGACAATATTGATTGTAAAGTCGGTAGTACCGAGTCCTTAGGGTGGTCGCGCACGATCCGCACTCCCGATACTTTCACACAATGTCGATACTATTGGATGTCTATTTCGATCCAACTCTATCTCTCTGATGTAATTTTGGTACATCCAACTCATAGTACTCGGTACCATCGAGATTGCTCGCTTCCTTTCATGCTGCTCTCCGACATGATTTTAGTACTACCGATTGGTAGAGTTTGTAGTATTGAGTTTGTGTGATTGCTTAGGTCTTCTAATGATGTGATTTTGATACTACTGACTTGTGCACTCAGTAGTACTGAGTCTGTGGGACTCTTGTGGTACTTGAAAGGAAACAAAAACGTACATAAGTACTTGAGATAATCTCAAACCATTAAAATATAGTAGAATCGCATAAGTTTGATGAATTTACATATAACGGGCTAATGACAAATATATTGTGCATAATTAATCATTTAAATTATGAATAGGTACACAAAACCAAAGCAAATATGCATGTAAAAGTGACTAAAACTAGTGAATCAATAATAAGGAAGAGTTGTATGTAAAGAATTACATTGATGCAAGCTTCTCAAATGACATAGAATGGTCACAATATAAAATTTTCTGTAATATTAAATGAAGATTTTTTAGTTAGAAAGGGTTTCAAACTACCATCATTATTCTAATACAATAGAAGCCAAATATATTGGTTTCATCAACACATTAATGAATATTGTATGGATCTAGATGTTCATATAGATGAAATTGAGATATGTTTGAACCATTGATGACACAGTAGAAATACTATGACAATAATTGAGATACTAGTTATGCAAAGATCATCACATAGCATACTACGACAAATCCATCTCATGCGAAATGTTATACAATGAAGAGATGTGAAACAAGCAATATACTTACTAAAGGCAAAATATTGCTAACCCACTAGATTAGAACTTGCACAATAGAAACTTGATGGACATGTTTATATCACTAATAATGAGACTCATGGGTGATTGTCTCCAAGTGCAAGTGGGATTTAGTTGGTATGTATGCCCAAAGATCCAATCATATGATGATTGTGATGAGATATTATATAAATAATTTTATTAATAATAAAGGCAATCTTCCAATTTTTTTTGTTTCACTCAGTTACGAGATTATGAGGAAACATACTGAATGTGTATAAAATAACATTACTAAATGACGTATGTCTTCAAATGTGTTACTTGAACAATGAGATCATACAAATGTTAAGAGTATGTACATTCTTGTTATGTCCCTAATTGGATGTTATTGTGGAAGGTTGATAGACACCAATAACACATTAGACTAGAGTGTGTGCTGGTTGATGATAGAATCTCATCAGTCATGATATGTGATACCAAACCAAGCACATAGATGCTTTCTAGAGAATAGTGTATTAGACAAACCCACCTTAAGAGTGGTACATGGAAACCATTCTTGGTGGTTATAGTAATCTCTCATAGTGAAGGTGGTCATTTTGGTTCTTAGATCTTAAATCACTACACTGATCTCATGTTGTTCGATGTGTTTTGATATCAACCAATGTGATCCTAAATAAGGGTTGAAATAAGGGTGATGATTGGATATATTGTGACACATGAATATGATTGTGAGTGATATAGATGGAATTTGTCCCTTCTATTGGAGTTCAATATCTTGGTCACTTGATAAGAGAAATTAACAAAAGCATGGGCACACTACTACAAAATGGGGATATGGTGTCGGTTATTTTTTCAAGCAAAATTGATAGTAGTATCTATAGCTTCGGTTATATGTAGACAACTGTCGTGGATTGAACAGCTGAGAAAACATGAACTACCCTTTCTTTTTGTTGTTGGTCTCTTATCATGAAAACAAATGCTATATATCACTTGCAAAAATATAATTTTGTGCAAATTTTTTGCAGACATTTCATTTGCCTCCAAAAAAACCAACATAGTTGGTTTTGGTTAAAACAATCGATGGGATAAAGTGGCAGATGGCCAATTTGTCCCATTGAAAACAATTGCTCTTTCTCAGTGGTTGTTTCCGATCGACGAGGAAGATGTTCACATCATGTGACCTGTGAAAATTTTCCCACCCCACTTCATATTTCTCATTGATTTTTCTATATGCAATCAACAACGTATGTATCGTTGGGTTGCTAGGTTAGGAAGCGATTAGTCATTGATAGCAGATGAGAAAATTGTATCTATATCGGTGGTTTTTTTCTTGTAACCGATGAGGAATAAATCCCTCATCAGTTTTCTCAATAATCAACAAGAAACCTTTTCCCCCTCTTTCCCCTACCCACATTTCTTGTGATTCATTTGTTCAGCAATTTACTAGATGATTTATCTCCACTTTGTCGTTGATGCTCATAGTCATTGCTTCTCTCTGCCTCCAAAGACGCTGCCTCTGACAGTGCCTCCTCTCTGCCACTGCTGACGACGACTGAGAATGACACTAAGGATGATGATGCGAAGAAATTAGAAATGAGGATGACATTGTTTCTACCTCTGTTGCCGATTCTCTTCCTCCTCCTCCTCTATAGGTTGCACTCCTTCCTCTATCACAAAAATCCCTACTTCCTCATTAACTAATGATCCTATTTGTCTATCTCAATCACCCTTCCCCCTTTCCTCCTTCCGTGTCTACTTTCCTTCCCCTTCTTTTGTAAGATTTCTTCTCAGATTTGAGAAGAAATTGTACTACGGTAGGGGAAGGAGAGGAAAGGAAGAGAGGGGGAAGCGATATGGAGATAATTAGGTTATATTAATTATAATCTATTCTATGGGTCTATTGAAAAAATATGGGACATTTTGAATTGGTTTTAACCATATTTTCATGAAAATAATAAAAATAATAGTGAACTGAGATGAAAAATAATATGATTGTGATGAATGCATATATGTAATCATGTATTTAGTGATGATTCATGGTATATTATGCAATCAAATAAGTATTTAATGATGATATCATCTATGTTGTAATGTTTACATTTTCATGAAAAAGTGACTCTAAATTAAATTGATATGCCAAGGATGTTTATGTTGACTCTAAATTAACTCTAAATTTGTGAATAAACCCTAATTTGTAAATAAACCCTTAATTTGTGAACAAATCTTAATTATTGAATAATCCATAATTTCTGAATAAACCCTAATTTGGCCTAGAAACCCGTCTAAGATTTACTCATTAGTAGTAAACCTTGAATAGTTGCCAGTTTGGGACTATTCTTGAGCACTTCATCTCACTTAGGATATAAGTGTATAATGTGTGCTCAATTTCAATAAATTTCAACAACATTTCCCCTTTGGTCTCTGCATACGTATGTAGGTGGTATTTGCCCATCTACATCGGTGTACTTGGAGAACTGTGGCAAAATGTTGTCAAAATTTATTGAAATCAAACATGTATTTTACACTTACTAGTGAGATGAAGTTCTTAGTAATGGGATAGGTGGTACACATCCATGAATCTAAATTCTACAAGATGATTAGGTCTCAATTATTCAAACATATTTTTTTCCTAAAATTAACTTACTAGATAGAAACTAATGAGCTACTCATCTCCCATTTGATCATATAGAAATGGATTGATCATGGATGTCAAAGACAAATTGTTGCACTTCAGAGTTTATTAATGGTTTCGATGAGTTTCTAATATTTCAAGAGGAACATAGAAAACAACCTGAAGATAGGTTCTATTTCCCTTGTAGGAATTATAGAACCAACTTGAAAGTTGACTCTATTGACATGATTGAAGATCATGTCATGTGTAATGGGATTGTACAGGTCTATACAGATAAGTACTGGCATGGAGAGATTCCTAGTATGAGATTAGCAGATGTGGGTAGTGGTAGTTGTGTCCTAGAAGGAATGGCTAACAATGTTGATGAAAATGAGCCAATTCATACAAACATGGTTGATGTGATGCTAGACACATGTGGTGTAAATGGTACATACCTACCTCCCTTGTCTAGAAACATTGTGCATGATGCAAAGAAACCATCATACTTAGGTTATACTAAGTTTACAAAGTGGAGCATTGTGTTGAGACTATATACTTAGAAGGCTAACAATAGATGGAGCTACAAAAGCTTAACTTCTATGTTGTCATTGTTGAAATATATTATCCCTAAAGGCAACAAGTTTCCAATCTCAGCATACGCAACAAAAAACATGTTGTGCCCAATGGGAATGGAGGCTAAGAAGATATATGCATGCTCAAATGACTGTGTACTATTTCAAAAGAACTGTATCTGTTATAACCTCAATTTTTTTGGGTTCAATAGGTGAGAAATGTAATTTCTTATATTAAAGATACTTGGACAAATAATGATATAACTTGTATTGAATAAATGGATTCCATTTACAATAGCCTTGATTGTTTGATTTTTGGGCTTTATTGGCTATTGGGCCCAATAAAGAGGAATTTCAATTAATTAATGAATAATTGAGAATTTGAGAAAAGAAAATGTGGAAACCTTTAGAAGGAAAAATAATATAATCCAAGGATGTATTTCGTGCCTCTTAGGTTCCTTGGGTTCCAAGGAGTCCAAGATTGTGAAGAAAAGGCAATAAGAAAAGAAAAGATCAAATAAGTATTTCTTTATTAAGAAAGAAATTGAAAACAATGTTAAAATATGGGAAACAAGTGAAAAGAGGTATATTTGAGTAATCCTTAGTGAAATTTCGTATCCCAAGGATTCCTAATGTTAAAAGGAATACCAATGAGGAAAATAAAAGAGAAATCCTCAAAAAGATATATTTTTAAGAAATAAATAAGATAATGTGAAATAATGGATAAAAGATAAGAAAAAGGCTAAGGTACATTCCAAGATGGGATTCTGAGCCATTGAAGCTCCTTGAAGATCATGGAACTCATAATAATAATAATATAATAAGCAAGGGAAAGAGAAAGTAGGTGAGATATACATATAAATGAGTGATATCTTGCACCAAAAGAAAAGGCATGTTTTCTTTTAGATAATGATCCCAATTTTGGTAGAGAGGTAAATTAAGTCATTATAGACTTTCCCTTAAAATTTGGTATTAAAAGGATAAACGGTTTGGGAGACATGAATTTTGTAATTTTCCTAAAGTGTACAGGAGAACATTAAATGTCACAATAATTTTTTCCTCGATTAATTTGATATTAAAACCTGAATACACCAGGCGCGCCGCACAGCAGCCGTTGGATTAACATCCAAGGGCGCTCGAGTCATCTTCTACCTCTGGTAGGATTGGGAAACATGAGAGGTTAGATCGATCTGGATTTTCTCTAAATCTCGTTCATGTATGGTTTTGGGAACTCTCCCAAAGAGTTAGGGAGAAGATTTTGGACGCATTCATACCAGGTTTCCCGACCTGAGGAGGACTAGGGAGGTTTTCCCCAAAAGCCTGGCGTCGACCCCTGACTCAAGTCTATAAAAGGGGGTACAGGTCTCCCTTTAAAATGGTAACCGTGCCCTTGGGACTTTGGTGGAGTCCGCAGTGCATTCTCCTACCCAATTTTGTGCCTAGACATGTACCTATCCTCTCCCAGCCATGGCCTCCAGGCCGAGGAACCTCATGGCCGCTCCGATGACTCTGGCCGGATCGGGTGATTCTGAGACCACCATTGAGTTCGGCGGGTCACGAGGAAGAGATGGATATCTTGGTTCACTGCTGGGGAGGCGGGATAGGCAAAGTCAACCCATCGGTTGACTGACCTTGACAGACTCTGCGCTGCGACTCGCGATGAATAGCGGGCGGGGGTTGAAGACGATACACGAGGAAAGTACATGACTGCCCCTGCGTTCAGTGTACTCAGCAAAGGGCCTTAGCGTCTTTTGTGGGGATCAATACTTATCACGCAGCAACGGATCATTCGGATTCGGATTTCAGGTTGAGCGGATCCAAGCAGATGATCCACGAATGAAGAGGATCGTTGGGGAGGTCAAACGATGACGTGTCAGCCTTCGATTGGATGAAAGGTATTTATCTTGCGAAAATTCTAATTAATTATTGATAGCACGGATTGCAATAAGTAATATATGGAAATTAATCAAAAAAACACAAGGAATTCAATAAAAATACTAGTAGAGACTAGTTTTACTTCTAGTTAGAAAAGTACATAAAGTTAGTACTTTAATGCTTTAAATGAATCCAAAACCCTAGATTTGATTAATGGTGAGTTTAATAACTTAGTTTAAATCAAGGTTGGACCTTTTGACATAAAAAGAATAATAGGAATATGATTTGAGTTTAAAAACCCATGACTTGATTGATTAGGGTTTCCTTGTGTGAAAAAGTGCAATCAATGTTCAATTAGGGTTTGCAAACCTAGAAGATGTGAAAAATAGGTACAGTTGTCAATTGAACTATAATCATTGATGAAGAACCTGAAGATAATAATTGTCGTTAATAATCTTGACATGACCTAAAAGAATAAACATGTTGGTTTTAGTGTAAAAGAAATATATTTGACCTAATTGGAATTCAATCATGCCTATGATGTTGAAATTAGGGTTTGTCGATCAAAAGAGCATTAAAAGTGATAAATGCATTATGGATGCTAAAAACCCTAATAAAATCCTAAGTTAGCCTAGAAACCCTAAGGTGGGACCCAAGTCAACCTTGAAAATGTTTTGGATGAAATAATGACACATGTGTGTTATGCATTAATTTCAGGATACTGTTGATTGCTTGATTAATTATTCTTGACTATTCTTGTTTGGACATCAAGTTACCTTTGGATCAGGTATGTGGTTACGCTTATGAATATCTCGAGATAGATTTCTGACGTTTTCTAAGATTTTCACCAATGACTTGAAATAAACTGTTGAATGATTTTAATTCATGCAAACTATGATGTGAATATGACTATCACATAACATATGTGCCTACTGCTAGCTAAGATCCTAGTCCCCTCTGTGTCTTAATGGCTGACTTAGTTCATGGCTACCTAGAGGGTAGGTCCATCAGGTCGTGGAATGACTTAGTATATGGCTACCTAGAGGGTAGGTCCATCAAGTCATAGTGAGTTAGATATTGGGCTACCTTTGGGTGGTGCCATGCGACTCTACCTTTACAGAGGTATTATATAAGTCCTTACAGGGACAACACAGAGTTGTGGATAGGTATGGATTGAGTAGTTTGGCTTAAAATGTAATCTTGGTTGTTAATTGATAATTGACTGATTACTTTGTTATCATAGTTGCATGATTATTGTTTCCCCCACATACCAGCTTCGACTGACCGACGTTTTGTTTGTCGGTGTTTTAGGAACAAGCCAAAAGGACAAATACTAAATCGTCATATTGCGAAACACATGAAGTAAAATACAAGGATGATTAGTTAGAGTAGAATCCTTAAGTGGATAGAAGTTTAGAGATCCAAGTTTTCAAAAAGGTATGCAAATATTTATTTTCTTACAGCTTTTCAGTATAGTCTGTTAAAATTTGATAATTATTCTTGGTTAATTGTCGAACCTTTGATCCGGGTTATTGGTTAACGGCTCTGACCTTTCGGTCTCCCTTAATTGGGGGTTATCGGGAGGCGGGGTCATTACAGTATCGATCTGAAAGAATGTCTAAATGTAGTGTGTGTAGGTACAAAAGGACGACATCGAGTAACACCAAAACTGAGTCTCCTGCCAAGGTGATGTGGTATCTACTTATATTACCCCGATTTCAACACTTGGTTGTTGATGCCGTAGATGCACAAAATTTATCTTAGCATGCAGAGGTAAAAAAACAATGATGGTATGCTATGACATGCGTCTGATTCACCGCAATCGAAGAAGATGATTTATGTATCTTGAATTTGGTGAAGAAGTCGTGAATTTAAGACTCAAAATTTGTATTGACAGGATGAATCCATATGGAACATGAAGTAACCAACATAGTACTTGTCTTGTCATTCTTGTTGTATATAATTCTCCTATGTGATTGTATATAAACCTAAATTTGTGTAGAACATTCAATAGATCAACTGAGCAATGAGTTCCCCTAAACCTAAGTTAGGGGAGGATGTTTATGCAAGAATAAACAACATTGTAAATCATTTTGGTAAGAGACCATGTACTACCCCCACAGGTGAAAAGTCATTATTGAAAAAGAGGTCAATATTCTTGGATCTTCCTTATTATAGTTCTTTGATAGTTTGACATTATATCAATGTCATGCAAGTTGAGAAAATGTTTGTGATACCATTATTGCACTCTGTTGAATATACCTAGTAAGACTAAAGATGGCATCAAATCCAGAATTGGCCTACATAAAATGGGTATAAGGAAATAATTAACAAAAGAAGTTACTAAAGGTCGCCACACATATCTTCCTCCTACTTGTTACACCTTATCTACAAAGGAAAAGAGAACTTTTTGTAAGTGCTTGTGTAATGTTAAGGTACCACGGGGATACTTAGCCAGTATCTGTAGATTGGCATCAATGAAGGATCTGAAGCTGATAGGTTCTAAATCTCATGATTTTTACACTATAATGCAATATATATTGCATTTTTCTATTCTATCCGTCCTTCCTAAGCTTGTAAGGTTTGCAATTACTAGGCTCTTCTTCTTCTTCATCATTCTATGTAGAAAAGTAATTGATTCAATAAGTTGTACAGAGAAGTGGTCGTTACCCTATTTCAACTTGTGCAATATTTTTCCCCTTCATTCATTGATATCATGGTACATCTAGTAGTCCATTTGACTAGGGAAGTGAAAATGTTGGGTCCAATTTTTTTGCATTGGATGTATCCTTTTGAGTGGTAATTGAGTGTTTTTAAAGGTGATGTTTGGAACCAGTGTTGCCCTGAAGGGACTATCATTGAGAGCTATATTTCTAGGGATGTTGTGGACTTTACAATGACTTTTGCAAAGAAACTACTTCTAATGTTGTAAATCCTAATGTTTACTCTGGAAAATGTAATTTTGGATAACAGTAGATAAATATCATTCATGAGCAGTGTAAAAAGGCACACTTGTATATTTTATACAATAATAATGATGTGGGTATTTATAATACCAAACACACCAATGAGCTCTAGAGAAGTTATCCCCGAACCAGTTCAGTGTGGCTTGCTAGAGAGCATAATCGAACATTTATTAGGTGGTTTGAAGAGGAAGTATTCAATCAACTATCTCAAACACCAAATAATGTTATAGAAACTATCAAATAGCTTGTGTATAAGACAAAGACCGGTGTTACATCTTACAAATGGTTTGACATAAATATATTTTCATACTACACAAAACATCAAGATGATATAAGTGTCATCCAAAACAATGGGGTCATCCTTCAAGCGTCGCCATTGTATTTTTCTAGTTCCAAGGATAAGAGTTCACATGAAGCAAATATGTTTTATTACAGTGTCATTGAAGACATATGGGAAATTGACTACATAGAGTTTAGAGTTCCATTATTTAGGTGTAAATTGGTTGATAACAATAAAGGAGTTGTAGTTGACGAACTCAATTTCACAATAGTGAATTTTGAGTGGATAGGAGAAAAGGTTGAACCATTCATCATGGCATCACATGCAAAATAGGTATTGTACATCGATGATCCTATAAAAGAAAATTAGTTTGTCATTCTTCATAGGAAAAGACTGTTCATTTTATATCCTATTGATTAAGAAGAGTACTATGACAAGTATGATGAATCTAGTCCATTTTTTGTTGTCTTACGAAGTTTAAATGTTGAATATTACACTAATGACTATACATGTGAAGATCACATATAAGGGATATTAGTTTAAGATATCCTTCTCATATATGATCTGACTTCTTTTTTGCATTATGTAACATTTTTATTTGTTCATATGTGATCTAACTTGTTACAGTTTTGACTTTTTATATGTGTCTAAATTTTTTTCAATTGTTTTTCTTTAGATTTTATAGATGGCATTTTACCAGGACCGCAGTGACCACGAGCGTGAGGATGTTGAACATCCTAACCATGGTGCCAATGATGCTCTACCTCCATAATGTATGGGAGTTAGAGAGATAACTGTGATGAAAGATGTCGTAAACATGTGAGGTATGAAGGGCGTTGTTGAATTCAATCAAGCAGGTATGCCACTTACTAAAGAGTTTTTCATCTATTGCAGGGTCCTTGCTTGATACAAAGTGCCTCTCCTTATTGAGGATTGGAGGCAAGTGAATACGGTGCAGAATGACCTCATCTAGAGGAAGTTACAAGTGAGATAAATGAAGTTCTATTTTTATAGTCTTTTTCCTATTCTTTCTTTTAACATTTCTAAACATTATTGAATATTGAATTTTTTTAGGGCGGGTATGAACTTGCTAAAAAGTTATATCGCAAGCCTATTATGCAGCTCATCGAAAGAATACATAGAGATTGGCAGACGATCCCCACAAAAGACTATGTCTTTGGATACAAGAAGGAACCATGGCTTAAATGTAACTATATTAATTAAGATGATTGGAATAAGTTTGTTTGGTGGATAAAAACATATGTGTGCAAGGTATAGAATTAGTTACATTTTTATGATTTCTTATGTTACTTAATAGTATCACTTATTAAGAGATTGTTAACCTTGCTTAAAGTGTTGACCAAGCTCAATTACCATTATTCAATGCTTATAACCATAATATAACCTTTGATATGCTTTGGAATCATAAGACAAGCTTAAGTTTCAAATTTGGTCCAATTTGGACATTGTTTGATAAAGTTGTGCAATTTTATGTACATTTTGGACTTTTCTGCAATTTTATGTACATTTTGGACTTTTCTGCAATTTCTCACTTCAAATATGTTCCTTAGATGTTATAATATCTTTCTTGAACTTTTTGATCCATGGGTTTCTCAATTGTACCTTAGTTTAATGGTGATTTACATCTAGGGTGATTTAGGGTTTTACCCCCCATGGTTGAGCCACCTTTAAGTCTCACAAATGATGGTTATGTTGTTAGGTGAGAAACCATCAGTCATCAGCCAGTGGTAGAAACCTTTGGTGACCCATATATTGTTAGTAGCTGATGGTTCATGTTGGTTTGGTTCACCTGAACCGGTGGTTCACTTATAAGGTGATAAACAAATAGTTCAACCACGTTTTGACCTAAACCATGAACAAATGATGGGTACCTTTGACCAATAGGAGATATTGATGCATGGATTTTCAGTCATTTCACAAGCATATTTTCCTTCATTTTATGTGTTGTTTTGTCATTTATTTGATTAATAATACATGAAATGGTATGAATGGCCTGTGTTATCTAAATGCATCAAATTATATGATTTTTACTTTTTAAGATGGTTTCATATTGATCCCGAGCATTTATCCATGTTCTTGTGCATTTTCAGGTTCAATTGAACTTCAAAGAGTCGATACTACCGACACCAAAAGTCAGTGGTATGGACTTTACATCAATACTTGACCAGAAGAGACTCGTACAGACTCCATACTATCGACACTCAAAGTTAGTAGTATTGAAACATCGTCAGTGAAGCACAAGGATGAATCATGAAAAGTTGATACTACCAAGTTCACAAACTTTGTACTAACGAGATGTCATCAGTAAGGCAATGCTCAGGCAACCTAAAGACTCGGTGCTATCGAGACAAGTCGATAGTACCAACATTGTCATGAGTCGTGGCTACCCTAGGAACTCCGTGCTACTGACTACCATGTCGGTACTACCGAGTCTGCCCAATTTGGCAAATCTGAAGATAGCAATCTAATCCAATGGGTGGAATTATTTTGTACCGTAAGTGACTCCTATGACCTAGGGGGAGTTTGGCCAGACGTGAGGAGGCAGTCATTTTCCATTGCACGACACTAGAGATAGAAGAGAAGAGAAAGGATCTGAAGGCTTCACTCAGAACGATCTGAGCACCTACGAAAGGCGAATCGACAACCAAAAGACAGATGATTGCATGCACGACATAGGGGATCATCTAGATCAGCCATTCACTAGGGGTTACTTAGTTTTTCTAATGTTTTGTACATTTTTCTCTTTCTCTACCTTGTATTCATTGATGAAAATCATGCCGTGCTAAACCCCTTGATTCATTAGGACCTGAGAGTAGCCCGGATATGCATTGTAACTAATTTCCATGCATTAATATCATTTTTGTTACTATTTTCTGGATATAAATATATGAAGTTGCTTTTTTCCGTTTATGCCTGATCAATATAGATAGATTATTAGACTCTTAATCATTTTGGGAGAGAGGTTAAGGGTTGGAAAGCATAGATTTACCCATTTATTGCACCCCTTGAGAAAGGTGGAGAATAAACTGGAGGAAACCCAGAGTTGAATCATAAATCACATAACTAATCAACCAATTTCTATCAAAATGGGGTTGACATTAGAATAAGTAGTGAACTACATTGCGGGAGTGGGTAGTTCTAACTACATGCTCTTTATCCAGAGATAGGGGTAATAGATATCGATGTGTGGAATGAATTGGAATGTTATCTATGGTGAAACCATAACCCTAAGGAATTCCCTAAATATGAGTAATTTAAGTGCTAAGTTCATTTTGTTCTATTTTTGTTTCTGTTCAATCAAACCAATTCAATTTCACCGCCCTAGCTGATTTGACCATAGTTAGTAGTAGTCTTTTGGAGAACGTTTCCCTGTGTTTGACTCGGTCTTCAAAAGGGCTTATATTACTTCGATATGTTCACTTGCCTATAATGCATGGTAAACACGTGCCAAGTTTTTGGCATCGTTTCTGGGGAAATGACAACATCCAACACTACGAGCGTTGTGGTCGACCACTCTAGGACAACACTTTTTATTTTTTTTCCCATTTCACTTAGAGATGAATCATTAAATCATTATTGCTTCTATTTCCACTACTGTACTTTGACAATCAATTTTCTACTTTCAGGTACTATTGTATGGTGCATACTCAAAACCACGATTATGGAGAGCCATCTTTGCTAGGTTTTGGGCAAGCAGAACTCCTTCACAGAGAGAGGGAAGTTGGAAGGTCTGTGGATAGATTCAACCGAACTCCACCACTGACGCCTCCGCCTGAAAGATCTATAAAACCAGAAGAACCTAAGTCAGCAGAGATGGGGGATAGAGCAGAAGAATATATGATATGAAAGAGGATCATAGCGTCCTCCTCAACAACTCAAAAAGGACCAATCAAAACACAAGCCATCAATGTTGGTAGCTACAAAATTGACCCAGGGTTGATCTTTTTAGTCAAGTCCCAAGCTTTCCATGGCCACAGTTTTGAACACCTGATGGTGCACATCAGTAACTTTGTGCAGAACTGTGATATGGTAAAGATAGATAGAATACCATTGACTGTCATATATATATATATATATATATATATATATATATATATATATATATATATATATATATATATATATATATATATATATATATATATATATTATATATATATATTTATATATATATATATATTATATATATAGGGTAAAGATCCAGTGAGAAACATATCTGGTGAGAGCATGAGAGGCATTTGAATAACTCTCCACATAGATCAATTTTTCATAATCCAACCGTACAGATTACAAGTATACCTTAATATCTACCTTCCTATAAAATTTTATCACCATCCAATTTGTAGATCATTCACAACAACCAAATATTTTTCGACGCTCTATATTGAATTTCAGGCTGACCGTTGGATGTAAAAAGTGTATATTGTACATATGGACGTGTAAACAATGTCTGATTTCAATAAATGTCACAATAATTTTTTCCTCGATTAATTTGATATTAAAACCTAAATACACCAGGCGCGCCGCACAGCAGCCGTTGGATTAACATCCAAGGGCGCCCGAGTCATCTTCTACCTCTGGTAGGATTGGGAAACATGAGAGGTTAGATCGATCTGGATTTTCTCTAAATCTCGTTCATGTATGGTTTTGGGAACTCTCCCAAAGAGTTAGGGAGAAGATTTTGGACCCAGTCATACCAGGTTTCCTGACCTGAGGAGGACTAGGGAGGTTTTCCCCAAAAGCCTGGCGTCGACCCCTGACTCAAGTCTATAAAAGCGGGTACAGGTCTCCCTTTAAAATGGTAATCGTGCCCCTGGGACTTTGGTGGAGTCCGCAGTGCATTCTCCTACCCGATTTTGTGCCTAGACATGTACCTATCCTATCCCAGCCATGGCCTCCAGGCCGAGGAACCTCATGGCCGCTCCGATGACTCCGGCCGGATCGGGTGATGCTGAGACCACCATTGAGTTCGGCGGGTCACGAGGAAGAGATGGATATCTTGGTTCACTGCTGGGGAGGCGGGATAGGCAAAGTCAACCCATCGGTTGACTGACCTTGACAGACTCTGCGCTGCGACTCGCGATGAATAGCGGGCGGGGGTTGAAGACGATACACGAGGAAAGTACATGACTGCCCCTGAGTTCAGTGTACTCAGCAAAGGGCCTTAGCGTCTTTTGTGGGGATCAATACTCATCACACAGCAACGGATCATTCGGATTCGGATTTCAGGTTGAGCGGATCCAAGTAGATGATCCACGAATGAAGAGGATCGTTGGGGAGGTCAAACGATGACGTGTCAGCCTTCGATTGGATGAAAGGTATTTATCTTGCGAAAATTCTAATTAATTATTGATAGCACGGATTGCAATAAGTAATATATGGAAATTAATCAAAAAAACACAAGGAATTCAATAAAAATACTAGTAGAGACTAGTTTTACTTCTAGTTAGAAAAGTACATAAAGTTAGTACTTTAATGATTTAAATGAATCCAAAACCCTAGATTCGATTAATGGTGAGTTTAATAACTTAGTTTAAATCAAGGTTGGACCTTTTGACATAAAAAGAATAATAGGAATATGATTTGAGTTTAAAAACCCATGACTTGATTGATTAGGGTTTCCTTGTGTGAAAAAGTGCAATCAATGTTCAATTTGGGTTTGCAAACCTAGAAGATGTGAAAAATAGGTACAGTTGTCAATTGAACTATAATCATTGATGAAGAACCTGAAGATGATAATTGGCCTTAATAATCTTGACATGACCTAAAAGAATAAACATGTTGGTTTTAGTGTAAAAGAAATATATTTGACCTAATTGGAATTCAATCATGCCTATGATGTTGAAATTAGGGTTTGTCGATCAAAAGAGCATTAAAAGTGATAAATGCATTATGGATGCTAAAAACCCTAATAAAATCCTAAGTTAGCCTAGAAACCCTAAGGTGGGACCCAAGTCAACCTTGAAAATGTTTTGGTTGAAATAATGACACATGTGTGTTATGCATTAATTCCAGGATATTGTTGATTGCTTGATTTATTATTCTTGACTATTCTTGTTTGGACATCAAGTTACCTTTGGATCAGGTATGTGGTTACGCTTATGAGTATCTCGAGATAGATTTCCGAGGTTTTCTGAGATTTTCACCAATGACTTGAAATAAACTGTTGAATGATTTTAATTCATGCAAACTATAATGTGAATATGACTATCACATAACATATGTGCCTACTGCTAGCTCAGATCCTAGTCCCCTCTGTGTCTTAATGGCTGACTTAGTACATGTCTACCTAGAGGGTAGGTCCATCAGGTCGTGGAATGACTTAGTATATGGCTACCTAGAGGGTAGGTCCATCAAGTCATAGTAAGTTAGATATTGGGCTACCTTTGGGTGGTGCCATGCGACTCTACCTTTACAGAGGTATTATATAAGTCCTTACAGGGACAACACAGAGTTGTGGATAGGTATGGATTGAGTAGTTTGGCTTAAAATGTAATCTTGGTTGTTAATTGATAATTGACTGATTACTTTGTTATCATAGTTGCATGATTATTGTTTCCCCCACATACCAGCTTCGGCTGACCGACGGTTTGTTTGTCGGTGTTTTAGGTACAAGCCAAAAGGACAAACAATAAATCGTCATATTACGAAACACATGAAGTAAAATACAAGGATGATTAGTTAGAGTAGAATCCTTAAGTGGATAGAAGTTTAGAGATCCAAGTTTTCAAAAAGGTATGCAAATATTTATTTTCTTACAACTTTTCAGTATAGTCTGTTAAAATTTGATAATTATTCTTGGTTAATTGTCGAACCTTTGATCCGAGTTATTGGTTAACGGCTCTGACCTTTCGGTCTCCCTTAATTGGGGGTTATCGGGAGGCGGGGTCGTTACAGTATTGATCTGAAAGAATGTCTAAATGTAGTGTGTGTAGGTACAAAAGGACGACATCGAGTAACACCAAAATTGAGTCTCCTGCCAAGGTGATGTGGTATCTACTTATATTACCCCGATTTCAACACTTGGTCGTTGATGTCGTAGATGCACAAAATTTATCTTAGCATGCAGAGGTAAAAAAACAATGATGGTATGCTATGACATGCGTCTGATTCACCGCAATCGAAGAAGATGATTTATGTATCTTGAATTTGGTGAAGAAGTCGTGAATTTAAGACTCAGAATTTGTATTGACAGGATGAATCCATATGGAACATGAAGTAACCAACATAGTACTTGTCTTGTAATTCTTGTTGTATACAATTCTCCTATGTGATTGTATATAAACCTAAATTTGTGTAGAACATTCAATAGATCAACTGAGCAATGAGTTCCCCTAAACCTAAGTTAGGGGAGGATGTTTATGCAAGAATAAACAACATTGTAAATCATTTTGGTAAGAGACCATGTACTACCCCCACAGGTGAAAAGTCATTATTGAAAAAGAGGTCAATATTCTTGGATCTTCCTTATTATAGTTCTTTGATAGTTTGACATTATATCAATGTCATGCAAGTTGAGAAAATGTTTGTGATACCATTATTGCACTCTGTTGAATATACCTAGTAAGACTAAAGATGGCATCAAATCCAGAATTGGCCTACATAAAATGGGTATAAGGAAATAATTAACAAAAGAAGTTACTAAAGGTCGCCACACATATCTTCCTCCTACTTGTTACACCTTATCTACAAAGGAAAAGAGAACTTTTGTAAGTGCTTGTGTAATGTTAAGGTACCACGGGGATACTTAGCCAGTATCTGTAGATTGGCATCAATGAAGGATCTGAAGCTGATAGGTTCTAAATCTCATGATTTTTACACTATAATGCAATATATATTGCATTTTTCTATTCTATTCGTCCTTCCTAAGCTTGTAAGGTTTGCAATTACTAGGCTCTTCTTCTTCTTCATCACTCTATGTAGAAAAGTAATTGATTCAATAAGTTGTACAGAGAAGTGGTCGTTACCCTATTTCAACTTGTGCAATATTTTTCCCCTTCATTCATTGATATCATGGTACATCTAGTAGTCCATTTGACTAGGGAAGTGAAAATGTTGGGTCCAATTTTTTTGCATTGGATGTATCCTTTTGAGTGGTAATTGAGTGTTTTTAAAGGTGATGTTTGGAACCAGTGTTGCCCCGAAGGGACTATCATTGAGAGCTATATTTCTAGGGATGTTGTGGACTTTTACAATGACTTTTGCAAAGAAACTACTTCTAATGTTGTAAATCCTAATGTTTACTCTGGAAAATGTAATTTTGGATAACAGTAGATAAATATCATTCATGAGCAGTGTAAAAAGGCACACTTGTATATTTTATACAATAATAATGATGTGGGTATTTATAATACCAAACACACCAATGAGCTCAAGAGAAGTTATCCCTGAACCAGTTCAGTGTGGCTTGCTAGAGAGCATAATCGAACATTTATTAGGTGGTTTGAAGAGGAAGTATTCAATCAACTATCTCAAACACCAAATAATGTTATAGAAACTATCAAATAGCTTGTGTATAAGACAAAGACCGGAGTTACATCTTGTAAAGGGCTTGACATAAATATATTTTCATACTACACAAAACATCAAGATGATATAAGTGTCATCCAAAACAATGGGGTCATCCTTCAAGCGTCTCCATTGTATTTTTCTAGTTCCAAGGATAAGAGTTCACATGAAGCAAATATGTTTTATTACAGTGTCATTGAAGACATATGGGAAATTGACTACATAGAGTTTAGAGTTCCATTATTTAGGTGTAAATTGGTTGATAACAATAAAGGAGTTGTAGTTGACGAACTCAATTTCGCAATAGTGAATTTTGAGTGGATAGGAGAAAAGGTTGAGCCATTCATCATGGCATCGCATGAAAAATAGGTATTGTACATCGATGATCCTATAAAAGAAAATTAGTTTGTCATTCTTCATAAGAAAAGACTGTTCATTTTATATCCTATTGATGAAGAAGAGTACTATGACAAGTATGATGAATCCAGTCCATTTTTTGTTGTCTTACGAAGTGTAAATGTTGAATATTACACTAATGACTATACATGTGAAGATCACATATAAGGGATATTAGTTTAAGATATCCTTCTCATATATGATCTGACTTCTTTTTTGCATTATGTAACATTTTTATTTGTTCATATGTGATCTAACTTGTTATAGTTTTGACTTTTATATGTGTCTAAAATTTTTTCAATTGTTTTTCTTTAGATTTTATAGATGGCATTTTACCAGGACCGCAGTGACCACGAGCGTGAGGATGTTGAACATCCTAACCATGGTGCCAATGATGCTCTACCTCCATAATGTATGGGAGTTAGAGAGATAACTGTGATGAAAGATGTCGTAAACATGTGAGGTATGAAGGGCGTTGTTGAATTCAATCAAGCAGGTATGCCACTTACTAAAGAGTTTGTCATCTATTGCAGGGTCCTTGGTTGATACAAAGTGCCTCTCCTTATTGAGGATTGGAGGCAAGTGAATACGGTGCAGAATGACCTCATCTGGAGGAAGTTACAAGTGAGATAAATGAAGTTCTATTTTTATAGTCTTTTTCCTATTCTTTCTTTTAACATTTCTAAACATTATTGAATGTTGAAATTTTTTAGGGCGGGTATGAACTTGCTAAAAAGTTATATCGCAAGCCTATTATGCAGTTCATCGAAAGAATACATAGAAATTGGCAGACGATCCCCACAAAAGACTATGTCTTTGGATACAAGAAGGACCCATGGCTTAAATGTAACTATATTAATTAAGATGATTGGAATAAGTTTGTTTGGTGGATAAAAACATATGTGTGCAAGGTATAGAATTAGTTACATTTTTATGATTTCTTATGTTACTTAATAGTATCACTTATTAAGAGATTGTTAACCTTGCTTAAAGTGTTGACCAAGCTCAATTACCATTATTCAATGCTTATAACCATAATATAACCTTTGATATGCTTTGGAATCATAAGACAAGCTTAAGTTTCAAATTTGGTCCAATTTGGACATTGTTTGATAAAGTTGTGCAATTTTATGTACATTTTGGACTTTTCTGCAATTCAACCAATTGAGAGGTCTTCTTTGCAATTTCTCACTTCAAATATTTTCCTTAGATGTTATAATATCTTTCTTGAACTTTTTGATCCATGGGTTTCTCAATTGTACCTTAGTTTAATGGTGATTTGCATCTAGGGTGATTTAGGGTTTTACCCCCCATGGTTGAGCCACCTTTAAGTCTCACAAATGATGGTTATGTTGTTAGGTGAGAAACCATCAGTCATCAGCCAGTGGTAGAAACCTTTGGTGACCCATATATTGTTAGTAGTTGATGGTTCATGTTGGTTTGGTTCACCTGAACCGGTGGTTCACTTATAAAGTGATAAACAAATAGTTCAACCACTTTTTGACCTAAACCATGAACAAATGATGGGTACCTTTGACCAATAGGAGATGTTGATGCATGGATTTTCAGTCATTTCACAAGCATATTTTCCTTCATTTTATGTGTTGTTTTGTCATTTATTTGATTAATAATACATGAAATGGTATGAATGGCCTGTGTTATCTAAATGCATCAAATTAAATGATTTTTACTTTTTAAGATGGTTTCATATTGATCCCGAGCATTTATCCATGTTCTTGTGCATTTTCAGGTTCAATTGAACTTCAAAGAGTCGATACTACCGACACCAAAAGTCAGTGGTATGGACTTTACATCAATACTTGACCAGAAGAGACTCGCACAGACTCCATACTATCGACACTCAAAGTTAGCAGTATCGAAACATCGTCAGTGAAGCACAAGGATGAATCATGAAAAGTTGATACTACCAAGTTCACAAACTTTGTACTAACGAGATGTCATCAGTAAGGCAATGCTCAGGCAACCTAAAGACTCGGTGCTATCGAGACAAGTCGATAGTACCAACATTGTCATGAGTCGTGGCTACCCTAGGAACTCTGTGCTACTGACTACCATGTCGGTACTACCGAGTCTGCCCAATTTAGCAAATCTGAAGATAGCAATCTAATCCAATGGGTGGAATTATTTCATACCGTAAGTGACTCCTATGACCTAGGGGGAGTTTGGCCAGACGTGAGGAGGCAGTCATTTTCCATTGCACGACACTAGAGAGAGAAGAGAAGAGAAAGGATCTGAAGGCTTCACTCAAAACGATCCGAGCACCTACGAAAGGCGAATCGACAACCAAAAGACAGATGATTGCATGCACGACATAGGGGATCATCTAGATCAGCCATTCACTAGGGGTTACTTAGTTTTTCTAATGTTTTGTACATTTTTCTCTTTCTCTACCTTGTATTCATTGATGAAAATCATGTCGTGCTAAACCCCTTGATTCATTAGGACCTGAGAGTAACCCGGATATGCATTGTAACTAATTTCCATGCATTAATATCATTTTTGTCACTATTTTCTGGATATAAATATATGAAGTTGCTTTTTTCTGTTTATGCCTGATCAATATAGATAGATTATTAGACTCTTAATCATTTTGGGAGAGAGGTTAAGGGTTGGAAAGCATAGATTTACCCATTTATTGCACCCCTTGAGAAAGGTGGAGAATAAACTGGAGGAAACCCAGAGTTGAATCATAAATCACATAACTAATCAACCAATTTCTATAGAAATGGGGTTGACATTAGAATAAGTAGTGAACTACATTGCGGGAGTGGGTAGTTCTAACTACATGCTCTTTATCCAGAGATAGGGGTAATAGATATCGATGTGTGGAATGAATTGGAATGTTATCTATGGTGAAACCATAACCCTAAGGAATTCCCTAAATATGAGTAATTTAAGTGCTAAGTTCATTTTGTTCTATTTTTGTTTCTGTTCAATCAAACCAATTCAATTTCACTGCCCTAGCTGATTTGACCATAGTTAGTAGTAGTCTTTTGGAGAACGTTTCCCTGTGTTTGACTCAGTCTTCAAAAGGGCTTATATTACTTCGATATGTTCACTTGCCTATAATGCATGGTAAACAGGTGCCAAGTTTTTGGCACCGTTTCTGGGGAAATGACAACATCCAACACTACGAGCGTTGTGGTCGACCACTCTAGGACAACACTTTTTATTTTTTTTCCCATTTCACTTAGAGATGAATCATTAAATCATTATTGCTTCTATTTCCACTACTGTACTTTGACAATCAATTTTCTACTTTCAGGTACTATTGTATGGTGCATACTCAAAACCACGATTATGGAGAGCCATCTTTGCTAGGTTTTGGGCAAGCAGAACTCCTTCACAGAGAGAGGGAAGTTGGAAGGTATGTGGATAGATTCAACCGAACTCCACCACTGACGCCTCCGCCTGAAAGATCTATAAAACCAGAAGAACCTAAGTCAGCAGAGATGGGGGATAGAGCAGAAGAATAGATGATATGAAAGAGGATCAGAGCGTCCTCCTCAACAACTCAAAAAGGACCAATCAAAACACAAGCCATCAATGTTGGTAGCTACAAAATAGACCCAGGGTTGATCTTTTTAGTCAAGTCCCAAGCTTTCCATGGCCACAGTTTTGAACACCTGATGGTGCACATCAGTAACTTTGTGCAGAACTGTGATATGGTAAAGATAGATAGAATACCATCGACTGTCATATATATATATATATATATATATATATATTTATATTTATATATATATATATATATATATTTTTTTATATATATATATAGGGTAACGATCCAGTGAGAAACATATCTGGTGAGAGCATGAGAGGCATTTGAATAACTCTCCACATAGATCAATTTTTCATAATCCAACCATACAGATTACAAGTATACCTTAATATCTACCTTCCTATAAATTTTATCACCATCCAATTTGTAGATCATTCACAACAACCAAATATTTTTCGACGCTCTATATTGAATTTCAGGCTGACCGTTGGATGTAAAAAGTGTATATTGTACATATGGACGTGTAAACAATGTTTGATTGCAATGATTTTTTGCAACAAGGTAAATGAAATGATGTTTTTTCCATCTATACAGTTGGATTTTAAAAAATAATTACGAATTTCTAGTTATTCAAATGCCTCTCATGCTCTCACCATAGGATGTTTCTCACTGGATCGCTACCATATATATATATATATATATGAAGCTTTTCCAGTCATCTCTGGAAGACAATGTAAAGTCAAGGTTTCACAATCTTGATGATGAATGTATCGAAACGTGGGATCAGATGATTGATGCCTTCTTCGAGGATTACTTCCCCCCACATAAGACAAATGACTTGGCGAAGAAGATCCATAATTTTAGACAACAAGCCGATGAATCCTATTCTGAAGCATGGTAGAGGTTCTAGAATATGCTGCGGAAAGTACCTTATCATGGTATTGATCTTTTGGGACATGCAAAGATCTTCTATTACAGTCTGGATAAGGGAGAAGAGACTACACTTGGCAGTGTGGGAGTAGGGTTCTCCTCAATAACAAACCTACCCACTGTCATGAGATATTGAAGACTATGTCCAAGAATCAATCATGGGGTGACAAGAGAGAGCTTTCGACAATTGTCAAAAGCATAGGTCATTTCTACATTAAAAGATAAGTTGGACCTGATTGCTAAAAACTTATGTACTAACGACAGACCACCTTTAGAAGAAGAAGATGAATAGTGTAAGTTTGTGTGCCAACAACAGCAATATAGGATCAACAACTACACATGGAGGAAGGATCCCAAGTTTTTGTGGAAAGATCCTAACAATTTCCAACAAAACCCATCTTAGGCATAATAACCCAAGTCGCAACAGTTCGGTGGCCAGGCACAATATCAAAAAGAACAAAAGAAGATTTACTGTATTGAAGAAATGCTCAGAAAGTTGGTTAGTCAGAATGAAGTTCTTATTTGTCAAACTCAAAGAGAACTCCAGAACCAAGGGGCGAGGATCCATAGTATAGAAACTCAGATTTCTCAAATAGTAGTGGATGTGGGTACTTTGAAGCAGCCAAACCAACAGGGGTTCCCAACTAATACTGACATGCCTTCTGGAAATCAACACATCAAGGTAGTCCTACTCTGTAGTGGTAAGACACTATTGAATAAGGCACCAACAACCACAGATGAAGGTGAAGCTAAATGAACAACAACTTTGACTATGAAAGCGAATGCAACTGAGCCGGATAATTTGGAACGGGCGAAAACAACTGAAGATCACACTGATCAGGTGGAGGATACTAGATCAAAATCATACGTCCAATCTCACTAGAGGACACTAGTGACTCCAGTACCATTTCTAAATAGCTTGAAAGCAACCAAAGCAGACCGACAGTTCTAGAAATTCTTAGAGGGTTTTGAAAAGTTATCTGTCAATATTCCACTCATTGATGCAATTGAACAGATACCGTCATATGGAAAATTCTTGAAAGACATCATCAATAAGAAGAGAAGGATACCTAAGGCTAATGTGGTAGTGTCAAAAGCGAATGTGACTGATTTTATTTTTCTAACACTACCTCCTAAAAGACAAAACCCTGGTTGCTTCAAAATCACATGCTTCATAGGAAAGACCAAGTACGGTGTATCTCTATGTGACTCAGGGGCCAATATTAACCTCATGCCTTTATCAAACTTTAACAAGATAGGTCTTAAGGAGAAAAGAAAAAGTGCTATGACTATTGAATTGGTTGACAACTCGATTGTTAGGCCATATGGCATTTGTGAAGATGTCCTAGTGAAAGTGGATATATTTGTTTTCCCTACAGATTTTGTGATAATGGAAATGCAGGAGGATAAAGGCAACAAACTCTTTCTAGGTAGTCCATTCCAAGCCACATCTGACATGATATTGGAAATGGGAAGAGGACGTCTGACAATGGGAACCTATGATGACCGGTTTGAAATTAAGATACCTGAACACTTGAAAGAAAGAGGGGATACAACATAGTCTAACATGTTGCATCATATGGATGGAAAGATTTCTCTGTGTATGGAGAAGCCATTTCTCGATATGGCTCATGTGATGACCAAGGTGGAAAAAGATACTCTCACATTTGATATAATTGAAAACACTAAGTTGATCTCATTAAAAGAAGCAATATGTTACCCAGATGATAGAGAAGAAGACTATGACCCAACTACCATAGAGGAGGTCACTGCTAATTCCCTGATGCAAACATATCCATAGTTACTCTTGGAAGCATGATTGTTGTATAGAGTAGATGACATCACACACAGTCTCTCACTGGAGGAGTGTGTATTGATGCTGAAGGTGGTACCCTTTTATTACACAAGATATTTTGAAGATTTAGGACCACCTCCCCCACCACTGGTTCCATCTCTATTGATCCCTTCTGAGATGGAATTGAAGCCATTGCCACCACATCTAAAGTATGTCTTCATGGCTACAGAAAAGAAGCTCTCAGTGATCAAATCATCTTCCTTAAGCGATGAAGAAGAGGGACAATTGCTTACTGTGTTAAAGAACCACCAAGTTGCTTTTGGGTGGTCTATAGAGGACATTAAAGGAATCTCCCCAAATTTGTGCCAACACAAGATCCTTCTGAAAGAAAGAGCTAAAGCAATAGTTCAACCTCAACGACAACTCAACCTGATCATGACTGAGGTTGTGAAGAAAGAAGTGGGCAAGCTCATGTCAAAAGGTATCATTTATGCAATTTCAGATTCTATGTGGGTTATCCCAACTCAGGTAGTTCCTAATAAAAAGGGGATCATTTTCATGACCAATGAAGCTAATGAGTTTATTTCAACTAGGTTGGTGATGGGGTGGTGTGTGTGCATAGATTATCATTGTTTGAATGTCGTCACTTTGAAGGATCATTTTCCGCTACCTTTCATTGATCAGATTTTTGGAACGACTTGCCGATCGTTCACACTTTTTCTTCCTCGATAGGTATTTCGATTATAATCAGATCTTGATCAAGCCAAAGGATTAGGAGAAATATACTTCCACATGTCCTTATGGCACATTTGCATATAGATGGATGCCATGTGGCATTTGTAACGCCCCTGCCACATTCCAACGTTGTATGCTTGCCATCTTCTCTGATATGGTATAGAGGTGCTTGGAAGTGTTTATGGATGATTTTTTCATATATGGGGAGTCGTTTAGTGATTGCCTGTACAATTTGGACAAGGTTATATAAAGGTGTGAGTACACTCACTTAGTCTTGAATTGGGAGAAGTGTCATATGATGGTGAGTGAGGGCATAGTGCTTAGACACAAGGTGTCCAACAAGGGTATGGAAGTAGACCCAGTTAAGATAGAAGTCATCTCCAAGCTACCTCCACTGACATCGGTGAAAGGAGTAAGGAGCTTTCTGGGGACATGTATGGTTTTACTATCATTTTATCAAATATTTTTCAAACATTGCTACACCCTTGTCAAAACTTTTGGAAAAAGATGTTGAATTTTCTTTTAATGAATGATGTTTGAATGCTTTTGGTATACTAAAAGAGAAGCTAAGTTGTTCTCCTATTGTGTAGGCTTCTGATTGGAGCCTACCGTTTGAGGTGATGTGTGATGCATCAGACTATGTTGTGGGAGCTGTGTTGGGTCAACATAAAGATTAAGCTCCTACAATCATATATTATGCATCCAAAACTTTGAATGATGCACAACTTAATTATACAACCACATAAAAATAACTCTTACCAGTTATTTTTGCATTTGAGAAGTTCCTCCAGTACCTTGTAGGGGCGAGGGTGAATGTCTAGACCGACCATGCTGCCATCAACTACCTATTACAAATGAAAGATGCAAAACGTACATTGATTAGGTGGATTTTATTGTTATATGAGTTTGACATAGAAATTAAAGACAAGTCAGGAGTGGAAAATGTTGTAGCGGATCACCTATCGAGACTAGAAAGAGTGAATGAAAAAGTTGTAGTCATTCCCATTATTGAGGATTTTCCATATGAAAAACTTTTTGCTATCAAGGCTAAGGATCAATGGTTTGTAGATATTGTTAATTATTTAGCTTGCAAAGAGATTCCTACAGATTGGGGGTATCAAGAAAAGAAGAAATTTTTCCATTCATTGAGGTTTTATATTTGGGATGGCTCAATTCTTCTTAAACAATGTAGGGATGGACTTTTGAGGAAGTGTGTACCCAAGTGTGAGGTAGAGAGCATTTTGTCACGTTGTCATTCTTTACCTACGGAAGGGCATCACACTAGCTCTAGGACTGTGGCCAAAGTTTTCGAGAGTGGATTTTATTGGCCAACATTGTTTAAAGATGCATATGATTTTATTCATCATTTTGATGCATGCAAATGTGCATTTATCATTTCTAACTGACAGGAGATGCCATTGAATGTGTTTCAAGAGGTTGAGGTTTTTTATCATTAGGGCATTGATTTCATGGGTCCATTTTTGTTGTCTAACTCTAACCTTTACATTCTACTTGTGGTTGACTATGTATCTAAGTGGGTGGAAGCAATTCCATCTCACACCAATGATGCTCAAGTGGTGTGCGGATTTGTGAAGGATAACATTTTCTGTAGATTTGGTTTCCCCCGACTGATCATTAGTGATGATGGATCACATTTCACCAATAGGAAATTCAGAGCCTTACTCAACAAATATGGGGAGAAACACCGAGTGGGATTGCTTACCACCCACAGACCCAAGGTCAAGTTGAGGTGTCCAATAGAGAAGTGAAGAAGATCTTGGAATGGATTGTCTCATCTAATAGGACAAATTGGAGACAAATTGGAGTTTTGTGCTTAATGACACTCTGTGGGCATATAGGACGGCCTATAAATCATCTATAGGGATGACACCTTTTAGTTTTGTTTACAGATGTGCATGTCATTTACCAGTAGAGCTTGATCATAAGGCAAAGTGGGTGTTGAGAAAGTTAAACTTTGGATTGGATGAAGTAGGTAGGAAAAGACTGTTACAACTGAATGAACTAGATGAGGTTAGTATGGATGCTTATGAAAGTTCTAGGATTTATAAGGAGAGGATGAAGAAGATTCATGATAGACACATTCTGAATAGAGTGTTTCTTCCAGGACAAAAGGTTCTCCTTTTTAATTATTGACTTAAGTTACATCCACAAAAATTGAGGTCCAAATGGAGTGAACCATTTGTAATTGAGCATGTTTTTCCCTATGGTGATGTAAAGATTTTAGATGGGACTAGGCCGTTCCTTGTTAATGGCCACAGATTGAAGCTCTAATATGGTGGGAAGTGGAGTAGAGAATAGAAGAGGTACAACTTATGGAAATCCATAAGATTCTTGCTCTTAGGAATATCTAGTCAAGGACGTTAAATAATGGCATTTGTTGGGAGGCAACCCAACCTTCATTTCCCTTTATTCATGTTAATTTTATCATTGTAGTTGTCTTTTTATTCCTACTTCTTGAAAAAAGGTACCTTGACTCATTTGTGGAGTGTGCAAATTTTTCCCAGGTCAGTACTACCAGGACACACAGTCGGTAGTACTGAGATTACATCACCAAGTCACCAGCACAAGAAAGATAGACTCGGCACTATCGACTCTCCCAGTCGGTACTACCAAGTATTTGAAGATTTTTGAGTGCTAACTGATAAGCACTCGGTAGTATCAACATCTGAGTCGGTACTACTAACTTTTTGGCATTCCCAGAATCAGACCATCGAGATGAAATATTCAAAAGTACCGAGCCATCAATGCCAACTTGGTACTACCGGCATTCCAGTCGATAGTACCGACACATGATGTCAGTAATCCGTGGATGCTCGATTCAACAGCAGATTTAGTCTTCATCACACAATCGGTAGCATCGATACACAACTCAATTTGAGTTTAACAACTTGAACTCGGTACTATTGAATCTGAGCGATCTATGCTCAGGACATCATCAAATGTCATTCGTCTATACATCTGAGCCACAGATTTGTGCTTGCATCTTGGTACTACCGACACAAAAGTCAGTAGTACCAACTCTGCCCGACTCATCTATATAAGGAGGGGTGATGAATCCATTTTCTTCACACCACTTCCTCTAATCATGTAACTCAAAGAAGAGTTGAACGGGGCACCGATGAGCTTCACTAAGACGACGATCTTCACCAAGCTGATGATCTACATCGATCATCTCTTTCCTCTCCCTCCTTCTTTCATTAGCATCATGGCACCAAGGAGAGGCCCTTCTACATTAGTAGATCAAGGAAAGTTGGTCCCTTGACCAACACACATCCAACATCTGTTCTTAGAGATCAGGAAAGTCTATGGATATTTATAGATGAGGCCGATGGTGCCGAAGTGATATGGAGATCACACATTGATTGAGAGAGTGGGCTTCATCGAGAATATGTGATGGGTGTGTCAGAAGTAGCTCATGGAGGGAGACAATCCCTTCTTCAGTGACTGGCAGACCTACCCAGAACTCATCCTTGAGTTCTTAGTGTCATAAGATGTTCTTGTCGCCCCCATGTAGCACTTAGGAGATGAATGGCAGGAAGGTAGAGTCAACTTTTGCCTCTTCAAAAAAAACTACTCCATCATTCTATGGGCCTTCAACAACATCTTCAACTGGGCACACGTCCCAGAATGCTCAGACCCTTCTGACTTTGACTTTGACTTGGCTTGGGAGCATCTAACTGAGGTGCCAGAGGGATTTCACATAGGAAGCATGTCAACTCTGATACTGACATTGAGCAGCCCTTTTCTCAAATCCTTCACTACCTTTGCACCAACACCATCTTTGCTCGTTCCGGTAAATCTCAAGGAAAGGTTCAACAGGAGGACCTCCACTTCCTCTACAGGCTATTGGAGGGAGAGATCGTCAACTTTGGAGCCTTCCTTCTTCTCTGCATGATCTCAGTTCGGCGCAATGTGACTAGGAAGGTGTCAATTGTATTTGGGGGTCTCATTACACCCATTACACAACACTTCCGCTTTGACTTGTCCACCCATGTGCCAATGGGAAATACAAAGAAGCTGGACCTCCTACACATCCACAAGGAGACCATCCTCGGCTTCCACAACAACATGTTATATGTGAATTGCACATGTCGAGGAATGTTTTAGGAGAAGAGCCTCCCTGACCCCATCTTCAACCTATGTGGAGTAGACCATCTTTGGCAACCACTAGATGAAGGGGAGGAAGAAGATCCACCCAGGATAGTAGATCCATACAACAACGAGAAATAAGGTGACGATGACTCTGATGGTGTTTAGGAGGTCACTATCCCCATCACTCGGAGAGCGGTCGTATGCAAACGGGCCCGCACCTACACTACCTCAATTTCTTCTGCCCCACCCTATTTTCAGGAGGAGCAAGACCTATACAACATGGTGGGTATGTATGGGATGTTGTAGGAGATCCAGACTAGACAACAACAACATCATGCGACGTTGGCTGGTGTGTAAGACATACAAGGGTGTACCAAAACCAACAGACGATATATGAGAATGAATGCCTTCTCTTAGCCAACCAAGAGAATGTTCACATGTTCCTATACTGGATGGAGTAGTACCAACAGCCCTTCTTCTATCACTACTGGAGCCAGGGGTACTTTGGAGGGTACCCACAGCCACCACAGATGCCACCGCCAAATCTATCTTTTTAGGGGATGTTTCACCCTCATGACCCCAACATGCCTCAGCCACCTCCATTTTGAGCAATGGTACTGCTGCTTCACCTCTTGAGTGTGAGTATTGACTATGTGGACCTAGTCATATTAAAGCTTGGGGGTGCTGGAACAACATTCTATATTAGTTTTTATAGTTTTTCTTGCATTTTTATCTTAGTTGTTTTATTTTTAGTTTGATTTATCATTGTTAGGATCCATACCTATCTAGTGTAATGATGGAGTTGTAATGTTTGCTTGCAT
This sequence comes from Alisma plantago-aquatica, assembly GCA_963693085.1. Taxonomy (NCBI): domain Eukaryota; kingdom Viridiplantae; phylum Streptophyta; class Magnoliopsida; order Alismatales; family Alismataceae; genus Alisma; species Alisma plantago-aquatica. The sequence continues at coordinate 85,410,665 of OY856409.1, read as the reverse complement.
ATGTCGATTCATAGGTGTTAGTGCAAAGAAATGGTTGTCTCTTCATAGCTTAATTTGTGACATCCTTTTGCATCACCACTTAAGGAAGTGTTTGGTTAAGTCATATCTAGAATATAAGACATCATTGAACATCTAAATCAAAAATGGGAAAGTGAATAAATATGTTGTTGAGCCTAAGTTGATCAAACCTTTAACGAGATCTTAAATGGAAATCTAAGAAAGAAATCTTAAGATTACTTTGTGCACATGTCATTCACGAGGGACATATCAAAATCCTATGAAAGGTATTGTCTCTTAGTTATGTGATTCCATCCATCCTTTCCATCCAATTTTGAATCACCACCTCAAGATGAACGAGTACTCCAATTTATTTCTTTTGATTGCATTGCATGGCATGATAGGTGACATGGTAGATTTTCTTATCCTTATGTTCATCTGAAAAAAAAGTTGCATTTGTATGCTTGAACTATCTTAGTGCATACCATCTTAGTTGCATTGAAATTGCATGTAGATTACATACATTTCATCATATTCATTCCTTTTTGTCATGTGGATTGTAGTCTCTATTTCTGAAGATTGAAGCAAGGGCATACCTCCACATTAAAAAAGAGAAAGAAAAAATGTATGAAGTGAAAGCCCAAGCATAACTCAATCATGTCAAAGATAAGAAAAAGTATGGGCTAGAAAAATTTAATCTCAAGATTTCTGAAGGAGAAAGTATGTCTCTAAGTCTTCTTGAAGGGATGAATTAATTCACATGACACATTTAATTTTTTTTACAGTCTCATTTTTTGTATGAGATAGCTTCATACATGCATCATGTGTCAAAAAGAAAAAGAAAGAAAAAAAGTCAGTAGGCATTAGGTTTCATGCATAACATTCTTTTCACTAATGTAGGTCATCATTCTTTTTGCTTAAATAAGCTGGATGTAATTTTGATTCTTCAATTGTCACCCATCTCATATCATTAATTGCTCTCATTGGTAGGCCACTCAAAATGATTTATCTCCTCATCCATTATTATAAGGAGATCAGCTTCCAAGTAGTTGGTAGTTAGGAGAGAGCAATTTAGATTAGGCAATCACATAGTGAACCAAGAGAATGCCTGAATTATTATGAGATTAACTACTTTTTTGATAGTGTTCATTGATCAAAAGGTAGACATCTTCTATGGAAATTTTTGGTCACTGTAGAGAAGTTATTGGTTCAGTGGTCATTGGAAGTTGGTTCAGGGATTGTCCACTGTAAATGATTAAGAAAATAGTTCATGTGTTATATCATTTTGCTAACTTTCATCAAACAGATCCAAGAGTATTGTTGCTCGAGGACGAGCAACATTTAAGTTTAGGGGAGTTTGATTCATGGGTTTTTAGTCATTTTCACAGGCATATTTTCCTTAGTTTTATGTGTTGTTTTGTCATTTATTTGATTAATAATGCATGAAATGCTATTAACGGTGTGTGTTATCTAAATGCATCAAATTATATAATTTTTACTATTTAATATGGTTTAATATTTATCCCAAGTATTTATCCACGTTCTTGTGCATTTTTAGGTACAATTGAACTTCACAGAGTCGGTACTACTAACACCAAAAGTCAGTGGTGCTAACTTTACATCAGTACTGGACCAGAAGAGACTCACACTGACTCGATACTACCGACACTCAAATTCAATAGTACTGAAACATCGTCAGTGAAGCACAAGGATGAATTGCAAAAAGTCAGTACTATTGAGTTCACAAACTCGGTACTACTGAGATGTTGTCAGTAAGGCAGTGCTCGGGTGACCTCAAGACTCAGTGTTATTGAGACAAGTCGACAGTACCGATAGTCATGAGTCGTGGCTACCCTAGGAACTGGGTACTACTGACTACCAAGCCAATACTACTGAGTATGCCCAATTTGGCAAATCTGAAGATAGAAATATAATCCGATGGTTGGCATTATTTTGTACCATAAGTGTCTCCTACGACCTAAGGGGAGTTTGTCCAGATATGAGGAGGTAGTCGTTTTACATTGCACGATACCAGAGAGAGAGAAGAGAAGAGAAAGGAAATGAAGGCTTCACCTGAGACGATCTGAGCACCTCTGAAAGGTGAATCCGCAGTCGAAAGACAGTCGATTGCACACACGATGTAGGGGATCATCCAGATCAGCCATTCACCAGGAGTTACTTAGTTTTTCTAATGTTTCCCATGTTTTTCTTTTTCTCTACCATGTATTCGTTAATGAAAACCATGCGGGGAAAAACCCCTTGATTCCTTACAACCCAGGAGTAGCCTGGATATACATTGTAACTGATTTCCATGCATTACTATCATCTTTGTCCCTATTTTCAGGATATAAATCTATGAAGTTTCTTTGTTCTATTTATGCATGATCAACATAGATAGATTATTAAAATCTTAATGATTTTGGGATACATGTTACCCATTTATTGCACCCCTTGGGAAAGGCGGAGAATAAACAGGAGGAAATACCCAAAGTTTAATCATAAAGAACCTAACTAATCAACCATTTGCTATGAAAATGGGGTTGGCATTAGAATAGGTAGTGAACAATGCTACAAGAGTGGGTAATTCTTACTACAAGCTCTTTATCCAGAGATAGGGGTAATAGATATCAGTGTGTGCAATGAATTGCAATGTTATTAGTGGTGAAACCATAATCATAAGGAATTCCCTAAATCTGAGTAATTGAAGTGTTAAATTCATTTTGTTCTAGTTTCATTTTTGTTCAATCAAACCAATTCAATTTAACTGACCTAGATTATTTGACCATATTTAGTAGTAGTCCTCTAGAGAATGTTTTCATGTATTCGACTCGAGCCTCAAAAGGGTCTATATTACTTCTATACGTTCACTTGCGTATAACACATAGTAAACACATGTTAGATGCCTGACTTGGGAGACTATCAACCGATGGCCCAGGAGTCCCCAACATCCAGTGGACCTTCTTCTTGGTCGTTCATTCAATATTTAATCCATGGACACAAGGAGAGTTGCTTGTACACCTTATACTTGCTTCCATCTTTATCCATGGGCTATATCTACCTCTTCCTTGCCCAAGTACAAAACCTTTGCTTTATTTATCTTTCCTCTAGCATAGAGCACTGACCTTGCTCTATTTGGCTACCATAATAGGTGGTCTAAGGTAGAATATGACCCTAGTTTTGAGAAGAAGGTATCCTAGAGCTCCATCTAACCCTACCTAGGGTTTCCAAGATAATCTCCAAGGGGTTCCAACCAAGGCAAGTTGTTTTATTCCTTCCTTCATGGTTTCCCTTGCTCTTCTTCTTCCTCAGACCTTCCTCCTAGTTATAACTCTATTGTTCCATGGTAATAGTTGTTCTAGAGCTCAAGACCCTACCTTTCTTGCTTCTCCTATCTAGGGTTTGCTTCTTGTATGAAGAAAGGTGCTAGATGGTCGAGTTCAAAGCTAAAGCTAGGGTTTTCTAACCCTCTTGGCTTGAGTTTCTTTCTACTAGAACTCTCTTCATCTATTTAGAGGTGAGTTCTATAACCCTCTTCACTTTTATTGCTTACTACAATCTTGTTTGCATAAATTCTTGCTTTAAAAATGAAAATCTATGCTTGTAAAAGATAACCTTGCATACGGTTTCGGTTTTTATGGTGTTACTTGCTTAGTTTCCATCTTTATATGGATCTGAAACTCTATACATGATCTTCTTAAGGAAGAAGATGACTTGGATCCAGTTGTCTTGACAACCGATCGTGCTAAGCACCTAACAACTGATGGTTTATACCTAAGTTTTAAGGCTGATTTTCATGTAATACATCAACTGATGGTAGTACCCTTACAACAATTGATGATGTTGCTATCTTGAGAATCTATGGAGGTGACCAAGTGTAACATACTGAATCCTAGATTTATTTACAATTTAACCTCTTTTCAAAATTTGATTTCCTTCATATTCTTTTTGGACTTTTCCCTAAATTTTCCTATCTTTTCTATCCTCTTTGTCCTCAATGTTGAAATTGAGAAATATTTAATGATTTGAATTATATTTACCCACATTCATTTCAATGTGGGTTTTTGCATAAATATCTCAAACAATGTGTTAATTATAGTCTAATAATGAAAAATGACCATTACTGAGAGATAATTAGTATATTATATTAATTTAGATATTTTATGGTTTTATGGGATAAGAAATGAGAAATTATAAATTTTATATCTAAATTTATTAAGAAAGGTACTAATATATTTATTAGGCACTTACCATACAATCAAATATAAATTGTGTTTGAAAGGTGAAAAGTAATGTAAAGTCATACTCCTCACACTTTAATTAGCAAACCCATGAATTTTCATGTCCATTGATATTTCTCTACCCTCTTAATTAATTAAATAAGCAACCCTAATGTATATAAATGCCTATCAAATGGAAAAAAAGGAAACCTCCTTGAATCCTAATTTACATGCCCCTTAAATTGCTTGGAAAATGAATATTAATTATTTTCCCAATTTAATTAGTAATTGGAATCCAATTTACCTTAGGGTTTTAATGTGACATTCGACTAAGTAATTAATAATTTCCCAAAATACATTTCCCCCTCAACATAACGCAACACTGCGTTACTTTCTCACCCCCGTCTCTAACGACATCCATATTGGGGAAATTTTTATGTACACTTTATTAAATTGAATATAGTCAAAAAAATTATCCTCCACTGCTATCCAAATTGGATTTTGTTTACCATTGTTATTAGTAGAGAGGTGATTGATTTTACTTCTTTACATCATGGTATCAGAGCCAGTGGTAGTCAAATCCTTGACTATTTCAATTTGTCTCCTTAGTTAGAAAAACCTTACCTCATATAGTTTCCCCTTAGTTCACTTTAGAATTAACCTATGATAAAAGTTTCATATAGAACCATAATAGTTTCATATTAGACACATATTTAATCAACTTTTAGGTGATTAGCCTATTAGGTAGCTACTAGGGAACGAAGTTGAAAGTGATGGTGTCTAGAAAGGGTCAGAATTTGGGGGCTGGATATATTTTGCTCCATGCCACTAGCTTAGTTTATGGGGACTCCCGAGTTCATATGTGTAATGACTGGCCCACTACCCATGGCTCTAGTAGAGTTTCAAGAATGATGACTGGCCCCATAGACCACCAGTAGCCTTAACAAGATACTTTATCCTCACTCACACGCAAGTCAGGATCAACTTCCCGACCGGTCACCCATCCTAGTACTACTCCAAGTTGAGCATGCTTAACTATCGAGTTCTTTAGATATGGGCTCTATGAAAAGGAGGTACACCTTGGTGATATGGGTAGTCCAATCATTCCTTTTAAGATGATTTTATCTGATGCCTCAAATCTTGGGACGTTACAATCTCCCCCACTTAGGCTCTTGATGTCATCGTCGAGGCTCAACTATATGGCCTCATAATACTTCCCCATTTCGGCACATACCCAAAATGGCCCATGGACGCCCATCTCCTGATCACGGAATACCAGCACAAGGGTGGTTACTTCACCATCGACAACCCTTTCCAACATGCCTGGACCGCATGGCTCAAGATTGACATGCCACATGCCCATGTGAGCCCCACCTACTGGAGGGGAATTGGCTCTGATACCATTTGTAATGACTAAGCCCACTGCCCATGTCTCTAGTAGAGTTTTAGGAATGATGACTGGCCCCACAGACCACCACTAGCCTTAACAAGGTGCTTTATCCTCACTCACGCTCAAGCCATGATCAACTTACCGACTGGTCACCCATCCTAGTACTACTCCAAGTTGAGCACACTTAACTATGGAGTTCTTTAGAGATGGGCCCCCTGAAAAGGAGGTGCACCTTGGTGATATGGGTAGTCCAATCATTTCTTTTAAGATCATTTTATACGAGTCCTCAAATCCTGGGACGTTATAATATGACACCGACCTGTCCTGATCTGGTACAAAATGCTCGAAATAAAATACCTTTAGGCAAATAACCTCACTGTTGAGTATCCTTAGAAACAAATTAAAATCACCTTGTGACCCATAAATTCCTTATATGATACTTAGATTTCCATGTTTAGGATAGTCTACCCTATACTAGACTTTGAAGTTTAGTAATAGTGAATAGTAAAACAATTGAGTGTTGGATCTTATACCTAGTGTAATGAGACTCACTCTTTTACCTCAAGTTTAGTTTGACTTGGTAGGTCAACCCTTTTAAGGGGTGGAGTAGTGGTAGTAGTAGTTCCTTCATAGATTTTGCATTTGCTAATTTCGAGGATGAAATCCCTTTTTAGGGGGATGGAATCCTATACATAGCAAAATCTAGCTATTCTGAAATTGGTAACCCTAACTCCATAGATAAGAGGTTAGTGAGCTTATATGATTAGTAATGACCAAACAAATTCTAATTATAATTCAACATGTTTGTTTATATATAATAAGTCATCTAAGGAATAGTTCATACGCTTGAGCCCCAACAAAAAATACTTAATATGAGTAACTCACTAATTGTGAATACACATAATATTGACCATGTCGCCCTAATGCTATGGTAAATGGAACTAATGCATGCTAAGAATGCATAATATATAATGGACATTGTAACATACTAAATTCTGGGCATTTTGCCTTTTGGTCCTCTTTCCCCTCTTTTCCTCTCATTTCTATCCTCTTTGACCTTTTTGTTTAATTTGTGGAGAATATGATGGTTTAATGAACATTTGTTCACCTTTTATTCCAATATTTGGGTTTTATGCACAAATACCTCAGTGAAAGCTTAATAATGGGTTTAATATGTAAAATGTCCACTTAAAAAATAAATATAATAAAATATTTCATCCTATAACTTTCTAGTGCTTTTTAGAATATGAAAAAGAAAGGAAATCTCGAAATATACATAAAGGAGATGATAAATGCAATAATTGGGGAAAATTTTTATGTACACTTTATTTAAATTGAATATAGTCAAAATTTTATCTTCCACTGCTATCCCAATTAGATTTTGTTTACCATTATTATTAGTAGAGAGGTTGATTGATTTCACCTCTTTACAACATGGTATCAGAGCCCATGGTAGTCGGAATCTGGCTATTTCAGTTTGTCTCCCTAATTAGAACCCTAGACTTGCATAGTTTCCTTTAAGTGACATGTTTGCCTAGATTTGATCTATGCTGATGATAGGTTGACTTAGGAACCAATAGTTCCACATTAGAACCTTGATGAATAAAATCCTAAAATACTTATAATTAAAATATGTATAACTTGATGTTGTTTAGGTTTGCCTTGAGGCAACTATTAGGGCATGAAGTTGAAGCAAAGGTGTCTAGAAAGGATCAAGGTTTTGGGGGATGGCAATATTTTCCTCGGTGCCACTATCTTGGTTTACGAGGACTCTCGTACCCATATGATACCGGCCTAGCCTGAGCTAATACGAATTGTCCGAAATAGTTTGCTTTTAGGCAATAGTAACCTTAGAGTTCTATGTTGTATATCTTTGGGTATCCTAATAGTTTGAACTAAGTTTCACATGTATGTTGGTTTCTCCTAGAACCCTAATATGATAACCTTTGACTTGTTTGAGAATATATACCCTATATAGTTCCTTATGTCCCTTAGGACTATATGCTTGAATAGTTTATCCGTAGAACCTAGACCTTAGAGTTTGGGTGTTTGGGAAGATATCAGAGTGTGCAGTGGAAGCATGATGGATCTTGAGTATGGTTTAGTTAGACTTATCCTTTAACCCTAGTGTAGTAGGTCGAACCCTTTAAGGGGTGGAGTATGGTTAGTTGATGATGTTTGAGTGGTTAGATTTTGAGGACGAAATCCTATTTAGGGGGATGGAACCCTATAACATCTTGATCTATCTTTAGAAATCCTAACTCCATAGATAGGAGGTTAGAATGCTCGGATCCTTAGTTTTGACCAAACAAGTTAATAGTTGTAACCCTAACGTGCTTGTTTATATATTAATGAACACATAATTATCATCTAAGGAATAATGCATGTGCTTGAACCCTAATGTACATCCAAGGCACATAATATGAATAGCAATGCTAATTGTCAATAAGTAAGATGTTAATAATATCATGAACCAATAAACCCTAATGATATGATGAGTAAGGTTATAATTCATAATTAATGCATGCTAAGGATGAATAAGTGAAATATAATGGTCATGTTGACCTAAACCCTAAGTTGTAATATCTAACCCTAATCTATACATCTTTAATGCCTTTCATGATACATTAATGATGTTAATGAGCCAAAAATGTAAAAAAAAAGGTTAAATATCCTAAAAATAATATCTTAATAATGGACCTAGGTGATCCATGATAACCCGACCTATGATTAGTTAATGTATGTGAAGTTTCTGAACCCTTAGGTGTAGTTGAAGTATAAGTTTTGGTGGAAGTTTTATAGTTGGAGGAACAATCTAATATTTTGTGATGTGAGGTTGCACACTCACCCTTCCCTAATTGCTAGTTATTTCGGGGACAAAATCCTCTTTAAGGGGTGGAGTGATGTAACATACTGAATTCTGGGCATTTTTCCTTGTGGTCCTCTTTCCCCTCTTTTCCTCTCATTTCTATCCTCTTTGACCTTTCTATTTAATTTGTGGAGAATATGATGGTTTAATGAACATTTGTTCACCTTTTATTCCAATATTTGAGTTTTATGCACATATACCTCAGTGAAAGCTTAATAATGGGTTTAATATGTAAAATGTCCACTTAAAAAATAAAGATAATAAAATATTTCGTCCTATAACTTTCTAGTGCTTTTTAGAATATGAAAAAGAAAGGAAATCTCGAAATATACATAAAGGAGATGATAAATGCAATAATTGGAGAAAATTTTTATGTACACTTTATTTAAATTGAATATAGTCAAAATTTTATCTTCCGCTACTATCCCAATTGGATTTTGTTTACCATTATTATTAGTAGAGAGGTTGATTGATTTCACCTCTTTACAGAAATGTTGACCTAAATCTAAAGATGTAATCATCTAATACACATATATCCTTAATGCCTTTATGATACATTAGTGACATTAGGTGTAATTGTCTAGTAATATACCTTGATACATATAAATGGAATATAATCATATAATCATAAATTGATCATTTCATTAAAATGTAATGTATTCCACCCTATTCACCTAAATATATGTAATGAGTCAAATGTGATAAGGGGTAATTGGATTTACATAAGCATGGTTATTAAGTCTATAATTCCAAATTCCTAATGTGATGTTAAATGAATAAATTATAATATGAAGTGTAAATAGGAGAAGATGGTTAGTGATGACATTAATGTGAGTATGAAAAGTTATGTGACAATGTGTAATATAGGTGTAAGAAATTAATGTGACATTATTTAGACTTAATAACTTGTTGGATAATATTATCTATTTCTTACAAAATAATATGTGAAAATTCTACATGGTAGTAACATGAGAATAATGGAGCATAAAATCAAGTTATTAGGGATTTAGACCTAAAATATTAATAGATATTGAGAGGATTTAGTAAACCCTAATTGTGCTTCAAATTCTTAATTAGTAATGAGAAATACATATGATTTGTGCATAATGTTGATATGTAATTATTTTGACAACAATGTGAATATAAATTGACACAATTAAATATCATAATAATGAGGATGCAATTTTGTAATGGAGATAATGCTAATAAGTCAAAATGTCTATCGTGTTATATTTAACAAAAGGTTATATGGATAGTGGAAACCGTAGTAAAATCTAGATTATGAGTAGAGCATGTGAAGTACCATGGATTAGAAGTGACCACCTATTTGCTCAAGGTTGGGATATTATGTACTCATCCTTCCCTCTTATTGAGATTTAGGGGACGAAATCCTCTTTAAGGGGTGGAGTGTTATAACATATTGAATCCTAGATTTATTTACAATTTAACTTCTTTTCAAGATTTTATTTCCTTCATATTCTTTTTGGACTTTTCGCTAAATTTTCCTATCTTTTCTATCCTCTTTGTCCTCAATGTTGAAATTTAGCAATATTTAATGATGTGAATTATATTTACCCACATTCATTTCAATGAATGGGTTTTTACACAAATATCTCAAATAGTGTGTTAATTAGAGTCTAATAATGGAAAATGACCATTAATGAGAGATAATTAGTAGATTATATTAATTTAGAGATTTTATGGTTTTTTGGGACAAGAAATGAGAAATAAGAAATTTTATATTTAAATATATTAATAAAGTTACTAATATATTCATTAGGCACTTTTTTTTTAAACAACATTATTACCTTCTATTCCATCTTAAGAAAGCTTACAAATGGCAAACTGAAACATAAATTATAAAACATGGTATTATCAATACCATTACAGTTTCTATCTCCTAAGCTAATGATAGACCTTGGGTCCATCGGTCTCTCAGAAGTATGAGAGGAAAGGTGGTTTTTAGTGTGGTGATTTACCAAGCTCCTTGGAGCTTGGATGGTTCCACATTCCCATTGAGTCTTCAATAACTTGAATGAGCAACAGTCGAAAGTTCAAAATGTAAGATTCATGACACTATATAGACTAGTAAATATTAATGGCTTCATCTTGATCCTCTTAATTAGTTCTTTGTCCATCTCTCAAGTTGAAGAAGCTTGCACGAGTGTTTTTACATTTGTTTTTGCTATAGATACATCGCCAGACTCTGAATATCCTCAAATTCCTCTCTTAAGGATTGATTTTCCAGTCTCGAGCTTCGCCTATTGGCTTCGGAAATGTTCCTCACTGTCCCGCTCCTCTTCATCGTCATTCTTCTTCCTTTAATTTTCCTCCCCATCGATTTCTTTGGAGAAGAAACCAGTACGGCTACCTTGCTTCCGTTAACTATTGGCATTTGAGGTGGAGGCTTATTTGTATGTGAGACGTCTTTTCCTCCATCATCATGGACATTAACCACTTCTATAGCTTCATCCAAATCCGGGTACACTATTGTGTGATTGCTAGATCTATCCACCTGATCCACTGACATGGCTTCTTCAGTCTGTTGGGCATTGCTAAAATTGCTAAATATCTCATCTAACCCATCTCATTTCTGATCTCCAGTCTCCACCTAAGTGGACATCTTCTTCTTCCAGATTTTCATTGCCACTGTCGATCTACTTCGTCTTTGTCTGACTAGTTTCCAAGCTATGTCTGGCATCTTGTATCCCAGAGTCCTCCTCGAATAGGCTCTCAAACTGGTTAGTGCTGGGCCCCATATATTGTGTTTTGTCTGATTCCTTCTTCCCCCATGCTCTCCTACTCTTCCCTCGATTGTGTTGTGTTTGCCAGTCGCCAGTATCAATATTTGATCGGATAAAATATGGGATGCTAGAATCCAACTTCGAGATTTCTTGTACCCTGTCCTCATGTTGAAATATTTCTCTACAGTACTTCGACATATGACCCTCCTTGCCACATTGACGATAAGAAAAAGGAAATCCTTCATACTCTATCTCATATTGGATACTGTTAATTAGGATAGCAAGTGTAAGATCCTTCCTTGTATTTACTTCCACATCAAGTCTAGCAAATCTGCTACGAGTCCGGCTAGCTGTGTGAGTAACTACCTTCTTCAGGCCACCCAGTGCTCGTCCTATGTTCTCAAAAATTGTATGTACATAAAGATGGAGTGGCAGATTCAAAACTCGCACCCATGCCGCAATGTATTCGGGCAAGTCTTCAGATGGAACAAAGGATGGCGACCATTCCCAGACCGCCATGTTGCTACCGAACAGCTTCCAGGGTCCCCCAGTAATGGCTGTATCGAAGTCCTTCTAGCAAGCAAGAAAGTTGAACCACAAAATGACCAATCTCTAGTTTGTACTGATTGTATCGACCCGTTAAACCCCACAGTAATTTTAGCCTATCTTTTAGGGTCATATACCCTATCTCTGCTCCAATCAATCAGACAATAACTGCGTACTTCCATGGCATCATCAGCCTTTCCTCTGCATCTTGGTTTATCGCCAGTGATGGCTTGCCTTCGAATTCCTTCATCGTGACATCAGAAGGCAGTAGATCCTCTTCGAAGAGTTTATCCAGAAAATTAGTTTCAGACTGTATGTCCCAATCATTCGGCACTACGCTTGCAAAGGAAATATTCTCTTGTCCATCTGAATAATGATTCGTTTGCTGCCAAAATCGGTCTTGCGTACCTGATCTCGGAGCTTCATATTTTCCCCGGTCCGCTCCATTGGTAGCTGACGCATGTGTGTCCCCCTTATCAATCCCGGCTTCATTGCCCCCACACATCCCTGAGAACCGAAATAGTAGACCTGCTTCAGGCACTGATATGCCCAATTTGGTATCTCGCTTCTCCACTGAATCTTCCGAATCTTTTCCATCCTCCGTCACCCCGTTGATGTCGTCTTCTCCTTGTTGACATCTGGTCGATCCAGCGAGGAGCCCTAGGGAGTTCACCGGTTCGCCGCCGCCACTGGTACCGCCGCGTCCCCTAGGTTGGGTCATCTATTCAAACCCATGAATTTATTAGGCACTTAGCATACAATCAAATATAAATTGCATTCAAAAGAAAATTAATGTAAAGTTATACTCCTCACACTTTAATTAGCAAACCCATGAATTTTCATGTCAATTGGTATTTTTCTACCCTCTTAATTAATTAAATAAGCAACTCTAATGTATATAAATGCCTATTGCATGGAAAAAAGGAAACCTCCTTGACTCCTAATTTACTTCCCCCCTTAAATTGCTTGAAAAACATATATTAATTATTTTCCCAATTTAATTAGTAATTGGAATCCAAATTTCCTTAGGGTTTTAATGTGCCATTTGATTACGTAATTAATAATCCCTAAATACATTTCCCCCTCAACATAACGCAATGTTACGTTACTTTCTCCCACCCCCCATCTCTAAAGCGACATTGCGTTATTCCTCTCTGAAACAGGCGACACTCACCTCCTCCTATATCTTTCACGCCCTCCTTCCTTTACCCATCAACAGCCGAAGCCCTAGCCGCCAATGCTTCCCTACCATGTGCCCATTCGACAATGGTGTGGGTCACAATGATGTGACGTCGTCGACTCCTACGACGTTGTCGACTTCAGCACGCCATCACTGCTTCAGCCTTGATGCCTCGACGCCCCGATCTCCTCCTACTATCGACATCTGTCTTTAGTCTACAACACAACCTACAACGCCCAATAGCACCTCTCGAACCCCCACCTACAACACCTACTGCAACTCCTCCACCATCACAATTCCACGTCGTCCCCATCATCAGGTTGCTACAACCCGATGCTGACAACCACCACGATGTCTACAACTCATCCCTATCAGCCCAATATCCATGAACCAATCTAGAAGAAATCTTTTCATACCAGTAGAACGTCAATACCTATATGTTAGTATCACCTTCTTTAATTTCTATTCTTTCATAACTATAATAATCGAACCAATGGAAATTATAGAATGAATAAAATTAAGGTTAGTTAGATCATACTTTGAGAATTGTGACGATTGAGATAATCTTAGTTAGACTATTTAGCCTCTTAACTATATAATACTCGTATGTACATAATCGAACCAATACATGTATGATCTATTAGGCGAACTAAAATCATGTAGACTTATTATACATTGGATGATTAACAATGAAACTGATAGATTAGTTAATAGTCTCATCACCACTAACTATACTCAGCTACATAATTGTATATACATGTATATTTATGCATTAGATGGTAACTATAAATACAAATATAGTTATGGAATGCATATTGTCTTCTTATGAATCAAATGGTGTAAAAGATAATAATGTGTAAAAGAATATACTTTTCTAAACATATATCTAGGTGACATGTTAGTTGGATCAAAGCATGTGTATATTAGTCAACCTAATAAATTTTCACATGGAATATACTTACACTAATATACATGGTAAGCATTATGTTAGGGATAATATGGATTCACATTATAGAGAAGAAAATGACACCATCAAACCTAAATTGGAAAAATATATATTACTATCCACATATATATGAATTACATAGACTTGTGTGACTAAAGATGGATAACTAGAACTAAGAGTGATATATAAAGCATTACATATTCTATCAAAAAAGATTAAAATCATGAACCCTAACATGACATTAGATGATGGGGAATAGGGTAAGAATAATATAAAAATACAATAGGAATGAATATGTTCACTTTGACTTGGCTAACATACATATTACGTTTCTAGGATGAAAAGTTGACTTTGTGGACCAAAGTGTACTATTTGAGTTAATCATTATGTGTGAAAACAAGGTATGTGAATTCTAAACCCTAAGTTGGGCATATTTTATCCAACCCTACTTTTCCAATGAGGCATTGTTTTAGCCTTTATTCTATTTATTGCCTTCTTGTGACATATTTACTTCAATTATTCTAGGGTCTTGGACCCCACTTGCAAAAGTTATTTAAATTACTTATATCTTCCATTGAAATACTTTAGCATGATGATGAAAATGACTAATTAACTAATGTAGTTTACATGAGTACAAACCACCCACAGTTTTGGGTATGAGCCCAGGGGAATGTGACCACTCTCCCCAGGGGAATGTGATAATTCTCCCCACTTTATATATGTTCGAGTGTTTGGGAATGTGTTACTCTCCCTCACCTAGAGGTTGAGGTCTGGTAGGTGCCTCATCCCTATATTAGTTTGATGTAGTCACATTTGATCATGCATGCAACTTATTATCATTTAACTTGGCAGAAATTCTTATTTGTTTTACTTGCCTCATATTCTTGATCGTCTTATCCTAGTGAATCTTTATTATTTCATGCTTTAGTTTATAATTGTCCTTATTACTTTATTTGACACATAAATTTTCTCTCCTCTTGTTGGGTGATCCCAACCACCTAGGTTAGGACCAGAGTGCGCAACAGTAGTATGGTGAACCAGCCTATGACTAGGAAAAAGGAGTCTGTCCTTCCCTCATGAAATTATTTGTTAAGTTATTTTATTGGAGACATAGGTTGTAGTCTAGTTTTCTTCTACTTAGATCCTCTTTTTGTATAAAGCATTGGGGAAGTTTTTATGTACACTTTATTAAATTGAATATAGTCAAAAAAATTATCTTCCACTGCTATCCCAATTGGATTTTGTCTACCATTGTTATAACTAGATAGGATTGATTTCACTTCTTTACACCAAGGGTGTCAACTGATGGTCACAACTGGTGGTCACCCCTTATGTCAGGTTTTGGCTCAATTAGAAGCATAATGATCAACCACTAAGTATCCTAATAATGCTATCAATCAATGATGATATTAGTTGAATATTCGATGGTGTTAAATGAATATAGTGTTGATCTAACAACCGATGGTGACTTAATGGTCACAACCAATGGTGGATCAGTCCTCCACAATGGTTGGTGAATTAAGGATGTACTTGTAGAATCAATTAAGCCTTAAACCAATGGTTTCTTTGGTCACATTATGCAATGGTTGGACCTATATTCCAATTGATGGTTTTAATATATGAACCTGATCCAATGGTTAGGATCTAACATTTCTTCATCTAATAGTTTTGAATATGGACTTGATCCAATGCTTGACATTGTATTCTTCAACGTCTAATGGTTTGGATTGAAACCTATAGTATTACATGTGAGTCCTAATAATATGAATTTTATGGTTTCCCTCATGTGATCAATTTATGGAGCTTGATGGTTTCTCTGATGGCATGCTTGAAATGAAAAACTGATGATGGGTTTTAACCCCACAACATAAGGTTCCCCCCTTATGTTATTAAGTAAGGGATGTTTAGGGTTTAATGGTGACTCTTTTTAGGTCACAAATCGATGGCTTTATATATGGTTTGTTAAGGTTTTTTACTTATGTAAATAATCAATGGTCTTATTGTTTCAACATCTAATGGTCTTAGGTGATGTTAGCCGACGGGAAGTAGCTTGGGGGGTCAAGAACGGGCACCCCTAATGAAAGGTCTCGGGTTCGATTCTTCCCATAGAGCTGTCTAGAAATTAGCTCCCCACAGCATCAGTCGGCCTCTATTGGAACCGTTTGAGATGTCAGCGTGCAGGTGTTACGGGTCTCTGGGGGTTTACCCTGCCAGGGAAGGTCACAATCATGGCGTGTTCTCGGGGAGGGTTCCCACATCATAAAAAAATGGTTTTAGGTGATGTTGGTATGGTGATATGGGTTGAATGATGATGAAACCAATGAAGGTTTTCCCTTAATATGGTAGTCTTACCTTTATCCTCATATGAATAGAATGGATAATGACTATTTCATGTTGACATATTACCCTAATGGGATATAGTTTGTTATATTTAATCCTAATGAACTCAAATGATGATGTTTATCTATGATCAAACTTCCTTAGTATAATAATAGAATAATGGTGACTTTCTTATTGTTGTGGAACTCTAGTATACTATAACCTAATGGTTACACCTTGAATTATATGTGGATCCACACTTGAGAATGGTATGGAATGTGATGATGATGATGATGTGCCTGATCTATCCAAGATTATATGGGGATATTATGGGTTAAGGTTTGTGAATGAATGTTGAACTATAACTTTAATGTAACTTACCTTGCTAAAACTAACCCTAATGCAAGTAGATAATGGTGGTTAATCATCATATCCTTATTGAATGACTAATATAATGATGGAATATCCTTACTAATGATTGGTGGAAAATCTAATGTGTTTAACTTTTGGTCATCATTGCTTCATGATCTATTTTTTCTTATGCTAAACATGTACACCAAGTAAGATGATGACCAATCATACCTAGGTTCCTTATATGTTAATATAATAATGGAATGCTCTTAATTGCTAAGATACTCCTTCAATGTTTCCTATGAATACCGTTTAGTTCCTTAATGCAAACTATGATGAGCTTGTGTATCACATGTGTGGTGTTGTTGTTGAGCCTTGTTATAAGGCATAAAAAGATAATGATGAACTTGTAGGAAATGACATATGGTCATAATGACCTTTGGGCATGGTTGAGCCCTAAATTAGGTATAATCCTATTATATTGACAAGGGTTGATACCCTATGATATTGTGACAAGGATTTATATCATGTGATAGTGTGATGAAAAGTGTAGTCTCATGAATGGAAATGAATAGTACCATGTGATGATGATGTGATGACAAGTATAGTCGCTTGATTGACAGGTGAATAGTGCCTTGTTATGTTGAGATGAGAAATTTTGTCTCATATGTTTTATATCTACTGAAGTTGTTATATAATAATGTTTGCTAGAAATGAATTAGGGTTTGTATGTTCACTTGTTTGATGCAACCTTAATTCACCCAATTGGAGATAACTAGTCAAGTGAATTGCTAATCATGTAGTGCCTTGTGTCATAGAACCATCTATAGTGTCAGAACTTGTGGGATGGAGAATAGAGTATCCTTATGGGAATCTCAGAGCACATACATGACCTGTTGAGTATGTGGGGTGTTGTCATCCTGACACCAAGTATTTTGGGAGGATGGCTACTGTCATATCTACTCACTTTTTGAAAACGACCGCGGTCAAGTCTCAGTGATTATACAATGATGTGATTGTATGACAAGTGCATTGTACCTCAGTGATTGGGTTTGAATACCCTGGATGCTTGTGCCATGACCTATACTGAGGTGGGTTAGTTACTGGACTATATGTCACTATTTTGTAGATTGACTATATGTCATTGAAGTGCAGACTCATACTAGTCGAGTAGGGAGAAGATCTTAGAGTCTGTCTCTTCCTAGATCTTGTATGGCACTGATTTTGACTTAGTAGTGTTCAGTTGGATTTGGGTGGTACGACTCAAATCCTCATGGAAGTAATAAAACAAGTAATACAATTGTGCATCATATATGTTTAGGGTTATACACAACACTTAATATTGGATGATAACCCTTGTTTTCTTTCCTTACATAGAGATGATATATATTACAATAAGATATGATAGATATGCTTACGATGTAGTTATGCTCATGTTGTAAACACAATTATGCTATCAGATATATTGATACTAATAGTTAAGATGATGTTATTGGCTATGTTTAATACATCTAGCCATACCTTGTAATTAAAAATGCTTAAACTACTAAATATTCTCATGCAATTAGTTGTGCTTATGATGTTAGCTCTACTTATGGTGAAGATTTGTTCACTTTATTAAACATGCCAATATTGATAACCATATTATACTACTAGACATATTTATGATGTAAAATATGCTTATGCTACTATTTTGTTTGTGATGTTGTCAAGGAATTTGATGATAGTCAGACAAATGATGACAATTGTTAATAGAAGCAGTCTTACGAAACCTTAGTAGATATCTGATAGACGAAACAGTTTATATGTTATCTATATATAGATTGATAATCTTACTCATTTCTAAGCCTATTTGCTTAACTTGTTGATATGTTTGAACTGCTCTATCTGCTGAGTTGCCTATTGAATAATTCAACTACTCAGTTAATTTACTATCCGAATAAATTGTTGTAATAAATATATGTTGTTGATAGTTATATCTCTCGTTGGGATTGGGTCTCACCTCATGGGTCACCACATATTTTTAATTAGGTGATCGCCAGTAGCGGCAGAAGAACCATGACATCAAGGATAAATTGAGGTGATGAACTCTAGAGATGTTTGACAGTTGTCTAATGTGTGCTAGACTCGTCCATGTACCCTCAGGTCCAAGAGAGAAAGTTTGTAAATAGTGTTTCAATCGAATTAGGTTTTTGGTAGCAAGTTATATGCTTGTTCAAGTGATAAATGTGAAAATGGTTCATGTGTAGTATGTATATGTGCTGTTTGAGGCCATGGAACAATTGTTAGAGATTTTGAGCATAATATGAAACAAATCAAGTTGATGGGCTTTCATAAAAAATGTTTCTGAGAAATTGGGAAATGTTGAAATCAGTTTTAATTTACCCTATTTTCTGGGTTTGTGTTTAATTAATGAGTAATCATGCTTTGGGTTTTGAGTAATCTCATTTACTGTAACATGTTATCAAAAGTAGGCATCAAAGCTTTAGGTTTGCTGAGTCTATAGAGACACTAGGACTTAGGATTAGGATGATGTCTAAATTAGGAATGTTACATAAAAACATGATGCATACTGCCTAATCTTAGTACTTGGGTGCACTGGCCAGGTATTCAGGTATTGAAGAAAAGTTAAGTATGGAACTCTTAGATTGATTTCTTTCCTATTACTCTTATTAAGTAGTCATTTTGAAACAATCTGAAGAGATAAACCAAACAGAAATCATGGTGTTAAAACCTCATTCTTACTCTAAAGAAAATGAGAATTACATCATAACCTATCAAAACTTAAATGTTTGATTACTATAAGTGAAAGATTCAACACCATGAAACTTAAATTTGAAAAGCAGATAAGCTGAAGAGGAGTTCTTGAAGCTGTAATTCAAGAAGATAATAAAGTAAAATATAGATAAGTCTGTGTTAATAAAGTGATTCAATTAATAAAATTCACATAAGAAGGAGAGATCTCATGTTATAAATATAATATGAGAAGAGGAATGATAATATGACAGAGGAATCAAGTAGAAACTGAGTTAATCTCATATCAATTCATATGTGTAAGAAAGTGTTCATGAGAAATCTTCATGATATGTGAAAGATATTAAAGGGAAATGATCCTTGTTTAATGAAGAAAATATGGAGTATGATGAACTATTTCTTAATCAGTGTTTGAAATACAAGGTAACATGAGAGGACATAAACAAGAATGATGAGAAGTTAATGAGATACAATAATCTTGATGATAATGGCAAGGAATCCAAGTTGAAAAATGTAAGATGACACATAAAAAGTGTAACCTTTATGGGAAAGATAGAATTTGTTACCTTATGCTAGTGACATTTGGACAATACTACTTTGAAGTGGGAAGTATGTTTCCCCTTTTTATTCCTTCTTTTTAAGGTGTTGCCTTCAAGTGGATCTCATGCCACTTGGTAAGCATGGATTCATTGTAATCTTGGGATGGATATCTTGATATGATGTGTGATTAGCTTGTACTATAGTTCCAAGGTCTTTATATTTTGTATGAACATGCCTTTTGAACCTTCCAAGAGTTAGGGAGATTCCTACTATATGTTCTTATCCGGTTATGATGTTGAAGAAGTGGATGAAGCCATGATATGATTCTATGTAACACATGTGGTGGATACCAAGGTAATGAATCCTAGTATCCAGAGTGTACCAGTTATATATGAGTTAAAGATACCTATTAGATGAGTTTTCTAGTGTTTCTCTCCATTAGAGAGAGAGAGTTGATGTTGATCCTCCAAGTCTCATTTGGGAAAAGAAGAGTGATTCTATAATGTTGTGTATGGTTTGTTGATAGTTGGGTAAGACCACTATCAAGGATAGATGTTTTTTTATCAGCATACATGTGTTATAGTATTTATTTAAGATAAACTAGGATCAGAATACCAATGGATAAGAATTAGAGTGGATAACATGAGTTACATGACCATGATGAGTTTAGAGTTAAGTTGTGTAGACTAACCAATGTATCAATAGCATGGTCAACATTTTTGCTAAACCATAAGAATATTGAGGCAACTATACTTATGTGTGACAAGTTCATCAAAAGTGAGTTGGGGGTTAATTAGAGTATCCTCTTTGAATTATAATACATATGTCAAGTATGTTTGTATGAATCATGGTAAGATAAAGAGAATGTCGTTTCCCTACCCCTAACAACGTCAACCAAGAAGTCATATATGTTAAATGGTTGAAGACAAGTGTATGATTCTTCAACTAGACAGATGGCTGGTACACCATTAAGATGATTGAAGAATCTTCAAAGAATAAATGATATATAATTTTTGACAAATAGGGGATGCTCACCTGATTGATTGAGTTGATAATCACAACAACTATCAAAGGAGAATAAAGATAGTCCCTTGTGGAGTTACATATGACAAGAGATACATGATGTTATATGTTTGGTAAGATCCAGCAAGTATGGACTCTGATGTGTGGTACAACATATAGTATAATTTAGGATGACAATTAGAGTCCCAATGTTATGACCGTATCCGAGCTTAATTGGTAAACTAGGGTTTACCTGGATGATTATATGCTTAATTGGATTGATCATTTATTAAATATAATTAATGATGATAATTCAATTATGATGTTTTAAACCTAATAATAACGTTATGTGTTCTATTGTTTGAGAAATTAGGGTTTGAGAAATATAAACCCTAGTTGGCTGAAATTAGGGTTTTGATGGTACATGAGTATGGAATTTGATCAAGATAGTAGTACAGTAAATAATTTATGATATTTTCTATGTAATTTGGATTTAGTTGAAATTTGGATATAATATGTATAACTCAATCGTACATTTCAGTGAAAAATTTCACAATTTGTTTTATGTTTTTTGAAAGTCATTCTCGGTCAAGATATACTTCAACCGACCATGCTAACAAAATGTTGTTCAACAGTGTATTGTTTGATTTTTAGTTATTTATTGGTAACTCCAAATGATATTAAATTTTAACTAGATATCTGAAACTCGACCATAAATATTATGTGAAAAGTTTAAAATTTTTGGATGTGTTAAGACCTTATTAGTAGATGAATTACAGTAACTGACATTTCTACAAAATTCTGGATAGCAGTGCATCATTCGATTTTTATTTATTTAATGGGAGCATGGAATGATCTAAAATTTTAAAGTAAGCTTAGTAACTCAATTATACAGAACATGATAAATTATAATAATTTTTTGAGAAGTTTTTATCTCTTAAATACACGAAATACATAAACCTTTTTATGATAGAAAAACCCGCTGAAATAAGAAAAAGTTTAGTGAGGGGTCAAAGTGCGATTGACCCAAGCAGCTCAATTGCTCTGTATGATCAAACTAACACACAAGGAGATCTCATAATTAGTGGTTCAATGCATCGAAAAGAAATCCTAGAGAGAGAGGGAGAGTTAGGGTTTGAGAGGAAAAAATGATGGAGATGTTGACCTAGGGTTTTGCAGTCTGAGGAATGATGAAATCATATAAGTTTAGCTTCTTTGGATATAGTTTCATGGTGAATCTTCTCTCACATGACAAAATTATGTCCCTCCTCTGATTTTATCCAAAATGGTATCAAAACTTCCCCTTTTCTCACTCTTTCTTCATAATTCCTCATTTCTAGGGTTTCTGAGTTGAAAGGAAGAAGAATCAGGTGAATTGCTAGGGATTTGATATGGATTCGAGATTTTCAGATATGGGATACGTTTTTAAGGTGTTTTCACACCTTAGGGTGAGTGGGAACTTCCTTTAAATAGTATATTGCACGAAAATTGGTTAAATCATCCATAATCTTTAATTGCTTAGTATGTGACTACAAACCCTGAATTGTCTATTTGTTCTAAGTTGTTGTAAAATGATATGAAATGGATTCTTCCTCTATTTGGATGAATTTCAGATGATAAAATCATATTAGAAATGTATATAATACATCCTAATGATAATTCCCTAAGTATTCACAGAGGTTATAAGAATAAATTGAAATATAGGAAATTTGTCTATGACTAAAATTTGTTGTATAAGTAAATAGAGAAATTTTCTTACCTAGTCCCACTTGGTTATGAATGATTGTTTATCTAAATTCATAGTACATATATGTCAGATACTATCTTGATTCGTTTAAAGTGAATAGTGTTTGTTTGATATCTCAGTAAAGAGGGTGAATCCCTAGATGCGAGGAAAGTTGGATATTTGTGAATAGATATCGTGAAATCCATTTGAAGGGATTTTCTTAACATGATAGAATTTATTTATCTAATGTTATTATTGATGCATGATATCCCAGTGAATGGCATGGAAACCCAAATTCAGCTCAGTTCCAAGGTTTCATACATATATTGATTTTATATGATTTGTTGATAGTAGTCTTTATTCAGCGAATGTTTGTGTTGCATGAAATCCTTATGAGAGACATGTGATAAGTGAATGAGGTAAATGAAACCCTAAGGGTAGGGTGTTCAATGAATCAAGTATTGTGATATCAATGTTCTCACTTATTATTAATAATTCTTTCCATGATAAGAAATTAACTCTTAATTAAGTTATGTGATGCATAACTCAAGATTAGGGTTCATGCACACATTTTTACAATTAAATATTGTCGTGCCAAGTAAATTGACTTTTAATTGAGTTATGTGATGAATAACTTAGAATTTGGATTGATGTGCTCAATTTTTGAGGAATTACAGATAATTTACAAGTGCTATTGACGATTTCTAATATATCGAGTAATTAACTCTTGTTAGTGTGTTACGATGATCAATTGTATAATTTTAGTGTATATGAGCCAAGTTGATATGAGTTTAGTTTATTTAAAAATTTCAATCTGCCTGCATGCATGGTATATGGATTACTCAGTCAATTACAATGTTTTTGATTATACTGCTCTGTCAGGTCTAGAATGATATTCATGTTTTAATTTGAACTACAATTAAATAGACAAGATACCATAGAAATACCAGAGTCAAGTATAAGCAAGAAAAAGGTTCAACATAGTAAGAGTTTTCTAGGAAATAATGAAATTATAGATTTAAGGGCCCTGACACCGTAGAACCGCTATGTGAGGTATGCGCCTTAGGGGTGAAAAGACCTAACCCTGGCTGCATCCAGTATACGGGGGTCAGAATGTGCTATCAGGTGGCACGGGGGACGAAGCCTAGTGGAAGTCTCCTTAAATTATAGTTTACAATGTCCAACATCAATAGAAGTCTTGGTGGAACTAGAGTACAGAAAAGCATGTCCAACATCAACCAGAAGTCCTAGTGGCACTAGAGTATAGAAAAAGCCAAGAGGTGGCTTGACTCTCCGCCTGTGTGCTCAGGTTGGAGGAGGAGTCTAGTTTAGGCCAGAGAGCCATTTCCCTATTGCAGACCAGGGGAGTAGTCAGACTTAGCATTTCCTAGGTGTGTCCACTAAGTCTTGTATGGTGTGATCATAGTGCACTACGAGTCTTCATATGTAGAGTACATTGCATATGATCAGGGCATAATAAAATGAATGAGAGGTCAAACAAGTGTGTACAGTTATTCAATTAATCTTTGTATGTTTCTGAACTATTTTAGTTCTAGTTATGATCAATCAAACATTTCATATATTGATTCACTCTTATAGATATCTAGAGTATCCTGCCATATTTATGATTGTCAATTATTAGACTCTTTAAAGCTTATTGCTATTATAATTGATATCAGTTGCTCAAAAGTATATCTGTAATTATATCCGTGCTTTACACTGTTTCTTTGAAGTACTCATTCACTGAGCGAGTAGGCTCACCCCTCTACTCAAATTTTTTAGGGAAATCACATGGACTTCAAGAAGATATCATTGCATCAGAGTAGATCTGCCACAAGAGTTAAGTCTGAGTATAGTTAAGTTCAGTCGGTCCCTATCACTCTAGGTCCTTGTATAGATGTGAGAGAGTTGTAAATGATGTTTTGTATGTTTGTTTCTTTAATAAGAGAGAATGCAAATGATTGTCATGTTGTATGTACATGAAAGTGTGAGAAACATAATGAATGCATGGATGTGTATCATTAATGCTGAGATTACATTAGAGAAATAAAAGTTTAATTCTCTTGTAAAGTTAGTTTATGTGGTTCAATGCGAGAAAACAAAGAGTTTGAAAAAGAAGAAAAGTTAAGGGTGATCTTTGTATTACGTTAAATCCTCAATTTATACCCTAATCTCATGATTAGTGGTAATTGTGAGATCAGGGTGTAACACCCAATTTGAAAGGTACTACTAGACTTGTACAAGTGGCACAATAGTTCCTATGTTGAACCAAGGTGACACATATAGAAGTTGAGGGAGAAGAATGGGACTTCTATGATAATACTTTGACATCACCATGATATGAAAGCAACCATGTGGAAGATTGAGGATGTGGTTCATGAGAAGTAACCATTTTTGTTTATCTTGGATTTTGGGGGCGAAATCTCTATTACGGGTTTATGGTTGAGAGACCGCTAACCTTAATAAAAGTGTTAAACAATCTTAATTACCATAATTGAATACTTATAACCATAATATAACCTTATGATATTCTTTGGAATCATAAGACAAGCTTAAGTTTCATGTTTGGCCCAATTTGGATATTGTTTGAGCAAGTTATGCAATTTTATGTAAATTTTGAGCTTTTCTTCCATTTACCCAATTGAGAGGTTTTATTTGCAAATTTTCACATCAAATATGTTCTTTAGATGTTATATTATCTTTCTTAAGCTGGGTGAGCCATACAGTTCTCAATTGTACCTTGGCTTGATGATGATTTGCTTCAAGGGTGATTTAGGGTTTTACCCCCCCCTCTATGGATGAGCCACCTTCAAGTCCAACAAATGATGGTTATGTTGTTAGGTTAGCAAGAATAGGTCATAATCTGGTGGTAACAACCATCGGTGACACTTAGATGTTTTGGAGGTCAATGGTTCATGCTGGTTTGGTTCACTTGAACCAGTGGTTCACTTATAAGGTGATAAATCGATGGTTCAACCACTTTTTAACATAAACCATGAACAAACAATGGGTATCTTCGATCAACAGGAAATGGATGTCCTAGTAGACCATCAATTGATGTCCCAAAAGTCCTCAACATCTAGTATACCTACTTCTTGCTCGTCCATTGAAGCATTAAGCCATGGACACACAGAGAGCTGCTTGTACACCTAAGGCTTGCTTCCATCCTTATCCATGGGCTATATCTACCTCTTCCTTGCCCAAGTATGAAACCTTTGTTTTATTTCTCTTTCATATAACATGTATAACCAACCTTAATCTTTTTTGCAGTGGAAATGGGTGGTCCAAGGAAGAAGACGACCTCGTTTTGAGAAGAAGGTCTCCTAGAGCTCAATCTATCCCTACCTAGGGTTTCCATGGTCATCTCCTAGGGTTTCTGACCAAGGTAAATTGTTTTCTCCCTTCCTTCTAGCTTTTTCTTTCTCTTCTTATTTCTCATACCTTCTTACAAGTTGGAACTCTTATGTTCCACTATAAAAGTTATTCTAGAGCTCAAGACCTTACCTTTCTTGCTTCTCCTATATAGGGTTTGTTTCTTGTATGGAGATAAGTGCTAGATGGTTGAGTTCAGAGCTAAAGCTAGGGTTTTCCTACCCTTTTGGCACATCCCAACATAAGCACAAACAAGACAATAAAGGGGAAGTGGATGCAGAGTATGTGCAGAGATTTGTAGATGTAGCCTTGGAGAAATATATAACTTCACAGGAGACACAGAAACCAATTACTCCAGCAGTCACATAATTTGTTCATCAATTGTCCATGGAGTGCATTGGGAGTAGTCCTTCTGACCCATACAGCACAACCGGGGTAAGATTCAATTTAAGTGAATTTATATTGCCTTGTGATAAAATAATCCTTCAATTCAATACTTATGTTTGTCTAATTAAATTTTTTGTTTCATAAAAATGTAGGTGGCCATAAAATTTCATCTTGCCCTCGATGAACCATTAGGAAACATCGTGGAAGATGTTGAGGCTTCTATAACCGATGTGGTTCATGGTATTCCCCTTCCCATTGATCACTGTTGCGTGACAATAATATGTGTCTATCTAGGATTGAGGGACATACCTCTCCCATACGAGCACCCAGATGCCACCACAGTCGGAGAGGTAGATTTTGGCTTTACTGGGTGGCCCAAATAATGTGTTATATTTATTCATGTATGAAACATGTATATTGAAACTTAAGTAAAATAATAGAAAGCTAATATTAGATTACATGATGCAGTTTAAAATAGATAAGAAGCCCCCTAATGTTTTGAAGCCTTCACCCCCTCATTTTATTCCAAAAGAGTTGTTCGACTACTTAGGCTCTAATTACCAGATGTTGACATGATGGTTAGACACTATAGACCAAATAAATACCATTATGATCAGCCTAGGAGAGGATATGGTAGGTGTACAATGGGACAATGTTATAGGGTTGACAGATATTTCTGAGGTATTTAAGTATGATTGGCTCAACACATCAGTGATAGAACTTTGGATACGATGAGTGTGAATACCCCATCATATGTGAAAATTCTTTAATTGTTTCCTACATATAAATTGAGTATTGGTTATATAATATATTTCAATCATTTGTATTATGTGGCTCGTGACTTTGGAATAGCAAATGTGAGATTTCTAATTTCATCATAGATTAGAGATGTAGTTAGACATATGAGTGGAGTCACAAAATATGTGACTACTGCGATGTAGTATTTTGGTGCTTCCAAGAATGTGATCTTAGCTCCATTCAATGTTAAGTAAGTTTTTGTCTTTGTTGTTTATATGTCTAATCTATGAATACAATTTTGTTGTGAGATTTAATTTTTTATTGTATTTGTCTTCTATTCACTCATAGGTATGCACTAAAAATTGTTTGTGATCATTCCTAAGATTTGGAGGGTGTGTCTCTTTGATCCTTTGGGTGAAAAACTATCACCAATTGAGGGACACCCAATGAAATTGGTGATTCATGCATGACTATAATTTCTCAGTGTCCAACATATTTGTTAATGTTTGCATCATAATGGCAACTTAATAATGCAACATATATGTTAATTCAACTTATAGGGGTGTGAAAGTATTTTGCGATGGTGGAGGGAAGGTAGATAAGAAAAATAAATTAGTAACTTGGATGAGTGTTGATGTATAGTCTTCTCATTCCAATTGCATAATATATGATCAACTCTACTTGATTACATTTATAAATGTAATTGTAAATCTACATGCACCTATACAAGACAATGGTTGGCATGCACATATTATGCGATGCTTATATTCAGGTGATTGTCAATCACACAGAATAAATCAAATCTATAGATAATGTAAGTTAGTAGTCTTGGATCATATTAATGAAGTAGTCTCATTACAAACAATCCAATCTAATTACAAGTCTCATTCTCTTTGTAGTTTTTTTAGAAGACTAAACCATATACATTAGAGCAGCTGAATGACCTACATGAATAGTAGGAGCTTGCTTCATCGGAAATGTGGGTTTGAACGAAAAATTTGATGCTTTATTGATACTTTTTGGTAGTTGGAACTTTGATGTAAGTTTTTTATATGTATTTTGTGAGCATGAATTGAATGTTGATGTAAGGACCCTGACCTCCTTTTAGGGTTTACCCTATTTGCTTTGCTTAACCCTGATGCTTAGTTGCTTGCTAATCACCTTTGGTGGTGATTAGGGTTGTTGGTGCTTTGTTGAGAGTTGGAGGTGCTACTTGCAATATACCCAAGTTTAGGGTTTGTGGGCAAGTTTGCCATCTTGTGAGGTGTTCCTCCCTCTCCTTGCTTCCTCTAGTATTAAGAGGAAGGTTTGGGCTCGTTGCTTGAGTTCCTTTGGGCTTGGTTGAGCTTGTTGGGCCTTGTGGTGCCTTGCCTTTGATTGGTTGAACCTTGGGAGGATGGCTGTGTCTCCCAGGCTGTGTTGCCCAGGGTTGTGTCGCCCATGGTGGTGGTGTGTCATCCAAGTGTGTCGCCCATGGATCTTTGACCTTCTTTGACCTCGCTTGTGTCACCACTAGTGGACACTTGGTGCTTGGTGCTTGCATGTGGCAATGGTCGTGGACATGTGTTTAAGACATGCTAGAGTGGTGGTTGTTGCACATGGACAAGTGTCCAAAGGTGGGCGACACCTTGCTTGGCTCTACCTTGGTTTCTCCTCCATTACCTTATATATATGTGTTTCCTTTCCCTTGCTAAGGATCCCTTTAGTTCCTTAGTTTCTCCTCTACCTTGGTGCACGACACACTCCCTTCTTTTCCAAGTTTGGTGGCCGATACCCTTAGAGGAGCTAGCTTGGTGGCCGATCCTCCTTGGAGTCTCCTTCTTTCTTGGTGGTGCTTGGAGATAGGAGCTTGGATCTTGCTTAAGGTGGGTTGCATAACTCCTAACCCTAACTATACAACCTCCTTTCATGTTCTTATATGTTTCTAGATTTGTTTCTTGCTTAGTTGCTTCTTGTTGGCCGAACCTATGATCTAGGGTTTCTTGGTGAGCAATACTACTTTCTCTCCTAGGTTTTGATGAGTGATCTAGAGTTCTAGTTTCATGAGAAACACTCCTCTCTCATTTAAGTTGAGAGGTGAGATTGTGTTCTAGTAGCTTGAGAAACACCCTCCTCTCACCATGGACTTGAAGGGTGAGCTTGGTGATAGTTGTTAACCTTGCTAGGGTTGTTCCTTGAGTTGCCCGTTTGCTGATAGGTCATGTGCAAGACCCCTCTCTCTTAGTTTTTGAGAAGTGAGCCATCCTCTTGATCCTTTAGGGTTCGGTGCCCTTGTTCTTGAGGTTGATGATGAGTTTGGGGAGGTGCTGCCCGATAGCCTTTTTGACCTAGACCCTTAGACAACATGTTGTGGTGGTGATGGACGACACCTTGGTCCTTGAACCTATTTGTGATGGGCGTCACTCTATGCTACATGTTCTGCCCGATACACCCCTTTTTGTCCCTGACCTTGTGACGGGCGTTGTAGCTGAGCACAACACTGCGTTGCCTGATACCTGGTTTCCCGACTGAGTGCACGATATTGTACGCGTCACACCAGCACGACACCCTGTTGCACGATATGCTTCCTTTTGCCGATGAAGCATTACGCGACCCTGCTATGCACATCACTGGTGAGTGCACGGCACACCCAATGCAGCGTTGCATGTTGCACTTTTGTGCTGGATGTTATGGGATGGACGATAGATGAGGGCATCCTGCCCGATATCTTGTGGTGAGGGTTTTTGGTGAGGGTCCTACCCCTTATAGAAATCAATATGTTGATCTTGCATTACGTTTGGTTTTGATTGTAACCCTGGAAGTGCACGCTATAGTAGACCACATCTATGCTAAGTCTTGTGCATGTATCACGTTTAGTCATGATTGTGGCCTTTGATATATTTAATGGTAATTATTATGGTAAAGCTTGTTTAGGTAGCATACATGTCTTTACATATGCATATGATCGTCTTGATATTATGTGTAAGCATGTAGAATGCCTTGCTTAATGATGTAACCTATGCTAATGATCACCAGTTGAGGCATGATTGATAAAGCATATAATTATCAATGCCACCCTATGTTGATAGCAGGGTCTTTCTGTTAAGCCTATGATTATTGTGTACACTAACCATGCATGTCTCATACAGATGCATAGCCAGGTAAAGGGCTATGAGGTATATATGTTGAGTAACTCTACTGTGATGGTTACTCTTGATAATGATATAACCTGTATGATGTATTCGATTAAAGTGCTTGGGATTGCTATCCCATGTTGATGATGTAAGCCTTGAGAGGCAGTGGCACTATGTGATGAGGGATTGAGATCCTATGGCAATGTGATGATCCTTGCGATGGATCTAGATGAAGGCAAGAGGCCAAGTGATAACATGTAATGTTGGATCCTTGTGATGGACCGGGATGATATTGATTACAGTAAAAGCGTGATATTATGTTTCCTGCTATTTATTCTTGTTATAGTTTGCATGCTATATAACCTTGGCTGAATCTTGCAATCCACTGAAAAGATACTAACCAATTACAGTGAAACATATCATGTAGTTGCCCTGGCCATAGATCCATCATCGTCAGGAGCTGGTGATGGTGAAACAGGTTCTCTTACAGGTTAACCTGGAGCGCATATTGTTGAATATGCGAGGTTTCTCCTAGCCTAAAATAGTGAGGAATCGAGTGAAGCGGCAGTTGCAGACTCGGAATATGTCATGAGCATGGTGAACATGCCCATGGCTTAGGATGTGTGATATGGGAGCATGAATGCGTTCATGGCTCAGAGCACGGTGAATAGGATCGTGGCTCAGATATACTAGCACCGAGACCTATACCAAGGCGGGCTAGTGGATGGGCAGCCTATGGAGCTGACCCTATGGCTGAGGCCACTTAAGCACGAGACTGCAGTCCTACTTTAGTTCTTGTGCACTGACCACGAGGGGAAAGGTCGTGGAGTCCGGCTCTTGCATTGACCTTGTATGGCACCGGCTCCAGGTTTCACAGCCGTCAGTTGGATTTGACCGGTACGACTCACTTCCTCAGGGCCTAATAATAATAATACGTAGTCCAGCCGTATAGTATTTACTACTTAAGGAAAAACACAGAACATTGGTTGAGGCCTTGCTTGTGTAGTTAATCTTGTTATATCTTGCAGTCACTTATACGTTCCTCATGTTATGTGGTCAGCCCTTATAAATCTTAACTTGTTAATCATGTTCCATAAAGAAATAGTTGGATATATGCTTTCCGTATATCTGGTAAGCTTGACGGTATGAACAGCTTTACTATATAAACTGCTTTGGTTATACTTCCTATCAGTTATCTGTTGTAGTTGCTTTATCTTTCTAAGGTTTTGTAGTTCGGCGGGGAGTTATGTTTCTCACTGGGACTGTGTGTCTCACTCCACTGGTTTACACCCTTTTTAGGATTTGGAGCTAGACGTGGTGGTGGTCGCGGAGTTGCGGCCGAGCAGTAAGATGAGCAGTAGAAGGCAAGCGATCGATATGCTTCTATTGTGGATGTTTTGTAGTAGAGTCCTAGAGTCATCCCTGTACTCTCAGGTCCTTGGAGGTGTTTTGACATTGTTTCACGATGTATAACTGCTGATGTTTTATGTATCCTGTTGTTGGCCGGATGTGGGCCTCTATGTATGTATAAACAGGTGATGAACTCATGTGATGGTTAGACAGCTGTTCCTCTAGGATGTGGACACATATCAGATCTTGTATATGTTTATATAACCTATTTCTTTGCAGGATGAGGACCTAAATGTAATAGTTTCTCAGTTTATCAGCTTTCCGCAATCGGTTTTAATTAACCCGTGTTTTGGTAATCTGTGGTTATGGTGATTTCTACACATTTTTGCATAACACCTCACTGTCTGTGTGATAGTGGGATGTGTTGCAACAAGTTTTGGTATCAGAGCTCTAGGTTCGCTGAGTCTACAAGGATTTAGGACTAGACTGTGTCTGTTCTTGTGAGTTTTCTAGAATTTCTTACGATCGTCTTCTACCCTCAGTGGAATAAAAGTCAAGATGTCTGGAAACCATGAAGAACATGCTGCTGAGAACAGCGATGCTGCATTAGTTGATGGAAAAGAAGGGAAGACACATGGAGATCGGGTGCCTGAGGTTCCCCAACCTAACCCAACCATTCTTGAACACCCTGCCCATCAACATCTTATGGGGCATATGATGGCTACGATGAATCTCATGGTAGAAAGATTTCCAGTGCCTCAGCCAAGAGCATAGGCTCCCCATGGTGAAACATCGAGTATTGGGAAGACCTTTGAGCGGTTTCGCCGAGTCAAAGCTTCATATTATGTTGGGAAGGATGATCCAGCGGATGCAGATCTATGAATGACAAGTCTTGAGAAGGCTTTCTGGATCCTCGACATCCCCGAAGCAGACAAAGTAAAGCACACTGTCTACCTTCTGAAGGGTAGTGCTGGTCACTGGTGGACCATCGAGGAAGAAAAGTGACCTGGTGAGGTGATCAGCTGGGAGGTTTTCCGGTGCGAGTTCGTCAGCAGATACTTTCCGAAGACGTATCTAGATGAGAATATTAGTCAGTTTGAACGCTTGCACCAAGGAACGATGAACATCACTGAGTATGAAACAAAGTTCATGGATCTATTGAGGTTTTGTCCTCACATGGCAGCAACAGATGAGGAGCGGATCAGCCACTTTGAGAAAGGCCTGAGTGCTGAGATGACAACACATGTTTCTGTGTTGGAGAATAGAGAGTGGTTTGCTACGTTTGTGGAATCCGTCCGGAGGATTGAATGGTCAGTAAAGGAGAAAAGAGAATCTATGTCTCACAAAAGGCCTGCTCAGTTCCAGGGACAGAGGTTTGGTGGCTTCAAGAGGCCTAGGTTTTCATCACCTTCAGTGATGAGAGGTTCCAGTGTATCATCGCAGTGGTCTCCGAGTAAGGGAAGAGGATATATTTGTTCACCATCTAAGGCACATAGTACAACTTCAGTGGCAGTGACAGGGCCATCTAGGCCACAGTTTGAAGTTATGACATGCTATCTTTGTGGTCAAACTGGGCATCTCAAGTTACATTGCCCAAGTAGAGATGTTGAAGTGACATAGCAACCGAGGAAAAATCTTCAAGGGTCAGATAGACAACAGCCCAGTAGTAGCAGAGGGAGAGGACACGGTCAAGCGTCGCAAGCTGGATCGTCTGCTCAAGGAAGCAGAGGACATGGACAGCAAGCAATGGCTCGATTCTATTCTATGATTCAGCCAGAGGCGATAGTCAACCCGCGAGTAGTGACAGGTCAGATGGAGTTATTTCATTCTGATATGTCTTCTTCTTGCTTCATATCTATTCTGGTTAACCCGGGTGCCACACACTCTTTTATCGCCTATAGTATGCTTGAAAATTGTCATTTACCTATTAGCTGTAAGAAGGATAGTTTGTTGTTAGAAACCCCTCTTGATGGTTCCTCGATGCTTCAAGAAGAGTGTACATCTTGTGTCTTATCTTTTTCAGGACACATCATTCAAGTGGATCTTATACCACTTGATATGCATGGTTTCGATGTTATCCTTGGGATGGATACCTTAGAAAAGTATAAGGTTGTTTTGGACTGTGGTTCCAAGCAAGCGGTGTTTGATGATGGCGGTAAGAAGTGGATCTTCCAAGGAGATAGGAAGATTCTTCCGACGTGTCTGGTATCAGCTATGGTGGCAGAGAAGTTGCTATGACAAGGATGTGAGGCGTTCTTAGCTCACGTTGTGGATACCGTTGTGGCTACCAAGGCAAAAGGTCCTAGTCTCGAGGAGGTGTCAGTTGTTTGAGAGTTTGCCGATGTGTTTCCTGATGAGTTCCCTGGTGTTCCTCCACCGCGAGAGATTGATTTTGAGATCAATCTGGTTCTAGGAACACAACCTATCACACAAACGCCGTATAGGATGGCTCCAGTAGAGATGGCAGAGCTTAAGAAGTAGTTGCAAGAGTTGTTGGAAAAAGGTTTCATCCAACCAAGTACATCTCCTAGGGGTGCTCCAGTGTTATTCGTCAAGAAGAAGGACAGATCGATGCAGCTGTGTATAGATTACCGGCAGTTGAACAAAGTCACGATCAAGAACAAGTACCTGTTACCGAGGATAGATGATCTGTTCGATCAATTGAGTGGTGCTATAGTGTTTTCGAATATCGATCTACGTTCTGGATATCATCAGTTGAGGATAAGGCAAATGGCATACCAAAGTCAGCTTTTAGGACGAGGTATGGTCATTTTGAGTTCGTGGTTATGCCGTTTGGGCTAACCAATGCACCTGTTGCTTTCATGGATTCGATGAATAGAGTGTTCCATCTGTTCCTAGATAAGTTTGTTGTAGTCTTCATAGATGAAATCTTGATCTATAGTCGGGATAGGCAAGAGCATGAGCGACATCTTCAACTAGCGTTGACTCTTCTTCGCCAACATCAGCTGTATGCCAAGTTCAGTAAGTGTGAGTTCTGGTTGGAAGAAGTGACTTTCTTGGGTCATGTGGTATCTGCTAAAGGAGTCAAAGTGGACCCAAAGAAGGTGGAATCCATTGTGGATTGGGAACAGCCGAACACGCCGACAGAAGTTCGTAGTTTCCTGGGTTTGGCAGGATACTACCAGAGGTTTATCAAGGACTTCAGTGCGATTGCGTTGCCAATGACGAAGTTGACTAGAAAGGATGTACCTTTTGTCTGGGTTGATTGTTGCCAGCAAGCTTTCTAGAGTTTGAAGGAGAAGTTGACTAGTGCTCCAATGTTAGTCCTGCCAGAGCCTGAAAAGGGCTATGTTGTTTTCTGCAATTCTTCCAAGAAAGGTTTAGGTTGTATGCTAATGCAGGAAAATCATGTAGTTTCTTTTTCTTCGCGATAGCTTAAGAAACACGAGGAGAACTATCCGACTCATGATTTGGAGTTGGCAGCAGTGGTTCATGCGTTAAAGATTTGGAGACACTATCTTTACGGGGAAGTGTGTCAGATCTTTACGGATCATAAGAATCTTAAGTACATCTTTTTGCAGCATGAGTTAAACATGCGACAACGTCGATGGATGGAGTTAATCAATGATTACGACTGCACCATCGAGTATCATCCTGGTAAGGCAAATGTGGTAGCTGATGCGCCTAGTCGAAAGTCTTCTTCTCTTTCTACAAAGAAGGCACAGTTGAGTTCCCTGGTATGCCATAGACGGGATATGTTTGTTTCTTTATGGAAGATGAATGTGCAGATGGAAGTTTCCTCGTTAGCTGGCCTTTTAGCACAGATGCAAGTCATGCCTACGCTGAGACAGAAGATCAAAGATGCACAATGGATAGATAATGCAATATAGTTGATCAGACCAGAGTTCGGTAGCGAAAAGCGTGATGGGTTCCATGAGTCTGAGGATGGGCTGGTTTGCTATTGTGATAGGATGGTGGTCCCCGATGCTGATGATATGAGGAAGTTGGTGCTCGAGGAAGCACACACGTCGATGTATGCTATGCATCCAGGTGTCACCAAGATGTATCATAGTCTGAAGGACTTGTATTGGTGGCCCGGTTTGAAGAAAGATGTAGCTGATTTTGTGGCTAGATGTGGGGTATGTCAGCAAGTCAAGGCTGAGCATCAGAAGTCGGCAGGTACGTTACAACCCCTGCTGATACCGCAGTGGAAATGGGATCATATAACCATGGATTTCGTAGTTGGTCTACCCAGGATAACTAGGAATCATGATTTCATTTGGGTGGTAGTGGACAGATTGACGAAGTCTGCCCATTTCATACCAGTAAAGACAACGTATACAGCTGAGAAGCTCGCTCGAGTATATGTGGATGAGATAGTACGTTTGCACGGTGTTCCAGTGACAATAGTATCTGATAGAGGTCCTCAGTTCATGATTCGTTTTTGGGAACAGTTGCACAAAGCGATGGGAACACAGTTGAGGTTTAGTACCGCTTTCCACCCACAGACAGATGGACAGTCTAAGAGAACTATTCAAACTTTGGAAGATCTCCTTCAAGCTTGTGTTTTACAGTTCCTAGACAGTTGGGATGTACATCTCAGTTTGATAGAGTTTTCTTACAACAACAGTTATCAGCGGAGCATTGACATGGCTCCTTATGAGGCCTTATATGGCATGAAGTGCAGATCTCTGTTATGTTGGTATGAGTCTAGTGAATATCAGCTTTTGGGTCCTGAGTTAGTACAGCAGACAACAGAGAAAATCAGAGTGATACAGCAATAGTTGAAAGCGTCACAAGATAGGTAGAAGTCTTACGCAGACAATCGTCGACGACCTTTGGAGTTCCAGGTAGGAGACAGAGTGTATCTTAAATTCTCACCATGGAAAGGTGTGCTGAGATTTGGCCGGAAGGGTAAGCTAGCACCCAGGTGTATGGGGCCTTACCCAGTCATAGCACGTGTTGGCAAGGTAGCTTACAATTTAGAGTTGCCGCCAGTGTTCCACAGGTTACATCCGGTGTTCCATGTCAGTATGCTGAAGAAAAGTCATCCTGATTCGGGAACAGTGATACAACCAGCTGAGGTTGAGCTTGATGAAGATGTGACCTACGAGGA
Organism: Alisma plantago-aquatica; assembly: GCA_963693085.1. Lineage (NCBI taxonomy): Eukaryota > Viridiplantae > Streptophyta > Magnoliopsida > Alismatales > Alismataceae > Alisma > Alisma plantago-aquatica. Next base: position 85,374,047 of record OY856409.1, on the reverse strand, counting down.
AGGTCCTGTGGCGATCCTTGACAGAAGGGTTAAGAAGGTTAAGAAGAAGGACCTAGTTCTTGTGAAGGTTCTTTGGCATCTTCGCGGCGTTGAGGAAGCCATGTGGGACCTTGAGGAAGAGATGAGGAGGAAGTATCCCTTGCTTTTCTCTTCGGATTTCGGGGATGAAATCCCTTTGAAGGGGGTTAGCTTGTAAGGACCTTGACCTCCGTTTAGGGTTTACCCTATTTGCTTTGCTTAACCCTGATGCTTAGTTGCTTGCTAATCACCTTTGGTGGTGATTAGGGTTGTTGGTGTTTTGTTGAGAGTTAGAGGTGCTACTTGCAATATACCCAAGTTTAGGGTTTGTGGGCAAGTTTGCCATCTTGTGAGGTGTTCCTCCCTCTCCTTGCTTCCTCTAGTGTTGAGAGGAAGGTTTGGGCTCGTTGCTTGAGTTCGTTTGGGCTTGGTTGAGCTTGTTGGGCCTTGTGGTACCTTGCCTTTGCTTGATTGAACCTTGGGAGGATGGTTGTGTCACCCAGGCTGTGTCGCCCAGGGTTGTGTCACCCATGGTGGTGGTGTGTCGTCCAAGTGTGTCGCCCATGGATCTTTGACCTCGTTTGTGTCACCGCTAGTGGACACTTGGTGCTTGGTACTTGCATGTGGAAATGGTCACGGACATGTGTTTAAGACATGCTAGAGTGGTGGTTGTTGCACATGGACAAGTGTCCCTAGGTGGGCGACACCATGCTTGGCTCTACCTTGGTTTCTCCTCCATTCCCTTCTATATATGTGTTTCCTTTCCCTTGCTAAGGATCCCTTTAGTTCCTTAGTTTCTTCTCTACCTTGGTGCACGACACACTCCCTTCTTTTGCAAGTTTGGTGGCCGATACCCTTGGAGGAGCTAGCTTGGTGGCCGATCCTCCTTGGAGTCTCCTTCTTTCTTGGTGGTGCTTGGAGTAGGAGCTTGGAGCTTGCTTAAGGAGGGTTGCATAACTCCTAACCCTAACTATACAACCTCCTTTCATGTTCTTATATGTTTCTAGATTTGTTTCTTGCTTAGTTGCTTCTTGTTGGCTGAACCTATGATCTAGGGTTTCTTGGTGAGCAATACTCCTTTCTCTCCTAGTTTTTGAGGAGTGAGCTTGAGTTCTAGTTTCATGAGCAACACTCCTCTCTCATTTAAGTTGAGAGGTGAGCTTGTGTTCTAGTAGCTTGAGCAACACCCTCCTCTCACCATGGACTTGAAGGGTGAGCTTGGTGATAGTTGTGAACCTTGCTAGGGTTGTTCCTTGAGTTGCCCGTTTGGTGATAGGTGATGTGTAAGACCCCTCTCTCTTAGTTGTTGAGAGGTGAGCCATCCTCTTGATCATTTAGGGTTAGGTGCCCTTGTGCTTGAGGTTGATGATGAGTTTGGGGAGGTGTTGCCCGACATCCTTTTTGACCTAGACCCTTAGACAACATGTTGTGGTGGTGATGGACGACACCTTGGTCCTTGAACCTATTTGTGACGGGCGTCACTCTATGCTACATGTTCTGCCCAATACACCCCTTTTTGTCCCTGACCTTGTGATGGGCGTTGCAGCTGAGCACGACACTGCGTTGCCCGATACTTGGTTGCCCGACTGAGTGCACGATATGGTGTGCGTCACACCAGCACGACACCCTGTTGCACGGTATGCTTCCTTGTGCTGACGCAGCATTGCGCGACACCGCTTTGCACAACACTGGTGAGTGCACGGCACGCCTGACGTAGCGTTGCATGTTGCACTTTTGTGCTGGCCGTTATGGGATGGATGATAGATGAGGGCATCCTGCCCGATATCTTGTGGTGAGGGTTTTTGGTGAGGGTCCTGCCCCTTATAGAAATCAATATGCTGATCTTGCATTACGTTTGGTTTTGATAGTAACCCTGGAAGTGCACGATATAGTAGACCACATCTATGGTAAGTCTTGTGCATGTATCACGTTTAGTCATGATGGTGTTCTTTGATATACTTAATGGTAATTATTATGGTAAAGCTTGTTTAGGTAGCATACATGTCTTTACATATGCATATGATCATCTTGATATTATATGTAAGCATGTAGAATGCCTTCCTTAATGATGTAACCTATGCTAATGATCACCAATTGAGGCATGATGATAAAGCATATAATTAACAATGCCACCCTATGTTGATAGCATGGTCTTTCTGTTAAGCCTATGATTATTGTTTACACTAACCATGCAGGTCTCATACAGATGCATAGCCAGGTAAAGGGCTATGAGGTATATATATGTTGAGTAACTCTGCTGTGATGGTTACTCTTGATAATGATATAACATGTATGACATATTCGATTAAAGTGCTTGGGATTGATATCCCATGTTGATGATGTAAGCCTTGAGAGGCAGTGGCACTATGTGATGAGGGATTGAGATCCTATGGAAATGTGATGATCCTTGTGATGGATCTAGATGATTGGCAAGAGGCCAAGTGATAACATGTAATGTTGGATCCTTGTGATGGACCAGGATGATATTTATTACAGTAAAAGTGTGATATTGTGTTTCCTGCTATTTATTCTTGTTATAGTTTGCATGTTATATAACCTTGGTTGAATCTTGCAATCCACTTAAAAGATACTAACCAATTACAGTGAAACATATCATGTAGTTGCCCTGGCCATAGATCCATCATCGTCAGGAGCTGGTGATGGTGAAACGGGTTCTCTTACAGGTTAATCCGGAGCGCATATTGTTGAATATGTGAGGATTCTTCTAGCCTAAAATAGTGAGGAATCGAGTGCAACGGCAGTTGCAGACTCAGAATATGTGATGAGCATGGTGAGCAGGCCCATGGCTCAGGATGTGTGATATGGGAGCATGAATGCGTTCATGGATCAAAGCACGGTGAATAGGCCCGTGGCTCAGATATACTAGCGCCGAGACATGTACCAAGGCGGGCTAGTGGATGGGTAGCCTATGGAGCTGACCCTATGGCTGAGGCCACTTAAGCACGAGACTACAGTCCTACTTTGGTTCTTGTGCACTGACCACGAGGGGAAAGGTCGTGGAGTCTGGCTCTTCCATTGACCTTGTATGGCACCGACTCTGAGTTTCGCAGCCGTCGGTTGGATTTGAGCGGTACGGCTCACTTCCTCAGGGCCTAATAATACGTAATCCAGCCATATAGTATTTATTGCTTAAGGCAAAACACGGAACATTGGTTGAGGCCTTGCTTGTGTAGTTAATCTTGTTATATCTTGCAGTTACTTATATGTTCCTCGTGTTATGTGGTAAGCCCTTATAAATCTTAACTTGTTAATCATGTTCCATAAAGAAATAGTTGGATATATGCTTTTCGTATATCTGGTAAGCTTGACGGTATGAACAACTTTACTATATAAACTGCTCTGGTTATACTTCCTATCAGTTATCTATTGTAGTTGCTTTATCTTTCTAAGGTTTTGTAGTTCGGTGGGGAGTTATGTTTCTCGCTGGGACTATGTGTCTCACTCCGCTGGTTTACACCGTTTTTAGGCGTTCGAGCTAGACATGGTGATGGTCGCGGAGTTGTGGCCGAGCAGCAAGACGAGCAGTAGAAGGCAAGCGATCGATATGTTGTTGTTGTGGATGTTTTGTAGTAGAGTCCTAGAGTCATCCCTATACTCTCAGGTCCTTGGAGGTGTTTTGACGTTGTTTCACGATGTATAACTGCTGATGTTTTATGTATCCTACTGCTGGCCGGATGTGGGCCTCTATGTATGTATAAATAGGTGATGAACTCATGTGATGGTTAGACAGCTATTCCTCTAGGCTGTGGACACGCATCAGATCTTGTATATGTTTATATAACATTTTTCCTTGCAGGATGAGGACCTAAATGTAATAGTTTCTCAGTTTATCAGCTTTCCACAATCGGTTTTAATTAACCCGTGTTTTGGTAATCTGTGGTTATGGTGATTTCCGCACGTTTTCGCGTAACACCTCACTATCTGTGTGATAGTGGAATGTGTTGCCACAGTTGATATGTAATATTGTGACTTAAAGTCTGAGATGAAAGCTAATGTTGATATGTATTTTTTGAGTGTGAATTGAATGTTAAGTGCATATGTGTGTGTCAATTTGAATGTGATATATGAGAAAAAGAATTATGTTTATTCGTGCATATATGAATAAATTTGAAGTGTGGCTGAGATGGAAACAATTGAGCTATGAGTTCATGGATTTGTGTGCATTTTGAATTGACAAGAAATGATACAATGTGGCTAGTTACTATGTATAATTTATATTTTTCTTACAGGTGTGACACAATGTTGTTAAGTCGTGATGCTTTAAGAGAGCCTACTATTCTCTAGAACTTTCAGTTCTAAAGAACAAGGCTGCAAATAGGATAGTAGGTTGGACAACAGGTTTGGAGGCCTGATATATAAAAAATACATACACATTTATCATCGGTTATTTGGGAATAACCAACAATATACACATTCTTATTTAGTTATTTACAAACAACCGATGGTATACACCCAAAATTTCATTGTTTATTCACTAATAAAGTCGACATCAAGAATTTTGGCATCACTTTTTTGTCATCTTACTACCGACAAGTAAATAGTAATGGTATCGGTTGTATTCTTAAAAATTTGACGAGAAACGTTCAATGTAGACCATAATACGTCACCTGCTGCGAGTTACATCTTTAGTTATTTCCTAATAAGGAACCTCCGACATAAATGTTTTTTGTTGATTTTTATAACTAACAAAAATGTTTGAGTTTTACTATTTCCCACTTGGTTTTTGGTTCAAAACCGACATGGAATGCCAAAAATAACCAACACTATATCCGCTTAATACAGTAGTGTCATGCACATGTGAATCAATATATGATATTGAGGTCACATATACCTCAAATAGTCTGCTCTAGTTTGACAAACATAGACTGAACATTGAAAGGATGATGATTCTGTCCCACACGTTCAATTCATATATCAGGGAAAAAATAATTATACAATCACTATAACGCCTATCACAGATTGTAGGTTGAAGTTTTTCTCCAATTTTCCATTAACTTAGATAGCAATGATGTGTGACTAGGCACCACTCTTTAGTTTTGATGTCATAAATGATTTATGAACATTCATTGTCAATGTAATATAGAACTGATAGGGTCACACAAATAGGATACACTTGGAATAGGAGTTAATTTATGAGTAGTGGTTTAAACTTTATTACTGAAGAGTTAGGTATTCAATTTAAACAATATTGGTTGAATATTGGCTGACTGGATAGTTGAACTGACAACTTCCAATGTTGAATTGATCGTTTTAGTGTGCTAGGTCTATTGAACCAAGTTGGTAATTCTGGACAAAAACCGAACGATTCAGGAAGTGAAATGATCGACTCAGGTTCATGAACCGACCGACTTAGGTTGTGAACTGAGGGATTGGGGGGTCGATTTAATTGATTCAAGGATTTGTGCTGACATCATGTTGTGTATTAAATGAGATATTAATTACCAATACAATTAGGATTGTGAAACATGATGAAATGATAGGTTCACTAGGTGGACTGATCACTCACATGCCAATAGATCAGTTCACCTGTGAACTGACCACTTTGCTTCATGTAGGTTGTAAAAATTTGTGATATTCTGGTCCCATCCTCTCCCACTCAGACTGGCAACCTTGAACCTAACCCATCTACAAATATTGGGATATTGGGGTCTTCTCAGACACAACACAATTGCCTCTGACAATTGTTTGTATTCTCTAGTTGTAGTAACTGAGATAATTTGAGAAAGTCCTACCTACTAAAGGGAGGGATAGCAAGAGAAAATAATTATGAGAGAGCAAGTTGGTGACTAGTACGTCAACATGAGGGGACAACTCTTTTTTGTCCATTCTACTAGAATGATAAGAGTTCTCGGTGGTCTGTGAGGACTACTCTAAAGGTGTGGATCCTTTTCCTGCTAGGAGGACAATGTCAACCTATTGTCCATTGTGATCAACCAGAAGGCCGAAACAGATGTTGTTCAAGCGTGACTTGAAGAAAGAGCATGTGACCAAGATGAGGGAATAGTCACTTGACTTTCTCCTAGACCAGGTATGACCTCGCAAACCATCCTTCCCATTATATAGTTATTGACGCATGTATTGGTTCAAGGGAAATATGGCTGCTAATTTTTTGTTTCCGCTGCATGTTCTGTCACCATATTTCCCTACAACAAAAATAAAACCAACCAAGCATGTACTTTTTTATGTTCAGATGGCACATTTTTTCACATAAAGACATATTGAACACACGAAGCCCACCCAAAACATACATTTGGCTATGTCTCATTTGGCATGATAGAAACCACATTGATGAACAATGTAGAAAACAAGGTTATGAAGGCTCATATATATATGATGTGTTGCTCACATGAATAATCTAATATTTATATGTTCTTTGCATGCCACACATATAGACATATATGTACACACTTCACTAAGGCTACTATTATTAAATCATTCACTAAGCTTAATTTGGAACACAAACTTGCTAAGGATGTTATCCATCCCATAGGAACTTACAACAACAAATCTATCCCCGTTGCTATCATATGGACCATATGGACTGAAAAGAATAATAGAAAATGCAAGAATATTAAGCACCCACATGAGGTATTGATTAACCTTAAAAAATCATTATATGATGATTATTGCTATGCAGATGAAGCTGGTACTGGTCATCTTTCGGCCATGCAAACAACACCAGAAGGGAAAGACGAAGAAAAAAGACCACATCTGGCTGCCATGAAGATCTAGGAGGAATCATGAGAAAAGTAGAACTCTATATGTTATTTTCTATGTGATTATATCTTTATTCATATGGATATGTTATAAGGGAGCCCCACCAAACCACGAACTTTATAACATACTTTGAGCTCTTTCAGGTAGTTTAGATGATGCCAAACTTTTGGTGATCTCCTCTGTCAATACTAGCTGATATGTACTACCTGTCTTCATGTGGTTGTATGGAGATTACATAATATATGGTATAATTATTAAAAAAAAATTCACATGGAAAGATAACACTACTTGGGCCAAGTGTCAAAATCAAGCCGATCTCCTCTCTGGGGAGCCCATTTTAGACTTCTAATATAACCATATGACGTGAATACACTAAAACATCTATTTTAGATTGTATGGAAACTGTTGGATAAATTGGACATTATTATAATCCCTTTGTTTTGATGATGACAAACATTTCATTCTTTTGGATCTAACGTGCTACTTGAGTGTTACATGAGCAAGGTGGATGACAAACCTTTGGAAGATCTATATGCTCAAAATGCTTTAATTTCATGATTGTAATCAAATGTAAAAACTTGTACAAGTATATAATGTACAAGTACTTAGATATCATGTAAATCAAGCATTTAGATCTTCCCTAGCCACATACAACACTTAGATAGGTCATCCCCTACAATAGTGTTACAACTGCACACTAATACACACACTTAGTAAATAGTTCAAAACATTGAAACATAGTCTTTCTCGGTCGACAAACTTCTCGACTGAGACACTCTCGGTCGACAAACTTCTCAACTGAGAAATAACCCAAATAGCCGTTAGACCCAGAAGACAAGGTGGTTGGGAGTTGGAATCAAACGTTTTATACACTTGCTCCAGACCATCCCTCGTTCGAAAAACTCCTCGATCGAGAGACACTTGGTCGACACATTCTTCGACCGAGAAGAACTCTATCTACACTTTTCAAAATTAATAAACTAGCCATTGCTAAAGCAATTAGTGGACAACTAATGGCTAGATCACTAAGAACCCCCTAGAAAGTGTCTAGAACATCATTAAGCACTCATAGGCCATTTCTATATATAGGACATGCCTTAGGACACCCAAAACACACTTTTGCAACACTTGAGCATACATACTTGCAATTGGCAATCTGTTCTTGTGAGCAATTGAGCAACTCTAGCATTTGCTATTCATTTCCATTGCTCCAATTTCGTGTCATATAGGCTAGCATCTCCTACCCACTACATTCCACTTCCATGCACATTGGTTAGGAGATCAAAACTCGTGATATAGGAAATCAAGTCTTGTGCTACAATGGTAATTGTAATTTCCATTTTCCCTTCTTGTTCTTTCTTATTACTTGTACTCTCCTTGCTACTCCTAGGGTTGGAGGCTGCGGATTGGAGAGGATTTGATATTCTCAGTGGAGAAGGAGGACTTTGGACTACTTCAAGAAGGTTGTCTCAATGGGAAGCTACTTCAAGAGGAAGGCTACTTCAAGGGGGAGCTTGAAGTTACTTTGAGGAAGGCTGCTTCGAGGTTGGTGGGACTACTTCTAGGTGAAGGTTGTCCAAAGGGTGGTGAAAGTATTTGAAATTTTATGTAAAATCCTTGCGAGGTAATAAAATTTAAATACTTTCAAAATCCCAATTGGAAACAATTGGGTAGTGGACTGACTCCTTTAGTTTTTGCTAAAGGTGGAACCACTCTAAACACCTTTCCTCCTTCTTCAAGTTTCAATTGTGGTTGCTTGAGTTGAATTATTGTTAAAATATTTATAAAACCCTATTCACCCCCCCTCTAGTGGTTTTTCACTTGGTATCAGAGCAAGGCTTCATGAACTCTAACAAAGTCTTGAAGAATGGGTGACGGGGTACTCAACAACCTCAACTTGGAAGGGACATTCGTGGCTAGACCTCTGCCTTTTGATGGCACTAACTACACCTAGTGGAAGAGGAGGATGCAGTTCTACTTCTAGGGAATTAGCTGGGATCTCTGGAGTATGGTGTCAAATCCATATGACATTCCTCAAACAAAGTATGCAACTTGGGATGCTAATACAATAAGATCAGCCCAAATGAATGCAAAAGCTGTAAGTATACTCTATTGTTCAATTTCCGTTGGTGAATTCAATAGAATATCAAATTGTGAAACATAATATGAGATATGGCATATCCTTTCTATAACCTATGAAGGAACTGTTCAAGTTAAGAATTCTAAAATCGGAATGCTTAAACAAAAGTTTGAACAGTTTCATATGGATCAAAATGAGTCTATTAGTGAAATGTATGCAAAAATTTCTTCTATTGTGAATGGTTTAAATGCTTTAGGTAAAGTAATTAGTGAAGAGGATCAAGTATCAAAGTTTCTTAGGTGCTTTCCTCCAAAGTACAAACCAAAGGTGATGACCATTGAAGAAGAAAATGATCTCACAACATTAAGGATGGAACAACTCATTGGCAACTTAGAGGCTCATGAAGCTACCCTAGAAGAAGAAGATAGATTGGCGGATGAACACAAGATGGAGAAAAGAAAGGGCATTGCATTCAAAGAATCAATTAAGAATAATCATTAAACAAGTGAAGAGGATAGTGAAGAAGAAACACTCATTGTAAATGGTAAGCAGTATAGAAGTTTTAAAACTAACAAACTTCCTAGTGTTTCTTGCTCCAGGTGCTTTGAATGTGGCAAAAAGGGACACCTGAAAGGTGATTGTCCAAAACTCAAGAAGGGGAAGAAATCATCTCACAAGAAGAAAGAAAGAGCATATAAAGTTGCATGGGATGATTCAAGTGATGATAGTGAGATGGAAAAGAAGAAGTAGAATGTCTTATTGCTACAACCAATGAAGAAGAAGAAGAGGTAAGCCTTTCTGATCTACCAAAAGAAGATATAATTGCTAGTCTTCAAGATACACATGATAAATATATTGATTACAAAAAGAAACTAAAGAAAGCTACTAAAAATAATGAAGATTTGTATGCTAGATTAAATAATCTTTCTTTTGAAAAGGACAGTATTGTTTCTGAAAATCTTACCTTGAAATCATCTTTAAATGATTTCAATATGAAGTTGCTTACTTTAGAAACAAATCATGATCTTCTTTCTCAAGAAAAGGTTGATTTGCTTGCAAAACTGCATCATTTTCAGACTCAACCTATCATATGTATTCATCTAGATGATGATTCTATTGTTAAGGAAAAGATGATTTATCATCTAATCTAGATAAAGCAAAGCTCGATATCAAAAAGAAAATTGATGAGATTACCAAGTTATAAAGAGAGATTAATAGCTTGAGAAACAATGATGTTCTTGATAAAATTCTGAATAATTCTTCTAGTTATAATGGAAGGAGAGGTTTAGGATATGTTTCAAAAGGGAAATCCTATCAACCTAAACCTAGAAGAACACAAGCACCCAAGGCCAAGATTATTTATGTACCCAAAAACAACTCAACTCCTAGAAAGAGAAATGAGATTGATTTTATTAGTTGTCACTATTACTTGCGTCTTGGACACTACTCTTTTTCATGCCCATACAAGAAAATAAATGATGATCTAGTTTGGGTTCCTAAAACTTAGATATTTGAATTTGATTAGTTGAGATTTGACCTAAAACGTTTCCTTGATATTTAAATGTCTTATCTCAAAAAAACTAAGCTTCAATATTTATATTCTTGCAAAATTGTATTACCTTTTGCTTATAATTACTGAAAAACAATACAAAAACATTCTCGGTCAAGAAAATGTTCGAGCGAGAACACTATCGGTCGAGAATTAGTTGACCAAGTAGGTTATTGTTTTTAAGATTGCAAAAATGTGATAAAACCTGTACAAATAGCATAATACTCGGTCGAGAAAATCTTCGACCGAGATAAATTTGATCGAAGAAAAGTTCGACCGAATCAAGTTCTGCTAAACTTGTTTAATTGATCTAGTTTTCTATCAATTTGCTATTAATGATTGATTTAATTCAAGAATGAATCTTGGAGAGAATTCTTTAAACATATAGCATAAATTGCAAGTTCATTTTTAATTTCTATAATCTCATACATGGTTTGGCTTAAAACTAAAAATTATGAACCATGTTGATTTAATTACTATTTTATAATAATCCACATAGTTTATCATAAGTATTCCTTGGTCTATCCATATAAAAACCATGTGTCTTAAATTTTTCTTTTAAATGATCATAATCATTGTATTTCATGAAATTATCGATATGCTTCTATTGTTTCATCATAATCATTATAATTATGGATATGCCTTTAATGTTTCATCATGATCATTGTGCTTCATCTTGGTTCGCCTAAAATGATATTTGATCTATATATAAACCATGAATGGACATTGTTTTCAAAATGATCATAGTGATTCGGTTCATCACACATAAAGATGATATTATCATTGAAAATGCTTAAATTTTGAAATCTACAGAGATTGCCTCCTGGTTGAAATCAAGTTTGACCAAGGGGTGCCCTGGTTGAAGTCAAGGTCGACCTAAAATAAGCTTGACCAAATGCTTATTTGTAAATCATTTTCTTGCAATCAATCTTAGTATATTGAAAACAAGACTTTAGTGCATAGCTCTCATAAAAGGTTAACTTATTATGATCTAATGCTTATTATGACCTTAGAATCCTTAAATTATCTTGATTATAAGATTAAGGGGGAGTTCACAAAAACTTTGTAAACATCTTAAAGGAAATTTGAAACAAGTTATGATCTTAGTATTTTTAAGGTAATCTTGGCTATGAAAAGGAGCCTACAATATTCATGAATGTGATATATATCTTGTTCTTAATGGAGTTCTCTAAACAAATTTGGGCTTAACATCCCATGTATTTGGTTTGAGAGACATTCATGTACTCTAAGCTTAAAGGATTCTCATGTCATTTTCAGGGCTTAACATCCCTTATTAAATGGATGAGAAATTAATATATGTATACGCCATGAACCTAAAAGGATCTCATATCATTTCAAGGATTAACATCCTTTTGAAATGATTAAGAAATAAATTGTGGCTAAATTTGACAACACATGATTTGCATTCATATTAAATCCCTTGTTTTTTTAAAAACTGAATATCTTATTAAGGGGGAGCATAGTAATAAAATTAAGGGGGAGTAATAAAAGCCATACTTAATGATTATCTTGGTTATCATTTTGAAATGACAAAGGGGAGAAATAATATAAAATAAATAAAATGAGTTTCATAATCGGCCAGCACACACTTGCAAACAAGAGAATGTCTACAAAAGGTAAACTTCAGGTATGAAACTCATATGATTTACATTTCCTTATTTTATATTTTGGAAATGTTTGTCATCTTCAAAAAGGGGGAGATTGTTGGCTATATTGGACATTATTATAATCTCTTTGTTTTGATGATGACAAACATTTCATTCTTGTGGATCTAATGTTCTACTTAAGTGTTGCATGAGAAAGGTGGATGAAAAACCTTTGGAAGATCAATATGCTCAAAATGCTTTAATTTCATGATTGTAATCAAATGTAAAAACGTGCACAAGTACTTAGATATCATGTAAATCAAGCATTTAGATCTTCCCTAGCCACACACAACACTTAGATAGGTCATCCCCTACAATAGTGTTATAACTGCACACTGATACACATACTTAGTACATAGTTCAAAATATTGTAACAGAGTCATTCTCAGTCGACAAACTTTTCAACCGAGACACTCTCAGTCAACAAACTTCTCGACTGAGAAATGACCCACATAGTCATTAGAACCAGCAGACAAGGTGGTTGGGAGTTGGAATCAAATGTTATATACACTTTTTCCAGACCATCCCTCCGTCAACAAACTCCTCGACCGAGAGACACTCGGTCGACAGATTCTTCGACCGAGAAGAACTCGGTCTGCACTTTTTAGAATTAATAAACTAACTATTGCTAAAGCAATTAGTTGACAACTACTGGCTAGTTGAACACTAAGAACCCCCTTGAAAGTGTCTAGAACATCCTTCAGCACTCATAGGCCATTTCTATATATAGGACATACGTTAGAACACCCAAAACACACTTGTGCAACACTTGAGCATACATACTTGCAATTGGCAATCTATTCTTATGAGCAATTGAGCAACTCTAGCATTTTCTATACATTTCCATTACTTTAATTTCGTGTCCTATAGGCTAGCATCTCCTACCCACTGTACTTCTACTTCCATACACATTGGTTAGGAGATCAAAATGCTTGATATAGGAAATCAAGTCTTTTGCTTCAACGACAATTGTAATTTCCATTTTCCCTTTTTGTTCTTTCTTATTGCTTGTAATCTCCTTGCTACTCCTAGGGTCGGAGGTTGCATATTGGAGAGAGTTTGATCTTCTCAGTAGAGAAGGAGGACTTTGGACTACTTCAAGAAGGCTGTCTCAACGGGAAGCTACTTTAAGAGGAAGGCTACTTCAAGGGGGAGCTTGAAGTTACTTCCAGGAAGACTGCTTCGAGGTTGGTGGGACTACTTCTAGGTGAAGGTTGTCCAAAGGGTGGTGAAAGTAATTCTAATTTTATGTAAAATCCTTGCGAGGTAATAAAATTTAAATACTTTCAAAATCCCAATTGGAAACAATTGGGTAGTGGACTGACTCCTTTACTTTTTGCTAAAGGTGGAACCACTCTAAACACCTTGCATCCTTCTTCAAGTTTCAATTGTGGTTTCTTGAGTTGAGTTATTGTTAAAATATTTATAAAACCCTATTCACCCCCCCTCTAGTGGTTTTTTAGAAACAACCCAAGTCTACTTGAGTCATCCCACCAAATATGTGCGTAACATGTTTCTCTTGTTCCTTGATTAATCTATGAATAATAGTTCATACAACAGGATGACCGAGGTTCTAGATCTTACACATTTTAAACTGAAGATCTCCTTTGATCTTTAACCAAATTTTCAATGATTTTGATGTACCTTGGAATTCGCAACTTCCAATCCCAATTGAGATTAAGAAAATACTAGGTAACTATTGTTATATTTGTTGGTAATAGGGAGTTTTCTTCATTTTGTGTCACATTTAAATGTTCTCCATTTTCTTCATAACCATAATAACTTTTAACCTCAATTCCATTAGGAAAAATATGATGGGTATAATTAAATTACATTAGTTGTGATACTTGTTTTTCATTTGATAGATATTATTCTAGTAGGACTATTGTTAGATCTTTTTGTTATTTTTTATCAAAATATTGTATGTGTTCCAATATAATATACTAACCCAACACAAGAATACCTATAGTAATATAAGAGAACATTAGCAAGTCATTTCTGTAAAGAATCTAAGAATGTAGGAAATTTAAAAGTCTCAATCGAACTATATAAAGTTAATCTCATTTACTATGTCTGCATTCCTATTTTATTTAAAGTGTAATACGTAACAAAGGTCTAAAATTTCGTGAACTTTAACCATTTTATGTCTAATATTTTGTAGTAGTTAAAATGTAGAATGTGAATATGTGGACGTCTTCATGCTTTATTAATTAGTCACTTCATAAAATATTTATTGAATGACACTCATGTATTAGGTCATTCAAATTCTCAATTCCCAAATTTTAACCAAATATAGGTAATACATGGTATTTTAAAATACAATCAATTCAAGTAGAATAAGGATATATGTTTCAATAAGTTATGGTTTTATAGGAGATAAATGGGAAAAAACCATGATATCATACATTTTTAGGTAATGATCGTTACTAATGTGTAACAAGTAAAATTATTTTTTATCACGAACCATAATTCTTTTCCATTTAATTAAATTTGGTTTAAAGTTTTAGATGATAGAAAATACCTGGCCAATTTGTAAATAATTTTAGGTTTATGCTTTAACACAATGCTTTTTCAACACAAAGAGTGGTGATACAAATTTTGTCTTACCTATGTTGAGTCTATCATCTTGATCTCATTCTTGGTTTCTAATGTTTATATGCTAGTCAGTATTGGCAATGGTTGGTGTAGAACGATATCATTTTTTTTGTTATTTTGTTTATGATGAAACGATGGTGTTGTGCAATGAGGGATATATTTTATGCATTTGTTTTTTCATATTTTTGGAAGAGTATTAGCTAAATTATGTTCTTCAAAATTCAACTTGTTCATTCTCTGTGAGTTCAAGGTAAAGTAGATAACATGTAGATCACCTACAAAATCTGTGACTTTTTTCTATGAATGTCTTATATGAAATCCATACCATATATACATATAGTAAACTACTTAATAATGATATATGTTCATCTTTATATGGAACATATCATATGTTTATATTCAATCCTTAGGATATTCAGTTGTTCATTTCAATGATGGTTTTCATCATCGTCATCATCGTATCCATCATGGTCATCATCATCATCATCACATTAACATATTTTTCTACTTCCCATCTTCGAGCTAATCATCATAATGTTTTATTTATTTTGTCGAGTTTATATAAAGAATGGATACCACATGTATGTGAATTACTTCAATATCAAGTTATTAATTTAGTGTTAAATTAAAAAAAACATTGATATTTGAAAATTAATGATCAATTTTATGCTAATATTTCAAACAATGTCCAAATAGCTCGTCCTCAATATTATGTCCATCAACCATGTTTTTAATGAAGAGAACCTAATTATATGTCAATGGCACCAATCAAACTGTGGCATAACCCATGTGGATTCTTTTTCGTAAAGACGGCTGGTTAAATCATAGCACCTCTTTGCCTGAAAAATATAATTTGAGAATATAAATTGTCATTTACGTAATAAACCTCATTATGTGTCACCTAATATTCTAGGAATTGATTTTTCTACTACCCAGTGTCACCTAAAATCTTCTTGTTGTTTGATGATCATTGGGCCTAAAAATAAATGAAAACCTATATCAATACTCATAAAATGGTGTTGGCAAACAGATTACTTCTTCGTCGAGTATTCAAACAGTAGCACATAAAGCCAGACAATCCTTGTATGCGTTTCAGGTGCCTCCTGGCCCACAACAGAACTCACCATTTGCCTTGTGGTCACCCCTACCCCTCAACACTATCAAAGTAAATGTTGATGGCTCGGTACGGAGAAGAAATGATAGAGCTGCCACAAGCTATGTCGTCTGAGACGCTCAACAAAAGTGGATTACAGTAGGTGCTCAGACTAGGAAGGGCCACTATATCTTAGATATTGAACTGTTGGCTATTTGCAGAGGCATTGAAGCCACGATTCAAAGACCCAAGGCCATGATCATTGAGTCAGACATCAAGTTGGCTTGCGATATTCTGAACTCTAAACTGACTAGTATGCCTAAATATCGGCTATATCAACGGAGGCTTGGAGAACTCATGGAAACGAAACCAAACAGCCAGATCCAGTTCGTCAAACGCGAGGCAAATGTCTTGGCAGATCTTCTGGTCAAATGGGTTGTGAGGTACAACAATGACTCTATAGTGTGGAACAATTATCCTGAGTTTATTCCAGACGAGTATTGGAATGAACAAGCGACGAACCATTCTGTAATAGGTTCAAATTGTCAACCTGTAACCCGGGAGCAGGATGAATAAAATTATCTCGGTGAACCCCAAAAAAAATGGTGCCTAGCTATGGTTGAAATTAAAGAAATTCACACAAACATAAGGCGATCACATTTGGATGAGGTGCTTCGATACAATATTTTGAACTTCTGCATGGATTTTAATTTTGATTCAGGAGAATAGAACAAAGAAAATTATGAAGAAAACAAACATGGAAAATTCAAACACATAATTTTTAAATTAAAAGTAAATTTTTATCATCTATTTTTTCAAATACTATATTTCTATATATATATATCTATACCACATATTTTTTCCATATGCATTATCTATTTATCAATAAAAAATTAAATGATAGTTAAATATAACATAAAACATCTTTATTAGGAATACTTTATTACGAATACATTTTATAAAATTGAGTTGATAATAGATTTCCAAACAACATATGTTACAAATATCACTTTTCAAAGGAAAAGATGGATTTTAACCTTTTTTTGATGCAAAAACACCTAATTTTATCATTATGTATCAGATTTATAACATGTTTTATATATATGTTAGATCAATAAAATGCATGGAAGGTATAAAGTTGATTTGTAGATCATTTTCTCATACAAAAAATGAGTAAAGTATCCTACTTATATTCTTCTATACCAGTTATTTTTTAATACATAATAAAGAAAATTATATGAACTTGACATGATTTGTGCAAATCATTGAATACAACCATTTATCTTTTTAATTAAATTACATATGTTTATCACATTTTTTTCTACAATTTTGAAGTTCATAGACCCGAGTAAATTATCATCTACCATGTTTTGTTTTGTATAAGTGAAAATAGAATGATAACAATGGAAAAGAAAACCAACTATGCATTTTTACCAAATTCCATGGGTCATAGGTAGCATATATATTAGGATTTTTCTTAATTTTTCATAAACAAAGTTGTTACTTGACATTTGAAAATATTTATATGTAGGCACCATGATTATAGAAAAATAGCATCAGAGTTCATAATATTATCCATGTGAGATAATAAGTGAATGTTTACCAAGAGGCAAAAATGTAATTAATATCTACAAATTGCTGAAGCAAATTTTCATAAAAATACTGACATGTTATTTGTTTTCTTCTATACTTATAAAATAATTCAATTCTAGTACATGCAAGTTAGAACAATATCATTTTTAAGGCATATTTTACGAAAAGTTTTGAATTGATTTTCTTTGCATTGTAAAAGTATCAATTTTAGATTTGATTGCCATCATGACTTGTCTTTTTTGAAGCTTATTTAGCATTGTAGTTGTGAAAAGGAACCTTTTTGGTATAAAACAATTTCTTAGTGTAGCATTATCTCAAATTAATATATATTCTAAACCTCATCTATTAAAAATATAAAAATTATCTTAGCATAATAAAAACACTCAACTAATAATTATTGGACACGATTTATCAATTGGAATAAACATAAGAAACATGTGCAGTAATATTTCAATTGTACAGTTCATAATTTTAAAGCAATTTTATGGATCTTAAATCAAATGAACTTTGTTATGCTGTAAGTTGTCTCAAAAAATAATCATAAATAAACATTTAAAGTTTATATGTTAGTAATTGTAAATAAAAGATGATTCTTTTAAAAAAAAGTGGAAACTAATTCCCTATTCTTTTGTAAAAAGTTATGCAGTCATTATTGTTGTTGTCTATGATTAATGCTAGATTAGACTACATGAATCCCCTCAATCTGTTTTGCTTTATTGAGGAAGGAAAGAATTAACAATATAAAAACATTGTTTCCCCAAATGTGGAATAAAATTTTAGTAAATTTAAATAAAACATGATTCTTTTAAACAAAAGTGGAAACTAATTCCCTATTCTTTTTGTAAAAAGTGATTCAGTCATTATTGTTGCTGTCTATGATTAATGCTAGATTAGACTACATGAATCCCCTCAATCTATTTTGCTTTATTGGGGTAGGAAAGAATTAATATTATAAAAACATTGTGTCCCCAAATGTGGAACAAACACAAGTATTTTTTTATATGAAACTCAAAACACCTTTACTATTAATAAGTAATAAACATCATTATGTTATTCATCTCATAATATGTTTTTCATTAATATGTAGATCCGTATTAGCAACTTATACCCCTAGCATGCAATTTTGAAGTATTAACAAGATCACTACCAAAGATGATAGTGATCCTTAATGCATGTAGAATGAAGTGAAATATTTCAATTTACTTCAAACTAAATCAATGAAACAAAATTTCAGTACATATACTGTCCATTTAAAGTTTTGGGAAGCTTGAATTTTCAAAATGGATTGAGTTGAATATCCAACTCATTAATGTGTGCCCATATTTTACTCCACTAACACATTAATATAGTTAAATGTCAAAATCTTGAATTATGGATGTGAATTTGGGGTATATGCAAGAAGGAAACAACGTATATTAGTTTTAAAACATTAACATGATCCCATTTCTAAGTTACTATATAGCTACTTATTTTCATGTTAATAAATTATCTAAATGAAATTAAATTTATCAACATTTGATAGTATACAAATTTTTTTGCAGAAATATCAAGATACATCATCAACCAGTAGTATAAAATGAATTACCAAAAGGACACACTTACATATACTTTATGACTTGTAATATAACTCGTGCTCTGAACTGAATGCATTGATTGGGGTCTTAAATGAACAATCGAAACTATCAAGGGGCTGAAATTGCCTTATCTGAATTCACATCAATCTCTGCTAATAAAATAGGGAAGAAAATCAGCATTAGAAGTACAATGAATCTATTGACCCGTAGTTAATCTTCATGGAATGAAAGAATGCAAGGCTTTACCTCTAGGTGTCATATGATGTTAAAAGAAGAATCGAGTACTGATATCCATCACACTTATTACACTAGGATTCACACACCAACCTCGGGACTATGCCATGAGCAGCAGCTCACACATGCGTCTTTTTGTGTATTACCGATGCTCTATCCGCACTGTGCCAGTTTCAAAGTATAACAATGCTAGAAGATGAATAAACGATTTGATAAATACAAGTGATTGGGTAGTGGGTGGTTGAATGACATTATTGCCTTTATTGCAGTAGTTGCATGCATGCAACATGCAACCTTACAACTGCATTAGCATATTTTTTGTCTTGACGATTGTGACACATTATGCTATATATTTTTAGTATATTGTCATTGTATACTTACCACTGTAATAGGTATATTTAAGTACTGATTTTTCACTTATAGAAAAATGTATAGAAACGTGATTTTGATCGTGTCAAACATTATGTGCAGTCCTGAAGTGGAACAAAAATATTTTCACCCTTTATAAACATTATATTTTTCTGATTACAAAATTCTCCTGATTGTAAGCATTGTTCTAATTAATTTTTAGTCTTGTTCAGAATAATTTTTGATAGTACGATGACGATCAATTAATACTGTAATATATTTACAGCAAAATGTGACCATGTCGCATATAAGTGGAGGAAAAATAAAAAAAAATAGAGTTTAAATGCAAGTGGGGGAAAATGAAAAAAATTGAATTATATGTGGCAAGTGGATAATTGTAAGTGGTTGGATGGTAGGTGATTGGACAATATTATTGCCTTTGTTACAACAGTTGCATATATGCAACCATACAACATGCAACTATGAATGCAGCAGGCGCACTAACCTATTTAGTGCCTAAAAAGTTGTGCCGCACAGTGCTAAACATAGATATACGTTACTTCCCGAGGTGGGGGTGCGAATATTGGTGGAGGTGATGTGCTCCTAATAATTTTTCAATTTGTATCGAAGGATGACAGTGGTCTTGGCCCATAAAGCGGGGGGCATATTTACTCTGTGATAAATGTCTCCTTGGTCACTGCTTTGTAATTTGAAGCTACGTTAAGCTGCAAAAATATAAACTTGCAAGATCTAAATCAAAGGTGGTTTTTCCCTTGTGAAAAGAAGTCTCGTGGGAACATATTAACTATTAAGTAAGAAGAAGAAAAACCGCACGCACTAAAGGAAACCCGTCTATAGACTTTAACTCCAAGAGAAGAGCAATCCAATATACAATTTGTTGTAATAAGTAATCACGCATCTTCTTTCATCCTTTCCAAGACCAGCCTATTTGCATGAGTTCTCAATGCCGAAGATGTGCACAGGCTCACTGCCAGCAGCTACCGACTTCTGATCATATATATTAGCTCTTCACATCCTCTTCACGGGAAGGTGAAGGAAAAATCGTACGTTAGCAACCAGATTGGCGGATGGACTTTGCGCTAACCAATGACAGGATGTTACGCCTTGCAACCCCTCCCTCCAAGCTTAAACGCCTCCTAGTCATACGTACACAGAGAGCGTTTGCGTCAGCGGTGTCAAAGGTACCCAACAAGATCCATTACGATTTCTGGGCAGCTGTATTGGGACGACCCAGATGCCCCAGTGTCACTGCCGAACTCCCCTATACAGCTTCTCCTGTGGAAGATGGGAGATCGCCATGTGCATAATGGCACAACTACCATGGACATTGTGAGTTTCTTCTTGACAGAGCATAATGCCTAGGATTTGCCGACGTGTACTGTAGATGGACATTGTGAGTTTCTTCTTGACCGAGCATAATGTCTAGGATTTTCCGACGTGTACTGTAGAAGCCATAGAGTATGCATCGCCGCCGGCCAAGTCAGTATGTTTTGTAATTCGTAATAGGGTACAAACCGCGGTATAAGCCGTTAACAGTAAAGTTTTTACTAGAGATACGCTGAGGCGTGCTGAGAGCAATGTCCTTAAGAGTATTTTCATGGTACTCAACGGCGAACGACTGTGCGATAGTCTCCTGCGCGGCTACTCTCCCAGGATCCAACAACGTTTGACGACGTGAAACACGCACACGCAGTCACAGTGACGAGCGAAAGACAACTAATCGTCCTTCCAGTGGACAGACTGAAGGCGGAGAAGCGAGGAAGAAGAGAACGAGAAACGTTGTTCAACCGTCCCAAACGATAGCGAAGAACAAAGTATAAGTAACGATGAAAAGGCGCGTGAAGAGTTGCATTGCGGTTGCAAACCGGGCCGCCATTTGGAAGCGTCTAAACTAAGAGTTGCATTGCGGCTCAGGTTAAAAATGGTTCAATGAACCGAAGGGAAAAACTAAGCCGGGGCCGTGCCCACGCAAGGGGCTCCGAGAGGCCGGATTTGCACCTCGCCTGCGCGTGGGATGCGACGTGTGTCGACGCGCCCAATTAAAGGGTTTCCGTACCAGACCGGCCCAAACCCATTTGGGCTGCCGCACCATGTGCGTGCGAAGCCCACATCCTATTTTATTCCTCAAATATTACATGGACTACCAGCCATATATGAATAGGAGGGAAGTCTCCAAAACAAGCAATGTGGGACTAAAGGCTCTTGCTTTGAAATACAATATCAGCCACAACAATCCCCCACTTTTTCAAAACAAAACCAAACTAAAAATCGAGTTGACCACTGGAAGAACTTAAACAAATAGCATGCATAAGCTTTGGTAGAAATGAGTTCTTTGAACAAAAGCACATAGAAGATGTACGTAATATGTAGAAGATTGGTGGAACTATGTTCTTGAACCAATTCCTCCCTTGTCAAATTAGAGATACATTACTCACATGATATTCATAAAATCAAATACCTTTCTTACGAAATGGCGCCTTTAGGCCATGCGCCTACTAGGAAAATTCATGAATGCTCTAGAGATCTGCCCAAATCTCAACAGGAGTGGCCCCACTCCACACTCATATAGTTGGAATTTCATCAAGCATATATTGCAGCATATACACCACCATTAATGGCTATGAAATCCATTAAGAAATATATTCAACTAAATCATTGCAAATTGTTGTTTACATCATAAGAATGAGATACATTTATTACAACACATTGAGTCATCTAGTGACTTCGTTTTTCCCATTGAACCTTCTTCCTGGGATCACCTTTCATGAAGGTTGGGTATCCATCACTTCGACATCTGGTATGGGCATAATCCCATTCTCTTCGATGTATTGCTCACTAGTCTTTGACTTAATGACTTTGTCAGAGGATCAGTCAAATTTAATTCTGACTTTACATAATCCATAGAGATTATGCTATCACATACAAGCTGCCTCACAATATTGTGACATAGACGAATATGTCTACTCTTCCCATTGAAAACTTTGTTTTTAGCCCTTGCTATGGCATCTTGATTATCACAGTGTATAAACATTGATGGAGAAGGTTTCTCCCAAATGGGAAGATCTATTAGAACATGTCTTAGCCATTCAGCTTCAGTTCCATCCTTTTCTAAGGCAATAAACTCAGATTCCATAGTGAAACGAGCTATACAAGTTTGCTTGGAAGATTTCCAAGACACAACACCTCCACCCATGGTGAAGATGTAACCACTTGTAGATTTCAATTCATCTGAATTAGAAATCCAATTGGCATCACAATATCCTTCTAGCACAGTTGGAGATCCACAAAAAATCAATCCATGATTAATTGTTCCTTTAAGGTATGTTAAAACCCTATGTAGAGCATCCCAATGATCTTTGTTAGGATTTTGGGTGTATCTATGACGTGGTATTTTTGAACGCACTAACAAACTCACTCGGGGTTGAAATCCCCAAGCTTTTACCAAAACCAAAGTACAATAATACCACCCGCAAGCGGACGAGTCTTATCGTAGTATAGTTAAGGATCGAACCCAAAGGACAATATTTTTTAGCTCGAGTAAAACTAATATTTAAAACGATTGGTTGATTTGAGGTTAATTAAACTAACTGCAAGAAAGTAAAAGATGAATTAAAGTAGGATTTAGATCAATGTAATGGAATCGCTAGGATGGTATCGGGTTTCGCCACCGCTACACATGCAAACACATTCAATCACAAACAAGCCAGACAAAATATATCAATCCAACTGGAATTACTGCAGAACCCCCTGTAAGGGCGTTAGGTTCGCGTAAGCATCACCTTAGGCATCAGATGTCTCGTCACCAACCGGATCACTTACTTACGGCTCCAAAGAAATCCAATTCTATTTCTAGTTTGGGAGTCAACTACATTAATCAATAAGCAAGCAAGTGATATATCTACAAACTAACATCGACGATAAACAAAGACGATACAAAATCTAACTAAGGTTGTGGTCCTCCTTGAGGGATGTTTAGAGCACAGAAGCGTCACCATAGGCTAGATGTCTCGTCCCCTCACGGATCATACACTTACGACCTCAAGGAATCTTATCAGAAGTTCTCGTCAAAGAGTCGAACCTTGTAAACCGCCATTCTATCCCACATATAGAAGATTTCACAATATAGGAGAGAACAAGATGAAATCAAGTAGATAATCAACTACAAACATACCAACTAACAACGAAATGAGAAGTTATATACATTGCCATGGAGAGTTTAACAAAAGAACATGACTTGCATGGGCAGTGGGGCTAGTCCCCGCACCCTCGCGAAAAGGTACTACTCGCTCATGATGTGAGAAATAAGAAGAATGAGAAAGAGAGAGAAATCCACCATGAACTCTGTGCAGAAGGTAGTCGCAGCTCGGTGAAGAAGATACAACCTTCTACGTCGTGTCGGAGCAGATCTGGGTGTGAACGGGAGTTGCCAAGATATACCGGACAGTCTCCCTCGCTCTGTCTCCCTTCTCTCTTCAGCATCCTTGGTTGCAACATGGGTAGTAGGTGGAATGAAATTGGCACAGACTGGACTGGATTTAGATCGGACCTGTGTACAGGCAGCCTGTCGGCGTCCCGGAACCGATGCCCCATATGAGGACCCTTGGGGTCCTATTTATAGGCACATGAGTGGCCCTCATGCTTTTTGTGTGATTTTAATCCAAAAATATCTAGACCATACTATTTGCATGCTTATACGGTTTGCCACCTGATTTCATGCGCAAACAATTTCTGAACTTAATCCATTCGGTCTTCATTCCATTGGTCATGCGGTCTTGGATTGGCAATTGGCCATGCGGTTTGCGGCTCATGCGGTCTGCATGTTTCGAGATCCAAACGGTTTTTGTGCTATTGTGTAGCAAACGGTCTTGTGATCCGTTCGGTTTCATGCAAGTCATTATTCACGCCAAACGGTCTGATGCCTTCCTTATCCAAACTGTATGGTAATATTTTATTCAATCTGTCATGCCTGATCCAATAGCAATTAATCTCCACACATTCGATTTGCATGCCGGCCTTTTCAAACGATCTTGGCCTTGCGCCACTTTGTCAAACAATTTGGCTTTGCGCCACATTACCTAATGGTTTGGCTTTGCATGCATGCTAAAGTCATGCACGTGATTCCACAGTAGCTCATTTGGTCTCATGATTCCCTACATTCGGTCTTGATGCTATTGCTTTCATCATCCAATTTTCATTTGTTGTTGGTACGTGTGACTTAGTTCATTCAGTTTTGCTGCTTCTACTTTAGCAAACGGTTTGCTCAGCCTTATCCAAATGGCTTCACATGCATGTGGCCATTTGGTTTCAGCTTGCTGCTTAGTGCTGTATCAAACGGTTTCCGTGTACATGCTATGTTAAACGATCTACATGCATGGGCTCATACAGTTTGTAAACCGTTTACTATCAAACGATTTTAACAGCTGGTCCATTCGGTCTTCAAGGCAAACGGTCTTGCGACCTTGGTGCCCAAATAGTCTTGAGATCGCATGGGCTCAAACAGTCTTGAGACTGCATGAGCTCAAACGGTCTTGAGACCTCATGAGCTCAAATAGTCTTGAGACTGCATGGGCTCAAACGGTCTTGAGACCGCATGAGCTCAAACGGTCTTGAGACTGCATGAGCTCAAACGGTCTTGAGATCGCATGAGCTCAAACGGTCTTGGGACCGCATGGGCTCAAACGGTCTGGAGATCGCATGGGCTCAAACAGTCTTGAGTAGATTGATTGGTCAGGACCAGGGGTGAGGGAAGGTATATTCCAGCTGATTGTTCAGCTTTATCAAGACCTGCATCAAATCAACCATAATTTTTGTTAAAATCATGATAATTGGATTGGTTAAGTAATTTTGCACATTATGATTCACATTGATATTTTAATGAGTGAAATAGTATATAAAGAGTTGAATTTGTTCCAAAGTGATAATTGAATTCCATGATGAATATGCATTCATCAAAATACCCCGAACTTAAACGTTGCTCGTCCTCGAGTTACACAAAATCTGAAACAATCGCCAAATGAATACTTTTAATTCGTGGGATTGCTTCATCTTCACATCACGAAAGTTTTCTTTCTGTTCAATATGACTTAGTATCTCAACCTCCTGAGACCACTAAACACATCTTACCATATCTTCGTTCCTGAATTTGCTTTCCAATATCACTTCCTCCTCACTTTTTCCAACAATCAAGCATGTCAAAGAGTTTTGTAAGAGTTCAGAGACACACGTAGAACAACAAGTGTGCATTTGATCTGACACTGGTGTTTTCCAGGATAGGGTAGGCAATCATTGTGCCATTAGGTAGAAAAGGGAGTGAAAGGTGGTATGGAAGGAAGAGGTAAATCTCTCCTCTATTCGACTCAAGATTTTTTTTATTTTATGATGTGCAATTTCATTTATTGCATTTTTTGTGTGAATCTATCCTCTATTCGACTCGAGATTGCATTTCTTTTTGTGTGCACTTTGGCATCTTTTTTTTGTTTGCAAATCTCTCCTCTATTCGACTTGAGATTGCATTTTTGGTGGTATGCCCCTATTTATTTACGAGGGGTATGGAAGAAGCGGATATAGAGGGAAGTGGCATGCCATCCCGAACTTAGGGTTTGGCACTATTTTGGCTATTTTTGTTGCTTTTTGATGGATGAAGGGGTACGAAGATGATAGAATAAGTGTAGAAGACAGTTCAGATCAGAATGCGACTTGATTTACAATTCAGTGCACCGAGTTGTTCTCTTTATCAAACTCTGCTCAAATAATGACTTGATGAGGATCCAGTGGAGAATCCATGCTATTATTCAACAAATCAGTTAGGAAGCCTGATGTGTTTGATCCCTATCAGTTTGACAGACACTTATCATTTTTGCAAAAGTATCATGATGTTAGGAATCATAAGCTTCACAAGATGATTTCAATCAAAAGACTTGTTTCAAAAAGTGGTCCTTTTGAGGATTTACTTCGAATAAGGAGGATATAATGATTCAAAATGCATAGCGGGTTAGTTAGTGACTTTTAATGAAACCAGGAAGTGTCAAAAATTCATCAAGTATCTATTCAATTTCTTTGAAAAACATTAAAGAATTTTGAAAATTTTGAAATTTTTTATCAAAATATAAAAAATGTGATAGTGAAAACTTAAGTATGAAAAGGATGGGTGTAGGTGGAAAGTGAGGTACGTACCATCCACTCTCCACCCCAAACTTAGAGATTTGCTCGTCCCGAGCAAACCCTAAATCCAAGATGGAGGGGGAAAATCATGCCAGAATGACCACCAGATGTGGTTACGTTCCAATCAACGAACATCCTTTTATCTAAAAATCTCAAAGGTAAAGAGCAATTGGATCTTAAAATAGCATCTTGCGATGCTAATTTTATTTAATGAAAAATTAACTAGAAGGTAAAAACAAAATTGAAGAAACATTCTAATTTGAAAAGGGAAGTAAAACAAATTTATTGATCGGGTTGCCTCATGACAAGCGCCTTTGTTTTATGTTGATGGCTCGACTGGATCCTTCAGCTTCACGGTGGATCTTTTGGATTGGTGAGTTCCAGCATTGCTTTAGTGCCTATGTCAGTTGAGATGAAGTATCTCTTTAAGAGGTGACCATTTGTTACAAATTCACCTGACTTTTCACTCCATAATGAGAAGGCATCATGTGGAGAGATGCTCTTGACGATGTATGGTCCAGACCAGCATGAGCAGAGTTTTCCTAAGAATAACTTCAATCTTTAGTTGAATAGAAGAACTTGGTCTCCTACTTGTATGTCTTTTCTTTTCAGATGTCCATTGTGCCTAAGTTGTGTACGTTCTTTGTAGATTCGTGTATTCTCATAAGGTGTCATCCTGAATTCATCCAGCTCTTGGAGTTGCAGAATCCTGGCTTGGCCTACTTCTTTCATATCAAAGTTCAGTTGTTTAATTACCCACCATGCCTTGTGTTCCAGTTCGACTGGAAGGTGGCAAGCTTTTCCATATATTAATCGAAAAGGTGTAGTCCCAATGGGAGTTTTATAAGCAGTTCGATAGGCCCATAAGGCGTCGTTGATTTTCGTTGACCAATCCTTCCGATTGCGTCCTACAGTTTTTTCCAAAATAGCCTTTAGTTGACGGTTAGAGACCTCTACCTGTCCACTTGTTTGTGGGTGGTAAGGTGAGGCAACCTTGTGTGTTACACTGTATTTTCTTAGTAAAGCTTCAAAGCTTCTTTCAAGGAAGTGGGACCCTCCGTCAGATATCACGGTTCGTGGTAATCCAAAACGGGGGAAAATAATATCCTTGAATAATTTGATGACGGGTTTGGAATCACTAATGACGGTTGGTATTGCTTCAACCCATTTTGAGACGTAGTCCACCGCCACTAGGATGTATGAGAATCCATGAGAAGATGGGAATGGACCCATGTAGTCCACCCCTCAAACATCGAATATCTCTACTTCTTGCCATAGATTCAATGGCATCTCATCTCTCTTTGTTATATTACTTGTTCTTTGACATTTGTCACATGATAGGACAAAGTCATAGGAATCCTTGGATATGGTTGGCCAGAAGAATCCACATTGCAAAACCTTCAAGGTAGTCTTTTTACAGCTCATATGTCCTCCCAACGGTCCCAAATGACATTGTTCCAAAATAAGTTGAGCGTCTTCTTCGGCGATACATTGTCTATACAGACCATCAACACATAGTTTAAAGAGATATGGCTCATCCCAGTGATATTGCTTCACATCATGCATGAACTTCTTCAGTGCATTCCCGGTGCATTGGGGATGGATAACCTCTACAACAAGGTAGTTTACAAAATCTGAGTACCATGGTGCAGCTTTTGAGACCTTCATTGTTGATCATCTGGCAGGGAATCATTGATCGGAATTGTCTCAGTATCCAGAGCGTGGATGCGACTGAGGTGGTCTGCTACAACATTCTCTATACCATTTTTATCTCTTATCTCTAAATCAAATTCTTGTAATAAGAGGATCCATCTAATCAACCTGGGTTTTGCATCTTTCTTTGCCAGAAGGTAACAAATGGCAGCATGGTCTGTGTAGACAATGACTTTCGAACCAATTAGGTAGGATCTGAACTTGTCAAAGGCATACACGACTACTAGAAATTATTTCTCTGTAGTTGCATAATTCCTCTGAGCTTCATCGAGAGTTTTTGATGCATAATAGATCACATAGTGTTTCTTCTCTATACATTGCCCTAAAACTGCGCCCACAGCGTAGTCACTGGCATCGCACATAATTTCAAAAGGATGGTCCCAGTCTGGAGCTCTAATGATGGGGGTGGTTGTAAGGGCCTGCTTCAGTGTGTTGAAGCTTTTGACACATTCTTCATTGAAATTGAAATCAGTATCCTTTAGTAATAGGTTCGTCATTGGTTTCATTATCTTGGAAAAGTCATGTATAAATCTTTTGTAAAATCCTGCATGACCTAGAAAAGCACAGACTTTTTTTACGTTTGTTGGAATAGCCAGTTTAGAAATCACTTCAATCTTGGCTTTATCTACTTCAATTCCTCTGTTGCTGACCCTATGACCGAGTACAATGCCTTCTCTTACCATAAAATGGCATTTTTCCCAATTTAGCACAAGATGTGCTTCTTCACAATGTTTGAGGACAAGGGATAGGTGCTTAAGACATGAATCAAATGAATCTCCATATATAGAAAAATCATCCATAAAAACCTCCATAATGGTTTCGGTGAGACCGGAAAATATTGTAGCCATGCAACGTTGGAAAGTTGTAGGTGCATTGCAGAGGCCAAATGACATTCTTTTAAACGCATATGTTCTGAATGGGAAGGTAAAGGTTGTTTTCTCTTGGTCATCTGGATGTATAGGTATTTGATAGAATCTAGAGTAACCATCAAGATAACAGAAATATTCTTGATGAGCCAACCTTTCTAGGACTTGATCAAGGAAGGGAATTGGAAAATGATATTTTCGAGTTTCCTTGTTCAATTTTCTATAATCTATGCACATCCTCCACGTTGTGACTGTCTGAGTGGGGATGAGTTCATTGTTTTCATTCCATATAACAGTTGCTCCACCTTTCTTCGGGACTACATGCACTGGTTCACCCATGGCGAATCTGATATCAGATAGATTATTCCAATTGTGAGCAGTTTAATGACCTCGCGATGGACCACTTCCTTCATATTTGGGTTCAATTTCCATTGATGCTCAATAGTAGGTTTGTGATCTTTCATCATAGGGATCTTGTGCATACACAGCGCTTGACTGACCCCCGTGAGGTCACTCATTTTATAACTGATGGCTTTCTTTCTTTCCCTCAATTCCTTCAGAAGTTTCTTCTCTTGTTCAACTGTTAGATCGGAATTTATAATAACCGGGAAAACCTTGAGATCATCTAAGAACACGTACTTCAGTCCTTCGGGCAGGGGCTTCATTTCGGGAGCCTCTGGTTTTTCACATGTTTCTTCTGTAGTTTCCATAGCTTTGAGTTCTTCACTAGTGGCTTCAACATCTTCCTTAGCGGAGTCGATGGATTCAATGCAATCTTTTACTTGTTCGTCAATTAGTTCATCAACTGATGGGTTCATTAGGGTAACTTCTAAAGGATCGTCTGATTCATGATGCTCTTTGGTCAGAAGTGACATTTGCTCAATGCAGTTAATCAGATATACTTCTTCTTGCATACTTGGTCTTCTCATACTTTCAAAAACTTTAAATTCGAGAGTTTCTTTGCCTAATCTGAGCAGTAAGGTACCAGCTTCAACATCAATCAGGGCTCTTGCAGTGGTGAGGAACGGATGACCAAAAATGAGAGGATATATGTCATCTTCTTTTATATCCATAATGACGAAGTCGCATGGAACATATGTATCCTTGCCTACCTTGATCGGGACATCTTCGAGGATTCCTAAAGGACGTTTTATCGAATTGTCTGCAAGCTATATAGTCATGCCAGTAGGAAGCAATTCTAGAAATCCTAATCTTTTGCATAGGTACCAGCTTCAACATCAATCAGGGCTCTTGCAGTGGTGAGGAACGGATGACAAAAAATGAGAGGATATCTGGCATCTTCTTTTATATCCATAATGACGAAGTCACATGGAACATATGTGTCCTTGCCTACCTTGATCGGGACATCTTCGAGGATTCCTAAAGGACGTTTTACCGAATTGTCTGCAAGCTGTATAGTCATGCCATTAGGAAGAAATTCTACAAATCCTAATCTTTTGCATAGGCTAAGCGGTATAATAGAGATGCTTGCACCTAGATCTGCCAATCCTTTCTTGCATGATGAATCACCAATATGACATGAGATTCCAAAGGATCCCGAGTCTTTTTGTTTCTTGGGCATCTTGCTCAATATGATATCCGATGTAGTTGTTGCCAGTTTTACTATCTCATATTCCTCAGTTATATACTTCCTTGTTAGGAGTGACTTTGGGTACTTAGTCCAGGCTGGTATCTCAGCCAGAGCATCTAAGAAGGGTATATCAACATGAAGTTTCTTCATAGCCTCTTTAAACTTATTGAATCTAGTATCGAGCTTGGTTTGCCTTAGATGGGCTGGGAACAGTATATGAGGCTTATATATAGGAATATCAAGTTATGGTGTTTCAGTTTCTTCATCAGTAGATTTCTCAGGACTTCCCTTATCTGTCTTATCATCTTTTGATTGAGACTCTAGTGTTGTTGAGTTTTGGACAATCACATGTTCATCTTTGTCTGTAATAATCACATGTGTCTTTACTGGGGGATCCGAATAGTCTTTTCCTGACCTGGTGGTGACTGCCTTCAACTGTTCAGGATGCTTGGGATTGTTCTCAGGTTGGCCAGAAAAGACTCCAGCGGGTGGTTTTATGCTAGCTGCGAGTTGAGCTAATTGAGATTCAATAGCCTTCTGCTGAGCTTGTTGGTTAGCTATCATGGTTTGCTGAGTTTGCAACATCTTTTCAATGGCTGATAGCTTGTCATCAGAAGAGACGGGTCATGCTTGCTGTCCTTGTTGTTGATTAAGATTCTGATACTGAGAGTTGTTTTGATAATTATTGTAGTTCCTATTCTGAAAGTTCCCCTTGAAATTTCCTTGATTCCCAAAATTCTATTGTTGATTATACTGGAATCCTGGTGGGCCTCTTGGTTAATTGTATGAACCAAATTGATGTGAGTTTACTGCTCCAGAGGGGTTTCCATATTGAAAACCTGGGTGATTCCTATTTTGATTCAGATTGTAATAACTTTGCCCAAGAATAGTGTTGATAGCATTAAGATTTTCCATCTGACCATTATCTCCTTGTCCACATACATTGCTTAGTACAACGTCATAGAGAACATTTCATGATAAAGTGGAATGATCGGTGCTCTTACATGGTTCACAGAACAGGCAAGAAGACTTGACCTGATCCGGTTGTTGAGTGGGTGAACATCCTCTTCCAATAGCAGCAAGAGATGATTCAATATGGGCTTTCTTGGCAACTAAGAGCTTCAAGGTTTCAGTGATAGACTTGTACTCTGGAGTAGCTTCGGCCATAGCTACTTTCAAAACTCCTTTACTGACAGATCTACCCCAATTAGCTTGATTTTCTGCTCCTAGGGTGATGACTCTCCATGCGATGTCATAACTTTGACGCATGAAGTTTCCTCCAGACGAGGAATCTAGGAATCTCTTAATATCATCCTCCACACCCCTATAGAAAATCTCATTCAGTTGGTTTTTGGAATTCCATGGTGTGAACACTTGCGTAGAAGCTCTTTGTATCTATCCTAAGCTTCAGTGAGGGTTTTCATAAGTACTTGAGTGAAATTTTTTATCCGCCCTCTAATTTCATAGGTAAGAGGTGGAGGGTAGAATTTTTCTAGAAACACATTTTGGAGTTGTTCCCAGGTGGTGATGGGTATTTCTCTTTGCAATGAATTGTACCAATTTATGGCTCTATCGGCAAGGGAATACTTGAAGAGACGGAGTCGAATGGCATCATCAGATACTCCATTTTGCTTCGTCATAGCACATTGATCGATAAATCTCAGAAGATGTTCTTGGCTGTCTTCTGCTTGTTTGCCATAGAAAGGGTTGTTTTGAAGTAATGTGATCCAATGTGCCCTTATCTCAAAATTAGTTGCATTGATAGGAGGAGGTTGTACCGGATGATGAACATTCATAGCTTTCGGGATTGAGAACTCTCTAAGATCCTTTTGTAGTTCAGCTGCTTGCGCTGCTACTTGTGCTGCTAGGATTTCCTACTGAATTGCAGCCCTGGCTTTTTGCATGAGCCTCTCTCTTTGTGCATTGATGGCTTGAGCCACCCTTCGAGCTACCTCTTATTCTTGAGCCATCCTTGCTTGATTTTCTCTGATCTGGTGATGAAAGGTTCTGTCTATCTCAGGATCAAAGCTCGCTGCTAGTCTGGGGCTATCCGAACGGTGCATGCACTACGCCTTGGATTGTACCTGAAAATAGAAAGATTTTAAAGGTGAGAACCACAAAGTAAAGTCAAATTCAAGTAGATGATCGATTGTTTCAAAAGAAAAAGAAAAATCCTAGATTAGTCTTAAAAGGACTAGATTTGACTGACTGATTCCGTTGTCCGCGGCAACACCGCCAGAATTTGACGTGGTATTTTTGAACACACTAACAAACTCACTCGGGGTTGAAATCCCCGAGCTTTTACCAAAACCAAAGTGTAATAATACCACCCGCAATCAGACGAGTCTTATCACAATATGGTTAAGGATCGAAACCAAAGGACAACATTTTTAGGAATCCTTATCAGTCGAGTCTAGCTCGAGTAAAACTAATATTTAAAATGATTGGTTGATTTGAGGTTAATTAAACTAATTGCAAGAAAGTAAAAGATGAATTAAAGTAGGATTTATATCAATGATATGGAATCACTAGGATGGTATCGGGTTTCGCCATCGCTACGCATGCAAACACATTCAATCACAAACAAGCCAGGAAAAATATATCAATCCAACTGGAGCTGCTGCAGAACCCCCTGTAAGGGCGTTAGGTTTGCGTAAGAATCACCTTAGGCATCAGATGTCTCGTCACCAACCGGATCACTTACTAACGGTTCCAAAGAAATCCCATTCTATTTATAGTTTGGGGGTCAACCACATTAATCGATAAGCAAGCAAGTGATAGATCTACAAACTAACATCGACGATAAACAAAGACGATACAAAATCCAACTAAGGCTGTGGTCCTCCCTGAGGGATGTTTAGACAACAGAAGTGTCACCGTAGGCTAGATGTCTCATCCCCTCATGGATCATACACTTACGACCTCAAGGAATCTTATCAGAAGTTTTCATCAAAGAGTCGAACCTTGTAAACCGCCATTCTATCCCACATATAGAAGATTTCGCAATATATGAGAGAACAAGATGAAAGCAAGTAGATAATCAACTACAAACATACCAACTAACAATGAAATGGGAAGTTATATACATTGACATGGAGAGTTTAACAAAAGAACATGACTTGCATGGGCAGCGGGGCTAGTCCCCGCACCCCGGCGAAAAGGTACTACTCGCTCATGATGCGAGAAATAAGAAGAATGAGAATGAGAGAAAAATCCGCTGTGAACTCGGTGCAGAAGGTAGTCGCAGCTCGGTGAAGAAGATACAACCTTCTACGTCGTGTCGGAGTAGATCTGGGCGCGAACGGTAGTTGCCAAGACAGACCGGACAGTCTCTCTCGCTCCGTCTCCCTTCTCTCTTTAGCCTCCTTGGTTGCAACACGAGCAGTAGGTGGAATGAAACTGGCGCGGACTGGACTGGATTTGGATCGGACCTGTGTACAGGCAGCCTGCCGGTGTCCCGGAACCGATGCCCCATATGAGGACCCTTGGGGTCCTATTTATAGGCACATGACTGGCCCTCATGTTTTTGGTGTGATTTTAATCCGAAAATATCTAGGCCATACCGTTTGCTTGCTTAAACGGTTGGCCACCTGATTTCATGCGCAAATGGTTTCTGAACTTAATCCATTCGGTCTTCATTCCATTGGCCATGCGGTCTTGGATTGGCAATTGGCCATGCGGTTTGCGGCTCATGCGGTCTGCATGTTTCCAGATCCAAACGGTTTTTGTGCTATTGTGTAGCAAACGGTCTTGCGATCCGTTCGGTTTCATGCAAGTCATTATTCACGCCAAACGGTCTGATGCCTTCCTTAACCAAACTGTTTGGTAATATTTTATTCAATCAGCCGTGCATGCTCCAGTAGCAATTAATCTCCACGCATTTGATTTGCATGTCGGCCATTTCAAACGGTCTTGGCCTTGCGCCACTTTGTCAAATGATTTGGCTTTGTGCCACATTACCTAACGGTTTGGCTTTGCATGCATGCTAAACTCATGCACGTGATTCCATAACAGCTCATTCAGTCTCATGATTCCCTACATTCGGTCTTGATGCTATTGCTTTCATCATCTGATTTGCATTTGCTGTTGGTACGTGTGACTTAGTTCATTCGGTTTTGCTGCTTCTACTTTAGCAAACGGTTTTCTCAGCCTTATCCAAATGGCTTCACATGCACGTGGCCATTTGGTTTTAGCTCGCTGCTTAGTGCTGTATCAAACGGTTTCCGTGTACATGCTATGTTAAACAATCTGCATGCATGGGCTCATACAGTTTGTAAACCGTTTACTATCAAACGGTTTTATCAGCTGGTCCATTCGGTCTTCAAGCCAAACGGTCTTGCGACCTTGGCGCCCAAACAGTCTTGAGACCACATGGGCTCAAACAGTCTTGAGACCGCATGAGCTCAAACGGTCTTGAGACTGCATGGGCTCAAACGGTCTTGAGACCGCATGAGCTCAAACTATCTTGAGACCGCATGGGCTGAAACGGTGTTGAGACCGCATGGGCTCGAATAGTCTTGAGACCGCATGAGCTCAAACGGTCTTGAGACCGCATGAGCTCAAATGGTCTTGAGACCGCATGTGCTAAAACAGTCTTGAGACCGCATGGGCTCAAACGGTTTTGAGTAGATTGATTGGTCAGGACCAGGGGTGAGGGAAGGTAGATTCCAGCTGATTGTTCAACTTTATCAAGACCTGCATCAAATCAACCATAATTTCAGTTAAAATCATGATAATTGGATTGGTTAAGTAATTTTGCACATTACGATTCACATTGATATTTTAATGAGTGAAATAATATATAAAGAGTTGAATTTGTTCCAAAGTGATAATTGAATTCCATGATGAATATGCATTTATCAATCTACTTAATCTCCCCACTGCATATGCTAGATCCGGACGAGTGTAATTCATTAAGTACATTAGGCTTCCAATTACTTGTGCATATTTGACTTGTTGAACACTAATACTTTTATTTTTCTTAAGATTGTAATTAGAATTAAAAGGTGTACTAACTAGTTTACAATCAAACATTAAAAACATTTTGAGGATTTTCTCAACATAGTGTTCTTGGGATAGCATGATGCAATCATCATATTTAGGGAGTTTAATTCCTAAAATAACATCTGCCTCACCCATATCTTTCATGTCAAAATTAGAAGCCAAGAAATCTTCTGTACTATTTATAATATCAATATTAGAGCAAAAAATAAGCATGTCATCTACATAGAGACATATAATAACACAATCTTGGTTATCGACTTTAGAATATATACATCTATCTTCTTCATTTATATGGAATTCATATGATACAATTATCTTATCAAATTTCTCATGCCACTGTTTAGGTGCTTGTTTCAAGCCATAGAGAGATTTGATTAGTCTTCATACCATATGTTCTTTTCCAGGAACTACATAACCTTCGGGTTGATCCATATAAATTTCTTCATCTAAATCTCCATTCAAGAAAGTAGTTTTAACATCCATTTGATGTATAATTAATTTCTTAATAGATGTCAAAGCAATTAAAATCTTGATTGAAGAGATTCTAGTTACAGGAGCAAAAGTATCAAAATAGTCAATATCCTTTTGTTATTTATATCCTTTGGCAACCAAACGAGCTTTGTATTTATCTACAGTCCCATCTATTTTTAATTTTCTTTTAAATATCCATTTACATCCTATGGGTTTAACGCCTGGTGGAAGATCCACTAGTTCCCATGTATTATTAGATAATATAGATTCAATCTCACTATTAATTGCTTCCTTCCATAAAGATGAATCATTTGAACTAATAGCATCATTGTAAGATTGAGGGTCATTATCCACTATAAAGGAATAGAAATCATCACCAAGTTTCTTTTCCTTCCTCATCCTAGTGGATCTTCTAGGTTCTATATCATCAGGTTCTAAAACATCATTAGAATTGGATGTACTTGGGATATCATCTAAAATTTTATTTGAAGGATTAGATAAGTTTTCTAAGGGAGTTTTCATAGGAAAGATATGTTCAAAAAATTCAACACTTTTAGATTCAACAATTGTATTAGGTTCTACAACATTGTTGCCACTTCTAATAACCAAGAATCTAAATGCGACACTATTTTGAGCATAACCTATAAAAACACCATCTAGGGTTCTAGATCCCAATTTTCGTTTCTTAGGCTCAGTTAATAAGACTTTAGTTAGACACCCCCACACTTTGAGATATTTCAAATTAGGAGGATATCCTTTCCATAATTCATATGGTGTCTTATTTGTCTTCCTACTAGGGATGCGATTTTGAAGAAAACAAGATGACAAAATCGCTTCCCCCCACAAGTTGTTGGGTGCGCCTGAATTGATTAATATAGAATTCATCATTTCTTTTAGAGTTCTATTTTTACATTCAGCAATTTCATTTGATTGAGGCAAATATGGAGGTGTGTATTCAAATATAATACCATGGTTTATACAAAAAATATTAAAAGGAGAACAATCATATTCACCACCCCTATCTGAGCGAAGACGTTTTATTTTCTTATTAAGTTGATTCTCTACTTCAGTTTTATATTTAATAAACATTCCAAAAGATTCATCCTTTGAATGTAGTAAATATAATTTTGTATATCATGAGAAATCATCTACGAAAATAATGTAGAAACGTTTCCCACCTCTAGATAGATTTCCTTTTAAATCTCCAAGATCGGTATGAACTAGATCTAGTAATTCAGAATTTCTTTGTGAAATTTGAGGACACGATTTCTTGGTAGATTTAGTTTCAACACATATTTGACATTTATTATTTAAATTAACAACACCATTAATATCCTTTAGTAAACCTAAAGATTTCATGCGTTGTAAGTATTTAAAATTAACATGTCCTAATCTATTATGCCATATATCAAAAGAATCAACGATATAAGCAGAAAGACTTATTTCATTAGCAGAAGAGTTTGGTACATTCAGCAGAAAGAGTCCATTAGAGCAGTAACCCATGTCTAGGTAGTCCCCAGACTTGGTGAGAATGACCTTGTTTGATTCAAAGGACACTTTCACCCCAAACTTAACAAGTTGAGAAATACAAATTAAATTAACACGGATATCTGGGACAAACATCACATCTTTGATCAGTAGAATTTTTCCAGAAGTCATCTTGATCATGGCATTGCCCTTTCCAGTCACAGGAGAAGCAGTAGAGTTGCCCATGACAACCCGATGTTCCTCCTGCCCTACCTCAGTGTAGGTCACGAAAGCCTCTATGTTGCCACTGATGTGGCGACTAGCCCCCGAGTCAATGATCCAATCGTTCTGGTGGAATGATCCCATGCTAACAAGGCTGACAAATGCCACAAATACGTCCTCTGTGACAATGTTGGTTGATGTATCCTTCGAATCCTGGACTGCTTGTTTCTTCCTATGCCTGCATTTAGGGGAAGTATGACCAGGTTTTCCACAAACATAGCAAAAACATTCTTTTTATTAATATCTTTGTTTCCTTTATATTTATTCTTTTTTCCTTTCCCTTTCTTATTTTTCCGGTTATTTTTAGACTGATCAGTAGAAACTTTATTTTCTTTAACTTCATTATTAACAAAGTTAGCAGTACATGACAACTCTTTATTCAGTTCAGATTTTTCTCTAGTACGATTTTGATCTTCAACTCAGATATGTATTATTACATCATCCAGTGACATATTCTTTCTTTTGTGCTTTAAATTGTTCATGTAATGTTTCCAAGAACCAGATAGTTTTTCAATTAAAGAACCCATAACAAAAGACTGAGGAAGATTAATTTTTTCGTTTTTCAAATCATCAAGTAAAATCTAAAATTCATGAATTTGAGTTGTGATTTCTTTATCTTCAGTCATATGAAAATTTAGGAAATTTGCAACAGTAAATTTTTGGGTAGAAGCCTCTTCGAGAATATATTTCTTGTTCAGACTTTCCCAAATTTGGGATGCAATTTTAATTGGAAAGTAGGCGTCAAACAGTTAATTAGATAAAGTACTTAGAATCACATGTCGACAAATGTGAATTGCTTTTTCCCAATCAACAGAATCATTTTTATATTTGGGTTCAGTTAACACAAACGAGACATTAGAAACTTCTAAAGCAGTAATAATTTTTTCTTGCCAACGCCTATACTGTTGTCCATTAAACTGTTCAATTTTCGTAACATCTGGGATTGGTGTTTGCGAAACAATAGAAATAGTGACGATTTGGTTGTTATTACTTGATGGCGTCACAGGCGTAAAGGGGGTTTCAAAATCTTCCATATTAGTACCCATAAGAGAAACAAATACTTTTAAGATTGTAATTCGTAATAGGGTACAAACCGCGGTGTAAGCCGTTAACAGTAAAGCTTTTACCAGAGATACACTGAGGCATGCAAAGAGCACTGTCCTTAAGAGTATTTCTACAGTACTCGACGGTGAGCGCCTGTGCGATTGTCTCCTGTGCGGCTACTCTCCCAGGATCCAACAACGTTTGCCGACGTGAAGCGCGCACACGCAGTCACGGCGACGAGCGAAAGGCAACTGATCGTCCTTCCAGTAGACAGAATGAAGGCGGAGAAGCGAGGAAGAAGAGAACGAGAAACGTTGTTCAACTGTCCCGAACGATAGCGAAGAATAAAGTATAAGTAACAACAAAAAGGCACGTGAAGAGTTTCGTTGTGGTTGCAAACCGGCCACCGTTTGGAAGTGTCCAAATGAAGAGTTGCATTGCGGCTCAGGTTAAAAATGGTTCAATGAACCGAAGGGGAAAACCAAGCCGGGGCCGCGCCCACGCAAGGGGCTCTGGATTTACATCCCCCCTGCGCGCGGGATGCGACGTGCGCTGACGCGTCCGATTAAAGGGTTTCCGGACCGGACCGACCCAAACTCATTTGGGCTGTCCCACCATGCGCGTACGAAGCCCACATCCTATTTTATTCCTCAAATATTACATGGAGTAGCAGCTATATATGAATAGGAGGGAAGTCTCCAAAACAAGCAATGTGGGACTAAAGGCTTTTGCTTTGAAATACAACAACAACCACAACATGTTTATTTATATGAATAGTGTAGGGATCTAGGAAGCAGTTGGACACTTGGACGAGACATCTGGCTTGGCAAGACATTGCTAGTTGCAGTGGCGTAGCCAGAAAATTTGGGCTGGAGGGGCACCATTATATACATAGCCATGGGCTGGAGGGGCATCATTATATACATAGCCATTTGCAGCCTAATAGGGTAGGGCACAATGGATATTTTCTACTAAATTATAAACCAAAAAGAGATCAAATAGTCTGAAAAGACAGATCCTGGGCAGGGCACTTGCCCACCCAGGTCTATACGTGGCTACGCCATAGTTGGTGTCATGTAGAAAGCGGAAAGGTGTGGAGGAGTCAGGAACCATGAGGGAAACTGTTGTCGTCATGTACTCAAGTGAGGATACACGAGTTGACAGAACAATTCATATCGTTTCGATTAGTTAAAAAATAGTGGATAGGAAGGACGGAAAGAAAGCCAATTTACGGGAAAAAAAATCAAAATAGACGAGTTAGTACTATTTCATGACCAAACTAGACGACTTTGGAACAAATTTACCGGGGTAGACGAGTTTGGGAGAGAGAAAGGGTCGAAGACGCCAAACTGAATGACGTCTTCAATCTCATTAGTCCCAACTAACGCAGCCGACCCCGCACCAACGAGTCCCTAGGGTGGCCGCGCCACGTGGCGGCCCCAGGATGAAGATGTCATTCTGAATGGCGTCTTCATCCTGGGGCCACCACATGGCACGGCCACCCCACGAACCCGTTGGTGCGGGCGTGGGCTCAAAATTTTTTTTGATACTTTGATACCATGTATTTAGTTAATGTACAATATCATGTATTTAGTTAATGTACAATATTTACATTTTCATTAATATATATTATTTTACGATAATTAGTTATTGCATCTAAGTAAAATATCACATTAATATTAATTATATAATATTTCTATTTGATATTAAATATTATGTTATATTTCAATATATTGATTTATAAATCCATTTATTAATAACATATTTAACTACATAGGCATTCAATTATTGCTTATAGATATATTTACGAGTTGAATACAAATTTTTAACGTAAACTTTCAAACTATATGATAAAAAATATTATTCAAATATAGTATGTAAAATATTATATTACACATAAAAGTAATTACTATATTAATCAAATAATATTTGTATGTATATTAAATAATATAAATATTCAATGTAATATAGCACTATATATACACTCATTATATACATAATATTGTTTTAGATATTATATCATATATTATACTATGCATATTAATATTAATAATTAATATATGATATTAGATTAAAACATTATGTCTACTATATGTTCATATTTGTATATTTATTTATTAATGATATATTAAAGATATATACATATTATTCATAACGTTATGTCTACTATTATTATTCATTAATAAATAAATATACAAATATGATATAATATCTAAAACAATATTATGTATAGTTTGCATATACAAATTAAATATAGTTTGCATATAC
This sequence comes from Alisma plantago-aquatica, assembly GCA_963693085.1. Lineage (NCBI taxonomy): Eukaryota > Viridiplantae > Streptophyta > Magnoliopsida > Alismatales > Alismataceae > Alisma > Alisma plantago-aquatica. Next base: position 85,332,670 of record OY856409.1, on the reverse strand, counting down.
AAATTAAATATAGTTTGCATATACATAACGTTATGTCTACTATTATTATTCATTATATAATGATTAAAATGATATGTATATGCAAACTATATTTATTTATTAATGATATAATAATAGTATGATATAATAATAGTATGAATATATCTTTAATATATCATTAATAAATAAATATACAAATATACATATATTAATTATTAATATTTATATGCATAGTAGACATAATATATGATATTAGATTAAAACGTTATGCATATGCAAACTATATTTATTTATTAATGATATAATAATAGTATGTATATATCTTTAATATATCATTAATAAATAAATATACAAATATGAACATATAGTAGACATAATGTTTTAATCTAATATCATATATTAATTATTATTATTAATATGTATAGTATAATATATGCTATAATATCTAAAACAATATTATGTATATAATGAGTGTATATATAGTGCTATATTACATTGAATTTTTATATTATTTAATATACATACAAATATTATCTGATTAATATAGTAATTACTTTTGTGTAATATAATATTTTACATACTACATTTGACTAATATTTTTTATCATATAGTTTGAAAGTTTACGTTAAAAATTTGTATTCAACTCGTAAATATATCTATAAACAATAATTGAATGCATATGTAGTTAAATATGTTATTAATAAATGGATTTATAAATCAATATATTGGAATATAACATATTATTTAATATAAAATAGAAATATTGTATAATTAATATTAATGTGATATTTTTACTTAGATGCAATAACTAATTATTGTAAAATAATATATATTAATTAAAAAGTAAACATTGTACATTAACTAAGTACATGGTATCAAAGTATGAAAAAAAATGTTGAGCCTGCGCCTGCGCCAACGGGTCCGTGGAGTGGCCGCACCACGTGGCGGCCCCAGGATGAAGAGACCATTTAGAATGACGTCTTCATCTTGGGGCCGCCACGTGGCGTGACCACCCCAGGGACCCGTTGGCGCGGGGCCGGCTGCGTCAGTTGGGACCAATGAGATTGAAGACGCCATTCAGTTTGGCGTCTGCGACCCTTTCTCTCTCCCAAACTCGTCTACCCCGGTAAATTTGTTCCAAAGTCAGTCTAGTTTGGTCATTAAATAGTACTAACCAGTCTATTTTGATTTTTTTCCCCAATTCACGGGAGGGGAGAGTATAGGAAAAGAAGAGTCCAACTTTAGTAGAGAATTTGTAGGAGGAAACGATTGTTGGTACTTAGTATGGTAATAGTAGATTCATGATTCTTGCCTAAACCACTATCTGTAGATGGGTTCCACATTAGAGTTTACTTTGAGAGTACTTTCCATTCATTTTAGCGCCTCAACTTGCCTTCAATGGACTGAAGTTTACCTGGTGCTGAGTAACAAAAGATCTCCCGTTCACCAAATCTACGAACGTTAGATACATATATAAATGTTGTACGAATTAGTAACAGTAGCATGCAGCTGCCTACCATATCTGGAAAGAGTCTGGATCAAGGAAGATCGTCCCATTAAGAAGGAACCCGTCCATCGAATAATGAATCATCATTCACTCCCTGGCGTCTTTTGTGGACTTCGCATGTGCACCATGCCCTTCTCATGGAAACACGATACAGCTGGACCTGCGTCCATGTCTGTATACACAGCTAATAAATTCATCTGTTCCTGTCTACTACTTGGCCCCTAGCTCTGCAGAGTTCCCCATCCCTGGTTGGATGTCATCCATTCTTACTCGGATGTATTAAATGTTTCCCCCTAGCTCTAGCAGAGTTATCCATGCCTACCCGTCTATATCCTCGGGAATTTTGTTGTTGGCCACTACCCAATCCGAATAAGGATGGATGAGAATGTGGTATTATATGCTTTAGGGAACCAGACATCTGACTTCACACTTGCCTACACGTATATGTATAAGTTACAGGATACGAAAGGGATGCCTCCCATTCATCCATTACAGACAAAAGAGAATGGGTATGTATTTCTACATATCGTATGTAAATCGTTCGGTTGGCAGCAAATCTAATGGTGCACTTGCTTCACCGGTCCCTGGGATAATGATTTATGATTAGTTCAGGAGTGCAGAGTAAATGGGTCGACTGCCAATACGATCAAAGCAAGGGGGGGGGCATGAGAGATGCAGATCATGGGCTGCCACTGTCTGGTCACTGTTCAGGGGGGACAAAGAGCTCTCCCCGCCCTCGTGATCCAGTCGTGCATAAGGGTTGAAAGGGTCCCCTCTAAAAGCAAATTGGTATGTATTTCGATGCTGTGGACGCGAAACAACCGTCTGTGGATTTACCCGCTCTCATGTATTGCTAGCTGGATATGTGGACTGCTGTTTTGTTCTCTTCTATTTGCCACGGGATCTCTATTTTTCTGTTGAGCTTTACTGTCCCCGAGCGCGCAATGTTAAACGTAACTATCGAACCCTCCCCTAGAATTTGCTGTTCCTAATTAGACAAGGAGCAGGCTGCACCTACCTTTTGAAGCTAACTTATTAGCTTAAATTTGCAGTTTGGAGGGAAAAGAAAAATAAAATAAAATAAACTAGTTTGTCTAGGTTATTGTCCAAACAGATTTCTTTTGAACTTTAATTTTACAACAAATTAGTTTGGAGAACAAGAGAGAATAGAAACCGAATTCATATGGCATCCCCATTTTTTCATTCTTGTTAACTATTATAATTTAAAAATAAAAAATTTATAAAAAAGTTCACAGAAGTACGGGCAACAAATAAACCTGCCACCCTTTTCTGTGTGGTGAATATGATAGATCTAAAAATTAAATTTTAAGAAGATAGTGGTAGTATAAGATATCTATTGGTGATGTGTTAAAAACGTCACAAAAGAGATGACACATCTTCAACAAGTACTGCATAGATATAAAAAAAAGTAAAAAGTGATGGTCATTTTCCATACAAACTGCACTGTACTTTTGTACTTTTTGTGCAATAGCATCACCAAATATCTGGTCTACTTTAAAGTTACTTGATAGAATACTTGACAAATGAGAGATTCCAGTTAGGTCAATACAAATGTATTTCCAATCGGTCTAAATAAATAACAAGATATCAGCATGATGTTAAAAGTAGATATCATCAGTTCGTGTGTGAAAAGGACCAATGAAAGATCAATTTAACGACACCTTTAATCTATATTTTCAAAAATTCTACCGTGACATAATGGCGGTAGGAGATCCCATATCTAATGGCGTCTTCAATGTTACAATCCCATGGGGAGTCCTAACCCCCGTTATACTAGAAAAAGTTCATTTTATTTTGTTAGTTATATACTACGACGCCATGTAATATAAAAATTCAATCACATGCATTTTATCCGAATTGAAGTTTTTATTAGATCCAAGAAGAAAACAACACCAATGTTAATATAATTTATAAATGTATTCAATTAATTATATATTAAATGTTTGACTAACTTATATAATAGCTATCACATATATTCAAAATGGGTCTTACATCTTGTATCTAATACATTTTTATATATTAATATGTGTGTTGGTTATTTTCAATATTATATAAAAATCATATATTTAATAAATTATGAATACAAATATATTAATATTTTTTAAAATAAAGTACATCGTATATGATATTCAATTTTAAATTTCTAGTATCATATATCTAATCTGAATATGATAAATATCATACTTTACAAAAAGTTATTGAATATGGAATAATCAATTTTATTAGTTTCTAATACACCGGTGTCAACATTGTCATCTAACTCATTGAAAACCTTGATGAAGATAAACTTGACATAAGTAAATATGATTAATGTCATTTTTGATAGCACCAAAGGAAAGAGACTCTAATGACAAAATCATGATAATAAATATTAACTAACCTCACTGTAATATTTGTTGATAAACATATAACTATCATAGGCAAATCAGTCATCTAAGCTACTTTATTGATTTAAAAAAAACTTTTGATTTTATGTTAAAGCTTATACCAGAAATGAAGACACATAGCAAAAAGATTCACAAAAATGATAGACACCCTTGTAACAAGTGTGGAATTTTGATGTATAACAAAACTCCCTATGTCATACACTTTGAACCTTGTAATCAATAGATAAGAGATCTAGTGTTACATAATTTTTTTTATTTTTCTCTTCCAGGAGACCAAATTTCCTTATCACAATATATACTAATGTTTGTTTTATAAGTTCGTCAAATTATTTTCTACTAAGAATCAATAATAATTAAATTCAAATAATATGTGATAAAACAATATATATATGGTATCTCAGTATATATATAATATATAAACAATTTCCTTCTCTGTCACCGTGGTCCGTGGCTCGCTACACCAAGTGACAACATTGCATTGAATATGTCATTTCATGTGTCATCTTCAACATCATGGTACATGGTGCTTACGAAGGTATAATTATCATACTACCCTATGAATAAACACAGGTGACCTGTCTGCTCTTCCAACTGCCTGCCTGTGTACTTTCTAACTAGACAACGCACACCAAAGCTCACCGCTATCCAGTGAATATATAAGCATATATAGACGGTACGAAGCTTAATAAGCGTGTTCCACTTCGTCATGAAAGGAGAGGAGGCAATCATGTACTTCCCCTATAGAGGAAGAAATGTTTAGTAGTTGGATTTGAGGTGGTATAGCTCTCAAAATCTGCTCGGCTTATCGATACTTCCGATAGGGTATGTCTGTGTGCGGATGAGGAGCAAATTAATTCTGATCCTAGCCGCCTAGACAAATTAAACGAAGCAGAAGCAGCATAGGAAGAGCAAGCAACTGACTCCATCAATGGAAGAGCCCATTCCTGCTGTTGATGGTCTGTCTGAGGCACTGCTACAGGAACACGAGGATGAGCTACCTGCTCCAGACCAAGAGACTAAATGGAAGAGCTACTACGATGCCCATCCAATGCCCTGATCGTATAATCCTCCTATGACCGGTTTGAGAAGGTACAATACCTCTTCGTAGCCTAGGGCCTCGCTGTGCTGGTGCCCCGCACCTATAAAATTTTGCCGCCAGACTGGCGCTATACCAACACACAGCGAACCAATAAGGCCGTCTTTTTCCTTCTAAGTGGGACCGCATATCGTGCTCCTCCCCACGACACAGCCGAATGCATGAATGCACCTATGTACTAGCCTCCGAAGATCGCCGTGTTAGACCAGGAGAGCTCCCTGAAGGCGAGTACAAGATGCACTTCCTCGGGGGGTTCTTCTTCGATACTTCTGTGATGCCTATCTGGGTCGACCCTCGAGATATCCCACTGGCCATGCAGTGGTGCAGGCTCAACAGGGGATGGGGTTACAACAAGCTCACATTTGGTTCGGGATACATGCCACACGAAAGCAGCAGGCAGTGGGTGTTGTCTGACATAGGAATGTATATTTTTAGTTTCAGTTGAAGTTTTAGAATATTTCTCTTATGCAACGTTTCTATTGTACAAAATCATATGGCATATATTGGTAATGTTACTTGCACAATCACATTTGCACAATACATCAAATTATTCTGAACTGGGTAAAATGATGTTAATTGGTTTTATTTACTTCATATATGTGCATCATGGAATAGAGTAAATATAAATTTCCATGATCCACAACAATCTTTTAACCAAATATGGCTTACGCCCCGCCGCAACCCATTATATATTATGTATCTGTCAACATTTTAAAAGTTTACAGTTTGGACATAATACTGTAAAAACACCCTTGCAAAAATCCAAAGATATTTTCAGTTCTAATGATCTAGTACATTTCAAAGTATTAATTCTACGTTCCTCAATGATTTTTTGCTTTACATAGCACACATTTTTTCATTTATATTGCAGCTCAATGTTTCGAAAATATCCACACATTTAAGATTGATATTTTGGCACATTAAAGACTGATATTTTACGATTAAATTTCATTTTCATTTTATGTATAAATACTTAGCTTTTGAAAACAGTGCGATTTTCATATCATTTCAAATGTTTCAAAAAGTTTGACACATTTTAATTATCATTTAAGTTTTGTGATTTTGACTTGAGAATGATTGTCGAGTAGTCTATAATGTAAACAGGTCAAAGCAAATCTTTCAAGGATGAACCTGGTTTGAGCTACTACATAAATTTTTTACCCACTTTGTGTAGTGTTTGAATTTATTACTATGTATATTTGTTCTCATTTTACACAAAACAATTAATTATTTCTTTTCCATTGGAACTCCGAGCATTTCTCCTTATTAAGAGTAGGCGATTGCAATAGATTTTTCCGAAAAATAAACCTATGTTGGGACAAAACATCTACCATTTTTCTCATTTTATTACCACATGTATCTATTATGTTTGCAAACATCTGTAACATTTTATTTTATTTTTATCCATATACATTTTGTAGATATAATGTATGAAAAAAGTGATTCATTTCTCATTTATATAGGATTATATATTTAAATCTACAACAGCATAAGAACCACTAATGCATACTCATGTAGGCCCCTCCCCGTATCAAGCAGATTACACAAATGATCAATATGATCTTATTAAAAAAATAGAAAATCAATCTATATGAGATGCATCAGATATTGTTAGTACAAGTTGTCAAGAAGTTTAAAAAAAATACATTCAATTAAAAACCGCAAGGGTCCAAGGATATCGAGATACATGTGGTTTCATGTACTTTTATGATGTGGTAGTACATAAGATAACATGGACAATTTTTGTTTGTTTTTTCATATTCACACTATAAAATCGAAGAATAAAACAAATGAATAATGTTTCATGTAATTATATTATATATCCTATAAACATATATTTATCTATAGGTTATTTTTCTTAATACGTCAATCACACATTAAAATAAGATGTCATCTCAAGTTATACACGTGCTTAGCACGTTTAATTTGCTAGTATAAAAGAAGAGTAAGAGTAATGAAAATGGAGACGCTAAATTTAATGACATAGGCAGCTTTTTACATTTAAGAAAATTCAGATATTGTGGAGAAAAAGATTAAACGTAGTTCGTTTTGGTTAGTAATTAAGTGTTACGGTATTTTTATTTTCTGTATCTAAAGAAATATAATTGAAACTAGGCTATCAAAAAACACCATGTCAATTAGCAAGACACCGACTTTCTTTTCTCCCAACAAACACCTTCCCAGAAGAAAGCTTAAACTTAGCATTATTATTTAAACCGTAAGCACGACACATGCCCGTGCCAAATACATGAATGCATATAACAAACAAACTCCGACTATTAATTTCATTATCGAGACAAACAAGTCGACATAGAAACTTTTAACACGCACACTCAAATTTTAAGAAAATGACTAATTGGAATATAGCACGAGGCACAAAGATGAAAATGAAGAAGCTTTATTTTGTCTCATCAATAATGGATTTTTTGGTATAAAATCACCACCATCATTGCAAATAGAGTCTCCAAATTATTCATGCAAAATCATGTATACATAGAGAAAAAAATTAAAATCTTATAACATTGAGTTCAATTTCTTTGCCGTTTTAACAAAATCAAGCATGTCCATAGGAGTTATTGTTGAGATTTGTATATTGGAAAATATAACTTTCAGACCAGAACATGAAAAGACGCTAGTTTTGTCTACCATAACTACTTTAAATACGAAAATGATGGTTCAAAAAGGAAACCAAATATTATTGAGTCCTCAGATTTGCTAATAGACATTGATAAATTTCCTCAACATGTTCATTTTTATTAAGAAAAGTTAATAGGAAAATCATTATCACATGTCCTTTAATTTCAAGATTAAAATAATGAATTATGAAAGATAATATCATTGACATATTTATGTTCTAGCACTTTTTTAACATTAGGAAGGATGATATATCCATTGCGCTTGATCCAAAACTAAAAATGACCTACCATAAATAATAATATAATTGGTAAAGTCCTAACTCACATAAAAATTTTGTGTCTTATCTACCATTTTACAAAGTACTTTACCCATGCATCCATCGACCTCTATATCCCTAACTTTTCTCAAGTTGTTCATTCCTCAATTTCAAGGTAAACTCCCTACACATCACCAGGTTCAATCATTATTTTGCAAAATACTTGAGCCTCCAGAATATTATATGCATACATGACTAACTCCATGCATGGGTATTATGTGTCTTTGATGCTGGTAGAAAAATTATTACCTTTTTAAATAACAAAGCTTCCTTCATGTTTCACGATGATTCCTAGGACCTCCACAGGATGTGTACATAGTGATTGACAACAACGATAAACTCCAAGGAGCATGGCATAATCGCATGCACACTACTATTGAAAATTCTAATAAAACTATAACAATATCTTATATGATCTAGGGCAGCATTCATTTTAGAACCCAAGTTCAATCGAACAAATGATCCAACCACATAATTGCTATACTCATTTTATTGGAATGGTTCCAACTACGACAATCCTCGTTTGTAGCATCGATACAATCTTAACATCTACGTAAACCAATTATTATAAAATTCTCAACCCATGTCTAAATGTATACATCATACTCTTACGCATTATAAATTGGCACCTAGTACACTAAATCAGCCAATATTGTACATTATTCATGTAACTGACCAAAATTAGCGTGACATGACTCATTGATGTTAATAAATAATAATGGATTAGATCAGAATATTTAAAAGAGTAATACATGTTCAACTTAATTAAAATTTCTATGTCTAATGATAGATGGGAAAAGAATAATGGAATGACATAGTTTCATCTTAGTTCGATATTAGTGTTTACTTATATGATTACATGCTTGACTTATTGAATCCTTGTTCGGTCTTGATTAATGAATATTAGTTTACTTATGCATGTTGAACCTATTGACATGTGATAAATATGTTTCTTGTATGCCTTAGAGAAAATATGTAATGATTGTAATAGGGATATATAATATATGATTTTATTACCATTAAAAGACATTTCCATTTTTTCAATATGTATCTATTGAAAGAATGTAATAGTATCCTAAGAATGTCTTCACTTACTAAAATATATTTTGGTTGAGGACTTGAACATGAGGTTTTATGTGTATTCATATTATTCATGATTGTTATTGTCCCTAGTAAGTTAGTATTGTGGATATCCTAGGAAACAATAATGGATAAGACTAGTATGCATGCTAACTTATGACTATGTATCTTTCATTAGGATACCGGATATTAAAAGACACATGGGTACTTCTTAGAGAAGATCTAATACTCAATAATCTTACTTTGAGTCTGACTCATGAAAGTCATACTATTGTAGTCAGAGTCATATATCAACATGGAAATATTGACATTGATCTGTAGACTTGAAGACACTACAATGATCACATGTTCTAATATGTTTTTTCACATTACCCGACATGACTTTAAATAGGGGTTTGCATGCATGTAGTGATTCAATGTAGTATGATAGTTGTGGAATATTGTGAATGATTAGATGGAAACTTTCCCTACCTTGGAATGATATCCTAGACACTTAATAAGTAAAACTACATAATGTATGGCCTCGCTGATGTGTGTATACAGACAATACTTATCTAGTACAATCTCAATAGTCTTCTTTGGTCCAAGAGATGTAGAGAGAATGATAAGACGATGACAAGCCTTGGTTTCAATCTATATATCTATGACAAAGAGATTACATTTTCATGGTAACATTTGTCAATTTAAAGGTTGAAGTTGTCCTTTAATGTATTCCTATTTTTTGTCAAGTAGCAATATGTTGATAAATACCAATCATTGCTTGTGATATTATGAACACCATTTCCAAAGTAATAAGGAACATATAGGGTCGCAAACATAAGGATGTACAAAGGAATTGAAGTTTGCATTTACACCTATGGTTAGAATGGTTCTATCTTATGTAAAGCCCAATTTTTTCCCAATCAGGCGATTGGTAAAGCCAATCGTCCAAATACATGATTTGGAATTGTTGGCCAATTAAGTGCCAGTTGGCTGATAGGGTAGTCTTGTCAGGTAGTTGGTAGAAATCATGAGGCAATTCAGATTGGAAGTACTTGAATGACTTAGAATTGAGTTACTCGATTCAAATAATAACATGAAATGCTAACTAAGGTAATTGAGTGACTAGATAGTCTAGTTCATAGAATGGGTCAGTGAGTGGGCTGATTCATTAACAAATATCCAATGGGGAAATTTGTTTAAGTTTTTGGATTTTATTATGATTGTGATTTGTGACCAAGAAATGTATTATATTTCCAAAATTAAAACCCCATGACTATTCTATACATAGGGAAGTACATCTAGAGGGTGAGGGACATGTTTCCTAAGAGATTTCTCTCTTGCAAAGAGAAAATTAGCCCCAAGGATGACATCCTAATATAGGAGGAAAGTAGGATTTTGGTGAAACTAGAACATCTAATAACTCGAATTCTACTTCCTCTTAGAGACCAAGGTGGTGCACCAAGAGTTCATGCATCCATAAAGACAATGTAGAGGTTGAGGAACTTGTATGGAGGCTTGGAGTACAAGTTCTACAACACACCAAGGTAGTGCTGCAAAGGAGAAAACCGGTCAAAAACACAAATTTGAGTTCATATTTGGATATGGATGATCAAGATATTCACCAACAAATGACATGTCTAGTTATTGGATATATAGTGTGCATCAAGGTATATCTCATATCCTTTCTATGTATTTATAGTACTAATATTTTATGTATATGGTAGATCCCTTTGTGAAGAATTATGTTGGGAAATGTTTTTATTTCTAATCCACCCCCTTGCCTCAAAACCCTATAGTGATTTTAGAGCCCACATCATATTCATCCAATTTCATTTTGAGGGAAACCACAAATGATTTGTTGTATGAATAATATATATGTATCCGTTGTGGTTAACCTAATATCATATATGACATGATATTCTTACATATTGTACTCTTAAATTGTTTTATTTGGATGTGGGAATGTACATTAGTTTGATGTGGTGGATGAAATGAAATATATAATACCACCACTTTTTAATTTGATAAATATATGTAACATATATATGGCTCATATTCCATTCATATCTCTCTGCATTCTCTAGGTAAAATGTAACTCATGCAACTACAATAGGATGATCTATTTACATCACTGATGGATAATGGTAGACTCAAGGAGCCAATTGAAAGGAGACACCAACAAGGAAGATCCTCTGATGGATTGTTATGCAGACTAAGCTACTAATGCATATTGAAACTAATTACTTCACAATAATTGAATCCAATTATGTGACTAAAATCCCTTTAAAGATAGGTCAAGGTTACACTATATATGAATCACTTGGTTTTTTTATAGATCTCTTTTTATTTCAAAATATTGTACTAGTTGTAATTTCATGTTTTATTAATTGAGGTGATTGTTATAGTATATGATACATATAATATATTATATGAAATTTTGATTGGATACGTGTGAATTCTATATCAAATCTCTTAATACTTATCATAATATCTAAGATGACTTCCATTGTGCAATGCACATCATAATCTCAATCAAGTAATTGTCAAAAAGCTCAATGTCACACACCAACTATCCTAGGCAAGTGTGATAATAAGGGTCTACTCATTAGGGTACATAGTTTATTGTATTGGACTTCGAGTTGGACTTGCTGAGAAGATCTTAATAACATCAAACATCTAGATGCATAAATATGGAATTTAATTCATATGATTATTTATGATAAGGAGTTGTGAAACCATCTATTTTAGAGTTGTGCTGCACGCATCTGATAATTACAGTTGAGTTTTGGGGAAAAGGGTGCAGTAGAAATACAAAAATTTTCCCAAAGAAAACTCTTAACCAAAGCATCCATCATAATCATAAAAATTCAGTATATTAATGACATATAAGGAATATCAAATATACCATGGAGCACACTAGTTTTCCAACAACTAGGGACATCATATGTTGGTGTGGAACTTACACTTCCTGATCTAGATTTGGAACATGATTGGTTCTTGATGTTGTCCACCTATTATCACAAGAACACCTTGTTTTACTTTTAGACATGTTTCTTGTCCCCAAACTCACCCAAGGCACTCTGACTCTACATCTTAGATGTATATGAAAGAACTATTGGTGCCCCACATTGTTTTTCAAGAGGAAGCTAAAATTAGAGTCATCAATGTTCTAACTCTCTCTCTCCTTCTCCTCCTATTGAGGTTTGTTGTCTTTCAAGTGGTTTATGTCTATCTAAGAGGAAAAACTCTTAGACAACTTATCTTGCAATGTATTTGTATCCTCTTAGATGTACACCCCTTTATAATCAAGATTGAGAGGTTCAATTTCCTAAAATTCCAATCATGATCCTAATTAGAACTTAAAATTAGAATCAAATTACAATCTCAAACAAACCTCCTTATCATCTTGTACATTAGTAAAATACCCAAATTACTGACCCAATTGGCCAATTGAACTATCACATTGGATGTCTCATTAGTTAGCAAACCATGTTCCGAACTGCACTTCTTAATTTGATTCCAAATCAATTGTGTCTTTCCTATTATTGTTCAACCCTAATTTCATCAAGTCACACAACTGGACTATCCATTTGGTCGATGAGTCACTTCCACAACTAACATTTTGTGGGCTGATTGACTCTAGATTTGATCAATTGACCCAAACCATCTAGTCAGTGAATGGGTTACCCGATTTCCCGATTGGGTAGTAGTGAACAACACATGATTTAGAACTGTTCTATTTGGATATGTATTGAAAACTTTAATTCCTTTAAGAAACCTTATATGTGTAACCCTGAGGTTCATTATTATGTTGATAGTGATGTTAAAAACCTCATAAGAAAGTTTTGGTATGGATATGCTCATCCTTAATACCCAAGTCATAGGAATAAGTTGGAGAAAAAATTCAACCTATAAAGTGATCAATGTTACGATGATTGTATAATCCCTTTATCACATATATACTGATTGAGATGGGAGCATGCATCTTTCATACTCTTAACATTCATTCCATGTTAATTGAACTAGAGTAAATTGTTGAGATTGTGTGAACTCAATCACATAATGACTCACATGAGAACGTACATGCATTCTATAGTCTCACATATCAAGTGTCCATATTATCGTAGTCATGGAGGGACAAATTCTATCTAATCCATATGTGTCACAAAGAACCCAATTATTACCAATGTGGAATCCCTTAATCAAAGTCATGTCAGATGGTGTTGAAGTACACAAAAAACAAGTGATCACGGTAGTAACATTAGGTCTAAGAATCACATTCATCTCATCACAATAAGATATGACCCTAACTACCATGAGATTGCTTCCATGTATCATTCCCAAAGTGGGTCTTTCTAGTGAGATGATTCTCTAACAAGTACCCATGTATCACTACTATAGAACCTACCTTTAGTGTCGGTTATTTAAGGCCTTTAGTGTCGGTTTCTAAGCGACACCTATGTGGGCGACACTAAAAGCTCACCCATTACGCGTCGGTTCCAAAACCGACACCCAAACTCTTCGCGCGCCACCGAAATCACGCCTGTTCCCTGTGGCGCGAAGGTATAGGCGTCGATTATTAGATAATAAACTGACACCATATACCTTCGCGCCACAGAAAGGGCGCCATCTTGGCCACTATCAGCGTCGGTTATTAGATAATAAACCGACGCCATATACCTTCGCGCCACAGGAAACATGCGTCGGTTATTTATATAAAACCGACACTATAACTTTGTGTGTCGGTGTTATACAAATAACCGACGCCTATTGTTTTTTTTCTTCTGTCAGTCTACAGACCTACTGTGGCTGGTCGCAGGATGAGAAACCTGCAGGTTTTACGACATCCATTGATATCAGCCAACAACAGGCCACAAACCTGCAAATTTAACAACAAAAATATTCACACATGCATTTAGCAATACAACCTGCAGTTCCGTTTTATTTTCACACATTTAGAAACATTCATGTAGGTAGCAATCTGTAGTTCCATTCATTCACATTCACACATGTAGAAACATTCATATAGCAACCAACACTTTCATTCATTTTCACTCAGACACATGTAGAAACATCTAGACATGTAGAAACATTCACACATATATTATAATTCAGAAATTCATTTACAAAATATAATTCTTTAGTCATTATTCGCTATCAAGATCCCAATTATATTTTAAAACCCCCACTATTTGTATGGATGTTTCCCATTCATCTCTTACTTCATTTAATTCTCCCATCATATAGGGAGCATGTACATCTGGTAAGTGCGTTCCTGTAGTGGGGTCAGCTTTAAACACCTGTAAAGAGAATGATGTATATATATAATTAATGAGCTATAAATAAGATTGATATATTTCATATTATCTAATGAGACTATATAATACCTGAGCAATACAATCGATGTCCATACAACATGACAAACTAACACATATATAGTACATAACAACAACAGCGTCGAATTTACATACAACACTAGCTTAGTACATATATAGTGGGACTTATAAGGTGACGATCCCACCTGGTAAAACAGGTTACCGACAACTACATGTTACGACTGGGAGGTCGTGATTCAGCAACCGTATGCATTAGTAGGAGGACAAATAGATCACCATATGTTTGTCCTCCTACTAATGCATACAGTTGCTGAATCACGACCTCCCAATCGTAACATGTAGTCGGTAACCTGTTTTAGCAGGTGGTATCGTCACCTTAGTCCCACTATATGTACTATGCTAGTGTTGTATGTAAATTCGGCGCTGCTGTTGTTATGCACTATATATGTGTTAGTATGTCATGTTGTTATATGAATCTGAAGCACTTGTGTGTGCTGCACTTTATGTATTGTATCTGTATCCTGCTTCTCTTCATTGGGGCTTCTTCCTGCATATCCTGCATATCCTGCATAGCTATGTCATGGCCGTCCTGCATAGCCTTCTTCCTATATTTATTTTTCAAAGAGAATACAAACAAAAATTATTAGTGTAGAGTTAGTGAAATACTAATCAATGTCTAGAATTGGAATCGATCAAGAACCTATTCTCAGCATCGCGTATGTAATCTCGGGTGAGATTGGTCATATAGTTCTTTAGCACCCTCCCACAATGTTTAGCATTTGTATTAACTAGAAGATAATGAAACATCAAATCAGAAAATGATATTGATATTAAAAAAGTAAACATTTAGCTTCAATAAAAAAATATAAACATGCATGCCTCTAAAATTGTGATCTTTTATCAATTAACAATCCTTCATTGTGATCTCCGTGCACATATAAGTCATCATTAGCTTCAATATTTTGTGGAGTTGGCAACCCAACTGAGATTGGACTGGAGTCATCATATTTATCATAGTACTCTTCTTCATCTATAGGATCTTCAATGAACTGTCTTTTACCATGAAGAACAACTGACCATATATCATTTGCAGGATCATCGATATAAAATACTTGTTTCGCCTGTGATGCCAATATGAATGGTTCAACCTTCTCGCCAATCTTTTCAAAGTTCACTAAAGTGAAACCCAATTCATCCACTATAACTCCTTTGGTGTTATCAACCCAATTACATTTGAAGAGCGGAATTCTGAAATCTATGTAGTCAAATTCCCATATCTCTTCAGTGACACCGTAATATGACATTTTAGCTTCACGTGGACTCTTATCCTTTGCACTTGCAAAAAACATAGTCGATGCTTGAAGGGTGACCCCACTATTTTGGTTGACACTCTTATCATCTTGGCGCTTTGTGTAATATGTGAATCCATTAATGTCATACCCTTCACAAGACATAACAGTCAACTTTGGTTTAAAGGTGAGGCATTTGATAGTTTCAGTAATATCATTTGGTGTTTGAGATAGTTGATGTAAGACTTTATCTTCAAACCACTTAATAAAAGTCTTGTTATGCTCTCTAGCAAGCCACATTGTATTGGCTCGAGGATATTATCTTTTGATGAAATTGGTATGTTCCTCGATATAAACGTTCACTTCGTCCATGTTGTGTAAAATATACAAATGACCTTGCTCCAACTGCTCACAGCTGATTACTTTCACACGTGATTCCAAAATTCCTTTGCCAAATAGCTCGTCAATATTCTTGTCATTATCAGGAGTGTCATTACCACTGAGAAAGTCATTGCAGAAATCCATAACCTCTCTCGCCACATAACCTTCAATAATACTCCCTTCAGGCCGATAACGGTTTCGAACATCACCTTTAAAAATGCTCATGTATCATTCAAAGGGATACATCCAATGCAAGAAAACCGGTCCCAAGATTTTCACTTCCCTAGTCAAGTGGACAACAAGATGTACCATGATATCAAAGAACGAAGGAGGGAAATACATCTCAAGATGACATAGGGTAACAACCACTTCTCTTTGCAAATTATCGAGAGTCTTAGGGTCAATAACTTTGCTGCAGAGGCTATTGAAAAAGAAACAAAGTCTGGTGATTGCAAACCTTACATGCTTCGGAAATATAGATCGAATTGCCATGGGAAATATTTGTTGCATTAGAGTGTGACAATCATGAGATTTAAGACCTATCAACTTCAGATCTTTCATTGATACCAATCTACGGATGTTGGATGAGTAACCATGTGGCACCTTAACATTTACCAAGCATTCACAAAAAGCTTTCTTCTCTTTTCTAGACAACATGTAACAAGCGGGAGGTAAGTATGTTCTTTTATTACCCATTTCACGTAATTTTGTTAATTCTGACCTTATTCCCATTTCACGTAGGTCCAGTCTGGATTTTATCCCATCTTTAGTCTTACCTGGTATATTTAACAGAGTATCAATGATGCTATCACATACATTTTTCTCAACGTGCATTACATCAATACAATGTCTGACTGTCAAAGAACTCCAATAAGGAAGATCCCAAAATATTGACTTCTTCTTGAATGAAGAATTGTCACTCCGTGTAGTACATTGTGATCTCTTACCAAATTCATTGACAAAGTCTTTTATTCTTTCATAAACAACCTCCCTTGGTATAGGTTTAGGTGCACTGCGTTCCTCATTCAATCCATTGAATGCTTTGCTTTCCTACGATACAGATGGAATTTTGGAAGAAACCTTCGATGACCGAGATATACATTCTTACCGCCGTGTTTTAGTCTTGTTGAATCAGTGTTCTCTTCACATATAGGACACGCTTTAGCTCCTTTGACACTATATCCAGACAAATTCCCATATGCTGAAAAGTCATTAATAGTGCAAAACAACATAGCATGCAAACGAAATGTCTCTCTTTGTGAAGCATCATAGGTCATCACACCTTCACCCCAGAGTTTCTTTGAGTCATCAATCAGAGGTTCAAGATGAACATCGATGTCATTTCTAGGTTGTTTAGGGCCCGATATCAACAACGACAACATTACGTACTTATTTTTCATACACAACCAGGGAGGAAGATTGTATATAACAAGCATGACTGGCCAAGTGCTATGTTGGCTGCTCAATGTTCCGTATGGATTCATCCCGTCTGTACAAAGCCCAAGTCTTAGATTCCTGACTTCTTCACCAAATTCAGGGTACAATACATCAATCTTCTTCCACTGTGGGGAATCAGACGCATGTCGTAGGATCCCATCATTATTTTTCTTAACATCTGCATGCCACCTCAAATTCTTCGCATCTATCGCATTGGCAAACAAGTGTTGAAACTGTGATATTATAGGTAGATACCACATCACCTTGGCAGGAGAACCAGTTTTGGACTCCCCCGAAGTCGTCAATTTATACCGTGACGCACCACATTTTGGACAATCTTTCAAATCCGCATAGTCCTTTTGAAATAATACACAATCATTAGGGCATGCGTGTATCTTCTTGGCATCCATTCCCATTGGGCACAACAACTTCTTTACCTGGTATGTTGAGATTGGCAGCTCGTTTCCTCCAGGAAGCATTTCTTTCAACAAAGACAGCAATGACGTGAAGCTTTTGTCGCTCCATCTATTGTTAGCTTTCAACTTATACAATCTCAACACAACGTTAAGCTTCGTAAACTTAGTACAACCTGTGTATAACGACATCTTAGCATCATGCACAATGTTTCTAAAAATGGGAGGTGGATCAGTGTGCTCTACCCCACAACTATCCAGCATCACATCAACGATGTCTACTGGAACTGGTTCATTCACATCTACGTCATCGTAGGCAATTTCTTCTTCCACACAAGCACTGCTATCAACATCCACTGGTTTTGGGTTTGAAATCTCTCCATGCCAGTGCCATTCTGTATAGCCTTGTATAATCCCGTTGCACATGACATGAGTTTTGATTTCGTCACCAGTGTTGACTTTCAAGTTGTTACCGCAATGCCTACATGGACAGTAGAACCTATCTCCAGGTTGTTTCCTATGTTCCTCGGCAAATCTAATGAACTGGTCACGACCAGAAATAAACTTTGGGGTGCAGCGATTGCGAATGGACATCCATGATCTATCCATTCTATGATCAAAGAGAAAACAAGTATATATTAGGACAAGATTAGGGTCTAGGGTTAACAAATACATGTGATGTCATTATTATATATAATAAATGTGTACCACCTATCCATTCTTGAACACATAATCTCACTAGTAAGTGTATAATGTGTATTGGGTTTTTAAGAAAATTTCGGCAACATTTCCCCGCTGTTCTCCAAGTACATATGTACTTAGAGAACAAACGGGGAAATTCTGCCGAAATTTTCTTGAAAACCCAATACACATTATACACTTACATCCTAAGCGAGATTAGGTGTTCAAGAACAGTCCCAAACCGGGGACTATCCAAGATTTACTCCTAATGAGTAAATCTTGGACGGGTTTCTAGGCCAACAAATAATGTGTTGTCATTCTTATACCTAAAATCCTATTTCTTCAAGTTAGGGTGATTATTGATGTCTTTAAAAGCATGATTGGCAATTTAGGGAAAAGTTCATCATTTACATTCCAAGCATGTCACATGTGTGCATTACAGTTCATCATTAAGCAAGATATAAGCAAGTATGTCATATTAAAATAGACTATACAATATGAGAAAATAGTAGTGTAATCATGCAAATGGGAACATTCATGGGAACACACACTTCAGTTATAAGCATTCATGTAGCAACTTTCAGTTCCATTCATTAATCTCTTTTTACATCCACACACAGGGGTGTACCCATAAACAATAACTAAACAGAGGGGTTGGTGTACCCCTAAATATGCGCATAATTAAAAAAACTATTAATACAGACAAGTCTAGATAGATAGACAACTAAATACTACACCAACATGGTCCCGCATCAATAACTTCTTTTTGATGATGAAGTTGTGTCACGAAGCTCCTCACTATATTTAGACGAATCTGAACTGACAGGGACCTCAGATTCAGATTCGTCTGAGCTGATATGCGACGCCGTGCGCTCATACTGCAGTAGATGATCGGGGGTCTCGCAGTTGCTTTTGGTTATCCAAACTTTGATGGAATTATGGCCAACTGGACGGAGAAAAAGCCTGTTGCAACGGACCACATGCATCTCTCCAATCCAATCACGCCAACCGGATTTTGATACAATATTTCCCGCCAAATCATACTCAACCTCGATAACATGTGAATAATTGCCAAAAGTTATGGTCACTTTACCAGGCATGTAGAGTCTTCCTTTTAGAAAACGCCAATGTTTGGGTATGACCAATTGGTTTAAGGAACGATCATCTAGGATGATGTCCAATTGTTCTTCAATAGGGAACATTAACATTGACATCGAGGCCCAGTTCATAGTGACTGTTATGGGTGGACAGAGACTGCACAATATTAGTATTAACAAAGTGTAAGTACATATAACGATGTTATATATTTGCAGAAAAAGTTGTATAACATCAGTTAACCTTTTATTGCTTGTCATAACCAACTTTATTGTGGTAGACATGATAGCTTGAAAAGAAGTCTACATATGTACTTAGAGAACAAACGAGGAAATGCTACCAAAATTTTCTCGAAAACCCAATACACATTATACCTTACATCCTAAGTGAGATTAGGTGTTCAAGAACAGTCCCAAACCGGGGACTATCCAAGATTTAGTCCTAATGAGTAAATCTTGGACGGGTTTCTAGGTTCTTACTAAAATAGAACCATTATATGGAACTAATCCTACATTATACACATACTTTTCCTGAGTAAGATAATGTGCACTTCATGGAATTATTAAGATCTGAATATATATAAGTTGTTTCTACCTACTTTGATGGGATTTTATAACATTCGAGTCTTCCACTATCTTCATTTCTTGTGTATGAATCTTGTCTTGTGCATCTTCATTTTTTCCCTAATATAAATCTTCCCCCCCATAGACAACATGTTTTGGCTCTGCCACTGCAGATAGCCAATAGTCTCCCACTTACATCTGATAAATCACTCATGGATCAAATTCCAAGTGATAATACATGACCATCATGATTTTACTACAAATGTTATTCTATCAAGTGATTAGCAACATTAAATTCAGTTGGTATGCTATAATTTGTACATCTCCTTTCTTTATCCCACATATAAGATGATACCATCATAGTATTTCATTGGAATAATGATGAGATCTAAGTACCTTAGCCTATGCAATGGCTCCATTGTTGTCACAATAAAGCTTTACTACTTCCTTAATGTTAGGAACCAAAGCAAGTTCACTAATGAACATCTTGTTAGCCTGTGCAATGACTTCGTTCTAGTCCCTCTATAGCTTCTAGGTAGGTTCTTGGCTCATCATCTATGACCAATTCATCACCTTTTTAAGTTACAAGTTATTCAAATCTTTGAGGCTCAAGGTGTGTCATATTAGATCTATGAGGCTCAAGTGTTACATGAGGAACTTGAGATTCCCTAGTAGTTTATGACTCTCCTTGTTCCTATGGTATCTCTATAGGTTCAATGTTTTGTTTTTGGTCCCAAACTTCTTCAAGCTCTAGTTTTCTCTCGCTGATCCCTTTATAAAAAGATTACTATTCTAGGAAAATAGCAGTGTTGGCAACAAATACTTTATTTTCAAATGGAAAATGGAAGTAATATCCAATGTTTTCTTTGGGATATCCAACAAAATAATATTTATCTATTGTGGGTCTAAGCTTTTTAGGAAACTATTTTCTCACATAAGATTCACACCCCCAAATCTTCATAAAATACGTATTAGGATGTTTCATGCTATGTCTCATATGGTTTCTTTTGAACTGATTTAGATGGTATGTGGCTTAGTATAAATGTTGTAGTTCATGTAGAATGTCCCCAGAAGGAAGTATGAAGATCAGAAAATCTCATCATCGATCACACCATGTCTGATAGGGTATAGTTCCTTCTTTCTAGTACACAATTATGTTGTGGCATTCCAAGTGGAGTTAGTCCATTGTGATACAATTATAAGGTATCTAGGTCCTCAAACTCTTAGGTTATGTATAACTGACCTTGATCTGATCGAAGTGCTTTATTTTTTTACCATGTTGATTATGTACTTCATTCATAAAATCCTTAAAACTTTTCATTGGATTCAAACTTGTATTTCATTAAATACACATAGCCATATCTACTGAGGTCGTCAGTAAATGTGATGAGGTACTAGTAACCACCTCAAGAATTTGTTCTAAAAAGGTCCACATACATTAGTATGTATGAGTCCCAATAGATCACTTGCTCTCTCACTATTACACATGGAAGGAAATTTTGTCATTTCCCCCAATAAATAAGACTCATATGTATTTTTTGATTCAAAATGAAATTATTCTAGGTAACCATCTTTATGGAGTCTAGACATGTGTCTCTCGATTATATGCCCTAGATGACAATCTGAAGGTATGTTTTATTTGAGTTATTGAGTGTTAGCCTTTTTGGTATTGGTTTATATATGCTCATCTCAAAATCTAACAAATCAAGACCATAAAACATGGGGGCACTACCATAAATGATCTCATCTTTACAAACATAATATTGATTATTCTATATATGAAATTTGAACCCACTCTTGTCCAAACAATATGTATATATGACGTTTCTACTAATGGTAGGTACATAATAGAAGTTCTAAAACTCTATTACAAGCCCACTGGGTATACATAATTGACAGGTTCCAACTGCAGTGGCAATAACTCTTGCTCCATTTGCAACACGTAGTTCCACCTGTCCTTTCTCTAAAGGCTTACTTCATTTTAGATCTTGCATACTAAAGAACATGTAAGATCATCATCTGGCACCCAATACCCAATATTATGAAGTATAAATATTTATATCAGTATTGTATATACCTGAAGTGGAGATATCTATCCCCTGCTTCTTCTTCTACAATTGCTCTAAGTAAAGAGAGAAATTCCTTTTGTCACGTCCAACATGATGATAGTGTAGTAAGTCCCTTCCTTACTCACCTCTCCCTTCGCATTAAGCACATATGACTTGGGTTTATAGCTATACTTAAACACTCTTCTTGGCCTTAACTTATCCCTTGGACTTCCCCTTTCCTCTATTGATTATCATCACAAATCTAGGTTTGTCTTTCTTCATTTCTGTCTGAGTAGTTCTCAACATGCCAAGAAATTCAAACAACTATTTAGAAAAATTTTCATGCTATAGTTCATGACAAATTGGCTATACAATTCAGGTAAAGATTGAAGAATCACGTCCATTGCCAACTCTAGGCCTAAAGGAAATCCCAATATCTCTAGGTTTTCCATGTACCCAATCGACATGAGAACATGGGGACCTACTTGATCTTCTTGTGCCATATTACACTTAAACAATGCCATGGAGACATCATATCTATCTTGCCTTGCTTGATCATGGTACATGTTCTTACTATGTGTTACTATCTGGAGAACATCTATATTGTCATGTTGCATTTGCAACTCATAGCTCATAGAGAACATCATCAAGAATTTGGTGTCTGTGGCATCGTCAGAATGATTCTTGGAAGCATCCCTTTCATCCATAGGCATTTTCGGAGTGGGTTCCTCTGGCTCTGATGTCTCCAAGACATAGGGCTTGTGCTTATGAGTGAGAATGATTCTCAAATTACTTAATAAATCATGGAAGTTTGTTTCAATTAGTTTTCCTTCTCAAGGAATGATCACAATGAGAATTTGTTATTTTTAGCCATTTATTTCTATAGAAGAATATTTATATTTCTCAAAACACTTCTGATTTGATATAAAAATATTGACATCACTAATTAGGCCTTTAAATAACTACCAATCCACCTATTCTTCTCAAATTAATAACCCTATATATTAATTATTAAATATTGTAGGGTACAATCATGTAATGTACAAAGATCAAAAGTACATAAATCTGTTACCCAACCAATAGCGGTGTCCATAATCAATTATTAAGGTAGGCAACATTTTACGATTGCATCAAATGCAATTATTGGATAGATGATGTGCATAACTCTTTGTCACAAACCATTTCTATTCTTCTAGGCACTTAATCCTATTAATGTCACCTATTTAAGCATGATCCAAAAGCCTACATGATAGAAATGCATCCTGCTTCGGCAGACCCACATATGTTCCATCACACTTCTATGAGATAGGATGCACACCATACTCTTGTGACCTACACTAGTCAATCAAGTGTTTCATGTTTGATTCTTATGGAAAACATCTAAGACTTAATATTAATTGATGGATTTTATTTATAAATACATATACATACCAGAATCATCATACTTTGGGAATCCCCAAGTATTATGATCTATCCCATCTCTTTCACAGATCAGCTCCTATAATTTTCCATCATGTTGGGAAGGAAGAAGATTGAAGTTACTACAATATACTGTGCCAATCATAATAACAGAAGATGTAAAATCTAGGAATCCATCATTGATATAATTCATAATGTCACTCACCCCTGGGTTCTCCTGGGATGACCCCCCATCTGAAAAATCAATGTGTGAATTTAATTAAGTTGTAAATGATGTTGCACACTTTGAGAGAAATACCAAGGGACCCTTCTACATGTGGGACAACCACTGGGAAGGCAAAAGGCACACTAGATCTAAAATTGATTGAGTTTTGCATTATCAAGATTTCCATGATGAATTGCATGACTTTTAGGTGAAAGTGATTTCCACCTTTATTATCGATCATGCTATCTTGATGCTTCATCTTGGTGTAGAGTTGCCAAAACAAGACCACCTTTCAGATTTATCAACCACTGGACAAATTTGCTTGGTTTCAAAGAGGTTGTGCTAGATGCATGGATCACTACACCGGTGGAGGGGACGCCAATGTATATGTTGGATCAAGGGCTCTAGAGGGGGAGAGAATAGAGCTATCTTTCTTGAGCGCTTGCCTTGACTATCTCCTTCACTTGGAGATCTGGAACACCTTGCCTTCTTCAACCTTGAAGAACAACGACCTCTTCTCCTTCACTTGGAGAAGATCTTCAGCCTTTTCTTTGATTGGAAATAGGGTAGGAAGATGGTGGAGGAGAGCTTTACATCAATACATGGAGAAACTCTCTTACAAAGGAACCTATCTCACTCATACTCACGAATTTGACTTGAAGGTAGAGAGAGAAAGGGGCTCAAAGGGTTAGAACACTCTCAACTAGGCTAGGACCAAGCTTGTAATGAATGAGCAACCTTGGAATGAACTCCAAGAGGTCCTATTTATAGTTGAGGGTCCCCCTTTAAGTTTTGGGATACTTAGATATGAAATATAGTTGTTTTTTCTCAAAGCAACAACTCTATTTTCGCTCAAAACACACACCCACGGTCAAAATCACTTTTTCTACAAATTCCTTACAATGCAATCGGTCGAGTTTCAATAAAGGTAACTCGACCAATAGAGTAAAAGACAAAGCCAATATTCAAATCATCAGTCAATTTTATCCTAGGGAAACTCGAACGACCAATGAAGATCGAATTGGTCAGGTACTCGATCGGTCGAGTTCTATGAAATCACAACTCGACCGATGCGATCTTCAGAAACTTGATCTAGGTGGATCGGTCAAGTTTGCAACTCGACTGATTGACTGCATGTGGTCAATTTTCTAAACTGCATCTAAAGTGATTAAAACGTGGTGTTTAGTGTCCCAATCAATTTTATCAACTAAGTTACAAGTCAATTCATCATTAAAAGTGATTACAAAAATGTTCTAGGGTCATTTACATAGATTTCCAAAATTGCACACTTGTAGCTCTTTTCACTTGAACTTGAGCCAATCTAGGGATTTTGATTTTTAATCCTTTTCTTGTACCTAACATCTGAAATCAATCTTTAATACACATATTAGATACATATGAATGGAATGGTTAAGTCATTATCAAAATATGGACAATGTATAACCTCTAGGTTAACATTCTCCCCCTTTTTGACAATGACAAACCATTACTCAAACATATTGAAAAGGATATAGAAGTTATACCTTTGCCTTGTTAATTAAGAGGATTCATGATGTGAACAATGTGAATTACTCCCCCTCAATCTATGCTTCTTCTAACCTGCATGGTTAGTCTATCTACACATAGCAATCATAGCATATATGCACTATGTGGTACTTTTGCAAGTCACATGATAAAATAGTAAATGAACAAGAAAAGGATCTCATACAATAAGAAATAGTATAACAATGAATAACAATATGATTGAGTTCCAAACCAGTGAAATATCTCTCCCCCTTTTGACATTGTCAAAAATTAGGGGGGTGGAAGAGCATAAATCCAGGTCTTCTCCTAAACCCAATCAACCAGATATACATACAAGCAATCTCATATCATATGGCAAATAGAGACAAAAGCAACGTACAATCTCAGTCATAATCAAAATATGGTGAAATATGGCACCAAAGCATAAGATATATCAGAGTAAATAGCAAGAGTGCACATCACATATATTACAACTTAGATGCATGTTCTCATAAAAACAACTACAAGTAAGAAGTGATGAAAATAGAAGATAAATTAGTACAACTCAAATAAATGTGCCCAGATGTTTCTTATAAAAAATAGTCTAGAGAGATGTATATGATCAGCATGCTAGACTAAAAACTAAGAAATAAGCTAGAAATCTAAACTATCTATATCAATGGCGTCATCATCATCAGCTCCTGGCTTGTAGTCCTCGTCTCCATCAAAAGGTGCAGCAGTAGTGCCTTCATCACCAGATCCAACACCATCACCATCACCATCATCCGAAGCATCCTTGCCATCACCGTCATCATCATCATCAGCCTCGACATCATCACCCTAGTTAGGCATCTCCTCACCAGCAGGAGGACCGAACATGCAATCGGGACAATGGGCATTTTGCTCAGCCCATGACATACCAAGAGCATGGAGCTCATTGGCCTATGGATAGGACGGAGTAGAGTCACCAAGGCTGGAAAGCAAGGTGGCCAGGGGGCCAACATGCAATGAGAGGTAGGTAGGGGCAGAGCTACCAGCAGCAAAGGGTGGAGGTGGAGGAGCAATAGTGGAAGGCTCAGAAGTAGGGTAGTAATGATTGTATGCATATGAAGCATAATCACTACTTGGGTATGGCTGGTAGGTGGGGTAGGGGTGAACATAGGATAGGTTCATGGTAGACATGATAGAACACAAATCCTGATGCATGTGGTCTTGAACCTGTTGGTTGTATGCTTGTTGATGCATCATGTAGCCCATAAGGGTTTCATTTGATACATGGAACGAAGCACATCTAGGTCTAGGAGGAGGTTGAGGAGGTGTAGCTCATGCTGAGGAGGTAGGGGCTGCAGAGGCTGAGGTAGCGGGAGAAGCACCAGGGGTAGAGGAGGCAAACACATGCACAAACTTTTGAATTGTGGTCTTACTAATACAAACACCCTTTCTGGCTACTTTGTAATGGAAGTCAGTAAAGAGGGATTTCTTAGTGGCAAATTGGAATAAACCACAAATCAGGGCCGGGTAGGGAGGGTGGGTGCCTTTGGTGTTCTTGCTAGTGTCAAAGTAGGTCATGTGGTGTAGAATGTATCTGGTCCACTTGACACCGATGCTCTCTAAGATGCAATACATAATGACAATAGTGTTCTCTGTAATATCTGTTTGATGTTTTCGTCGGATAAATATTGCAGTTGATCACTAGTGCCAGAATGTGCTTCCTAAGGTCAAGGGAGGATGAAGGTAGGGTTGACTTCTTCTTATATGGAATGTCAGGTTTCTTCAAGTAATGATGAATATCAGGTAAAGTCAATTCATTTTGCTTATAGAAACCTTCTAGGTCCAAAAGATCAAAATATTCTCCATAATCCTTGCGCCAAGTATCGTTTTCCTCATCTTCGGAAAAGGATACATTTAATATATCCTCGGATATTTGGAATCGCTTACCGACGATCATCGATGTGAGGATTACTTGAGTATTTGGTGGGGGAATTAGAGAGTCGTAGTTCCAATGCAAATTAGCGTAGAACTCATGAACTGCATTAGTGCTTGACATGGAATTATTAAAGCAATCACGTTCGACGGCCAAAGTGGAAAGATGGTGAAAGGATAGAAACCTAGCAACCTAGTCTATGACCACTTGATGCCTAGGACTAGGCTCAAACAAGGCGTGAAAAGGAAAAGGACTCCTAGGAAGAAGATCTTTATACATATTAACAACCTCAATCGAGATAAACGAGGTATCGTCAAACGGAATCAAGCGATTAGATGAGGAAGACGAAGGTGCATTGCTTGGAGTAGGTCATTTTCTTCTATGGGAGGCCATGGAGGCAAAAAAAGAGAAACAAAATGAACAAACACACAAAGCAAACCAAAAAAACCGCCTAACAACCACCAAGGAGCACCCGAGAAGGTCTAGGTCGAGCTATCTAGGTCGAGATAGGGCTAGGATAGGGAGGTTTAGTGCTGGGGGTGAGAGCTTAGGGCTAGAAAGAAGAGGATTCAGTCATCTATTCTCTAGTTGAGAAGGAGAATAGTCAGCCGAACCTAACTTAAATTTGCTTCATCCCGTGAATCGGTCGAGTTCTGAGAGTCAGAAACTCGACCGATTGGTCCTCTGAAGAACAGTTCTCGGCCACTGATTGGTCGAGTTTGTCCTATGAGAAACTCGACCAATGGTCAACCTGACCTAAAACCATCAAAATTAATTTCTATCCATATACATGCTAATTAAATTCATTTTTTAAGTCTATTATGTACATTGAACATACTTAGGCACATATCACTCATCATTGGGTACTATTTTACGATAAAACCAAGAAAGTAGAGAAAACCCAAAAACAAGTGAAACTAAGCATGTCAACAAGCAAGTTAAGCACATTTTAAGAATATATAGGCAATTAAGGTGAGGAAAGCATGAGAACAACATATAGGATAGAAACAACCAGCTAGATCACATATCAATACCATCCAAAGAAACAATGAGCAGTTTTGATCTAATAAAGTTAAATTGCTCTCTAGCTAGAGGTTTAGTGAAAATGTCTGCCAACTAATTTTCTGTGTCCACATGCGTGATATAGATATCCTTCTTGGCAATGTGATCATGAATAAAATGATGGCGAACCTCTATATGTTTATCTCTACTATGAAATATAGGATTATAAGAGAGATTAATTGCATTAGTATTATCACAATAGATAGGAGAAGCATCAAAATGTATGTTAAAGTCTTGGAGCATTTGCTTCATCCATAGGACCTGGGCACAACAACTCCCGCCTGCAATGTATTCATCCTTAGTAGTTGACAATGACACGATGCTCTGTTTCTTGGAAAACCAAGACACCAAGCATGGTCCTAAAAGGAAGCAAGTGCCACTTGTGCACTTTCTATCAACCAAACAGCCCACGTAATCCACATCGCTATATGCCACAAGAGTAAAGTCCCTTGACTTAGGATACCATAGTCCAAAATTTTGAGTTTTGGCTAAGTACCGCAAAATCCTCTGGACAACAATAAGATGTGATTTCCTAAGACTAGATTGAAAGAGAGCACACAAGCCAACACTAAACATAATATCAGGTCTAGAGGTAGTTAAATAAAGTAAACTTCCAATCATACCTCTATAGAGCTTCTCATCTACCTTCTCACCTTCTTCGTCTCTATCAAGTTTGGCATTATTGGACATGGGTGTATCCATCAGCTTCATGTTTTCCATCCCAAAGAGTTTGATTAGTTCATTGGTGTACTTGCCTTGGTTGATGAAGTTTCCTTCTTTTGTTTGCTTGATTTGAAAGTCAAGGAAGAAAGTCAACTCACCCATCACGCTCATCGAGAACTCACTCTGCATAAGAGAACTAAACTCCTTGCAAAGATCAAGATCAGTCCCGACAAAAATGATATCATCAACATAAATTTGAATTATAAGAAAATTTCTAGATGTGTGTTTTAGAAATAAGGTAGAGTCAACTTTGCCCATGACATACCCATTATCTAACAAAAAGTTCTCTAATTTCTCATACCAAGCTCGAGGTGCTTGTTTGAGTCGTTAGAGAGCTTTTTGCAACAAATAAACATGATTGGGTAACTTGTCATTTTCAAAGCCCAGAGGTTGAGCAACAAATACTTCCTCCTCAATAGTACCATTCAAAAATGCACTTTTAACATCCATTTGATATAACATGAAATTTTTGTAACTAGAAAAAGCAAGTAGAATTCTAATAGATTCTAGTCTAGCAACAGGAGCATAAGTTTCATCAAAGTCAATACCTTCCTGTTGATTGTAACCTTGTGCCACTAACCTTGCTTTGTTCCTTACCACTTTTCCTTGTTCATCAAGCTTGTTGCGGTAGACCCACTTGGTGCTAATGATTTTTCTATCACTTGGTCTTGGCACTAGAGTCCACACATGATTCTTCTCGAATTGCTCTAATTCTTCTTGCATGGCTAGGATCCACTTGTCATCACCAAGAGTTTCTTTGATGTTCTTTGAATCCAACTATGAGATGAAGGCTCTATCTGCTTGTTCTTTGTTGTAGGCAGATCATGTCTTCACTTTCTCAAATGGTTTGCCAATGATCAGCTCTTTAGGATGATTCTTTGCAAAGCGAGGAGTGGGATCCTTATTTTCTTCATCTTCTTATTCTATCACATGCTTACCTTTGTTGTTGATGTTGAGGTCTTTCAAGATAGGAATCAAGTCATCTGCGACATCATTATCAACAAAATGCTTGACAACAATAGGTTTAGTTTCAATAAACTTAACAGTAATATATTCTTCAATTTTAGACAATTCAGTATTGAAAACTCTATAAGCCCTACTTGTAGTTCTATAGCCTAGGAAGAAAGCCTTGTAAGATTTTTGATCAAACTTGTCGAGAGAATCCTTCATGTTTAAAACAAAACAAGGACATCTGAAAACATGAAAGAAATCAATGGATGGCATTCTACCACGACATTGCTCATAGGGGGTTTTCTTCAAAGAAGGATGTGTAAAAACGCGGTTCTGCACAAAATAGGCGGTACTAACGGCTTCGACCCAAAACATCTGAGGAATGTCATATTCAAGAAGCATTGTCCTCCCCATCTCTTGAAGTGACCTGTTCTTCGTCTCTACTACCCCATTTTGTTGAGGCGTACGAGGAGAAGAGAAATTGTGCGAGTAACTAGATTTTTCACAAAAATGCTCAAAAAGATCATTTTCAAATTCCCCCCATGGTCACTGTGGATAGAAACAATCCGGCAAGAAGCTTTATTTTCAACCCATTTGCAAAAGCTCGAGAAAACATCAAGAGTATCACTTTTTGAAATGAGAAAGAAGGTCCTAGTATATCGAGAGAAATCATCAACAATAACAAGACAATACTTGGAACCACAAAGCGTTTGTGTTCTCATTGGTCAGAATAGATCATTATGAAGAAGCTCAAGATCTCTTGTAGTACTCATGACTCCTTTGGATTTGAAGGAGGATTTCGTTTGTTTTCCTTGTGTACAAGGTTGGCATTCCTCATCCTTTTCAAAATCCAATTTGGGAAGTCCTCAAACCAAATCCTTTTTGCTCGACTTCTTGATTTGATGCATATTCACATGACCCAAATGACAATACCAAAGAGAAACATCATTTTTATCCACTACCAACCATCTATCAAGTACATGCTTAAGAGCATCAAGAACAATAACATAAATATTGCCATTTCTAGTTCCCTTATATATGACATTGTAAGTGCGGGAATCTAGAAGCAAACATTCTAAAGATGTAAACAACACAAGATATCCATTATCACACAGTTGGCTTACACTAATCAAATTGTGATGTAGGCCATCAACAAGAAAAACATTCTTGATGCATAGCTCATTGCCTACATCACCCTCACCTATGATCTTACCCTTCATGTTGTCCCCAAAGGTCACCGATCCTCCTTTTTTCATGAATTTGTTGAAATGACTGAATTCACCTGTCATATGTTTTAAGCAACCACTATCAATAATCCATCTCTTTTTAACCTGTAAGAAAGAAGGATGTCGGTACCCAACTCAACTTTGGGATCTGGGGTTAGCTTAGGGACCCATTTCATCTTTGGGTTGGTCCCTTTGGGCTTGTAAGGACAATAAGTATAGTAATGATCATCACATTCACAATGAATACATACCATAGGGTTCTTATGGCTAGAAGTCTCTCCATGGAAGATGGGAGGTTCCAAACTCTTCTTCTTACCCTTGTTCTTGCTCTTGCTTTTACCTTTGGGAGAAATCCCATCATATCCTGAACCACTACTACGAATTTGTTTGGTAGAGTATTCTAGGACATCATTGAGGGATTTCTTTCCCGTTAGAAACTTTTGCAAAGAAGATCTTAACTTGGCATTATCGTCACTAAGGTTAGTAACAATAGTAGATAGACTAGCAAGATCATCTCTAGCATGCAATAGATCGACCTCTAAACAGAGGGATATAGTATGAAAGGAATCAGTTCTAAAGCTATGCTAGAAATTTCATTACTTTGCAAAGTAGGTCTTGAAGATAGATCATTAACTTGAGAAAGTAACTTGACATTTTCATATTTAAGCAACAAAATTTCCTTTTGATAAACATGAATCTGTTGCTTCCTAGCATCATCAATAAACGCTAGTTTTACATTTTCAGTTTTAAGAATATCTAACTCATCTTAGCATCTTTGGTTGTCTTCCTTAAGATCTGCAATAGTCTTAAGATAGACCCCATTCTCAACCTCTACTCCATTATGTTGAAGCTCAAGGTCAAGAAATTGACCTTTCAAAGAATCTATCCTATCAATGAGTAGTTTTTCATTTTTATCAAGAATCTCAATTTTAGCATAAAGATCATCTACTATCTTGCCTAATCTTTTCCTTTTAATTTTGCATTTAGTAAAGGATGACTGAAAATCATTTAGCATATCAATAAGAGTTTCCTTAGATATCTCATGCAAATTGACATTACTTACCTCACTTACCTCATTTACCTCACCTACATCTTCACTAGTAGAGGCCATGAGGGCAAGGTGGCATTCTCCATCTTCGGAGCTTGAGGAGCTTGAGGAAGACTCCTCCCAAGATGCATGAGCTGCATCTTTGGATCTTCTTTCTTTCTTTTCTTTCCTCTTGTATTTGCCTTCTCTCTTATACTCCTTGTCTTTCTTGTGACTGCCCTTGTGATGGCTCTTCTTGGCCTTTGGACAGTCACTCTTGTAATGGCCTTTTTGGCCACACTCATAGAATCTCAGAGTTGATGAAGAAGGCTTCCCTTGAATTGCTTTCCCTTTGTGTAGTTTGCTTCATGCTCATTTGGGCCTTCATCTTCACTTGAGGAAGGCGCAGGGGACTTTAGAGCTAGTTGTTGCTGCCACATCATTTCTTCAATTTGGGCTTTGAAGTCTGTGTCCTTTATCTTCTTGGACTCCTTCTCTTCTCTTTTCTGTTCCTCTTCTTGCTTATCAATATTAGGTTCATGGGCTTGAAGGTTACCGATCAGCTCCTCGGTTGACAACTCACTTATCTTGTACACCTCTTAAATGGATGTAACCTTGGGCTCCCATCAATTACGAAGAGATCTCAAGATCTTGGATTTGATAGTGCCTTTATCCATCACACTCCCAAGGGTTTCCAATCAATTGATGATCACATTGCGCCTAGTGTACATATCAACCAATCTCTCATTCTTACCCATCTTTAAGTTCTCAAGTAGCCCACCAAGCATGTAGATCTTGGCTTCCTTCACTTGCTCTGTTCCTTCATAGGTGACACAAAGCTTATTCCAAATCTCATGTGCGGTGTCCCAAGAGGAGATCCGGTTGAACTCAGATGGGGTGAGGGCTGCATAGATGATGCTCACTACCTTTGCATTGAGTTGAGCTTGCTTCATTTGTGCTTCAGTCCATGTGGAGATTTCCCCCTTAGGGTCTTCATACTTGAGGTGCACCACCTTCCACATCTCATAGCTCACACCTTGAAGGTAGAATTGCATTCTTATCTTCCAATATAGAAAGTTGGTGTCGTCGAAGACCGGAGGTCTCATGGAGAATCTCCCTTCTAGGTTGAGGGATCTAAATGATAAAGCGTCGATCTTCTCCTACTTGTTGAAGTAGCTTGGAGAAGACCTTCTCTAATACCACTTGTTGGATCAAGGGCTCTAGAGGGGGGTGTATAGATCTATCTTTCTTGAGCACTTGCCTTGACTATCTCCTTCACTTGGAGATCTAGAACACCTTACCTTCTTCAACCTTGAAGAATAGGAACCTCTTCTCCTTCACTCGGAGAAGATCTTCAACCTTTTCTTTGATAGGAAAGAGGGTAGGAAGATGTGGAGGAGAGATTTACATCAATACATGGAGCAACTCTCTTACAAAGGAACCTATCTCACTCATACTCGTGGATTTGACTTGAAGGTAGAGAGAGAATGGGGCTCAAAGGGTTAGAACACTCTCAACTAGGTTAGGACCAAGCTGGTAATGAATGTGCAACCTTGGAATGAACTCCAAGAGGTCCTCTTTATAGTTGCGGGTGCCCCTTTAAGTTGTGGGACACTTAGATACCAAATATAGAAATTTTTCTCAAAGAAACGACTCTATTTTTGCTCAAAACACACACCAACGGTCACAATCACTTTTTCTACAAATTCTGTATAGTGCAATCAGTCGAGTTTCAATAAAGATAACTCGACTGATAGAGTAAAAGACAAATACGATATTCAAATCATCGGTCGAGTTTATCCTGGGGAAACTCGACCGACCCATGAAGATAAAATTGGTCAGGTACTTGATTGGTCGAGTTCAGTGAAACCACAACTCGACCGATGCTATCTTTAGAAACTTGATCTAGGAGGATCGGTCGAGTTTGCAACTCGACCGATTGACTGCTTGTGGTCAATTTTATAAAGTGCCTCTAAAGTGATTACAACTTTGTGTTTAGTGTCCCAATCAATTTTCTCAACTAAGTTACAAGTCAATTCATCATTACAAGTGATTACAAAAATGTTCTAAGGTCGTTTACATAGATTTCCAAAATTGCACTCTTGTAGCTCTTTTGACTTGAACTTGAGCCAATCTAGGGCTTTTGATTTTTTATCCTTTTCTTATAACTAACATCTAAAATCAATCTTTAATACACATATTAGATACATATGGATGGAATGTTAAAGTCATTATCAAAATATGAACAATGTATAACCTCTAGGTCAACAGTATAGACTATGCTAGAAGCTCTAGGCTATCAAGAAGAGCCTAAAAATATGGAATCATGATAGAGTGGATGAACGTGACAATGTTATAAATCATGTAATTGTAGCCATAAAATCCCAACAACCAGCCGACCTCAAGCCCCATGATGAAAACATATATGTAGAAGCTAGAAAAGTGGTAACAAAAGTTGAGGAAGCCATGCTTGTTGAGGAGTCCTTTCTGAAACAAAAATCAAGACATTTTTTATCTCAATGAGGAAGATAGAAACTTGATATTATTCTATGCATATCTCAAAATAAGAAGAACCTACAATATCGTATGAACCATCCAACATCAAGGCATTACTATTGGTGAGAAAAATATCATCCAGAAAAGTTTCACTAACCACTACCAAGCCCTGTTCAACCAAAACAATGTGCATAGAACACAACGAAACTTTGAAAATATTCCAAAGCATTCCTATGATCACCTGAAGATACTCAATGATCTTATCACTAGAGAGGACATTGCATACATCATCCAAGAAGATGATGTGAAGAAGGCACTTGATCCTGACGGATTTAATGCAACATTCCATAAGGAGTGTTGGGGGCATCATAGGAAATAATGTTATTGAGGCAGTGCTTGACTTCATTGCAAATGGGAAAATCCTATAAGAAGCAATCAAAACAATCAACACAGTCATCCCCAAAAACATGGAACTAGCTAGCCAAGGTCTCTGATTAGTGCCGAATCTCTCTTTGTAATTTTTGTTACAAGATCATAACAAAGATTACGATGAAAAAACCATCTACCATCCTCCCTCAGGTCATTTCCCCAAACCAATTCCCCTTTATCAAAGGCATGAAAATAGGGGAAGCTTACCTACTTGCAATTATATCTTCAACGGTTACAACAAGAACATTGCCTCACCAAATATGTGCATCAAAGAAAACATGTATAAGCCTATGATACAATTGACAGAGATCACATTCTGAATGTAATGTCCCAAACGAACATTCCCTCTAAGTGGATAGTGTGGATTAAAGAATATATGCACATTGCTTCATTTTAGATTCTTCTTAATGGGGAACTGACCCACATTATTCATGCCTCTATTGGAATTAAACAGGGTGACCATGTTTCCCCATACCTCTTTGTTCTTGATATGCAAGCCCTTTCCCCAATGTTCAAAGAAGTTGAAGATAAAGGAATATTCTAGCCTACTGCCACTTTCAACTGCAAAATGTCTCATATAATCTTTTCAGATGACCTACTTATATTATCTAGAGCATATGAACAAAATGCAATTGCAATTGCAAACATACTTCACACCTTTGGAAGTTATCTAGGCTCAATCTTAACCCAATGAAAAGCCAACTCTGTATTAGTAAGGTGAAAGACCCATACTCCATAGAATCCCTTGGCATTCAGGTCGAATCTCTTCCTTATGAATACCTTAGGCTTGCTTTTTTCTCAAGAAAAATATCCAAAAAACACTGAATACCTCTCATTTATAAAATCAAGGTCAAGCTTGAATCATGGAAGATGAGATTACCCACCATGGTAGGACAACTATATCTAATCATCTCTACCCTTTCAACATACCAACTCTTTTGGTCACCCACCTTCATCTTCCTACCAGGAGTCATAGAGGAAATTGAGAAAATGTTCCTAGATTTTCTCTAGGGTGACAATGAACTACACAAACATGTCCATACTATCTCATGGGAGAATATATGCATACCCAAGAAAGAAGGTAGTCTTTGGATTAGGAGACTAGCTGATTGGTCTAAGGCATGACTACTCAACAACTTACATGATATTGCTCGTCGAAAGGAAAATTTGTGGGTTCATTGGATCCACAACAAGTACCTCCTTCAGAAATCCATATGGACCTACCCCATCCACATCCACTCCCCTTGGATGTGGAACAACATCTAAAGTAGAGAAATTCAATCAAACAACAAGTTTCCTACAACATTAAAAATGTGAAAATAATTTCTTTTTAGTTCGAACCCATATTTGAAGGGGGGAAATCTCTTGAAGAGATTGTCGACAACAACATCAGATTGTGGTCTGGTATATTGTGGACTTCTAAGCTGTCAGAGATAAGAGTTGATGGGCAATGGAAGTTGCCCTTGAAATCCTGTATTTTTCAAGTCACTAAACTCATTCAGAGTTTACCCCCACCCACAATAGGAAAAGACTCATTCCTTGTGAAAGGAAAACAAATATAGAACCTAAAGGATTCATGGAATCTCATCTGACTCACCCATTGAGAACTTGAATGGGAACCATGGATATGGTTCCAACCTACATCAAGAAGACTACAATGCCACACATGGAGAGTATTGAACAAGAAGCTATTAACTGAGGACAAATAAAAAAAGAGGTGTAATCCTATCCTCTATTTTCTCACTATGCAACAATAGATCTGAATATAATGACCACATTCTCTTCAAATGCCAAACCACAACAACCATGTGGACTAAAAGTATCAAGCATGGGTATATCCAAGCAAACCCAACTGACAATGAAGACCTCATCAAGTGCTTGGGCAATAGAGTTCACCTATTTGCCATAGTGGCTCTATACCATTTGGAAGATTAGAAACATCATTTTTTAGGATTGTAAGCTTGATGTTCCATCAAATAGAGTGCTTGGGCAATTGGCATTCCATCAAGCTATATTTTGATAGCATAGAGAAAATGTACAAATAGGATCTCTCTGACCCTATCATGTTCTATATTTCCCTTGGTTCCATTCATTCAACTTCTTACTTACCAAATAAAAAAACATATCAAATCACCAGATATTTATAGTATATATTTGATACATACTATACCTACAAATAAAACATGCAATCATAAACAAATAAGCAATAGTTATGGCTAAAATAATGTAATTATTTGGAGCAACAAAGAATTGTTGCCCACCTAAGGACATACATCACTTGTAGCAACCTATGCTCTCATGAATAGGTTGGTCGATCGATTGGACCTTATAGTCAATTGTTTGGTCCTCCTATTAGTCGGCTTGTCTCTAGCGATCGATCAACTGGGTCATGGCTCAAGTGGTTGGTTGGACTCCTCCAGTCAGTCAATTGGGCATCCAGTTGATCGGTTTGCTCTTATTCCATTTGATTGGTTGGTCTTCAATTGGACAACCAGAACATCCATTTGGCTGGATCCTCCAATCATCCAGTTAGTCAACTCGAGTTCCAATTAGTCAACTCGCCTGGTTAGAATGCCTTCTCATGCCAAAAATGGAAACTAATTGCTAATTGTATCCATTTTTTACATTATGAAAAGTGAATACCTCGAGTTACATTAGTGGGGAGCATTAACTATGTTTAAGAAGAATGAAGAAGGATCAATATGCAACAAAAATGTTTACATAGGAAATAAACCATCCAACCACACAAGCATCCGTGGGGTATTGGCCATAACCATGTATACATACACCATCAAAACACTTTTAAGGTGACACGTATGAATTGCATATGTATATCATATCTTATATATATATATATATATATATATATATATAAATATGGGCTCATCTTTAATACCCACACACCCTTTGTTACAACCCCAATTTTTGGATTCATATGGTGGAAAATGCAATTTTCCGAATAAATGTATGATTATGGGAATTATATGAATTATATGTGTATTGAATGGATTTCTTTGATAATGATCCTTTTACATGAATGTTTCCTGGGCATTATTGAGTAACAAAGCCCAATATGTTTAAAAGAGAATAATGAAGGATATAAATCTAATAATAAAATAAATTGAATTAATACTAAGAATAATCTTATAGAAGACTAAGCGTTTTGCATAATGGAGTGGATTTCGAATCCACATGGATTCTTGAGATAAAAGGGAATCCCAATAAGGAAATAAAAGTTAATACAAGAGAAAATATGAATGCAATATGCTTTAATAGGTGTTAGCTTGCATAAGAAGAAAAGACCATTATCCTTTTAAGTTTGGAACTCAAGCATGGTATATGAGTAGATAATACCAATGCAAAGTTTTCCATCTTTGTTTGATAAAGGAAAGTGAGTTCTCAAGAGAGAAGGTTTTGGAGAGCCTTTTTGTAAAAATAAGTTATGCAATATGTCTCTTTTCTTTATGTTTCTTTTGTGTGTAAAAATTGAGGATATAATAACTTTCCTTAACACTCATGTGTATCCAATAGGATGGTTTTGAGTAATAGCCTCATGAAAGAGAAATTAATATAAAAGAAAAAGAGGAAATCTTTGGAATAAGCCATGAGTTGGATTTCTTAGCAAGGAACGATGGGTTTGGAAAGTGTTTAAGAGGAGGAAAGGAAACAAGTCATATACACATGACATAGGGGGAGAGTTCGACCAGAGAAAAAGAGAACCAGGCTAGAACCACATTATTCCTCCTCCCTTCTTGATTCTTCTAGTATTATCTAGGGCACTCTTCATGGTATATATAAAGATCCCCTATAGCCCTCACCTATAGAACAGACACTACCATCACTCGTGGTCATCCGATCTTCATCACCACATACTCCGTGCCCTAGACGAACTTTGGTTCGAGGCAGGTTGACGACATGTGGGGATCTGTACGTCTACGTCCACCTGGGAATGCTGGTGGAGAACCGCTCGAGCCTCCTCTTCTCATGCTGCTGATGAGACTCCACACCTTATGAGGATGGCGCGGAGGTGTATGGAGTGCTCAGACCCTCCCCGACACTGACAGGCCTCAAGGATTTGAGGAGGAGATCCGACGGAAGAGTTGTAGGCCGTCGCTAGGGTTGCTCGCGAGGTGGAAGTCGAGCAGAGCATTTTTGATGAAAATGCCCCTCCTGAGCGTGAAGGAGCGATCCGTGGCTCGGGGGTAAAAGAGACAATTGGTTATAAGTCAAATCCGACCGCAAGGTACGTGCGTGGGAGTAAGTTGCCTATGTGGCACATCCCTATTAGTCCATATGTGTTTATCTTAAAAATTCATAACTTATCACAGGTAGCTCAGATTTAGATAAATAATATATGAATTTTGATCAGGAGAACTCAAAGAATGCCATAAAAATATAAATGAAGACTAATTATATTTGCAATTCAAAAAGTGTGTAAAGATGCTATCTTTAATGGTTTAATTAATGCAAAACCCAAATCTTTGGTGATTAATGAGTTGGGAAGGGTTATATGAATGTTTAAAGTGGATATTAACCTTTTGTTAATAAAAAGGACAAACTAGATCCAAAAGGATGATCTTTATGAATAGTTGGATTAATTTAGGGTTCCATGTACATAAATATGCTTTAATGGGCATCGAAACCCTAATCTTGGTAATTATGATTCTTAATGGCTTTAATTGTTTGAATCCATGCATAGAACTGGGATTTGATGATTCTAAGCTATTTTGAGTATAAAAGTTCCTAATTATGGATAAAAACCCTTAATTTGGTAATTAGGGTTTCCTAATGGATAAATGTGGAATTAGTGATAAATAGGGTTCAAATATGTGAATTGAACTATAATGCAATACGAGTTGCCAATGTGAAAGAAACCAAAGATGATAATTAGCCTTAATGATTTGAATATGACTTAAAAGGAAAAAGGTAGTAGCTTTAGTGTAAAAGAAACATATTAGACTTAATTGACATTCAATTGTGCTTATGATATTGAAATTAGGGTTTGCGATCTAAAAAAGGCACTAAAGGTGCTAAATGCATTATGGAGGTTAAAACCATAATAAAACCCTAAAGTTGGCCTAGAAATCCTATGGTGGAATCCAAGTCAATCTTGAGAATGTTTTGGATAAAATAGTGACACATGGGTGTTCGACATTAATTTCAGGATATTGTTGATTGCTTAATTGATTGGTCTTGAATATTATTTCTTAGACATCAAGTTGCTCTGGATCAGGTATGTGGTTATGCTTATGGTTAATCGCTTGAGTTTCATGGTGATTCCCAGATGTTTTATCGATTGCTTGAAAATAACTACATGGATGACTTTTATTTCATGCAACTATAAAGTGACTATGATTATCATCATAAATATGTATGCATGACTAGCTCAAATCCTAGTCCTCCTCTGTGGTTTTGCTAATGATGAAAAGGGTAACCTAGTACATGGCCTACTTGTTAAGTAGGACATCGAGTAATCATGAGTTAGAAATTGGGCTACCCACGTGTAGTGCCATGAGACTCTTTAGCACACCATGAGTTAGGGAGTGGTCTACCTATGGGTAGTGTCATGCAACTCAACCCTAGAAATTGATTCTCCAGTTAGGTAGGATCATGAGGTGTTTAATGGGGATCTACCATAAGGAAGGTAGCATCCAGGTCCACTGCAGGGACAGTGCAGAGGCTAGGGTATGGATGGATTGAGCAGTTATGCTTAAAACATAAAGTTGCTTGTTAAATCATAATTGACTGCAATATGTTATTATAGTTAATTGCACGATTATTGTTTCCCCCACATATTGGCATATTCATTTATGTTGACTGACATTTTGTTTTTCGGCATTTTAGGTACAAATTGAAAAGGACAAACAATAAAGTGGCATATTGTGAAATTAAGAAATAAAGTGCAAGGAGGATTAGTTAGAATAGAGTCCAGATGTGGATAGAAGTTAGATATCCAAATTTTTGCAAAAGGTATGCCCAATTTTATTTTATTCCAACTTTTAGAATAGTCATGGTAGAATTTGATAATTATTATTGAGTAATTGTCGAACCTATGATCCATGAAATTGGGATAACGGCTCTGACCTCTTGGTCTCCCTTAATTGGGGGTTACCGGGAGGTAGGGTCATTACATTTGGTATTAGAGCATTGGTTCCTCATTTAATCTTTAGTAATTATTAAATTTTACAAACTCTGTAGAACCCAATGGAGTTGTTAGAGGATTTCCCAAAAGACAGAGGTGTCTAGAAAAGGATCACGTCTGGGGACTGGCAATATTTTCCTCAGCACCGCTAGTCGGAATATGAGGACTCCCGGATCTGTGTGACTACCTAGCCAATGTCTTAGGATCTGACTCGAAATAAGATACCTTTAGGACTCTCTCATCTATTTGTGTCCCTTCTCAACCCTAACTCTGTTAAGATTCTAAGGTTTAGGGTTTTCTCTCTCTTCCTCATCCTCTTGAGGATAGGGTATGCATGATAAGGTTAAGGAATCCTCCACCAAAATTAATAAAAAGCATGTAAATAAGATCTTATGGACATAAGCTTAATAGTTTAAGCATAAACTAAATAATAATTGCATGCTTTGTCCGTATGACATGTGTTGTCATCAGAGACATGAGGTTAGACCCTCTAGTCAGGAGGACAAGTAGAGAGTTGGTTTTGGAGGAAGAGATCTCCATTAAAGGTAGAGACCTGACACATCCTCTGAGGATGATGCTAACCCTAACCCTAAGTGGTGGTTAGAGAGGGATGACATGATGAGTTAGGTGTCATGGTAGACCAGGTGTTTGGGTGGACATGCTTCTGGTTTGGATACCCATGACGTTATGAGCCATGTGAGGTTGGATGACCTAGTACCTTTGGCGAACCAACCCTGGGAAGGGTCGTGCATGTTAGGTTGAAGGATAACTCCTTCATTGATGAGGTTGGAGATGACCATATAGAATCCCTATGACCTTATATGATCATGGCAAAGTTGCACCTAAAGTACGTTAGTAGGGCTAACAGTAGGCTAAAACCCTGGCCATAAAGGCATGTTGGATAGCTTATGAGATAAGCATGAAGAGTTTTGGATAATCTTGGGCAAACATAGGTTTCTCTCTTATAGGTGTACGCTTGTGAGCTTGATCCACCTTAGAGAGAGGACCTCCAGTAGTAAGGTGGTTGTAGGATTAAGCTCTAGAGAGAGAGAGCAGGGCCCAAGCTAGAAGGTTGGAAGTTTAGACTCCGGGCTAGGAGAAACCATGATAAGTTGAGGATGATGCGACCTAAGTGGATGGTTGTGGTTGCCTCATGCATGATCCCTGGGGGCTTATGGTATCTTGGTTGCCTTTAGAGGAACCAAACCCTAGAGGGAGGATTAGGCCGCTAGTACCTATGTGCCCATGGTATAGATGTGTACCTTCTAGGGTTAGGAAGAAGAGTTCCTTAGACCCTGAAAAGGTTTAGTAACAAGTTGTGAGGCCTTATACCTAGTTGGTTGTCCTTGAGGAGGACTCCACTTTGAGATGTTATTCAAGTAGAATGATAATAGGAAGTGCATTTCGTACCTTGTACATGCTTGGTACGTGGTTACAAGGTTGAGCATGCAATTGGACATCAGAAAGGTGAACCTAGGGTTCCTAGATCTAAGAGGGGAAATAGTAGTGTTGGGTGTACCTGATGCTCATGATGAGATTTGAGTTTCCATAGATTTGAGCATGGTACCCCTCATGTTTGGAGGAAAAGGAAACCCCTTGGTTAAGGTGTATGTTTGATGAACCCCTCACCTATAAGTTGGTGACATGGGCAGGTATGATGATGGTCCAATGTGAAGGAATA
This sequence comes from Alisma plantago-aquatica, assembly GCA_963693085.1. Lineage (NCBI taxonomy): Eukaryota > Viridiplantae > Streptophyta > Magnoliopsida > Alismatales > Alismataceae > Alisma > Alisma plantago-aquatica. Next base: position 85,289,634 of record OY856409.1, on the reverse strand, counting down.
GAAACAAGTAGGACCTACCATGGAGACCTAGCATGGTTTAGAAGGTGGTCTGTTTGTTAGCTATGTGCCTTAGTAGCTTGCTAGGGCTAAGCGTGCTCATGTGAAGGTAAACCATGTACTTAAGGACGTTTTGACCTTTGTTATCAAGATGTAGTTTCCTCCCATCCTAGGAGAGGGACCCTTTTATAGGCTGTATACCAACTTTTGGTTGGGTTTGAGGAAACCCTAAGAGGTCTTATAGAATCATGAGAAGCTAAGTGGAGAGTACATAGTATAAGAGTGAACATGTTGACCCATAGATGATCATCTCTGAGTGCATGTGGATGTGTTACCATGGAGGTAACCGGTATGGGGCCTGACCGAGGTAGATAGGTCACCATGACCCCTATGAAAGGATGTAAGTCAGACCATGAATGTTGAGAGAGATGATGGAGACTTGGGTATAGTTTCAAGTTGGATACGTACTATGTTAGAATCCTATATCTATCCTAGGGTCAGGTGGGGATAAGACCGATGGCAGTAGGAGTTGCCTAATTCCCTAGTTGCACATGACCATTGGGTCGGGAGGTAACAACTATCATTGTATGAGGGCCATGGGTTAGGAGATTGATCACCTTCACGAACTCATGGGATGCAAAGGGAAGATGAGGAGGGCACTCTCTAGATGCATAAGGGAAGAGGGATGACCCCAAAAGTGTCGGCACCCTACATACATAGAGGAGATGACCAAGGATTGTGTGGTGACCCAAGTGGGTTTGAGACCAGTTTTCCATGGAAGTAACTTTGATATCGAGATGATCGTGATGTAGAGACATATGTTGCATGTTTCAACTTAAATTTGAAGGTGTACTGGCAAGGTGGGATGTACCATCTCTAATCTTGGAATGGGAAGAACTTGGTATTTGGACTGCAACCAAATGCTTATTTCCTCTTGTTATGGGAGTGAGAGATAGGATAGTACGCATGCCATACACCAAGGATAAAAGATGATGTGAGTTGGAACATTGATATGAGGTATGAGGACAAAGATGATAACTTACCCATGTGGAGTGAACAATCTGTGGATGGTTTACAAACACTAAGAGAAATAAGGTAGTCACCTTATGAGGATGTTTTTATCATGAGCTATAAGTTATACAAGGTTGAGTTTGATAACCAAGAAGATGAGCTCTAAGTTTTCTTGTTCAAGTTAGACCTAAAGTCCAGGATGATATGATAAGTGGAATACATGGAGGTGTATGTCTTTAACATTACCTAATACATAAGGATGTGAGGTGGTAATGGGCGCTCTTGTTTAGATGCAACTGCCTAGTCTAGCTAGTGGAAAGGATAGGAGAGGTGGTTGGGTGAACCCTAAGTTTGTGAGATATGTTTGGCTAACACTCTGATGTAACAAGATCATTGATGAAGTTAGTAGTTGTTTGGTTAGACAGCCTAGGCCTTGATGCAATAAAAGGATGGTTGTAGAACCTTAGATGCACTTCTATGGGAAAGAGGGTGAGGAAACCTCGACTATAGTGTTTTAGGATTTCTGAGGAATCAAACTTAAGGAATCATGACATACAAGAGATCATGATTTTAAGTTCACCATACACCGTGGTACTACTTAGATAATAAGTGGTAGCAGTACTTGGATGCCTAAGATGAAAAGTCTACAAAGATGCATGCGGATTGTCTCCATGCAAGCCAGGAGGTGAAGGACGAACACTAGTAACCCAATGAGTTGATATAGAGGATAAAGATTCCCTAAGTGGGAATGGGAGTTCATCACTATAGATGTTGTGGTAAGTCTCCCTAGATCAAGGAAGGTCAGGATGCAATGTGGGTTATGGTAGATCGTCTTACCTAGTTGACATGATTTAAGAGAAAGAGAGAGAGAGAGAGCACTGTCAGGGGACAGATTCGATTGAACTACATGTAAGAGAGATATGGTTCAACTACACCATGATGCGAGTTCAAAGGTCCTTGAGAGTGACCTAAAGATTCACTTCCATGAGGTGGAAGTAGGTACATGAGGAACTCGATGATAGTACAATTTATCACCCCTAACTAATGATTAGAATGATCCATACTAGCGGGTCTTATGAGAGCATATGTTCTCATTCAGGGTGATACATGGAGACAGTTCTTGTCCTATGTAAGATGTGATGATAACCACCATAGCTAGTATTGGGATGTAAAGAAGCTCTGTAAGAGAGGTTGTGTCAGTCAACTCTTCATTAAGATGATGTCAGTGAAGGGATCTCACGAAGGTCAGAAAAGACCATAGTGTGTGCAAGTCGCTTTGATCGTGCAATGGCTAGAAAAGAGAGCCCAGGGATGACATGAGTCTTGAGCTGATGTAAAGTAGACTAACATGCAGTTCACTGTGGGAGAATATGTGATATGAAAATCCAACCCCTCTGAGATAGAGCTGAGACAGATGAGTCTCTGATACATGGGTCCATTGGAGATGGATTGGTGGAGATGCTTGTGTATAGCCTTAGCCCTCAGGATAATGTGATGTGTGATGAGTTCCATGTATCCAATTTAGAGCACTATGTGAGGTACCCTAGCCATGTGTTGAGAAATGAACCTAGTGATCCCCAAGGGAGGCTGAAATGTCCTGAGTCACCTGTGAGGATTATAAACACAAATGGTGAAAGAACTCAGAGAAAAGAATATAAGATGATGAAGGTTCTTGGGAAGCACCATGGAGAGGGTTAATCCACATGGGAGCCATGATGGATATGAGGAAGTCTTATCCTGCTTGTTTGTATGTTTGATGGAATCTTGGGGGAAAAATTCCTATAAGAGGGGATGGATGTTACAACCCCAATTTTTGGGTTCATATGGTGGAAAATGCAATTTTCCCAATAAATGTATGATTATGGGCATTATATGAATTATATGTGTATTGAATGGATTTCTTTGATAATGATCCTTTTACATGAATGTTTCATGGGCACTATTGAGTAACAAAGCCCAATATGTTTAAAAGAGAATAGTGATGGATGTAAATCTAATAATAAAATAAATTGAGTTCATACTAAGAATAATATTATAGAAGACTAAGCATTTTGCATAATAGAGTGGATTTAGAATCCACATGGATTCTTGAGATAAAAGGGAATCCCAATAAGTAAATAAAAGTTAATACAGGAGAAAATATGAATGCAATATGCTTGAATAGGTGTTAACTTGCATCAAAAGAAAAGACATGAGTTGGATTTTTTAGCAAGGAACGATGGGTTTGGAAAGTGTTTAGGAGGAGGAAAGGAAACACGTCATGTACACATGACATAGGGGGAGAGTTCGACCAGAGGAAAAGAGAACCAAGCTCGAGCCATGTTATTCCTCCTCCCTTCTTGATACTTCTAGTATTATCTAGGGTAGTCTTCATGGTATATATAAAGATCCCCTATAGCCCTCACATATAGAGCAGACACTACCATCACTCATGGTCATCCGGTCTTCATCACCACATACTTCGTGCCCTAGATGAACTTTGGTTCAAGCCATGTTGACGACATGTCAGGATCTGTAGGTCTACGTCCACCTGGGTACGCCGGTGGAGAACCTGTCAAGCCTCCTCTTCTCGTTCTGCTACTGACGAGACCCCACGCCTTATGAAGCTGGCGCAGAGGCACATGTAGTGCTCAGAACCTCCCCAACACTCGCAAGCCATGGGGGTCTGAGGAGGAGACCTGATGGAAGAGTTGTAGGCCGTCGCTAGGGTTGCTCGTGAGGTGCAAGACGAGCGAAGTGTTTTTGATGAAAATGCCCCTCCTCAGCGTGATGGAGCGATACGCAGCCCGGGGGTAAAAGAAACAATTGGTTATAACTCAAATCTGACCTCAGGGTACGTGCATGGGAGTAAGTTTCCTACGTGGAACCTCCCTATTGGTCCATATGTGTTTATCTTACAAAATTCATAACTAATCACTGGTATCTCGAATTTAGATAAATTATATATGAATTTTGATTAGGAGAACTCAAAGAATGCCATAAAAATATAAATGAAGCCTAATTCTGTTTGAAATTCAAAAAGTGTGTAAAGATGCTATCTTTAATGGTTTAATTAATGCAAAACCCAAAGATTTGGTTATTAATGAATTGGGAAGGGTTATATGAATGTTTAAAGTGGATATTAACCTACTGTTAATAAAAAGGACAAATTAGATCCAAAAGGATGATATTTATGCATAGTTTGATTAATTTAGGGTTCCACGTACATAAATATGCTTTAATGGGCCTTGAAACCCTAATCTTGGTAATTATGATTCTTAATGGCTTTAATTGTTCGAACCCATGCGTAGAACTGAGATTTGATAATTCTAAGCTATTTTGAGTATATAAGTTCCTAATTGTGGATAAAAACCCTTAATTTGGTAATTAGGGTTTCCTAATGGATAAATGTGGATTTAGTGATAAATATGGTTCAAATATGTGAATTCAACTATAATGCAATATGAGTTGTCAATGTGAAAGAAACCAAAGATGATAATTAGCCTTAATGATCTGAATATGACTTAAAAGGAAAAAGGTAGTAGTTTTAGTGTAAAAGAAACATATTAGACTTAATTGACATTCAATTGTGCTTATGATATTGAAATTAGGGTTTGCAATTAAAAAAGGGCACTAAAGGTGCTAAATGGATTATGGTGTTTAAAACCCTAATAAAACCTTAAAGTTGGCCTAGAAATCCTAAGGTGGAATCCAAGTCAATCTTGAGAATGCTTTGGATAAAACAGTGATACATGGGTGTTCTACATTAATTTCAAGATATTGTTGATTGCTTGATTGATTGTTCTTGAATATTATTGCTTAGAAATCAAGTTGCTCTGGATCAGGTATATGGTTAGGATTATGGTTAATCACTTTAGTTTCATGGCGATTACCAGATGTTTTATCAGTTGCTTGAAAAAAACTGTTTGGATGGCTTTTATTTTATGCAACTATAAAGTAACTATGATTATCATCATAAATATGTATGCGTGACTAGCTCAGATCCTAGTCCTCCTCTGTGGCTTTGCTAATGATGAAAAGGGTAACCTAGTACAGGGCCTACTTGTTAAGTAGGACATCAGGTTATCATGAGTTAGAAATTGGGCTACCCACATGTAGTGCCATGCGACTCTTTAGCACACCACGAGTTAGGGAGTGGGCTACCTATTGGTAGTGCCATGTGACTCAACCCTAGAAATTGATTCGTCTGTTAGTTAGGATCATGAGGGGTTTAATGGGGATCTACCATAAGGAAGGTAGCATCCAGGTCCACTGCAGGGACAACGCAGAGGCTAGGGTATGAATGGATTGAGCAGTTCCTTTTAAAATGTAAAGTTGTTTGTTAAATCATAATTGACTGCAATATGTTGTTACAGTTAATTGCACGATTATTGTTTCCCCCACATGCCGACATATTCATTTATGATGACCGACGTTTTGTTTGTCGGCATTTTAGGTACAAATTGAAAATGACAAATAGTAAAGTGGCATATTGTGAAATTAAGAAATAAAGTGCAAGGAGGATTAGTTAGAATAGAGTCTAGATGTAGATAGAAGTTAGATATCCAAATTTTTGAAAAAGGTATGCCAAGTTTTATTTTATTCCAACTTTCAGTATAGTCACGGTAGAATTTGATAATTATTATTGATTAATTGTCGAACCTATGATCAGAGAAATTGGGATAATGACTCTGACCTCTTGGTCTCCCTTAATTGGGGGTTATCGGGAGGCGGGATCGTTACATGCTTTCTGTCACTTTAATTTTAATTTTTTTTTGCAATTATATAGGAGCATTTTATCTAGCTCTCCAAAAAATTTAAACCCAAAATAATATCATTTGCCCCACCAAAATAAAAAAATATGTCCATATATTTACTGACTGTATATTTTCTGCACAATTACTTTTTTAGTCATGTTGTTACTTTTTTATCAATTCAGTTACTCATTTGATCTTAGAGTTACTTTTGTGTACCATATACTTATACTTTTGGATGTGCATGTAGCAAAAACAAGGCTACCCGCGTGGGCAATGAATAAATCCCCTATATATATGTATGTATATATATATATATATATATATATATATATATATATATATATATATATATATATATATATATAGGGGGGGTCCACTACTATAGAAATGGATTATACTGTCACATTTACAGGCGTTAGTTGTATACAAGAAATGGACACCTAAACCCTACATCATCGGTTGAATACAAAAACTGACATCTATCTGTGAAGAGCGGTTAGACACATGTATCACTTTTAATTTAGCATCGGTTCCTTAATAAGCAACCAACACCTAAAATTGACCACCAATTCTAAATTATCATTGGGAAAAAATTACCTCAAAAAATTAACATACGTAGTCAGTTATTAACTAATTAACCGACGACTAAAGGTTTTTTGGGAGACAAAAATTGGGCACATTGTTAATGTCTATTTTTTTGAAATAACCGACGATGATTGGGTTTTCAAACATTATCCCCACGAAATTTTCACCCCCCTTGACGTTGGTTTTTTACGTAAGCTGACACTGATTGTTTTAAGTGTCAGTTGTTTTGATTAACCGACGCATATTGTTAACTTAATAGCACCCGTGCGAGCCAGACTCTTCCCCTTTCTCTATTTCATTCCCGATTATTGGTTAGGTCTCTGGCGATTTCTCTCCACCGCCATTCTCTCTACCGCCATTGTGCATGCCCTACTACCGCTGTGCTTGCCGTTGCTTCTGGAGCTCACCGGTTGTCGTTGCGCCTTCCGTTGCTTCTGGAGCTCGCCGACCGCCGCTGCCCTACCGCCGCTCTCATGCTGCCCTATCGCTGCTCTCACCGCTGCTGCTTCTGGACCAACATCTCCACCGTCATTGCTGAAAGGTATGCTTCCTCCACTGCCACCACCTACTTCTCCACTGTCGTTGCTATCTAGTTAGGCCTCTGGGCGGCCTGAGTGGATGTTTTGGCAGCGCCAAGGCAAGGGTAGGCTACTACAGGGCATTTTTTTAATTAAGTTATTTACTAATTTGTTTTTATTTATGTACTGACTTTGTTATTATTTAATCATCTACTTATTTAATTTATCAACTGATTTAACTTTATTTATCAATTGATTTGTATTTATTCATCTACTGTTTGTATTTATTTATGTACTGATTCAGAAATTAATTAATCATCTACTGATTTATATTATTTTATCAATAGATTTGTATTTATTCATCTACTTATTTGTATTTTTTTCTACTATTTTTTATTTAGTTATCTAATCATTTGAATTTATTTGTGTACTGCTTTTGAAATTATATAATCATCTAGTGATGTAACTTTATCACAGGCTCATTCTGAACCATTAGATCAAGAGCTTAGGGTATGTGTGCCGTCCTAACTATGAAATTGGTAACTTGTTTCATTGTTGAGTATATTGAGAATCCTAATCACCCTTCTTACATAATGATGAACTCTAATGCACTCACGTGACATGCTTGGAACATAAATGAACTTTGCCCTAGATTGCCAATCATGCTTCTAAAGACATAAACAATCACCCTAACTTGAAGAACTAGGATATGAATGATGAAACTAGGATTGTTGGTATAAGAATGACAACAATGTATTTGTTGGCCTAGAAACCCATCCAAGATTTACTCATTAGGAGTAAATCTTGGATAGTCCCCAGTTTGGGACTGTTCATAGAATGGATAGATCATGGATGTCCATTCCAAATCACTACACCCCCGAGTTTATTTCTGGTCTCGATCAGTTTATTAGATTTTCCGAGGAACATAGGAAACAACCTAGAGATAGGTTATACTGTCCATGTAGGCATTGTGGTAACAACTTGAAAGTCAGAACTGGTGACAAAATCAAAAGTCATGTCATGTGCAATGGGATTGTATAAGGCAATACAGAATGGCACTGGCATGGAGAGATTTGAAACCTGAAATCAGTGGATATCGATAGCAGTGCTTGTGTGGAATAAGAAATTGCCTCCGATGATGTAGATGTGAACGAACTAGTTCTAGTAGACATCGTTGATGTGATGTTGGATAGTTGTGGGGTAGAGTACTCCGATCCACCTCCCATGTTTAGAAACATTGTGGATGATGTTGAGATACCGTTATACACAGGTTGTAAGTTTATAAAGCTTAGCACTATGTTGAGATTGTATAAACTGAAAGCTAACAATCGATGGAGCGACAAAAGCTTCACGTCATTGTTGTCTTTGTTGAAAGAAATTCTTCCTGAAGGAAACGAGTTGCCAATCTCAACTTAGCAGTTAAAGAAATTGTTGTACCCAATGGGAATGGAGGCCAAGAAGATACATGCATGCCCGAATGATTGTTTATTATTTCAAAAGGACTAGGTGGATTTGAAAGATTGTCTGAAATGTGGTGTGTCAAGGTATAAATTGACAACTTTGGTGGAGTCCAAAATTGGTTCTCCTGCCAAGGTGATGTGGTATCTACCTATAATACAACAGTTTCAAAGAATTTAAGGTGGCATGCAGATGTTAAGAAAAATAATGATGGGATCTTACGACATGCGTCTGATTCCCCACAGTGGAAGAAACTTGATTTATTGTACCATAAATTCGGTGAAGAAGTCAGGAATCTAAGACTTGGGCTTTGTACAGATGGGATGAATTCATATGGGACATTGAGCATCCAACATAGCACTTGGCCAGTTATGAGTGTTATATACAATCTTCCTCCCTCATTGTGTATGAAAAATAAGTACGTTATGTTGTCGTTGTTGATATCAGGCCCTAAACAACCTAGAAATGATATCGATGTTTATCTTGAACTTCTGATTGATGACTTGAAGAAACTCTGGGGTGAAGGTGTGATGACCTATGATGCTTCATGAAGAAAGACATTTCATTTGCACACTATGTTGTTTTGCAATGTGTCTGGATATAGTGTCAAATGATCTAAAGTGTGTCTTATATGTGAAGAGAACACTGATTTAATATGACTAAAACATGGCGGCAAGAATGTATATCTTGGTCATTGAAGGTTTCTTCCAAAATTCCATCTGTAACGTAGGTTGTAAAAGGCATTCACTGGACGGAATGAGGAACGTAATGCCTCTAAACCTATACCAGGGGACGATGTTTATTAAAGAGTAAAAGACACAATGTACGATGGCAACACGGAGTGACAAGTCTTTATTCAAGAAGAAGTCAATATTTTGGGATCTTCCTTATTGGATTTCTTTGATAGTCAGGCATTGTATCGATGTCATGCATGTTGAGAAAAATGTTTGTGATAGCGTCATCGGTACTCTGTTGAATATACCAGGTAAGACTAAAGATGGGATAAAATCCAGAATGGACCTATGTGAAATGGGAATAAGGATAGAATTAACAGTAGTAGTTAGTAGAGATTGAAGAACATACTTACCTCTTGCTTGTTACACATTGTCTAGAAAGGAGAAGAAAGCTTTTTGTGAATGCTTGGTAAATGTTAAGGTGCCACAAGGTTACTCATCCAACATCTGTACATTGGTATCAATGAAAGATCTGAATTTGATAGGTCTTAAATCTCATGATTGTCTCACTCTAATGTAACAAATATTGCTTGTGGCAATTCGATCTATATTTTCGAACCATGTAAGGTTTGCAATCACCAGACTTTGTTTCTTTTTCAACAGACTATGCAACAATGTTATTGACCCTGATACTCTCAATAAATTTTAAAGAGAAGTGGTTGTTACCCTGTATCAGCTTGAGATGTATTTTCCTCCTTCGTTCTTTGATATCATGGTACATCTTGTTGTCCACTTGCCTAGGGATGTGAAAATGTTGGGACCAATTTTCTTACATTGCATGTATCCCTTTGAACGATACATGAGCATTTTTAAAGGTGATGTTCGAAACCGTTATCGGCCTGAAGGGAGTATTATTGAGGGTTATGTGGCGAGAGAGGTTATGGATTTTTGCAATGACATTTCTATGAATGACAAGAATATTGAGGAGCATTTTGGCAAAGGAATTTTGGGATCACGGATGAAAGTAATCAGCCATGAGCAGTTGGAGCAAGGTCACTTGTATATTTTACACAACATCGACAAAGTGAGTGTTTATATTGAGGAACATACCAATTTCATCAAGAGACAATATCCTCGATCCAATTCAATGTGGCTTGCTAGAGAGCATAACAAGACATTTATTAAGTGGTTTGAAGATAAAGTCTTACAACAACTATCTCAAACACTAGATAATTTTATTGAAACTATCAAATGCCTTGCCTTTAAACCAAAATTGAATGTTATGTCTTATGAAGGGTTTGACATAAATGGATTCTCATATTACACAAAGCATCAAGATGATAAGAGTGTCGTCCAAAACAATGGGGTCACCCTTCAAGCATCTTCATTGTTTTTTGCAAGTGCAAAGGATAAGAGTCCACGTGAAGCTAAAATGTCATATTACAGTGTCATTGAAGACATATGGGAGTTTGACTACGTAGATTTTAGAATTCCATTCTTTAAATGTAATTGGGTTGAAAACAATAAAGGAGTTATAGTGGATGAATTGGGTTTCACATTAGTGAACTTTGAAAATATTGGCAAGAAGGGTGAACCATTCATATTGGCATCACAGGAGAAATAAGTATTTTATATCGATGATCCTACAAATGATAAATGGTTGGTTGTTCTGCATGGTAAAGACAATTCATTGAAGATCCTATAGATGAAGAAGAGTACTATGATATGTATGATGACTCCAGTCCATTCTCAGTTTGGTTGCTAACACCACAAAACATTGAAGAAAATGATGACTTGTAAGTGCGCGGAGATCACAATGAAGGATTGTTAATTGATAAAAGATCACAATATTAGAGGAATGCATGTTTATATTTTTATATTTTTTATTTTTCTAAATGTGAACTTTACAATGTGAATGTGAATTTTACAATGTGAATTACTTTACAATGTGAATGTGAACTTTACAATGTGAATTACATTACAATGTGAACTTTACAATGTGAATGTGAACTTTCAGACGGTTCAACATTCTCTAGATGACCATGTTGATGATTACCGTGAGGGTGAGGATGTCAATGTGCCGCCTCAAAATGTAAGTTTTAAAAATATATCCCTGAGGTTTCTATCTATATGTTCATTTATAGTAATATCTTGTAAGTGTGTTTTTTAGTCAAATTTTAGGTTGGTGATGTACCCCCTAAAGAAATTGGGGTACTTGATGAGCAGTAAAAAAAATTGAGAAAGTGAGGGGAATCACAATGATGAACAAGTTACTACAAAAAAGGGGAAACAGACCCAAACTAGCTATGGATTTCGATCATGCAGGAAATCTAGTTGGAGTGAACCACAACTCATTTATTTCATATCTTGGGGTTCTTACTCGCAGCCATTGTAGTCCTATTTTTGAATCCTGGCCTAAAGTTCCTAAGGGGAAGAAATACTTAGTATGAAAGGAACAATGTGTGATTTATTATTATTTGCAATTCTATTTTTGTAGATTACTAATTTTTAGGATACTAATTAATAGCAATTCTATTTTGCAGAGTATATTTGATCTAGATGAAAACATGCATTGTAAATGCGTGATGCAACGTTGTGGGAGGGTCTTAAGGAAATATAGGACAAATCTCACCCGAGAATACATACGTGATGCTGAGAAGAGGTTCTTGATTGATTTCCAATTCTAGACATTAATCACTTTTTGACTAACTCTACACTAGTACTTTTTGTTTGTATTCTCTTTAAAAAAATTTAGGAAGAAGGCAGCCATTGAGCAATGGAACTACCTGGACACCAAAGACAGGGAGGAGTTTTTTACCCAAAGAAAAATAGATGAATTCGAGGTATTATGTGCCAATCCCAATTTAATTAACATACATTCTTATGTATTCACCTATTCAAGATTAACCTTTAGTGTTACTAACCAAATCAATGTGCTTACTAACAAGGCTATCAACGATGCTCAAAGAGCAAGGCATGCACGGAATGTGCATGACCACACAATGGGTCCAAGAGGCTATGCAGGCGTTTGCCAAAGACTACAGGCTGAGTCTACTACTTAGTCTGTTGCTACTCAGGAGTCCTTTACTATTTGTCCCACACCTCTGCCTCTCCATGCAATGTGGATAGTTGGGAGGCAAAACAAGAAGGGTGATATAATGAAGCCCACAACTACTGAGGCGGATGCAAAAATGGTAAAATTTAACTCTTAGAGAAATCGATCGATATTGACTATTGTTATGTTTACTTACCAATTTTCATTGATGGCAATTAGTGAGAGTTGTACGAGCAGAGGAAGGAAGGCAAGTTCATCCCTGAGGGCACAAGGGATGAATTGACAGTTGCTCTGGGTAATGTAGAGCATCTTGGATGTGTTAGGGGTGCAAGCACTGGTGTGGGCATCAAAGCGTTCTTTGGGCCATCACAGTGTAAACTAGTCCCAAGAGTGGGACGTTCACAAGCTAAGGTAACTTATTCTTTTTTTAGAATGTTATTGTGAAAGAGTATTCAATAATCAAAAGTTATCAATTCTTTTGTCCATGTATAGGTAGACCAGTTAATTGATAGGAGAGTCGAGGAAGCACTTGACAGGAGAGTCGAGGAAATACTCGATAAGAGACTCAATGAAGCAATTAGCAAGTGGTAGGCATCTCAGACTGCCACTCAGACAATACATGTGGCGGGCCACTCTTCTCCTACTGTAGAGGTTGGGAGTAATCCTGTAGACCCACCACCTAGCACGTATGATGTAAGTATTTTTATGACATATATAGTAGCTAGTCTTTTCAAGATGATATGTTTATGTATATATGTATATAACATTCTTTACGTAAATTTGTAGGGGTTGAAGCCATGCCATCTAAAAAGTCAAGAATATATCATGGTAAAGGCACAGGCTTACCCATCCCTTCCAGGGGAGATGTTTCATGGGACTCCAGTACCAACTGGTGCGGTTCGTGTGAGCCTGATACATATACTCCCCGATTGGAGGGATCTTCCACTACCATATGGCCACCCAGATTATGAAATGCTTGGTGAGGCAGAAGGTAGAGTGATAATGTGGCCAAAAGTGGATGTCTTCTATACTAATATTGTATGGTAAATTTACATTACGTTAATTTGTTAGTGTGTATATATGAGTCAATTGATCTAAAATTATATATACAGGTCAAAAAGAAGACACCCTCTACATCTCGGCCTCCACCTCCACCTCCTAAAGTACCAATTTGGCTTCTAAGGGACCTACACACCTCGTTAGATCCTAATTGTAGGGGTATGGCAGTATGGATAGGCGAACATGACTCAAATTGCCCTATAAATGTTACTATTCTAGAGGATGATGTAGGTCAATCATACGACAACAATATATTTATACAAGTTTTGCATAAGTATTAATGCATATGTAATACACGTTTTGCATACACATTAATGCATACATATTACTGTAGGTCAATCATATGATAACAAGCTATTTATACAAGATATTTTGGAGTTGTTTCATTATGATTGGCTGAACACATCTATGATAGAGTTGTGGATATGGTGAGATCTTGTTTATACATCCATATACCTCATTTTATATACGGTGATCTAGTTTCTTATATACTAATGCATATGTAATACATGTTTTGCAGCCACTTACACATGATATGTACAAATTTTGCATTTTCCCATGTGGGATTTTTGGTTCCATATTTGATTAGTCTTGTAGATACAGACCCTTCTTCAGTTACTTCATATTTTTATGCTACTTTTGAATAGTTTGGTAAAAATAAGTAGACGATGATAATAGCTCCATTCAATGTTGAGTAAGTTTACTTTGCTTATAATTTGGACTTAAGAAAATTACATATTTATTGTGGATTTTGAGTTATTAATTTTTATCTTTCTTACCTGTAGTGGTAAGCATTGGGAGTTACTAGTTATTGTCCCCAAGACATTCACTGTCTATTATTTAGATCCTGCCAGGAATGAATTGAATACATTATATGGACACACAATGAAAATGATATTATTCCCATGAGAAATATTTCATATTTTTATATCTGTTAACATATGTTATTACATTACTATATAATTATGCAATTTAATGTGTTACATTAAATGTAGGGCTTTACAAGAGTTAAAAAAAGCTAGAGGGAAGGTCCCCAGGAAAAAGAATCAGCCACTAATTTGGGAGAATGTGAAAGTAATTTCTCGACTCCATTGTATATATTATTTATTTTAACTGTGGTTATTTGTATTTTTGAATATTTTGTATGTTTCAATTTATAATGTGCTACACAAGACAACAACTAGGCATGTGCCTACTATGTGATACGATTTATGGACCTAATCATCAAACATGTCGCAATGTAAATCGATACTATACATAAGGTATTAGATATAATCTCATTAGATAATATGAAATATATCAATCTTATTATATAATATTAATTATATATATACGTCATTCTCTTTGCAGGTGCTTAAAACTGACTTCAGTATAGGTGGAAAGTGATTAGATGTACATACTCCCTATACGAGGGAGGAATTAGATGTTGTAAGAGAAGAATGGGCAAAAGCCCTACACATAGTGGGAATTTTTAAATATAATTGGGTATCTGATGACAATGATGATGATGATGAATAAAGAATGATATTTCTAAGCTTCGTTCTCATAATTATTTTTTTGTGAATGTGAATGAATTTTTCTGAATTGTCATGTGTGAATGTGAATGAATTTTCTGATCAATACATGAATGTCTGAATGTGAAAAGAGATGAAATGAATGGAACTGAATGTGAATGTAAATGACTTTGCAGGTTTCTACATGTATCTGAATGTGAATGACTTTGTAGGTTTGTGGCATGTTGTTGGCTGATATCAATGGATGGTGTAAACCTACAATTCAGAACAGAACTGTAGGTTTTGCATCCTGCTAACCAGCCATACAACATGCCTGCAAACTGATAAGAAAAAAAAATCAAAACATAGGCATCATATATTTGTATAAAATCGACAACAAAGACATACAACAAAGACATCGGTTGTTAGCCACAAACTGACATTTTTTCCCTAGTTGGCATCAGTTATCTATAAGAATCGACGCCTATTGTGGCCAGGTACCTTGGCCATGCTGGAAAGGATATGGCATCGGTTATTAGCATAAAACTAACATGTTTATCCCATTACGGCGTCAATTATTAGTAAAAAACCTACACTTATAGTTCCCTTGCTGGCGCGTTTTCGGTGGCAGGAAGGGTTATGGCGTCGGTGTTTGTTTAATAACCGACATTTTTAATCATGATATAGTATCGGTTTTCGTTAAGAACTGATGCTTATAGTTCCCTTGCTAGCATGTTTTCAGTGGTAAAAAGGGTTATGGCGTCAGTTAGAAACCGACACTGAAGGTGTCAACTTTTAGCGGTGCCCACTTAGATGTCACTTGGAAACCAATGCTAAAGACTTTAAATAACCGATGCCAAAGGCCTTTTCTGTAGTAGTTGTCTATGGGGAATTCCTTAGTGTATGTGGTATTTAATCAGATATGAACATTAATCTTTTAATGTTTCCATCATTTGAAAGAAAATAAATGATAAAATAGAATCAGATCCTATCAATTTAAATCATGATACACTATAAATTGACGTGGTTCTAACACCACTGTCGGGAAATATGAAAACATAGTAGGCAATAGAAATGAAACATTTATATCCATATTTCCTAACTAATAGATTGCATCAACACCAATGTATTAGGTAAGAAAGTTCAAGATGTACATTGTCCTAGATTAAGTGCATTGACTATCATTGCACATAGATGTGATTCCTTCTCAAGCACCATATGATGATGATTGGAAACATCCTACTAGCATACAAGCAAAAGATTTCACACCTTTATGTAGTCAACGCGGACTACTGGGAAATACACATCATGCTTCCTGAGTAGGTGGGAAGGAGTTGCCCCTTCATTTCTCAATGTGATAGCATCGAATTTCTTCTCCCTTACTATCTCTCCCTTTCATAGGTATGATTGCTTAGGTTCTTACGTTACCACAATTGTGAGAATTCAAGTCTATAACTTGTCTGTTTACTGAGAGACTTGGCCAACCCCTTCAAATAGGAGTCACTAGGCTAGGGTTTTACAAACCCTAGGGTGACAAAGGGTCAAATTTAATGGCTGCACAACAGTCACACATGGCCAGTTCATCAGCTGGCCAATCTAGTTGATCAATTTGCTTGTGGTCAACTTTGTAATAACACTAGTTTTATTATAATGATTAATGTGTGTCATTTTGTCCAACACTAAATTACTTGACTCATTAAAACCTACCTACTTGACTCAGTTGGCCAATTTGACACTCCAAGTAGTTGATCAACTATTCTAATTCTCTATTGGCAACATTGATCAGTTGATCGATTGAAGATTTCAATCATTTGACTGGATAATTCCATTGTCCAGAGTCAACATAGTCCAATCGACTGACTAGAACACTAGATGATATATTAGACACTCTAGTTGGTCGAATGACAACCAATATTATTCATTTTGATTACCTAAACATTTTAGTAACCAAATTGAATCTTATCCATGGTTAAAATCCTCTTCCAAGTGCAACCTATGTGTGTGACCCTATAAGTCCAAAAATACATTGGAAGAGAATGTACATATCTAGATTATGACATCACAAGCAATAAGCAGTATCTAGGAAAACATAATGACTACCCAAGTAATTTGAAAGTTGGATAACAACTTTGACCTACATTTATGACCATTGTTATTATGATCATATAGTTCCTTTTTCATATATATTTCATATATATCCATATTTAATGTGCGGCATGAAATCATCATCTTCTTAATACTCAATCTATGTTACTTGAACTAGAGTAGATTGTTGAGATTCACATGAGCTCAATATCACGTATTGACTCACATGAGTATGGCCATGTGTTTCTCAGTCTTGCTTATCAAGTGGACAAGATATCAACTTTGGTAGGATAGAAAAATCACATCTACATCACTCACAGTCAATTGCGATGTGTAATAACATACCAGTGCACCACCTTTATGGCAACCCTTATTCAAGGTCAAGGTGAATGGTATCAAAATCCATCAAACAACATGTGATGAGTGCAGTGACTTCAAGTCTAAGAACTAAAATGACCACTATCAATTTGAGAAATGATTCTAACTATCATTCCACAATTTCCATGAATCACTCTTGAAGTATGCATGTCTGGTACACTATTCTCTAACAAGAACCAATGGGTTTGACTTGATATCCTATATCATGACTAATGAGACATTGTCATTAGTCAACACACATTCTATGTCTTATGTATTATTTTTGTTTATTTTGCTTCCACAATAATATCTGACTAGGGACATAACATGAATGTATATACTTTTATCATACATATGATCTCATTGTTCAAGTCCTCCACCTGAAAACACATCTCATAAAGAAATATCATTCTTTAGACATCCATCATGATGTGTCATCATCTTACAATTGAAACAAGCATAAATAGATGGAATTTCTTTTAATATTATCAAAATCATGTATGTGATGTCATTACAATCCTGATATGACCAGCTCTCTGGGCTTACATATCAACAAGATATTTCCTTCTCGATAGTTGCAAATAGGCTCAAAAAATCATTGGCTCTTCTTGGATGTTTTCTATTATTTATTTCCTTCCAAATGATGGGAACATAAGAAGTAATGACCCAAAGTGATAAGGTGTTGTTTGCTTTTCTCGTACGCCCCACTTTAGATAGGTGTTATTGTAGTTTGTAGTTTCTATAAAAATGAGCTTTAAATTTGATACCCCTATAGGTATTTCTAGAATTTACAATCACCAAACAAATGTTCAGTGAACTCATTGGCATCTTCAAACAGAACAAGTTATTATAACAGTAGGATTCCATTTGCTCACTCTATCAATTTCTAGCAAGTAGTCTTTATGTTCTAATAGTGTATATATGTATTTATATTATTCTTGAAATATGTCCTTTCTTTCATAGTTATTTATTCATGTTAAGGAATAACCATGTAATATTGAAGTTGGATATTAAATTTGGGAATTGGTTTAAGTTATTGACTTATTACTTATTTTGTATAGTGATTGGGATTCAGAGAGCCAGAGAGTTTAGTAGATTAATATAAGATGATAGTTAATTATTTTTTATCTTTAAATTCATGTAATATCATTTTAAGTTTGTATATTTAAACGATCCATGTATGATCTCATCATATATGTCCCTTACGAGGAAGTCAATATGTAGACTACATCTCTTTTCTCTTCAATTCCTAGATGTTTACATTTATTTATAGAAAGTGTCAAGTAGTAGAATGACATCTTTGGGACACTAAAAAAGCATAAAAAAGTGGTTACATGTTGGAATTGTAGAAAATGGTTAACCTCACAAACATCAACCAATGGATTAAAATTTACCTGGGGAAATCACTTGAATTGCATATGCTTGACCTAGTTACATGTTGGAATCTTTGGAAGGAAAGAAACCGGGAAATATTAGAGGGTGTGAAGCGGCTTGCGGATAGACTCATAGGCCACATCAAGAAGGAGATTCAATTACACCTATAGGCCTGGAAACCAAGTACGGGAGACAACAATGATACTGAGAAGCAAAAGTGGAACCCACCTCCGCCTGATTACATGAAGTTCAACTCAAATGCGGCAATAGGGAGGAACATCATGGCAGGTTTTTGTTGTGAGAAACCATGAAGGTCAATGGATCTATGGTCAAGGAAGAACCTTGAAGATTGATAATGCTATGGAAGCAGAACTAGTTGACATCCTAGGTGCAATGGAGTACGCACACAAATAGAAGATAGTGAAGGCATGCTTTGAAACTGATTGTAAAAATTCCATTATGAGTATCAAAGAGGCCACTGAATATAACCCAAATCTCACAATCTAGGCTTTGAAGATTAAAAGGCTCTTGACAACTAACTGGATAGTTCAACACAGATACAATGATGCAAACTAGACAGCTGATACTCTGGTGAAGCACCACCTGAAACCAAACACCAATTAATCCATTATGTTACCCCTCCACCTACGGTGGATTGGAATATTCAATTAGAGTCTTGTAACGATATTAGTAATACTAGATTTAATTATTCATCCATTAGTAGGAACTATAACAGTAGATTAAATTGACTTGCAAGAGGAAGGTAAGATGAATAAAATAGCTTCCTGACTTACCCAAAAAAAGGATAAAAAAGACAAATACAACCATAGTCATGGTATTTTGGGAATATTGGGATTCTAGTAGAAGGGATATTTTATGACAATGTTCTCTGTTGCCTAACTATGAACTAATTACTCAAGTACTCCTCAAGTGAATGGACTTCCTCACTCTTGCTAATTTTTATAATCAATGAGACTAGTCTGATACACCTAATTACAAAAAAAACCTACACCTTTAAATTACTCAAATCTCCCAAATCTTTGATCTATGTAACATGTTTAAGGGTGTGTTTGATTCTTCTCGAGAATCTACACCACATATTTGTATAATTTCTATCCTATTCTTGACTCTTTATGAATCTTCAATGCTCCACAAATGGTCATCCATGCATGCTTTGGGAGTTCAAAGAACTTTATAAACCCTAACCCTAGGTATATAGCTATAAATTTACCATTTCTTCAACTCAACCATGCCCTAGTGTACACAACTCACACATTAGATCGTCCCCTCACTCTCTTTTGGAGTTTTCCCAAATATACCAACAAACAGTAGTAGTGTAGGTACTTTAGATTTAACATCCAAATTCTATAGAAGAATCGAAAAAGCCATTTTTTCTTCTTCTTTGGAGTGTTACAACTATGATATATATAAAAATCACAATAGATAAAACAATTACATATTGTGTATTAATGAAATTCTCATTATGATCTTAGAAAAGGATAATATGACATCATGATGTACAAAATAAACTTTTACCGTGATACTAATGTATACAAATCTCATCTCAAATCTAGGACCATGTAAATGGTGCCCCCATCAAGCAATCCTCCTATCTCTCCTTAAATTTCATTGCCTGGGATGTTCTTCTAAAGCTTGAATATTGCCAACATCTCATCCCCAACCATGAACAAAGGGACACCTAGATTAGAGTAAGTGGTGTTGAATTCAGCAACATAAAGGAAATATATGTATTAGGAAAATTGGAAATCTACAAATAATGTACACAACTTTTATATACATCTTTTACATACACCTTCTATATTTCTATTGCAATTATTATACAATAAGTCATCTTCTATGGAATTGTGTGTCTTATATGGTGGAACACACCTTCTGTGGCATGAAATGCCTTCTAGTGACACTGAGGTTTCTTCTATGACACAACGTACCTTCTGTTGTGCAAAGCACCTTCTGCGGCATAAATTCCTTCCGTTATGTATACCACAATACTTCTATTCTGTGAGGACTTAATATATAATATCAAATTATGTTTCAATGTGCTTTTATAACTTTTATGTTCTTGTTCTATTTTTTGTTCTGATTCTTTTTTGATTCTTTTTCTATTCTAATTTTGTATATCAACTAAGTGAGATAACTTCTGGAGTATGTATTCTATTCTATCATGCTACATTCTAAATTCTATTTTGACATTGAATAAAAATATGAGTTCTGGAATAATGAATACAATCTGAAAAGCTAAGGGTAAATTTCTAGGTTTCTATTCTAGTTTATAATAATTATATTCTGAATTCTAAATATCATATTAAAAAAATGGGTAGATCTTGAATGCTAGGTTATGTATCTAATTATGATATTCTATAAGAATTCTGAATTATAGATGATAATAAGGAACCAACATACCAAAATACATTATACTTTGAGTTTTAGTAATTACATGCTAACTTCTTAACATTTATGAAAGAATAGTACTTGAAACTAATAATATAAGATCTAGGTACGAGCTTTTAGAGGCAACAATTCTACTACTCCAAAGAGGAAAATATTTTACATATGAACATTAGAATAAATGTCTAATGGATTATTCTAAATAGGATAACTAGATTTTCTATCTAACATGTATAATATGAATTCAAGGACATGGTCCACATACCATTCTTGGAGAAACTATTGTGAGGTTGAATAAACCCTGATATACTTTCAATTCTTTGTCAATTCAAGGACTTTAAGAAAATAAATTAGATATACATCTATCAAAATCATATTCAGATATCATGTGTTATCAAAAAGCTTACTGACGTGGCTTATATTATCGCACTAACAAACTCACTTAGGGTTGAAATCCCTAAGTTTTTAACTAAAACAACGTGCAATAATACCACTCGCAACCGGACGGGTCTTATCGCAGTATAGTTGAGGATCGAATCCCAAGGGACAACGTTTTTAAGAATATTTCTCTAGTCGAATCTAGTAGAATCAAGACTAATATTTAGAGCAAGGTTGGTTGAATTGAGTTTAATTAAACTAAATGCAAGGAAAGTAAAAGAGAATAATTAAAGGTTGATTAAAGATTAATGAGGGAAATCACTGGGATGGTCCTGGGTTTCACCACCACTACACATGCAATCACAACCAAACATCAACATCCAGGCAAGATATAACCATTCAAATAGAGCTGCTACGGAACCCCCTGTACGGGCATCAGGTCCGCGTAAGCATCACCTTAGGTATCAGATGTCTCGTCACCATCCAGATCACATACTTATGGCTCCTAAGATACAAAAATCCAAATGAAGTTGTGGGCCCCCTATATAGGCGTCAGGAACACAGAAGCGTCACTGTGAGCTAGATGGCTCGTCACCACACAGATCATACACTTACGACCTCAAGGAACCCCATTCTATTTCTAGTTTGGGAGTCAACCGCGTTAATCGACATTCAAAACCTACGCATAGAAGTTCTCGCAACATAGGAAACGAACAAGATATATGTAACCAGGTGATCAATCCACATGCACTCATCGACGATTAACAACGAAATGAAGGATTATATACATGCCATGGAATGTTTAATAGTGACATATGAAAGCATGGGCAGCGGGGCTAGTCCCCGCACCCCAGCGAAAGTAAACTACCCGCTCATGGTGAGAGAAACAAGAATAACAACAGAGAGAGAAGTTTCCGCCATGAGCATGGTGAAGAAGATGATCACTGCTTAGTGGAGAAACGATCTTTTACTCGACGTCAGAGTAGATCTGGACGAAGAGAGAAGAACACCACGACAGACGGGGAAGATCTGCTCTCTCCACCTTCTCTTTCTTCTCGTGGACCTTCCTCGTAGCAGGAGGAGCAGCTCGTGGACGAGAAGGTGGCGTAGAAATGGCGTAGACACAGCAGATCTAGATCCAGATCTAGATCTAAATGAGGTGGCTTGCAGATCTGAGTCTTCACTCAAGATCTGGGTGAACATGCCGCAAAAAGACCATGGGGGTAGGTTCTTGGCTATGGAGATCGTCTCCTTAGGCCCAGGACAGTCCTGCAGCCTAACAACATTTGGAGATGATGATTTGACTGACTGGAGTTGAGTTCTATTTATAGGCAGGCTGGGCACCGACTTAAAATCGCGACCTTGTCATTTCTGCAGCGAGTCGCGACTTTTGTCGTGGTCGCGGCATTTGTCATGGTCGTGGCTTTTGTGGTTGCGACATTTGTCATGGTCGCTACTTTTGTCGTGGTCACGGATTTTGTCGTGGTTGCGACTTTTGTCGTGGTCGCAACATTTGTTCTAATCGTGGCTTTTGTCGTGGTCGCGTCATTTGTCGTGGTCGCGGCTTTTGTGGTGGTCGCAACTTTTCTTGTGGTCACGGCATTTGTCGTGATCGCGGCTTTTGTCGTGGTCGCGACAAATGTCGTGGTCGCGACATTTGTCGGGTTGCGACAAATGTCGTGGTCGCGACATTTGTCGTGGTCATGACATTTTTCGTGGTCGCGGCTTTTGTCATGGTCATGGCTTTTGTCGTGGTTGCGGCATTTGTCGTGGTCGCGCCAAATTGCACGGTCGCGATTCAGGGAAGTTGCCCGCGGTTAGGGTATAGAGGGCCTGCGGTTCCTTTGGAGGGAAGAGACCGCAACGGATGTTGGAGAGGGATCGGCTACTGTGTCGTGTAGTCCAGGTTGAGGCGAGGGTAGCTTGAACTGACCACGGTCATGGAGGCTATCTTTGTGGGTCGCGGTTCAAGGCCGTAGGGAGAAGGAAAGCAACCGCGGTCGCGGTTTGTGCATGAGGGTGGTCACAGTTGCAAAGGTGGATTGCTGCGGTCGGGATCAGCAGTAGGTCATGGCCACGGGCAAATGACCTGGTCACGATGTAGCAAAGCTCCCTTAGTCGCAGCTATTCTTGGATGTGGTTGGATAGCTATGGACCACGGGAAAGATCTCGAGCAGAGTCGCGATTGTGGAAGGGTAAAACCGCGGGCGCGATCATGGAATTGCGGACATGTGGCTTAGCAAAAGATCACGACCAGGCTCTGAATCGCGATCGTGATTAGGTCATGCTGGGAGAAGAAGGGGACCCGCTGACTGCTGCTGCTACCTAGCGTGCTCGAACATACGAAGGCCCAAAATAGAGTATTGGGCCGAGAAGACAAGGCCCAAATGCTCAAAGTGACCTGCATAGAGGTGCAAAAATTCAATAAAATAGAAGTAAAATCAATTAAGCCAATATAAGTTTCATATGAAAAGATAAGGCCAAAAAAGGCTCATCAAAGCAATTAAACCAAGTCATCTCACATATAAGAAGATAGAGCTAGTAAAGGCGAATAATCAGGGCAAAACTGGGCCAAACAAGGCAATAAGACTCAGATGAAAATGCATTCATCAAAATACCCCGAACTTAAACGTTGCTCTTCCTCGAGTAACACAAAATCTAAAACACTCGCCGGATGAATACTTTCAACTCGTGTGATTGCCTCATCTTCACATCACAATTATTTCTTTTCTGCTCGGTATGACTAAGTTTCTCAACATCCTGAGATCACAGAACACATTTTACCATATCTTCGTTTCTGAGTTCTCTTCCCAATATCACTTGCTCTCTACTTTTTCCAAAATCAAGCATGTCAGAGAGTTTCGTAAGAGTCCAGAGATACCCGCAGAACAACAAGTGTGCACCTGATCTGACACTGGTGTTTTTAGGATGTTGGTGAGAGTAGGCATTCATTGTCACAGTAGGTGGAAAAGGGAGTGAAGAGTGGTATGGAAGGAAGAAATAAATCTCTCCTGTATTCGACTCGAGATTTTTATTATATGATTTGCAATTTCATTGATTGCACTTTTTTTTGTGCGAATCTCTCATGTATTCGACTCGAGATTGCATTTCTTTTTGTGTGCCCTTAGGCATCTTTTCTTGGTGATACACCCCTATTTCGTAGTGAGGGGTATGGAAGAAGTGGAAAGAGAGAGAGGGTGTGCCACCCCGAACTTGGGGTTTGGCACTATATTGGCTATTTTTGTTTATTTTTGATGAACGAAGGGGTAAGAAGATGATAGAAGAAGTGTAGAAAATAGTTCAGATCAGAATGCAACTTGATTTACAATCCAGTACACCGGGTTGTTCTCCTTATCATACTCTGCTCAAATAATGACTTGATGAGGATCCGTTGGAGATTCCATGCTATTGTTCCACTAGTCAGATAGGAAGCACAATGTGTTTGAACCCTCTCAGTTCGACAGATACTTCCCATATCTACTGATAATGATGTTAGGATTCATAAGCTTCACACGGTGATTTCTAGTCATAGGGTAGTTTCAGAAATTGTTCTCCTTGAGGCTTCGCTTCGAATAAGGAGGGTATAATGATTCAAAACTGCATGGGAAAATGGGATAGCCGACTAGGTAAAGGCTTTGATTGAAACAAAAGCATCACAACTTCATCAAGTTTCTATACAAATTGCTATGAAAACTTTTGAAACTTTTGAAAAATTTGCTCAAAATTGTGAAAAAATTCAACGATGAGATCTTAAGTCAGAAACGGATAGGAGAGGGTGGAAATTAAAGTACGTACCACCCACCCTCCACCCCGAACTTAGAATTTTGCTCGTCCTGAGCAAACTCTAAATCTGAGATGGAGAGGAAAACTCGTGCTGGTTGGTCCACCATATGTGGTTGCATTCCTTTCGACGACGTGTCCTCCATATGAAATCTCAAAATGGAATCTATCAGAACTTAAGACTGCATCTTGCGATGCATTGTCTATCAGGTGCAAAATTTTCTAAAAACAAAATTAAAAGTAAAAGCTAAGTTAAAGATCGGGTTGCCTCCCGACAAGCGCCTTTGTTTTACGTCGATGGCTCGACGTGATTTCTTCAGTTTTCGGGTAGATATGTCGGTTTGGACAGATTCATCAATTCCTCAAAGCTGATATTGGTTGTGGTGAAATATCTCTTCAAGCGTTGTCCATTTTCCATAAAATCACCTGACTTCTCATTCCATAAGGTAAATGCACCATGTGGGTAGATGCTCTTGACAATGTATGGTCCAGACCATCGAGAGCGGAGTTTCCCTGGGAATAACCTCAGTCTCGAGTTGAATAGAAGAACTTGGTCTCCCACTTGAATGTCCTTTCTCTTCAGATGACCATCATGCCAAAGTTTCATGCGTTCCTTGTAGATTTGTGCATTCTCATAAGCTGTCATTCGGAGTTCATCCAACTCTTGAAGTTGTAGAATCCTGGCTTCGCCTGCTTTCGTCATGTCAAAATTCAGCTGTTTGATGTTCCACAGGAAGGTGACATGATTTTCCATAAATGAGTCTGAAGGGTGTTGTTCCAAGAGGAGTTTTGAACACAGTTCGGTAGGCCCATAAAGCGTCATTGATTTTCACTGACCAATCCTTTCAGTTGCGTCCTACTGTCTTTTCCAGGATAGCCTTGAGTTGACGGTTTGAAACCTCTACCTGCCCACTTGTTTGTGGGTGGTAGGGGGAAGCTACCTTGTGTGTTACACCATATCTTCTCAACAACGCTTCAAAGCTTCTTTCCTGAAAATGAGAACCTCCGTCGGAGATCACAGTGCATTGAACTCCAAAACAGGGAAAAATGATATCTTTGAACATTTTAATGACGGGTTTTGAATCGCTAGTAACCGTTGATATTGCCTCTACCCATTTGGAGACATAATCAACCGCGACTAGGATGTAGGAAAATCCATGTGAGGGTGAAAATGGACCCATGTATTCCACTCCCCAAACATCAAAAATCTCAACTTCTTACCATAGCTTAAGTGGCATCTCATCTCTTTTCGTAATGTTTCCCATTCTCTAACACTTGTCACATGACAACACAAAGTTATAAGCATCTCTGGATATGGTTGGCCAGAAGAAACCACATTGCAAAACCTTCAAAGAAGTTTTCTTAGAACTCATATGGCCTCCGACTGGGCCTGAGTGGCATTGTTCTAAAATAAGTTGGGCTTCTTACTCAGCGATACAACGTCTATAGAGACCATCAACATAGAGCTTGAAGAGGTACGGTTCATCCCAGTGATACTGCCTCACATCATGCATGAATTTCTTTAGAGCATTGCCAGTACACTTAGGGTGGATGACACCAGCGGTGAGGTAGTTCACATAGTCTGAGTACCAAGGAGTAGCTTCTGAGACTTTCATAAGCTGGTCATCTGGGAGAGAGTCGTTAATTGGTATCTTCTCAGTTTCCAGAGTGTGGATATGACTTAAGTGGTCTGCTACAACATTTTCTGTGCCTCTTTTATCTCTAATCTCAAGATCAAATTCTTGCAATAGGAGAATCCATCTTATTAGCCTTGGTTTTGCATCTTTCTTTTTTAGAAGATAATGAATAGCAGTGTGATCAGTGTAGACAATAACCTTTGAACCAATGAGGTAGGATCTAAACTTATCAAAGGCATATACGACTGCTAGGAGTTCCTTCTCGGTAGTTGTGTAGTTCCTCTGAGCTTCGTCAAGGGTCTTCATTGCATAATAGATGACATGATGTTTCTTCTCTATACATTGGCCCAAAATGGCACCCAAAACATAATCAATGGCATCACACATAATTTTGAATGGTTGATCCCAATCCGGGACTCGAATGATGGGTGTTGTTGTAAGGGCATGCTTTAGATTGTTGAAGCTCTTGATACATTCTTCATCAAAGTGGAAGTCAGCATCCTTCAACAACAAGTTTGTCATGGGCTTGGTTATCTTGGAGAAATCCTTGATAAACCTTCTATAGAAGCCCGCATGACCAAGGAATGTGCGGACTTCTCTTACATTGTTCGGGATAGTGAGTTTAGAAATCACTTCGATCTTTGCTTTGTCAACTTCAATTCCTCGATTACTGACCCTATGGCTGAGGAAAATACCTTTTTTTACCATAAAGTGACATTTCTCCCAATTAAGCACTAGATCTGTTTCTTCGCATTGTTTGAGGACAAGGGAGAGGTGCCTTAGGCATGAATCATATGAATCTCCATATACGGAGAAATCATCCATAAAAACTTCCATAATAGTTTCGGTTAAACCAGCAAATATGGCTTCCATGCAGCGTTGGAACGTTGTAGGCGCATTACAGAGCCCGAATGGCATCCTTCTAAAGGCGTATGTCCCAAAGGGGCAAGTAAAAGTAGTTTTCTCTTGATCATCTGGATGTATAGGAATTTGGTAGAATCCAGAGTAACCATCGAGATAGCAAAAATATTCCTTGTGAGCCAATCACTCTAAGACCTGATCTAGAAAAGGCATCGGGAAATGATCTTTACGTGTAGCCTTGTTTAACTTCCTGTAGTCGATGCACATCCTCCACCCGGTGACCGTTCGAGTGGGGATGAGTTCATTTTCTTCATTCCGTATCACAGTAGTGCCACCCTTCTTTGGAACGAAATGCACATGACTCACCCACGGTGAGTCAGATATCAGATAGATGATGCCGGTAGTGAGCAACTTGATAACTTCGCGGCAGACTACTTCCTTCATATTAGGATTCAACTTCCGTTGATGCTCAACAGTCGGCTTGTGGTCTTCCACCATAGGGATTTTGTGCATGCAAAGCGCTTGACTGACCCCGGTGAGATCGCTCATCTTGTAGCCGATAGCTTTCTTTATTTCCTTTAATTCTTTCAAGAGTTTATCTTCTTGTTCGGTCGTTAGATTAGAGTTTATAATAACTGGACAAACCTTAAGTTCGTCTAAAAACATGTACTTAAGTCCCTCGGGTAGGGGCTTCATTTCAGGGGCTTATGGCTTTTCACATGGCTCTTCAGATAAATTCAAAGCCTTGAGTTCCTCGATCCTAGCTTCAGGATCTTCCTCTACAGAGTCAAGGTGAAGGACACAATCCTTAACTTGTTCGTTGATGAAATTTTTAGCAGATGGGTTTGGTAGTGCCACTTCTAAAGGATCGTCTTGTTCATATTCCTCTTGTGTGAGGAGAGACGTTTTCTCAATGCAATCAATCAGATAGACTTCTTCCTGCATACTCAGTCTTTGCATGCTTTCAAAAACTTTGAACTCGAGGGTTTCTTTCCATAGTATGAGAAACAAGGTCCCTTCTTCAAGATCAATCAAAGCTCTTGAAGTGGCGAGGAACGGACAGCCAAAGATAAGAGGGTATCTGGCATCTTCTTTTATGTCCATGATGACAAAGTCACAAGGGACATAAGAGTCTTTTCCAACCTTGACAGGGACATCTTCGATGATTCCCAAAGGAAGAGTCATAGAGTTATCTGCAAGTTGAATGGTCATTCCAGTTGGGAGTAATTTTACAAACCCTAGCCTCTTGCAAAGGCTAAGTGGCATGATAGAAATGCTAGCACCAAGATCGGCTAATCCCTTCTTACACGAAGAGTCACTGATATGGCATGAAATCCCAAAGGATCCTGGGTCTTTCTGCTTCTTGGGCATCTTGCTCTAGATGATATCAAAAGTGGTTATTGCTAGCTTAACAATCTCGTATTCTTCAATTATGTACTTCCTTGTGAGGAGGGACTTTGAAGAAGCTTCTTCATAGCTTCTTTAAACTTGTTGAATCGCGTATCGAGGTTTGTCTGCTTCAAATGAGCTGGGAAAGGAGGACGAGGCTTGTATACTGGCACATCCAACTCAGGTGTGTCTTCATCCTCTGCAGTCAATGGTTCCTCCAATCTTGCTTTGTCTGTCTTATCAGCGGTTGGTTGTTCCTTCGGTTGGGACTCAGGTGTTGTAGAGTCTTGGTCATTTGCAAAGTTATCATCATTTGTTTCCGCTATTGGTATCTTAGTAGGGGAGTCAGAATAGTTTTTCTTGGACCTGGTGGTGACAGCCTTTAGTTGCTCTGGATGTTTAGGATTGTTTTCGGGTTGTCCAACAAAGGTTCCAGTAGGTGGCTTCATGCTAGCCGCAAGTTGAGCTAGTTGAGATTCAATAGCCTTCTGATGGGCTTGTTGGTTAGCTATCATAGTCTGCTACGACTGCAGCATCTTCTCAATAGCTGACAATTTGTCATCAGGAGAGATGGGACCGACTTGTTGCCCTTGTTGTTTTTGTTGATAGGGGGCTTGGTTGGGGTTTTGAAACTGAGAATTGTTCTGATAGTTGTTGTAGTTTCTATTCTGCAAGTTACTTCTGAAGTTCCCTTAATTCCCGAAATTTGGTTATTGGTTATACTGGAATCCTGGCGGGCCTCGTTGTTGAGTATTTGAACCAAGTTGTCGTGAGTTCTCCGCTCCAGAAGGGTTCCCGTATTGAAAACCTGGATGGTTCCTATTCAGACTCGGATTATAGTATCGTTGACCAGGGATGGTGTTGACAACATTCATATTTTCCATTTGACCATTATCTCCTTGAGCACAAGTATTGCTCAAGACAACATCATAGAGAATGTTACATGCGAGAGTAGAATGGTTAGTTCCTTTGCATGCTTCACAGAAGAGTGAGGCTGACTTAACTTGCTCTTGTTGTCGAGGGGGAGAACGTCTTCTTTCATAAGCTGCGAGGGATGATTCTAGATGGTCTTGCTTTGCAACTAGGAGTTTGAGAGATTCAGCGATAGACTTGTACTCAGGTGTTGCTTCAGCCATAGCTACCTTCAGCACTCCTTTGCCAACAGGTCTACCCCATTTGGCTTGGTTTTCAGCTCCAAGGGTGACAACCTTCCATGCGCTATCATAACTCTAACACATGAAGTTTCCTCCAGACGAGGAATCCAAAAACCTCTTGATATCATCGTCCACACCTCTATAAAATATTTCAATGAGTTGATTCTTTGGAATGCCATGATGTGGGCACTTGCATAGAAGCTCTTTCTATCTTTCCCATGCTTCAGCTAGGGATTCTCTAGGGGCCTGGGTGAATTGCGTTATTTGGCCCCTAATTTCATAGGTGAGAGAAGGTGGATAAAACTTTTCCATAAAAAAATTTTGAAGTTGTTCCCAAGTGGTGATGGGTTCCCATTGCAAGGAGTTATACCAACTCATGGCTCTATTGGCCAGAGAGTATTTAAAGAGACGGAGTCTGATGGCATCATCAGTGACTCCATTTTGCTTTTTCATAGCACATAAGTCAATGAATCTCAGAAGATGTTCTTGACTATCTTCTCCTTGCTTACCATAGAAAGGACTATTTTGAAGAAAAGTGACCAAATGTGCTCTTATCTCAAAATTCGGAGCATTGATGGGAGGAGGTTGCACTGGGTGATGAACATCAGTAGCTTTAGGTATTGAGAACTCCCCCAGGTCTTTTTGTAGCTCTGCTTGTTGAGATGCTGCTTGGGCTGCTTGGATTTCTTCTTCGACTGTAGCTCGGGCTTCTTGCATAAGCCTATCTCTTTGTGCATTAAGGTCTTGAGCTACCCTTCGAGAAATTTCCTCCTCTTGAGCCATTCTTGCCTGGTTCTCTCTGTACTGACGGCGAAAGGTTCTGTCTATCTCTGGGTCAAAGCTAGCAGAGAGTCTGGGACTGTCCAAGCAGCACATACACTAGACTTTGTGGGTACCTAGGATGGAAAGATCTTTTGCTGGTAAGATGGACGGAGTAGAACCAAATTCAAGTATATATGATCGATAGTATAAAAAGTAAAAGAAAAACCTAAATTAGTCTCAAAAGAACTAGATTTAACTAGATGATTCCGTTGTCCCCGGCAACGGCGCCAGAATTTGACGTGGCTTATATTATCGCACTAACAAACTCACTTAGCGTTGAAATCCCTAAGTTTTTAACCAAAACAACGTGCAATAATACCACCCGCAAGCGGATGGGTCTTATCGCGGTATAGTTGAGGATCGAATCCCAAGGGACAACATTTTTAAGAATCTTTCTCTAGTCAAATCTAGTTGAATCAAGACTAATATTTAGAGCAAGGTTGGTTGAATTGAGTTTAATTAAACTAAATGCAAGGAAAGTAAAAGAGCAGAATTAAAGGTTGATTAAAGATTAATGAGGGAAATCATTGGGATGGTCCCGGGTTTCACCACCACTACACATGCAATCACATCCAAACATCAACATCCAGCCAAGATATAACCATTCAAATAGAGCTGCTGTGGAACCCCCCGTATGGGCGTCAGGTCCGCGTAAGCATCACCTTAGGTATCAGATGTCTCGTCACCATCCAGATCACATACTTACGGTTCCGAAGATACATAAATCCAAATGAAGTTGTGGGCACCCTATACAGGCATCAGGCACACAGAAGCGTCACCGTGAGCTAGATGGCTCGTCACCACACAGATCATACACTTACGACCTCAAGGAAACCCATTCTCTTTCTAGTTTGGGAGTCAACCACGTTAATCGACATTCAAAACCTACGCATAGAAGTTCTAGCAACATAGGAAACGAACAAGATATATGCAAGCAGGTGATCAATCCACAAGCACTCATCGACGATTAACAACGAAATGAAGGATTATATACATGCCATGGAATGTTTAATAGTGACATATGAAAGCATGGGCAACGAGGCTAGTCCCCGCACCCCAGCGAAAGTAAACTACTCACTCATGGTGAGAGAAACAAGTATAACAAGAGAGAGAGAAGTTTCCGCCATGAGCATGGTGAAGAAGATGATCACTGCTCGGTGGAGAAACTTCTTCTACACGACGCCAGAGCAGATCTGGATGAAGAGAGAAGAAAACCACAGTAGACGTGGCATATCTGCACTCTCCACCTTCTCTTTCTTCTCGTGGACCTTGCTCACAGCAGGAGGAGCAGCTCGTGGATGAGATGGCGACGTAGAAATGGCGTAGACGCAGCAGATCTAGATCCAGATCTAG
The DNA here is from genome assembly GCA_963693085.1 of Alisma plantago-aquatica. NCBI lineage: Eukaryota > Viridiplantae > Streptophyta > Magnoliopsida > Alismatales > Alismataceae > Alisma > Alisma plantago-aquatica. Next base: position 85,257,452 of record OY856409.1, on the reverse strand, counting down.
ATCTAAAGGAGGTGGCTTGCAGATCTGAGTCTTCACTCGAGATCTGGGTGAACATGCCGCAAAACCACCATGGGGGCAGGTTCTTGGCTATGGAGATCATCTCCTTAGGCCCAGGACAGTCTTGCAGCCTAACGACGTTTGGAGATGATGATTTGACTGACTGGAGTCGAGTTCTATTTATAGGTAGGCTGGGCACTGACTTAAAATCACGACCTTGTCATTTCTGTAGTGAGTCACGGCTTTTGTTGTGGTCGCGACATTTTTCATGGTCGAGGATTTTGTTGTGGTCGCGGCATTTTTCGTGGTCGCAGAATTTGTCGTGGTCGCGGCATTTGTCGTGGTCGCGGCATTTGTCGTGGTCGCGGCTTTTGTCGTGGTCGCGACATTTGTCATGGTCGGGGCTTTTGTCGTGGTCGCGACATTTGTCGTGATCGCGGCTTTTGTCGCGGTCACGGCATTTGTTGCGATCGGGGCTTTTGTTGTGGTCACGGCAAATGTCGTGGTCGCGACATTTGTCGTGGTCGCGGCAAATGTCATGGTCACGGCATTTGTCCTGGTCGCGGTATTTGTCGTGGTCGCGGCTTTTTTCGTGGTCAAGGCTTTTGTCGTGGTCGTGAAATTTGTCGTGGTCGCGGCAAATTGCACGGTCGCAATTCAGGGAAGTTTCCCCCGGTTAGGGTATAGAGGGCCCACAGTTCCTTTGGAGGGAAGAGACCGCAACAGGTGTTGGAGAGGGATCAACTACTGTGCCGTGTAGTCTAGGTTGAGGCGAGGGTAGCTTGAACTAACTGCGGTCATGGAGGCTATCTCCATGGGTCGAGGTTCAAGTCCGCGAGCAGAAGGAAAGAAACCGCGATCGCGGTTTGTGCATGAGGGTGGTCGCGGTTGCAAAGGTGGATTGCTGCAGTCGGGATCAGCAGTAGGTCATGGCCACAGGCAAATGACCTGGTCGCGATGTAGCAGAGCTCCCTTAGTCACGGCTATTCTTGGATGTGGTTGGATAGCTGTGGACCGCGGGGAAGATTTCGAGCGGAGTCGCGATTGTGGAAGGGTAGAACCGCGGGCACGATCATGGAATCACGGACATGTGGCTTAGCAAAAGATCGCGACCAGGCTATGAATCGCGATCGCGATTAGGTCATGCTGGGAGAAGAAGGGGACCCGCTGACTGTTGCTGCTACCAAGCGTGCTCAAACATACGAAGGCCCAAAATAGAGTATTGGGCCTAGAAGGCAAGGCCCAAATGCTCAAAGTGACCTGCACATAGGTGCAAAAATTCAATAAAAATAGAAGTAAAATCAATGAAGCCAATATAAGTTGCATATGAAAAGATAAGGCCAAAAAGGCTCATTAAAGCAATTAAACCAAGTCATCTCGCATATAAGAAGATAGAGCTAGTAAAGGTGAATAATCAGGGCAAAATTGGGCCAAACGAGGCGACAAGACTCAGATGAAAATGCATTCATCACTTACCATCCCTAACAATTTGCGGGACATGAATGTTCAGGCTTGGCTCCATACAAAAATTGAAAATTTATTGACTGAGAGTGCTTACAAATGCTTCTGTCAGGAGAAAGGAATGAGAAGCCCGATGAAGTGATCTAGAAATCTAATGTGACTTCGCATGTGAAATGTTTCAAGTGGTTGGTTGGTTACAATTCTCTTCTCATGAATGTTAGTCAAACTGAAAGACATTTATCTTTTGACAGATCATGTCCAAGATATAAAGACTAGGACGAATCAACTCTACGTGCTCTACAGGATTGTCAGTTTGCTTCTGCGGTCTAGAAACAATTGATTGGAAACTGATATTGGAATAGTTTCTTCTTTAAAGGGGACCTGTGGAGTTGGCCAACACTGAACATGAGCTCTGACAATGCCCATAATCAAACATTCATGATGGAGTGTTGGCATATATCAAAGTCTTGAAATAAGGAGATATTCGAAAACTTTAAGATACTAGTGGACCACTTTGTACACTTAATCAATAAGGAGGTGGTGCTTCTAAAGGAAGTTGTGTCATTCGAGACTCAGACTAATAGAACAAGTCCCATTTATGTCAGGAGGAAGCCACCAGAAGGTTGCAACAAAATCAATATCGATGCAACCTTCAAACTGAAGAATGTGTGTGTTGTAGTTGTAGGAAGGGAAAACAAGGGTAGATGAATCAGAAGAATGGGAAAGACAACCTAAGTAAAGAGTGTACTTAAAGAAGAGGTACATGTTGTAGTACTAGACTTGAGGATGGCACAGGAGAAGAACATCACTCACCTATAGATAGAGATGGAACCCATTTTTTGGCTAAGAGGATGGCACAGTTGTGGATAAGAGGATTGAGTATAATTCAAACCTAGAAAGATGGGCTCTAGAATTTAAATGGAAGCTCAGGAGGAACTAGCATTGACTTCATGCCAATAGTGAAGCTAATAGGGTTTCAGACATATTAGCTAAACACCATCAAGAAAACCACAACGAGGTTTATTACAATATAAGACCACAAAATGAATTAGTTGAGTTACTCAACTAAGTGTATTGCAATGCTAGTAGTACTACCATGTTTAACTCTTGTTCTGATAATGATAATTGTAGAAACTTTGATGATTTAGCTTGCATGAGGAGGATGAGGTGAATAAAATGCCTCTTGACTTATTAAAAAAAGAAATCATGTGTTATCCTAATAGACTCTACGTGTCTTATTATCTATATTAGGTTTTCCTTATGTATGATACACATGATGACATCCTCTAATAAAAGTTGGTATGACCATATATCCTCAAAATATGCCATCTCCTCATTAATTGACAATCCTATCATTATGATTGATTCATTAGTCTCCTTAAATAACATCAAAGCCTAGCTTCTCCCATAAAAAATCCTTACAATGTACAAACTATCATGTAAACTAAAATTGAACGTACATCAATTATTCATAACTTGAATAACTCAAAATAAGATTTCCTATAAGTTTCCACCATTTTATATTTTTGTTTGATGCGTTAAATTACCAATGTACCCCTAATTTGAAAAATCAACACAATAAATTATACATATCAAATCATTCAGATCAAACCTTCTATTCTTAATGTAGACTTTAACATAAGTTCATGAAAGCTTATTTTTCCAAAATCTACATTTTGATCACAACATACTATAGAAACATCATTATCATACCTATTTATTTTCATAACATATTTTCCTAACAAACAAACAATTATCATGAACACAACTTTTTATAGGGATGTTGTCTTCAATATTTTTCTAATGAAACCTTGTTAGATTTTATTTGACTTATAGGTCAAAGGATATGACTAAAATAAGAAAATACCTCGAAGACAAATTTGGGTCATAGATTTTTAATCAAACGGTTAGATATCCAATTAGGGTTCCTTCCTTTTATTTTCTTTTCTTTCCTTTATTTCCTTTTTGTTTGCAGATCTTCCCTTGGGTCCTACTATCACTAATGTAGCATCACACTCAGGTGAATCAATGTTTACCTTCAATCCATATGTCTCAGACCCATCCTATTATAGTTTTTTGAATATGATCATATACTTAACTATATTTTGAAAATCAAGGCGTGACAATACTACCCTCCTTATTAGGAATTGCATCCTTACAATTTGGATAATCTTGAGGAGGCTACCCGCCTTAGAGTTCACACTCTACCTTCATAAGCTCCTCATTAAAATATATTGGGGTATTTAACCTAGACATGTATTTTAGAATTCGAATATATATCCAATAGATTTTGGTGACCACCTATCTTAAACATTTCTGCCAACTTTTTTACACCTCTCGATGCATGCAGACCGGTCATACATTTGAATGTGTCAAGTCATATCATATTTATCTCACTTGGCAACACACATATCCTATATCATATGCACTAGAAATAGTGAGACAAGCATAATATGTATATAATTATGCATAAATCATCCCTCTAATAAACCCCATAAGCTTATGTCCCATACTAAAAGCATACGGGAAAAAGAGACGACATCATCTACACAAATCTAAAGTTAAAATAAAAAGTGCAAAGCATCTACATACTAATCCTAATACATACCTCAACCTCCATTATCTGACTAAACCTCTAAATTGGATGTTCTTTCTAAAACTTGAAACATATGGACATCTCATCCCCAACCACGCACAAAGGGAAACCTATATTAGAGATAGTGACATTGAATTCTAGTAACATAAAGAAAATATCTACATTAGGAAAAATTGGAAATATACAACTAAAGTACACATATTTTATGTACATCTTTCATCTTTTTGTGGCCACTATTATACAAAGAGTACTCTTTTGTTTCTCTATCTGCCTTCTATGGTGGAACACACCTTCTATGGCATGAAATGCTTTCTGATGACATTGAGGTGTCATCTATGGCACTATGTGCCTTCTGTGGCATAAATGGCTTTTTTTTTGTACCACAATACTTCTATTCTGTTAAGACTTAATATATAATATCAATTATGCTCTGGTTTCATTTTCTAATATTTTCTCTCATTGTTCTTATTCTATTTCTTATTATGATTCAATTTGTTCTATTTTGATTCTATATATGAACTAAGTGAGATAAATTCTAGAATATGTATTATGTTCCGACATGCTAAATTCTAAGTTCTATTTTTACATTGAATAAAAATCTGAGTTTTGTACTAATAAATAGAATCTAAAAAGATTACGGTAAATTCTGATATTTCTATTCTAGTTTCTAATTATTATATTTTGAATTTTGAATATCAATTAGTAAATAACTGTGCAGATCTTGAATTCTAGGTTCTACATTTAATTTTGATATTCTAAAATAATTCAGACTTATATATGATAACAAGGAATCAACATACTAAAAATTGTTATATTAGAGCATTTATGAAGGAATAATATATAACTTGGAACTGATAGTTTGTAATATCTAGGAATGTGCATTCTAAGGCAGTATCTCTACTGTTCTATAGGGGAAAATATTCTACATATTAATATTAGACTACATGTCTAATGGATTATTATGAATATGATAACTAGACTATTTGTCTAACATATATAATATGGATTAAAGGATATCGTCCACTTACCTTTCTTGGAGCAACTAGTGTGAGCTTGAAGGAACTGTAATATACTTTCAACTCTTTGTCAATTCAAGGCCTTCCTAAAAATAAATTAGATATACATCTATCCAAATCATATTCATAAATCATGTGTTATCTGGATAGACTCTACACATCTTGCTATGCATGTCTGGGTTTCCTTATGTATGATCTACAGCATGGTATCAACTATAAATGTTGATCTGACAATGTATCCTCAAAATAGACCATCTCCTCATTAATTAACACCCCTATCATTATGATCGATTCATTAGTCTCCTTAAATAACATCACAATCTATCGACTCTCATATCAAATCCTTATGATGTCCAAACTATTATCTAAACTCAAATCTGATAGTACATTAATTATTCACAACTTGAATAACTCAATATAGGATTTCCTATCATTTTCTTTAATTTATATTTTAGTTTGATCCCTCAAAATACCAAAGTAGACCAAATTTATAAAATCAACACAATAAATTATACACCTACAATCATTCAGATCAAACCTTCAATTCTTAATATAGACTTCAACATAAGATCATGAAATCTTATTTTACCAATATCTACATTCTAATCACAATCTGCTACAGAAACATCATTATCATACGTATTTATTTTCATAAAACGTTTTTCCTAACAAATACCCAAATATCATGAACTCAACATTTTCTAGGCATCTAGACTTTCATATCTTTCTAATGATACCTTGTTTGGCATTATGGGACTTTTAGATCAAAAGATATGATTAAAAATAAGAAAATACCTCTAAGACGATTTTGGGTCATATATTTTTGATCTAAAGTTCAGATATGTAGTCATGGTTTCTTCCTTTTATTTTCTTTTTCCATTCATAGATCTTCCCTTGGGTCCTACTATCTCTCATGTGGCATCACACTCAGGTGAATCAATTTTACCTTTGACCCATATGTCTCAGATTCAACCTGTTATAGTTTTGTGAATATGATCATATAATTAATTACATTTTGAAAATTAGGGTGTGACAATACTACCCTCCTTACTGGTAATTTCAACCTTCACATTTTGGCTAATTTTGAGTAGGCAAACGACCTTAGAGTTCATGCATTACCTTCATAAGATATTCATTAAAATATATTGAGGTATCTAACCTTGACGTGTATTTTAGAATTTTAGTATATATTCAATTAGTTTTTGGTGGCCACCTACCTCAAACTTTTTGTGACACATTTTTTTGACATATCTTGATGTATACTGGCCAGTCATCCATCTGAAGGTGTCATGTCTTATCATATTTATTTCACCTGATAATACACATATTTTGTACCATATCCACTAGAAAGAGTAAGACAAGCATAACAAGAATATAATTGTGCATGCAACATACCCTCTACAAAACCCAATAAGCTTGTGTCCCATAACAAAAACGTGTGGCAAAAGAGAGGGTGTGATATACACAGATCTAAAGTTAAAATAAAAAGTGCAAATTAGTTGGATACTAACCCTAATACATACCTCAACATCTATTGTTTGACTAAACCTCTAAACCGGATTTTACATTCTTTCACTTACTTTTTTTATTACTAGGGTTACTATGGTCTTCCTAAATCTATCTAGTCTTTCTTGGTTTCTAATGGGAAATATAAATTATGAATATGAGATTTTGTCTAATGGCCATCTACATTATTTCTCTAATACCACATTGTAACACCCCAATTTCTATGGCGGAAGCATAAACAATCATTTTTTTATTCTTCTTGGGAGTGTTACAACTATGATATACATAAAAATACCAATAGATAAAACCATTATATACTATGTATAAATGGAATTCTCATTATATTCTTATAAAATAGATTCTATTACATCATCATCTTCAAAAGAAACTTTTACCATGATACTACTTAATACAAATCTCATATCAAATTTGGGACCGTGTAGATTGCACCCCACCAAACAATCCTCCTAATTTTGCACTTCAAAACTCTAAAATGGACGTTCTTTCTGAATCTTGAAACCTGTATACATCTCAAGCCCAACCATGAATAAAGTGAAATCTCAATTGGAGTAAGTGGCATTGAATTCTAGTAACATAAAGGAAATATCTACATTAGAAAAAACTAGAAATCTATAGCTGAAGTACACATTTTTATGCACATCTTTTATCTTTCGGTGCCACTATCATTCAATAAGTCATCTTCTGTGGCACTATGTGCCTTCTATGGTACAACACACCTCCTATGCCATGAAATGCCTTCTAGTAACATTGAGGTGTCTTATATGGCACAATGTGCCTTCTATGGAATAAATGCCTTCTATGTTGTGTACCACAATACTTATATTGGATTAGGAATTATATTATATCAAATTGTTTTATGGTGTTATTTTGTAGTCTTCTATGTTCTTGTTCTATTTCTGATTTTGATTATATTCTAATTTTGTTTCTATTCTCAATGTATATCTCAACTAAGTGACATAAATTTTGGAGTATGTATTATGTTCTAGCATGCTAAATTCTAAATTCTATTTTAAAATTTAATAAAAATATGAGTTCTAGACTAATAAATAAAATCTGAAAATCTAAGGGTTAATTTCGATATTTTTATTCTAGTTTCCAATAATATATTTTGAATTCGAAATCTCAATTAGTAAATAACTTTGTAGATCTTGAATTCTAAGTTCTACATCTGATTCTGATATTCTAAAAGAATTTTGGATTATAGATGATAATAAGCAATTAAAATACTTAAATACCTTACATTCTGAGCATTTATGCAAGAATAATAACTTAGAACATATAATTTATAATATTTATGCATGAGCTTTCTAAGCTAGTAATTCTATTATTCCATAGGGGAAATACTCCACATATGAATATTATACTACATGTCTAATGGTTTTTTTTGAATAGGATAACTATACTAGTTGTCTAACATATATAGCATGAATTCAAAGACATCGTCCACTTACGTTTCTTAGAGAAACTATCATGAGGTTGAAGAAACCCTAATATACTTTCAAGTCTTTATCAAACAAGGCCTTCCTAAAAATGTATACATATATCAAAACCATATTCAAAAGGTACATTTTATCTTAATAGACACTACACGTCCTGCTATGCATGTTATAGTTTCCTTATGTATAATAAACATCATGACATCCTCTAATGCATTTTTATATGACCATCTATCCTCAAAATGTAACATCGCACCATTAATTAACACCCCTATCATTGTGATCGATTTTCTAGTCTCTTTAAATAACATCACAACCTAGATTCTCCCATATAAAATCCTTATTATGTATGAATCTTCATCTAAACTCAAATTTGATAGTAAAACAATTACTCATAACTCATAATAGGATTTCCTATTATTTTCCGCAATTTTGTATTTTTGTTTGATGCATCAAATTACCAAAATACCATTAATGTGAAAAATCAACACAATAAATTACACACATCAAATCATTCAAATATGACCTTTTATTCTTAATGTAGACTTGACATAAAATCATGAAAGTTGATGTTACTAAAATCTACACTTGGATCACAATATACTTCATAAACATCATTATCATATATATTTACTTTCATAACATATTTTCCTGACAAACATCTAAATATCATGAACTCGACATTTTTCTATGGGACTGGACTTTGATATCATTCTAATGATACCTTGTTTAACATTATTGGATGTATAGGTCCAAAAATATGATTAAAATAAGAAAATACCTCATAGATGAATATGGGTCATAGATTTTTTATCTAAAGGTAAGATATCCAGTCATGGTTCCTTCCTTTTCTTTTCTTTTTTTTTCCTTTTTGCTCATGGATCTTCCCTTGGGTCCTACTATCACTCATGTGGCATCACATTCAGGTGAAACAATGTTTTCATTGACCCATATGTATCAGACTCAACATGTTGTAGTTTTTTCTGTATGATCATATACTTAACTACATTATGAAAATCAGGGTATGACAATAGAATCTCTTTCTTGCAAGGGTTCAAGGAAATCTTGTGGCATCCAACATTCAAGGATCTTCACTATTCATTTAAGGTGTGATTTCCTCATGTCTGACATGAGTACAATATTTCTTATATTGTTTGATATGTATATTTTGTTCGCATATTGGCTACTTATTTGTCTAAGTAAAGTTTCCTATGAATACATTTCTATTTTTTGTATATATATGTTTATTGGTTCACAAACATAAGAAAATATAGGAACTTCCATATTTTTTTCAGATCATGGTTCCTGTTGAAGTGACTAGGTTCTCACTTCTTTAGAAATAGCTAGTATCACCTTCGTGAAAAGGGAGATAAGGTTTGTAACACCCCAAATTTTCAAGAATAATTTAAATCTTAAAATGTTGTTTTCATAAATAATAATAATTGAGATACTTAATGTAAAAATACCATGAAATGAAATTTTTTAAAGGATAATAAAGTGAGAAGAATAAAATGAGACTCAAAATACATTTCTTCTTTCACAGGTGCATTGTGTGTTGTAATTAATTCAAAGAAATGAATATTGGCTACCCCTTTCCTTTTTCTCTCTCCTATTCTTGAAAATGTTTAATAGAAATAAAATAGAAAGTGAAAACAACTTGGATTAAAAAATATACATTAAGCATAACAAACGTGGATGAGAAGTTTCCCATTTTTCTAATGTAGCTTTCGAAAAAATGAAAGTATAAATAATCTTTTTTTCTCCCTCCTCCAAGAAAGTTTGCTCAAAAAGGCATAAAATATATATATGACATGACCATTGAGTGGGTAATAAGTGTTTATCTCTTTTTTGGACTCGTGAGAGCAATTAAGGAAACATGTGTCATTAAAAATTTTAATGCATGAAAATCAAGTAAATAAAATAAACAGTAACTACAAACAAAACTTGAGAAAAACCTAAATATAATTGGCTAGGAAGGATCTAGACCACTTAATTAACATCTTCTCCAACTTTGGTCATGTTTTAACCTTGTTTGACCATCCAAATTAATTACATTTCCATATGGTTCAGAATTAGATTATATGGGGTATATCATTAACACAATGTAATACGCCTAAGCTTGTATTAATCTCTCTTACACGTGTTACCTTTGATTTCATTTACTTTTATGCACGCGATCCAATGACTGGCATTATAATCATCATGATCCAATGCCATTGAAGTTATCACCTTCCCTTGATATCTTCATTAGTCTGAAACTAGTTCCCATGCCATCTTACCTTGATCCCTGACTCCCTCATCCCTCATCCATTACATGAGATTCTTTCATCATTTCCTTCATATCACTCCCCCATCTTAACCAAGCCTTCACTTTCCCACTCCCATGGACCATATAAGAAATGCCCACAGTAGCCTCTCACCCCTCTCAGTGGTATTATTGCAGTCGCCATCACAATGAAACCCATCACAACCTTAGGGTTCCAAAAGTACCTCTCACACCCCTCTCACACTTTCCTCCTCCTCTCCCAATTTTCTCCAATGTTCTTTATTCCACCTGAGTCATGTCACTTTTCATATCCAACACCCTCGACCCATAGCCCACAGGCAACATCTCCAACAGTGCAATTAACATGTAGGTGAGCATCAAACATGACTAATAGGCATTTCTTGATCATTTTCCCATCATGTGCTTGACCCAGACACTATGTCCTATAGACACACTTCCGACCTCACTAGAATTCATCTCTTTTGCCACTTTGGTGCTTTTCCAGCCATGAAAATGGTGGTCTTGGCTTCTCCTTCCTCAAGGAGCGTTTTTATCTTTAGTTGGCCTATTATGACCTTTTTTTTTGGTTTTGGATCTTCAACCATTTCCTATGTTCTATGTTTTTTTCTAGCAAGCTAGTGCCTCTCGTGGCCTTAGATATAGGTCCTTGGCTTTGGTTTGATGCAAGGAAGCCTAAGGGAACCTTGCTTTCCCATGATCAGCCATGTAGCAAGGTGAGGATTGGAGCTTTAGGCTCCAGTTAGGATCTCTCGCCATGGATCAACTGGGAACAAACTAGGTCCTTAAATGACCTTGGTGTCCCCTCTATGTTAATCAATCCATTTATTCTAGAAGGGTATAATCTAGATATGACCTTTTGTTTCATTTTTCTCACATGCGATTTCTAAGAAAGACTAGATGAGCAGTCTTCCCCTGCTTCTTTGATTAATGTGTCACATGTGTCTATGATTATTTGGTACTTCTGTCCTTTATTTACATTATCTTTAGTTGGGATTTAAATGAATGTCACGCATAAGGTTTCCTGAATTCTTATTGGCCCATTTTGCAAAAATCATAACTTTTGCATATGACCACAAAAAATGATGGAAAATATATGTTAGAAAGCTCTATTGCATTTCTATTGATGTGATCTATTTTCAAATGTTGTTTTGCACATTAATCTCTTCAATAGATCAAAAACCAAGATTAGGGTTTAAGGATTACAAACACATATACATAATATGATATTTATGAAATTATAGGTGGTTAATGATTTAACTATTAGAGAACTTGACCGAAGGTGGTTTGTTCTAGGTAAGTGGACCATCTGTATTTGGCACAAGTAAATTTTGGTTTATTGAATGTTTATTTTATGGTTATGCAAATTATGATTTCATGAAATTCTGAATGTTTTCTAAGAGAACATAATGCATATATATCATTGTGTGACTGATTGTTTATGCTCTACTACATAAACCCTAGCTATGACTATGATCTATTGATAATGAATCATGTTTAAAGAAGAGATAAATCCCAAGAATATTTTATGAGGTAGAAATCCCATGAAGAAATTATGAGGGAGAAATCCCATTAAGACATTTTGAGGGAGAAATACCATTATGGCACTAAGAGGGAATAATCCTATTATGGTCAATATTAAGAATAAGAACATTTAATGATTAAGAAAAGTTCTAAAATAATGATTAAAGAATTGACTAAGTATTTCCATGCACCTTGATCATGGAGCTATTGGTTTTTGTGGGCTTCCCTGGCATTATGGGATTCCTAGCAATTATGAGGTCCTATGGGGCATTAAAAGAGGTAGCATATTCACTTATTCAACTCTTCATGCCTAAAGTCAATCAGAGAATGCTTAAGATAAGTCCATGGTTAAGACAATTTCAAGTTTACTTCATTTCAAGTTATATTTACTTTGTGTTACATAAAGTGTCAAATACCGATTACTGATGTGATGTTTATTTTGCATGGATGGGAAAGCAATGTCCACGGGACATGGAGCAAGTGAAGAGTAACAAGGACAATCAAGGACTATAGATATTTGAAGATTTTCCTGGTGGGGTGCCATTTACTAACACGATCCAGACTCTTAGATATCTTTTACATTATGCTTAGTCATGTTATTTCAAGACTAGCTTAGTAGATTTAGATGTCATCATGAACAAGTTTTAGATTTCATGGCTATGAGGTATGTATCAATCTATTTCAAATTATTTAAAGGTGTTTCATTTATTTTATTTACAATGAATACCACTTTGTGATATCCCCCTTGAGTGAAATGCTTATGCTTGGTGATATATGCACGTTTTGAAAAGTGGGATGTTACATTTTTCTATGAGAGAAATTCGGTAAATGTACACTAGGCAAATAAGATTCTCATAATTATCCTAGAATGAAGATATGAGATTAGGAATAGGAATGGACTCATGAGAAAAGATATAATGCCCAAGGATGACTATATTCTACAATCATAGAAGTGATAAGAGATGATATGGATAGGGGTTTAGCTAGTTAGTTCTCAAATAGCAACCTAACCCTATCTAATGAGATAGCCTCTCCATTCTCAATGGTCATGGCCATCCAATTGAGAGTTGAAGAGGGATGTCATAAGCATGAAACATTTTAATGCATTTCCCCTTTCTTACTAGTGCATGTGTTATGAGATATGTGTATTAGTAGGTTAGTGAGAGATAGCATGACAAGATCCTTGATTATGGGTACGTTCCCGATCAATACATGTCAAGAAATGTAGTAGATACTTAAAGGCCTAATATTAAATAGTCATCTATACTCAATGTTAGAAGATCATGACAAGGTTAATGTAGATGTGCTAAGTGTAAGTTTGGTTTCATAAACCCTAAGTATAAGTTGAGAAGAAGACCAATACAATGATTAATCCATATTCACATAATATATTATAAAATTAGGTGCCATATGTTACATATTATTTTTCATGAACACAAATGGACCTTGAAATATTAATTATTATAAAATGAAGACGTAAGAAAACCCTAAGGTGGGTAGTATCCAGAGTAAGAGATTTATTTTAAGGTGGTTAGAATTGTAACATCCCAAAGTTTCAAGAATAATTTAATCCTTAAAATGTTGATTTTGTAAAAAATAATATTTGAAATTTCCTAAAAGATAATGTGAGAAGAATAAAATGAGATTCAAAATACATTTCCTCTTTCACATGTTCAGTATGTGTTGTATTCAATTCAAAGTAATGAATTTTGGTTTCCCCTTTCCTTTTTCTCTCTCTCATTCTTTAAAATGTTTTAAAACAAATAAAAGACAAAGAAGAAAGAGGTTGGATTCAAACATATATGTAAGGAATAGCGAACTTGGATGAGAAGTTTCACATTTTCCTTATATAGCTTTTACAATAAAATGAAATTATAAATATTTTTTTTCTCAATCCACCAAGAAAGTTGCTCAAAAAGGCATTATATATATATATATATATATATATATATATATATATATATATATATGACATGACCTTTGAGTGGGTAATAAGTGTTTATGTCATTTTTGGACTCAAGAGAGAAATTAAGGAAAGATGTGTCACTTCATTTAAACCTTTAATGCAAGAAAATCAAGTAAATAATATAAATGAAAACAATGGACACAACATTTTTAAAAAGCTAAATATAATTGGCTAGGAACGATCTAGACCACTTAATTAACATTTAATCCAACTTTGGTCCTACTTTGACCTTGTTTTCCCTCTAAAGTAATTAAGCAAGCTTCCATATGGTTTTGAATTAGATTTAATGGGTTATATTAGTAATGCAATGTACAATGCCTAAGTTTGGATTAATCTCTCTATCACACATTATCTTCAACTCTTTTCCTTTTATGTGCATGATCCAAGGGTTGGCATTGTAATTTCTGTGATCCAATGTCATTGAAGTCGTCACCTACCATTGACATCTTTACTGGCCTAAAATCAGTTCCCACGCCTCCTTTCATCAATCCCCACTCCCTCATCTCTCACACATTTCACAAAATTCCTTTTACACTGACTTCATCTTGCTCCCACAATTTAATTGAGCCCTCACTCACCTTCTCTCATGGACCATATAAGAAATGCCCAAAGTGGCACTCTCACACCTCTCAAAGGTATTGTTGCAGTTCCCATCACAATAAAACTTTTCGCTACATTAGGTTGTGAAAAGAACTATCCTGGCACTTTCCTCCTATTTCAATTTTCTCTGAAGTGCCCCATGCCACTCCAGTCATCTCTCTTTTATCTCTAGAGCCCACGACCCATAACCCACTGGAATGATCTCCTTTAGTGCCATTAACACCTAGGTGAGCATCCAACCTGACTATTTGATGTTTCCCATACATCTTCTCATCATGTGTTTGCCTCACCATCATTCAATGCTTTTGTCACTCCAGTGCCCTTCTGACCATAGAAACGACAGCCTTGGCTTCACCTTGTCTCAAGGAACATTTTTCAATCTTCAGTCGGCCTTGTTCTGGCCTTTTTCATTGATTTTGGATCTCCAACTGTCTCCTCTAATCTCTACTTTTCTCTAGAAATCTAGTGCCTCTCCCGACCTTATCTATAGGTCCTTGGCTTCAGTTTGATGTGAGGAAGACTAAGCAAACCTTGCTTGCCCATGATCTTCCATGTAGCGCAGTGTGGATCAGAGCTTTGGGCTCCAGTTAGGAGCTCTCACCATGGATCAACCAGGAACAAACCATTTCCTTGAATGAACTTGGTGTCTCCGTTATTTTACTCACTCAATTTTCTTGTAATTAAGGGTAGAATCGGGATATCACCTTTTGCTTCATTTTTCTCACGCACAATTTCTAATAATGACTGAATGACCAGTTTGCCCCTGCTTATTTTATTAATGTGTCATATGTGTCCATGATTATTTGTACCTCCACACTTTATTTAGATCAAATTTAATTGGGATTTATAAGAATGTATGGCATAAGATTTCCTGAATTTTGATTGGTCCATTTTGCAAAAACCATAACTTTTGCTTATCACCCTAGAAAATGTTGGAAAAACATGTGTTAGAAAGCTCTATTGCTTCTATATCGATATGATCTATTTTCAAACATTATTTTGTGCATTAAATATCTTTTATAATTCAAAACCAAGATTAGGGTTTAAGGTTACATTGCATTATTGTAGTCAAATTACAGGTGATTAAAGGATTAATCAAGTCAAAAAACTTGACCTAAGGTGGTTTGTTCTAGTAAGTAGGACATGCATATTTTGCACAAGTAAATTATGGTTTATTGAATGCTTATTTTATGGTAATGGATATCATTGTGTTTTGTGAAATTATGAATGTTTCCTAAGATAATATTATGTATAAATATCATTGTGTGACTGATTGTTTATGCTCTATTGTACAAACCCTAGCTACGAATATGATCTACAAAAAATGAATCTTGTTCAAAGAAGGAAGAAATCCCATGAATACATTATGAGGGATAAATCCAATTCAGACATTATGAGGGAGAAATCCCATTAAGACATTATGAGGGAAAATCCCAACAAGACATTATGAGGTAGAAATCACATTAAGAAATTATGAGGGAGAACTTCTAGTATGGCACTTAGGGTGAGTAATCCCCCATGGTCAAGATTAAGAATGAGAACATTTAAAGATTAAGTAAAGATATAAGATAATGACTAAAGAATTGACTAAGTGCTTATATGCACGTTGATCATGGACCATTGGGTCATTATGAGATTTCCTAGCATTGTGGGATTCCTAGCAATTATGGGCTCCTATGACGCATTAAGAGAGGTAGATTATATTCACACATTCAATTCAATATGTCTAAAGTTATTCAGAGAATGCTTAAAATAATCCATGGTCAAGACTGGGTCAATTTTATTTCATGTCAAGCATTCTTCATTTCATGTTATATTTACTTTGTGCTATATAAAGTGCCAAATACCGCTTATTAGTGTGATGTTTGTTTTGCATAGTTGGTGATACGATGTCCGCTGGACTTGGAGGAAGTGAAGAATTACAAGGACAATCAAGGACTAGGAATATTTGAAGAGTTGCCTAGTGGGGTGCTATTTATTAAAATGATCTAGACTCTTAGGTAACATTTACATTATGCTTAGTCATGTTATTTAAATCCTAGCTTAGTAGATTTAGATGTCATGATGAACAAGTTTTAGATTTCATGACTATGAACTATGTATAAATCTATGTCAAATTAATACAATGTGTTTCATTCATTCTAATTACAATGATTAGCATTTCAGGAAATCCCCCTTGAGTAAAATGCTTTTGCTCAGTGATATATATATATATATATATATGAGTGGGATGTTATAGGATTGCACTTCTTTAAGAAGATTTCATATATACTTGTTGGCTCACAATTCTTTAGAAGTTTCTATAACTTGTTCTGACACTTCATAATTTAGAAATTGATGCCATCATGACAAAATATGAAGTATGTTTTCTATGACTTGACTTCGGAACAAATTTTTTATATAACTTTAAGTTCAACCAAGAACATGTATTCTTCAAAATTAACTATATTGTTTTTGACAATGTACTTTTGTGTTTGCATTGACTTTGAGTCTCGAATTTATGGTTTTAGCTAATATAGGTGTACCACCAAGATCATGATTCCAAAAATTGACTGTACTACTCTAACGACTAGGACAAGTTCACCCAAGTTTTTATTAATGAAATTAGGATAGTTAATATTGTCTAGATAATGTGAAACTTGGCACCCAAGCTAATTGCAACCTGAAGAACATGATTTTCACATTAGATTTGGGTTTTGATATTTTATTTTATGAGTTATGGCACGATTAGATTTTGTAATAATTACCATTATATTTATCAAAATATTATATATTTATTATCAACATTCACTTAATTGAGTCATATATCTTAGTTTTATTTCCAAATGAGTTTCCTTATATTATGATGCATGAAATTCCATATTTTATTCATTTACCACTTCTACTTAGATTGTTTTTGAAAGCAGAACCTTTTTATTTACTCTAAATCAGATCGAGCAAACTCCCACAACAAGTTTGGGAAAGAAGTTGGCTCCCTGGTTGAACTAATCATACCATACAAGGCACTTTTAGTAACCTCATGTGCCAACCTATTACAATCCCTCTTAACAAAGGAAAAGTAGAAGAAAATAAAATAGCTAACTACAGACTTAATGTCAATTATAATAAGACCCAGATGTACTCTTCTCTCGTGTGGATTGAGTAGGGCATCAATAATGACTTTCGAATCAGACTCCATGTTCACTGAAGTGAAGCCCCAAGCTATTGCTTGCTTAACTGCTTCTAGCACTGCCTGAGCCTCAGCGATCTGCACATCCCCCAGATTAGCACCTTGTTCATCTACCAATGCCATGAACCTCCCATCGGCATCTCTAATAGCTCCACCCATCCCGAACCGACCGTTCTATCCCATAGTCACGTCATAGTTGATCTTAAGTCTTCCATGGGGCGGCCTTGACCATGTTGGTGCAGTCGTGGTCATGGTTGCACACCCACTGTCCCGTGCCCCCTCATTGAATCTGCTATAGTCTTCCATGAAACTGAATGCTTTCTGGATGATCGAGTTCACATTTACCTCCATATTATTAAAGATGCACTTGTTTCTGTATGTCCACATCGCCCACATCAAGCCAACAACTCTCATATATGAAGGATGGTTGAGGCTGGTCTGCAGGTGAAGCAAAGCCTCTGCAGGCTGTTTTCTGTTCAACTCTTGTAATCAGATAGGGCCTAGTTCACACTGCCATATTGCACCAACCTCCGGGCACTCAAAGATGGCATGCGTGATGGTTTCCTTTACCTTGTTGCACCTAGAGCAACTATCGTCAGCAATGCAGTGTCTGTCCCAAAGTCTGCCCTTTGTCGCCAGCCCCCCCCCCCCCCCCCCCCGTGCAAGCTCATCATAGGAAATGTGAAACTTTTGGAGGTAGTTGAGCTCTCCACACAGTCCTCCAGACTTCATCTCTGTCCCCTATACGCGATCTAATAAATTCCTCCTTTCCCAGAACACATAGCCAATAGGCTGACTTTACTGAGAAGCAGCCTTTTGTGTCCGACCACCACATTAGAACATCTTTAGGGAGATGATACATAATAGGAGTTGTGAGGATAGTGACTTGAATTTCTACAGAGAAAGTCTCCTCTATGATCTGGGAATCCCATTTTCCAGTTTCCACATCTATGAGCTCGTGTACAAATTCTTTTTCTTTGGGCAGTGAAGGATGTCATTCTTGAAAACATTTTTGCTACCCCTTTAGCCATCTGTCCATCCTGATGTGAATGTGTCTCCCATTTCCCACTCGCCAGCTTATGCCTTCAACTAGAACTGATTTGGCTCCCCAAATACTCCGCCATGTAAAGCTCGGGTTATGTCCTCTACAAGCACTGAGTAGAGAAGACCTTTGGAAATAACGTGCTTTGAGAACTTTGTGAGCTAGAGTATTCATGTTTGTTAACAGCCTCCATACTTGTTTGGCTAGCATCGTCTGGTTGAAAGCGTGTAAATCTCTAAAGCCCAAACCTCCAGCTCTTTTTGGTTTACACAGTGCTGCCCAACTCAACCATGGAATTTTATGCTCATTGTTCTTTGCTCCCCACCGGAATCGCCCTATGCAATTGTGAAGCTCTTCGATCAGACCCATCGGAAGAAGGAAGATGTTCATGACGTACATAGGGATGGCTTGCACCACTCCCTTGATTAGTACCTCTTTTCCCGTCTTAGACAAAAACTTTTCTTTCCATCCATTTAGCTTTTTCCAAACTCTCTCTTTGATGTAGCTGAAAACTTGTTTCTTTGACCTCTCCACTACTGTTGGGAGCCCCAAGTACTTCGTATGTTGCTCCACCTCCTTCACATTGAGAAGATCATGTAGCACACCTTTCCTAGGGAAAGGCACCCCTTTGTTGAAAACAACTTCAGTTTTGGATAAGTTTATTCTTTGACCCGATGCCTGTTCATACTGGCTAATGAGATTAGCTATTTTTAGGCACTCCTCTTTAGTTTCTCTTACAAAAAGGATGCTATCATATGCAAAGAAGAGGTTAGAGATGGGGGGTCCATTTCTACTGACCTGTACACCCCAGATATAATTTTCACTCATAGCTAGAGCAATAGATGTAGAGAAAGCTTCTACACAAAGAATAAAAAGATAGGGGGTGAGAGGGTCACCTTTCCTTAGGCCTCGGGATGGTAGTATCATCCTGGACCGGTATTCGTTGATGGAAAAAGAAAAACTCACAGAAGAGATACATTCCATTACCTTTCTTCTCCACACCCCACTGAATGCCAGCTTTTCTTGCAGAAGGTCTAGAAAGGACCACTCCACACTGTCATAAGCTTTAGACATGTCAAGTGTCAAAGCAATATTGCCCTTCTTTTTCTTTCCTTCCATCTTCATCCTATGGAAAACTTCAAAAGCTACTAGAGCATTATTTGTAATCATTCTCCCATGATAAAAGCGCATTGGTTTTCGGAAATCATAGAATCCATCATTGGCTTGATCCTATTTGCCAATACTTTAGCAGCAATCCAATAAACCACATTACAGAGGCTGATAGGTCTATAGTCCGAAATGGTTTTTGGAGTGTCCACCTTGGGGATCAACACCACCAAGGTGGAATTTAGTTTTCCAATGTCCTCGTGTCCTTTCCACCACCCCTTTATATAGCTAGCAACATCCTTCCCCACAATTGTCCAGTACTTCTGGTAAAACAGGGGTTTCAAACCATCTGGGCTCGAGCTTTATTTGGATGCTTTATTTGTCCATTACTTCTACTTAGATGATTTCACATAAGAATTCCAATTTTTATCCTTTACATGTTTTAAGTACACTATACCTTTTATTTAGCCATTATATGAATATTAGTTAGCAATGAAAATATATGTGATATATTTCATGGACTACATATAAATAATGCTAACATGAAGGAAATATGATATATAATATTGATTATAGAAAATATTTCCACTTAATTCATTATATGCAATAACATCATCCATTTAGTTATAATTTTATCCTTTTTTGGTCAAATTTAGGGAACTACTCTCACTAGACTTGTAATCATGGATTAGGGTACGATTTTAGGTTTTGGTACATTACAACACCCAACCTCTTAAAATGATTTCATCTTTGAAATCAAATCATACATACATTATCAACCACCTATACTCCACTCCTTAAAAGGTTTAACGTAATAAACCAAGATAAGCATCTTCAGGGTACCGGTGTTACTTATGTATCTTTTATGGTGAATATTTTTGGGGTTTATGTTCTTCATGGATCATGCATCCAACCAACAGGTCATGCTCACATAGGGTTGAGTTTCAGGACCTTGTGTTACTAATATATCAACCCTTAGATTCACATCATCATCCAAGAAGTCTTCAGGTAAAAAACAATAGGTCAACTGAACCTTTTAGTACAAGCCTCATACACATAAATTAGGTTTTAAGGTTTCTACTACAACTAAACGTTGGGTTTCTATATCAAACTTCATATCTATATTTTTTGTGACTCATTTTGAGTAAAAACACTGATAAATCCATTAAATGTTCTTTTATACATATAGTAGTATAATGGAAAATAATATTTTTTGATAAAAAAAATTATTAGACAGAAAATAAAAGGTGGATCCTGAATCACTTGTGAGTGCTCAGTCACATGATATTACATCACAATATCTTAGTATCCTACTACCATGTCATCCTTGTATCTATGTCCATCCTTAAATCAAAACTCATAACTTCAAAAGAGATATATTACAATAAACCTACATTTGATCTTAAAGGTTCCCTCACTCTAGGGTTTACTCATCAAGATTCTTATGTATACCTCATATGATTTTAAATTGACCTTTCATAATCTTGTGAATAATATAAGTCAATTATAGGGTAAACATCTCACTTAGAGGCTGACTATGTAAGATAAGGGTTCTAATTAGGGAGACAAAATTGAAATAGTCAGAATCCAACTACCATGACTTTGATACCATCTTATAAGGAATGGGACCTGAGAGGGCATCAACTCCTTGCTTAATTTTTGGAATAAACTCATCTATCCAAACATACTAACAAGCATGCCTAAATAGGTATAAAAGAATAAAGAAAGTCTAATAGTGAAATAATAAATCATGACTATATTCAAGTTTACAAGATTCTAGGAGATTTCTCATTAAGGGGCTAACATGAAAATATGACATCAAGATGTAAGTGCATGGATATCTGAACTATGTCAAGTCTATCTCATATTAAGAGTCATCTCCATAATCTAGGTCCATGTCTATATGTCATGTCCCCCATGACCTACACCTAGGTTTGGAAGTATACCGCTTAAGATAAGATAAAATGGAAATTGTCAATATAAATGGTGATATGAGCATATTAGTTGGGGATTGAGTAACATTAGAAAAATGAAATAAAATATAATAAGGCTTCCCATAGAAGAGGAGTGTACTATCCAAGTGGATGTAAAGAGAATAGGAATTGCAACAAGATGATAATCAAGAAGATTACTTGCAATTAATAAAATATAAGAGTTGTTTCACAAAAGCACATATAAAGAATTTAGGGAACAAAACTCATCACAACAATATCAACATGAATGCCCATGAGATAAACATAGAAATAGAAAAATATAAAAAACAACAATGTCTAAGGCTCATAACCTTAAAATCTGATACATTAAGGCACATAACCAAACTCCCAAATATATATAAAGTGGACACAAAACCTGGGTATGGGGCACATAATCTCCATCCAAAAAATACATGACATATAACCCCACAAAATACAAAGTATTTACACAACTCTTGTTCTACTAAATCACAAAGCATGCAAAATGTGGAGGCAAGTAAAATTACAGTCATTTAAATAGAATTAATGTGGTCGCCATAGCATAAATGGACAACATTAAACATCCTCCACAAAAGTGGGCAATATAATTCATAGTAACAACTAGGGTTATAATTAAGTAAAGTATAATTTAGAGTCAATAAGAATAGCCAATACAGTGTGATGATCACAAGATCATAATCAACATAGAATCTTTCACATGAAATAAATTCTATCAAGAGAGAGAAATTATGTAGGAAATTTGTCCATAGGACCCAGAGAGACATAAAAAGTGGGTGATTGTTCAATATGATAAATATGGATGTGACATACCTCACAATAAGTCTACATATGTCTAAGGTCAAAACCCTAATTCCATCTCAATCCACAAGAAACCTATTAAAGAAATTTATAAAACAAGTGTTAAGTTCAAATTAATTACGTAAACCCTAAATTATGAAAACAATATCATCTTATAAAACACATTTTTTTAATGGTTGACATATTTAATTTAATTTTATGACTGATATACTATTAGTTAGGATTTCCAAAATTATATCCAATTCGATAAATCCATTGAAAATCGCATATTTAGTGTATTATGTTTAGGTGATAAAACCGATATCATGCAATAGAGAATAATGTCATGATTCCAAAATTTATTACATTTTTCATTGCTTCCATACTTAGTTATGATTTTTGTAAATACAAACCAATCAGTAATCAAGAAAAATCCACATAGGCATATTATCCACAAGGAGGGAGGATGGGACCCCTGAGATGGTCCTATGAAAATTGACCAAGTGGCTTGAGTCCAAAATCATCAATGCACACTGTTCAATTTCAGGAAAGAACCATCAAATCATCAGGTTCCAAAGTAGAGAAGTGATCAACTCTAAAGGAAAAACACGAAAGATCGAATGGTATAGTTCTTCATCAAGAAAACATTATCTATTAAGGTATAATTTTATCTGTAAGATCTAATCCAATGACTATGATCATAATTCAAAAAGCAAAGGGAGTCTAAATGAATATTTAGAATATGATTTCCTTTCCCAATTCCTTTTAGGGATCAAATAAAGTTCAGTTATTACCAAATTTGGCACTTGGCCTTATTCCAACATCTAAAAATCCACTTTTGAATCATTTTGCACTTTCGTTGTTGTTTACTATTTCATTGAATATTTTTGGATTTAAGTTATATTCTCTCAACAAAATAAAAATAGGATAGTTAAGATTGTTCATTTAAGGTGAAAGTTAACACATAAACTAATTTTGGTATGTAGATTTAGAATTGGGGATTTTTTTCCACCTTTGAAGTCACAACATATTATTAAATATTTTGGAGAAAAACTCATATTTTCTTTTCTGAATGAAATTAGGTTAAAGTTATTATTTTTCAAATAAGATGAAACTTGGCCCCTAAGTAACACACTTTTACCATTGTATTTCACTTTTGATATTTCCTTTTATGATTTCTAATACAATTATGTTTTCAGGCTCAACACCATTATATTATTATATTTATGTCACTATCATCATAAATTATTATTTAGAGTCCCACTACATTGTTATCAAAAGAGTTATATTTTATTATTATGAACTAAATTCCCCATTTTAATCATATAACATATTTATTCCACTTAATTTGTATGATTGTACTTTAAAATCCCAATAGTTATTCTAATACATGTATTAAGAACATTATCCTCTTATTTAGCCATTATGTGAATACTAGTCAACAAAGGAAATACATGTAACCTATTGCATAATCTTACCTACATGTTAAAACATATTTTATTTATTATGTAAATATATGATGTTGATTATAAAATACTACCACATAATGTGTTATATGTATTATCATTATTCGTTAAGTTATAACTTGTCTATTTAAATCTAAGGAATCCATCTCACTATCCTTTTAATCATGGAATAAGGTAAAGTTATAGTTTTTGGTATGTTACAACACTCCATCCCTTAAAAGGATTTTTTTCCTAAAAATATAAACATCCATATTTTATTATATGAATTTACTCTCCACCCCTTAAGATGTATAACCTAATAAGACAACTTTTATAGATATCAGGGTCACTTATACATCTTCTAATCAAGAATACTTTGGGTGGTTATGTTGTTTGCAGGTGATGCATCCAACTAACATCTCATAGCCTCACAGGGTTAGATTTTAGGTCCTTACGTTTCTAACCTACCAACCCTAAGGTTTGCATCTTAAAACTAAAGGTCTGTGTAGTACAACTTCCCACTTCGTAGAGGGGTAAAGGGGTAGGTCCACTACACCTTTATATCCTACCAAATATTCTCAGTCACCACTTCATAATCAAAACAAGGTCTTATATTTATAATTTAATTAATTTTTAGGTTTCTCTATCCATACCTCATGAATCTCTTCATTGTGACTTAGTTCAAGAAAACCTCAATTAAATCCATTTTCTTTACATATAGTATTATATAGAAATATAATTTATGGAAAAAAATTGTGATGTAAATTGAATTGGCGCCAAACTTGATGTGAAATCAAGTCAATATTTCCACTTAAGATGGCCTCACCCTACTACCTCAACATCCTCATGACCTAGATTCATCTTAAAGTCAAACCCCATTATATCCAAGGCTACATACCACTACAAACTTTACATCATAGGGTTTGTGTAACTAGAGCATCATCACATTAGGGATTACTTATTATGATTATTATGTGTACCTCACATGATACCAAATCCACCTTTCATCATCTCATGAATAACATAAGTAAATAATAGGGTAAACATCTCACTTAGAGGGTGACAAAGTAAGAAAAGTGTTATAGTTAGAGAGATAAAGCTGAAATAGTCAGAACTTGACTACCATGCTTCTATTACCATTTTGTAAGGAGTGGGACCCGAGAGGAGATCCACTCCTCACATAAATTTGATTTATAAACACATCTAATCCAAACACATTAAACATGTTTGTAGAATAGGCATATTTTTTAATTTCTAAAATAATTTTACAAAAAAGGCCAAAGTATAGCAATAGAATAATAAATCTTGACTATATTCAATTTATCAAAGTTACAAAAGAATCTATGATCAAGTGTATTACATGAAAGAACAACTTTTGGATCTAAATAGAGGGATATATAGTATACCAAGTCTATCTCATATTAAGATCATCTCCATAATCCAGTTCCACAATTGCATGTCATGTCCTCCTAGTCCTACACCTGGGGTTGGAATATCACCCCATAAGAGAAAATAAAATGGAAGTTTTCAGCATAAAAGTTAGTATGAGCAAAATAATAGGAGATATGAGCGATATTAAGAAAACGGACATCAAATATAACAATGCTTTCCATGGAAGTGGAAAAGTACACTTGTAAAGAGGTGAGATCACCTCTTTACTAAAATTTATAGGAAATACAAAACATCCATAATTTAAAAAAATAGAGACTTTGAGGATGATTACATAATATTCCAAGTAAATAAGCATGATTCTAAATACATTGTAAAATGTCAATAGCAACAGAAATAAAGAAATACTAAGCCTACACATGGCTTTTATTGTTTACTAAAAGATTGATTTCTAAGAGAAAAGATAAGAAAAATAGGATCTAGCTATAGCAACCTAGTCATCCTTTCTAAAAGCTTGAGATCAACTCTTGAGAAAAACCTCCTTCAAGCTTGTCCTTCTCCTTACACAGCACATCACCTGGGTGGTTGGGAAAACACCCAGCAAGAGGAAAAGGAAGAAAACGTATGTGTTACAAAATTATTCTAAAGGTGTCAAGATAAATGTAATAAGTAAAATAGGCTAGGGAATCACCAAAAGATGAGACATCAAGAGTATGAGGCTTTAAATAAGGAAACTTTCCAATAAGAAATATAAATAAAGGATTTGCATGTAAATTAATATGTCTACCTAATTAAGTAGGGTTGAGGCACCTATCGGACCTCTAACCTTAGGTCTGGGGAGAATAAGACATTCCCAGTCACCTATAATATTCTGGGGAGAAATACAAACATTCCCCTAGGGCGATTATCTACATGCCCTCTATGGGTGTGGTTGTACATAAGTACCTATACTTTAAAATTAAATAGAACATATAACTACATGCTAGGAAAAGTGTTATGGAAAGATTAATTAAAGGATTTATATAACATGGCAGTGGGGTATAAAACCCAAATAAGATAATATTACAACTGATTTTGAGGCATAAATGACACGATTTTTACGTGCGTAGAAACGCAAGTGTACGCGTCAATGTAATATAGGCCTTTGTGAGGCCCGAGTCGAACTCAGGGATACGTGAATTTTCGGAGACTACTACTAACTACTGGCAATCAGCTAGACCGATTAAAGAGTTGGAAGTTGTTGTTAAAATTAATAGAAAATGAAATAAAACAAAACAAAGCAATCGATTAAATGTTTAGTTTAATCAATTCAAGATGAGATCTTTAGGATTGCAGTTTCACTGTGGGTTTTCATTGTATTAAATTCTATTTAGTCATTCAAATATATCTCTCTATCCGGGTAGTGGCCTGAAATCAGAATTGTCCACTGTCGTGGTACAATTCACTACCTATGTCTAGGTCGGTTCCACCATCGTAGTAACCTATACCCTAAACTAGGTGCATTAAAAATGATCTCTCGGTATCCACCATTAACTTTACACCACCTTGTTCAAGGGATTTGTCAATTAATGTAAATTTCATCTCTTTTCAACCATTAATTCTTCTTTCAAAGTAATTGAGGGCATTAGATATTATTATGGTGATCAAGCATAACAATATAATTGAGAAAATGAAATTATACCACGGATTTAAGAGATAAATGATGAATTACTATGATAAAATCGTCATACAATGATTTCCCGGGCTACTCTGGGTCCTAAAGTTAAAGGGGATTAGCTCCACATGTTTATCTCAAAGCAAAACATGGTAGAGAAAAGGGGAAACATGAAGAAAAATGTGATTGAGTGGTGAAACCCCTGAACGGAGAAGATTCAAGCACTCCTTGGCGTAGAATACACGTTCTCCCGCCTTTCAGTGGTGGAAATTGTCTTCTTCGGCGTCCGAATCGACTGGGGCGTGCTTCTGGGCTCTGTTCTTCTCTCCACACCTTTTCGGGATGTGTGCAGCGGCTAATGACGTGATCCGCCCCTCTTGGCCGCCATCATTAGGTATAATTCCCGAGTTAAGTCGCCAAATAATCACAGTCGTCAGATTTGGATCAATATGAAGCAAACATGTATCTGACGGTGTCAATACCGTCGACGCGAGTCGATGGTTACGACCCTGCACTGTGTCGGCTTATTTGCTTTTCTTTTCTTTTTCGCGACTGAAGCTAACTCGATACCATCAACGCCGGTCGATGGTATCGACGTTCATAGGCATCGGTTTTGTCCTTTTACCATCGTTGTAGCTCCACCAGTCGATGGTATCGACATTTGTGTCGATAGTATCGACTCTCTTTTCTGAAGCAACCTAATGGTATCTTGATACCATCGACTCTCCTGTCGATAGTATCGAGATTTTTCTACTGCTTGCGGTTGGCTGCCTTTGGTCTGGTTGATGGTATCGACCACTGTCGATTGTATCAACAGCAGCAGATACTTGTTTTTCCTGAAATTACAACACAAACCACATAATCCTTAACAAAACATATTTCTGTAATAATTTATGCTCAAAATACTGAAATAAGGGAGATTTGACATAGAGAATGATCATAGACCAAAGTAAATGAATTATGCAACATTAACCACAAAAATGACTAATAAATGCATAAAACACATATAAAGCAAGTCTATCAATGCGACTAAAAATCATCGCATCGAACTCCCCTAAGCTTGAACATTGCTCTCCCTCGAGTAACTAAACTTTAGAATAGAATTGCCAGAGTCTACTAAAGAACAAATCATCACAAAAGACATCCCATATGATCCCCACCGTACATTCACATTCCGACCCTCACTAACCACAGAATGACAATCACCCTAAAGGTGACAGTAATCATCCATAAAAGATATCTACCTCAAAACGGATGAACACTATCACATAAGGCAGTTAACATAATAAAACTCGCTGGTCCAGACTCGATGCATCTTGTGATCTCCTATACTACGTTGCTCGCCCTAACTACCATCTACATAGAAGCAGCTCTCGTGATATTCACAAGTGAGGAGAAAATAACGGTGGCCTACCAATTCGAGCAACGAGTGGATGGAAAGGGTGGCACATGGAAGAAATGGAAGCACTATATAGTTTCAACATGCATGAAATAAAAATGCCCTAAATGATGCATTTGCACATGAACATGCCCTAATGCCTAAGATTGGTTGGAATGATGCATGCACTAACATCCCGTCTCAAAATGAGATGGAATATCTAACTGAGCTACATCATGTACTTACTCATCTTAAGATACAGGTGAGATTATGTTCCTTTCTCCTTTCTATTCTACTTGCTTCTTAATAACTTTCTTTTTCTTTTTCATTTTTTTTTCTTTTCAGACCCTTATATCCACAAATGACAATGAATAATTTATTGGGCTTGCTTTTTCTGCATAACTCAAATATTTGAACTATTTAGAAGGTATGGAACAATTTTAATTCACCATTAAAGAAGAAATGAGGTACATGATATACTCTATGCATAAGAATTATGAATGCAACTAAATGGCATGCACCTAAGGATAATGTGCATGTATAACTATTCTATTTTTTATTTTTTATTCAAAACATATGAAAGCGGTTGCAATGCAAGACCTATCTATATGAGATGCAATCAAAAAGATTAAAACCATAATGTACTTTCAATTCTTATGGTGGATTGTGAAAAACAATGAGGTGGAAAGATCACAAGACTAATTGACTGAACCTTTGAAAAGTATTATGTGTCCCTCCTTACTGACCTGTCTAGCAGTTAAGAGGTTTCTCTCTCTTACTTCAAATTAGAGTCTCATTATCATTTGGTCAGTTTAGGCTCAAACAACCAATTTCGTCCACTTTTCATGAACCATTAGGAATGTACAGTTGTGATTTTCTGTTCTAGAGTTGACAAAACCAATCACTTTCTTATGTTATGTGCTCAAAGTTGACCAACACTCAAGCTTGCGAACACTCAAATTTTTTTTTTATTTCCCCTTAATTCCCATGTACAAGCAAGTGAGATGACACATGACTTAAGACATCCACAATTACACTATATAGCATGTGGATCCTACAAACAAACTAAGATTGCAAGAAATAAATGACAAGAAAAAACAAAATAAATGAACAACTGAGAAAATAAAAGATAGAGTTGTTCCAACTACCCCCCCAAGCTTGAATTCGACTATGGCATCATAGTCAAAAACAATATTAAAGGTTGGAACAGAGATACCGATTTACTCTTCTGGCGGAGGCGGGTACTGTGGAGTCGTAGGGTCCCAGGATGGGTACTCTCCCTGAAAGCTCGGATCAAATTGGGGCATAGGTGGAGGTTGTGGATACCCCCCAAAGTAGTTCTGGCTCCAGTAGTGATCATAAAAGGGCTGCTGCTGCATCTCCATCCTATGCAACCGGTCATGAATCTGTTGTTGGTTGCCAAGGAGGAGGCGCTCATTCTCAAAGATCGCCCACTGATTGTCAAATAACTGGTTCGTAGTATCCTGAATACCGGTATACACTGTAGTGTGATGCTGATGCGTCTGATGTATGTCCTGCATCATAGCATACATTCCCTGCATAGAATAGACATCCTCGCTTGGATGCGAGGGCGGTGGTGGTGGAGGAGGATGTGAAGATGAAGATGCACCTGGATGAATGCGAGGACGCTTCCTAGGTGCCACTCGTGCCCGAAGAGGAGTGTAGGTCTCCTCTTCCTCTTCAGCCTCATCGTCATTGTTGTCGTCATCGTTGTCGCCGTCTTCATCGGAGTCAGCAATGGCTATGATGGGCCATCAGAAATGTTGAGCACCCTCGATATTGAAGACATGATCGGGAATCGAACATTCTTGGTATGTGTGGTTTACATGGCAATGAACATAAGGTAAACCATCCCGAAGCAAGATGAGTTTTGATCGGTGAAGATGTTGCAAATTGACCTTGCTTCTGTTGGAGAGCGGAGTCAAGGTTGCGAAGTTCAGGCCAAGGTAGTGTGCCAGCAGAGTGATGAGTCCTCCAAAGTGAATTGGAGCCTTCCGCATACTCCATTTTACCGCCAACACTCACTGCAAAAAGAAAGCTCCCCATTTGCATTCTTGGCGCTTGAGTAGTTTGTACAAGAAGAACAGGTACGTCTCCTGGAATTTGCTAAGAGACAGATCACCCCTAGCAAACAGGGTAGAACACAACATCCGATGAAGAATCTGCACGAACGGATGCTCGAAGTCAGCTACCGCTGCATTATGGTAGCTCACCGATTTGCCCGGCGGCACCGTCACAAGCTCGGCGAAGATCGCGTCGTAATCGGTACAGTTTTCTGGCCGCCGGTAGTCACTTCGCGAATGATTCCAATTGTAAATCTCATTAAACTGACGGAGTGTAAGATTGTAGTCATGTTGTACAGCCGGAAAGACATCTGACCCTTGATCCACTTGCGGTCTGTGGCTATGATGTCGTTTGGCACGACACAGACGTCCAACGATGCCATGAATTTAGCCACCAGCTCCTTGTATGTCGGCCAGTCACCGAAGAACAGCTGGCCATTGGCATGGTACTCCATCTCATCGGGCGTCCTGCTCGTGTGTCTCGCCTGCCCTTTCAAGACATAGGCGAGATTAGCGTCGAACCCCAAGTTGCGGATCGTCTCCCACTCAACATAGCGGTTCGGCTCAATTTTCCTCTTCATGATCTCCTCGTAGATCTTCTTGACCTCTGTAGACGGATGGACAATCCGCGGGCGTGAGAACGATGCAGTCGGTGGAGGAATGAACTCCGGGATGTCCATCGGATTGGCGCACAAAGAAGACACACCAGCAACATGCACCATGGTTGCGGAAGAAGGAGGAGTAGAGAAAGAGCTCGGTGAAGATCGGAGAAGGAAATCTCCGCTCGATGAAGAACGTGCTCCTGGATGCTCATCGTCGGGCTCGGATTGCTCTTGTAGACGCACGACACAAGTAGAGGAAGAACTTGTTGAAGGTGTGACGTCATATGACGACAAACCCCTCCTTATATAACTGACGCCGACGCTGCTGCGTGCCCGTCGATACCATCGACGCGGGTCGATGGTATCGACACACGTAGCACAATCCGTACTGCCACTGGTATCGACGGTCATCTATGGCTGGTTCTGCGGAACCCAAATCGTTGACGTATCGATACTATCGACAGGTGTCGATGGTATCGACCCGTCCCCCGGATCGACTTTCTGGTTGCAGCGATCGTCGTTGATCTCCTCTCGCAGATCGGTGACGTGGCGCGTCGATACTATCGACACAAGTCGATAGTATCGATGCTCTAATTAGGGCAACTCCCTCGTGAGGCCAGCTCCCGCCTTCTGTATATGAATGTGTCGATACCATCGACAGGCCCGTCGATGGTATCAACTTCACTGAGACGATTTCTTCTGAAAATCTCCAGAGATCTCGATGGTATCGACTGGCATGTCGATACTATCGACTTTGACTTTGCGATCAACCTGTTGTTGTGTCGATACTATCGACGAGGCCATCGATAGTATCAACGCAGTGCGATTTCTGTCGTCGCCAACATGTACCCCGGTTGATACCATCGACACAAAGGTTGATGGTATCGACCCTGCCTCAGTCCTGCACAATGAGTAAACAATCACGGTATCTTTTTTACACTAAAAACAAAGTTGAAACAAATCAAACTACGAATGTAAAAGAAACTAAACTAAAGTACCGATGGCTGGGTTGCCTCCCAACAAGAGCCCTTATTTAACGTCTTAGGCTAGACAACTTGAAGCTCGTTATGCATCCGAAAGTGCAATGAGTTTGACCTCATTCACTTTCCTCGTGTAATCTTCACCAAAATACAATTTCAACCTTTGTCCATTGACCAAAAATGTGGTCTCCCCATCACGCACTAGGATCACGCCATGTGGTTTGACCTCCTCTACTGTGAATGGTCCACTCCATCGGGATTTCAGCTTCCCGGGGTGCATCTTCAGCCTGGAGTTGAATAAAAGGACATGATCTCCTTTCTTGAAAATGTGCATCTGAATGTGGCGATCATGAATCAACTTTGTGCGCTCCTTGTATATCCGAGAGTTTTCATATTCATTCATTCGCAGCTCATCAAGTTCATTTAGTTCAAGTAACCTCTTCTTTCCCACTTCATCATAACTCAGGTTTAACTTCCTCAGCGCCCAATGTGCTTTATGCTCTAATTCCACCGGTAAGTGACAGGCCCGACCATAAGCCAACCTAAAAGGCGTGGTGTCTATAGGTGTCTTGTATGCCGTCCTGTATGCCCACAACACATCCGGTAGTAGAGTACTCCAATTATTCCTCGTGGAAGCCACAGTATGCTCCAAGATCTTCTTAATCTCTCGATTGGAGACCTCCACTTGTCCTTTAGTTTGCGGGTGGTACGGGGTACCAATGTTGTGTTTGACCCCATATTTTCTCAATAGTGCCGAGAACTTTTGATTCTGGAAGTGTGTACCCCCATCACTAATGATCATTCGGGGCACACTGAACCTGCAGAAAATATATTCCTTAACAAACCTACACACTACAGTGGAATCATTAGTCCTTGTGGGTATTGCCTCTACCCACTTCGACACATAATCAACAGCCAAAAGGATATACAAATTAGAATTTGAGGACACAAAGGGTCCCATAAAATCTATACCCCATAAGTCGAATACCTCAACTTTCTGGAATACATTAAGGCGCATCTCTTGTCTCTTCGAAATATTGCCGCCCTTTGGCAGGAATCACATTACCTCACAAACTCATAAGCATCCCTAAACAAGGTAGGCCAGTATAGGCCACTTTCCAGTACTTTGGCTGTCGTACGAGAGCTTGCATGGTGTCCTCCCGTCGGTAGTGTGTGGCAATGACGAAGAACACTCTCATATTCCACCTCAGGTGCACACCTGCGTAAGACACCATCCCTGCATTGCTTCAAGAAAATAGGGTCATCCCAAAAATAATATCGTAGAGAATGGGAAAATTTCTTCTTCTCTTGATACGTCCAATCATCCGGGATGATTTTGCAGGCAAGATAGTTCACAATATAAGAAAACCACAGATCTTTAGATGTCACTTTCAAAAGTTGTTCGTTCGGAAATGTCTCGATAATGGGTATGTGTAAATCTTTTTCATCTACACTCTCTAGCCTAGACAAATTGTCCACGACCACATATTCAATCCCCGCCTTGTCTTTGATTTCGATATCAAATTCCTGTAAAAGCAAGATCCATCTAATCAATCTAGGTTTGGCATCTTTTTTCTCCATCAAATACTTAATGGCGGCGTGGTCTGTCCAAACCACGACTTTCGATCCAACTAGATATTGCCGAAATTTTTCAAAAGCGAAAACAACAACAAGAAATTCTTTCTCGGTAGTCATGTAATTGAGTTGGGCATCATTCAAAGTTTTAGATGCATAAAAAATCACGGCGGGTTTATTTTCCACCCGCTGTCCCAACACATCCCCGACCGCGAAATCGGATGCGTCACACATTAGTTCAAACGGCTTGGTCCAATCTGGTGTTTGCACAACCGGTGCGGAAATCAATTTTTCCTTAAGCACGTTGAACGCATGTAGACATTTTTCATTGAAGTAAAAAACAACATCCATTTCTAAAAGCTCAGATAAAGGTTTGGCAATTTTAGAAAAATCTTTTATAAAGCGACGATAGAAACCGGCATGACCTAAGAAACTCCGCACCCCTTTTACCAAATTTGGTGGGGGCAATTTGGAAATCACTTCGATTTTTACCAGGTCTACCTCCAAACCTTTGCTAGACACTTTATGTCCTAGCACTATTCCTTCACTCACCATCATGTGACATTTTTCCCAATGGAGGACCAAATGTGTGTCCTCGCAACATTGTAAAACCTTATCCAGATTGTAAAGGCACTCATCAAAAGATTCACCATAAATAGAGAAATCATCCATAAAAACCTCTAGACAACGTTCTACCATATCAGAAACAATGGCGAGCATACAACGCTGAAAGGTCGTCGATGCACTACATAACCCAAAAGCCATACAGCGGTACGCAAATGTTCCATAAGGAGAAGTGAAGGTGGACTTCTCTTGGTCCTTAGGATCTATCGAAATCTGATTGTACCCCGAATAACGATCCAGAAAACAAAAATGTGATCGGTCGGCTAAGCACTCTAAAATTTGATCAATAGACGGAAGAGGAAAGTGATCCTTTAGCGTAGTGGCATTCAATCGTCGGTAATCTATGCAAACACGCCACCCGGTTACCAAGCGGGTGGTGACAGGTTCATTTAAAAGATTATGGGTAATAGTGATTCCCCCCTTTTTAGGGACTACCTGCATAGGACTCACCCACGTCGAATCAGAAATAGCATAGATGATACCTGCAGAAAGAAGTTTAATCACCTCCTTCTTAACAACCTCCATCATGCTCGGATTTAGTCGAAGTTGCGGTTGAATCACCGGCTTGGCTCCCTCCTCGAGCCGAATCTTGTGCTGGCACAAAGTAGGGGAGATCCCCTTGATATCTACAATAGACCACCCAAATGCTCCCCGGTGGTTCTTCAGCACTATCAGCAACTGTTCCTCCTCCTCAACACTCAGATAAGCAGATATAATCACATGCAACTTTTCTTCCTCAGCTAGAAATGCATACTTGAGGTGCGGTGGAAACGGCTTCAACTCTAATACTGGCGGGCTGATTAAGGATGATTTAAGCAGTGGTGGGAGTTCACCTAAGTCTTCATAGTACCTCACATAGAATTATGACAACATCTGAAGCATCTTGGCGCACTCCTTCAGTGATTTAATTCTCATCCAATCATGAGTGATATTGACTAAGCAGGCCTCAAGTGGTAATTATGGATATGCGTCAAAAACTGAATTTGCTATAGCCTCATCTTCAACAGAGGGAGGAATGTCCTCCTCCTCATCGTTCGGAAAACCTACAACCTTGCTAAGGGATATCACCTTGGTCTGCTCCATGATGTCCGCAGCCAAAGTCCCTTTTTCCACCTTGGTCATTACATGATCCATATCTAAAAATGGCTTCCCTAGACAAAGTGAGAAATTGTGATCAAAATGCTTTACCATGTGGCACTGCTCCTTGGCTTTAGGTGAAGTAGCGCTAGACGGCATGACCATCTCGAATCGATCATCAGCTATACCTAAGGTCAAACGACCTCTCCCCATCTCAAGTATCATGTCAGCTGTAGCTTGGAAGGGTCGTCCGAGTAGTAGCTCATTGCCTTGTTCATCTTGCATCTCCATGACGACAAAATCTGCTGGAAATACAAATCGATCTACTTTCACGAGCACGTCTTCACAAATACCTGTATGGCTTCACCACAGAATTGTCTGCCAATTAGATTGTCATGTTGCTCGTTCGCGACTCTTTTAATCCCAGCTTCTTGAATGTAGAGAGAGGCATCAAGTTTATGCTCTCCCCAGAGTCACATAGTGCTTCACCAAACTTAACTTTCCCAATGTAACATGAGATGTTGAAACAGCCCAAATCCTGCCTCTTTGGCGGCAATGTGCCCATGATGAAGGCACTCACCTGCTCCTTGAGCACAACAACCTCCGTGTCTGGGATTTTTCTCTTCTTGGTAATTATGTCCTTCAGAAATTTTCCATAAGAAGGGATTTTCTCAATTGCTTCCAATAATGGGATGTTGACCGAAAGCTTTCTGAAACTGTCTAGAAACTTTTTAAATTGGGCATCCACTTTCCTTGCCTTTGCACTATTCGGATATGGGACCGGGACAGCCTGTGCCCTTTGATGTGATGGCACATAAGGTGTCCTTTTCTACATCTCCTCCTCATCTGCAATAGGATCTTCAGTAGCATCCACTGCTATATCAGCAACTGGTTCTGTGACCGGTATGGGAAGCTCCTCAGTGGCCTCACCTTCAATTTCTGCTTGGGGTTTGCTTGGTTCATCGGCTCTGGGGTTTAACAGTTTCTTGCCACTCCTTCGTAAGATGGCCTTCGCCTGCTGGTTTCCTCCTGGAATATTAGTGTTACCCGGAAAACCTTGGTGCACCGACTTCTTCAAATTTTCTATCTCTGCTGCCATTTGCGCCATGGACGTCTCTATTGTCCTCATTTGAGCCCCATGGCTCTGCAGTGTCTTCCCGAACTGGTTCATAAACTCCCCTTGTTTCTTTATCTGCTAGCCAAAAGTAGTCATTAATTCTTGATTTTGCTTTATCACTTGATTGAGCAACTCCGTGCTCTTATCCTCCGCTAATGGCTGGGGTTTTGCATTTGGATCCTGCAAGAAGTTGTTTGGATCCTTCCAGAAGAACTTCTTGTCCTTCCTCCAAGAATAATCATTATTTATATAGCCTTGCTGCTGCCTCATGAATTTAACTTGAGCCTCATCCTCGGACTCAGTATCCTCCTTTACAAGCAGTTTCTTCGTGAGAAGATCCATCTTCTCATTCAGCTTCTTGATTGCTTTAGATTCTCCTGCTACTCGAACATGCTCAACAGCATCCCTATCGCCCCACGATTGCTTCTTGGTCATATTCTTAAGGATTTCCCAACACCTCGTGTCGGTATTGTTAAAAAAGAATCCCGAGCCAGCTAAATCGAGGTTACTTCTATCGTGCTCGGAGAGAGAAAAATAGAAGATCTTGACCTGTGTCTCCTTGTCAAGCCCGTGATGCGGGCACCGCCTAAGCATGATCTGAAACCTTTCCCAGGTCTCAGAGTAGGTCTCTCCTGCTTTCTGGGTGAAGTTGTGGATCTTCCTGATCATGTCATTGGTCTTCTCGGGCGGGAAGAACCTTTCAAAGAAAACCTCCACCATGTGGTCCCATGATTCCACATATTTATCGTCCAGGTTGTGCAACCACTCCCGTGCGTTTCCTGCTAGAGAACTCGGGAAGAGCTTCAAGTAGAGAACATCTTGTAGAAATATGTCTATTTTTTATCATATCACAATTCTCCACAAATTGACTTATATGCGCGACTGGGTCTTCATTCTTGAGCCCATGGAATGCATTCGACTTAACCAAGTTGATTAATGCAGGATCAATCTTGTATGTCGGAATATTGACCGCCTGCTTCTTGATCGGCCCCTTGGTAGCAGATGAAGAAGATGCCTTGATCTTCACCCATATTGTCTGTGGCTCTTCCATTTCTTCCTGTTCTGATTCTCACCTGGTCCCGGCAATGGAACCTCTGGTGCCTCTTACGTGTAGTCAGTGCTACGCGTCTGCACCATACACAGTACCTGCAAAGTGAAATTTTAAGTTCAGTACCGTGCTTGACGATTACAAAATTTAGAAAATAGACTATGAATTTTTAAAATGATAAAAAAAAATAACAATGTGGCCTAAAGTGGCCGCTTGCAGCACTCGTAGTGCCGACAACTTGTCGTATCCCCGGCAACGACGCCAAAAACTTGACACGCTTTTTACGTGCGCAGAAACGCAAGTGTACGCGTCAATGTAATATAGGCCTTTCTGAGGCCCGAGTCGAACTCAGGGATACGTGAATTTTTAGAGACTACTACTAACTACTCGCAATCAGCTAGACCGATTAAAGAGTTGGAAGTTGTTGTTAAATTAAAAGAAAATGAAATAAAACAAAACAAAGCAATCGATTAAATGTTTAGTTTAATCAATTCAAGATGATATCTTTAGGATTGCGGTTTCACCGCGGGTTTTCATTGTATTAAATTCTATTTAGTCATTCAAATTTATCTCTCTATCTGGGTAGTGGCCTGAAATCAGAATTGTCCACTGTCGTGGTACAATTCACTACCTATGTCTAGGTCATTTCCACCGTCGTAGTAACCTATACCCTAAACTAGATGCATTAAAAATGATCTCTTGGTATCCACCATTAACCTTACACCACCTTGTTCAAGGGATTTGTCAATTAATGTAAATTTCATCTCTTTTCAACCATTAATTATTCTTTCAAAATAATTAAGGGCATTATATTATTATTATGTGGATCAAGCATAACAATATAATTGAGAAAACGAAATTATACCATGGATTTAAGAGATAAATGATGAACTACTATGATAAAATCATCATACAATGATTTCCCGGGCTACTCCCAATCCTAAAGATAAAGGGGATTAGCCCCGCATGTTCATCTCAAAGCAAAACATGGTAGAGAAAAGGGGAAACATGAAGAAAAACATGATTGACTCGTGAAACCCCTGAACGGAGAAGATCCAAGTGCTCCTTAGCGTAGAATACACATTCTCCCGCCTTTCAGTGGTGGAAATTGTCTTCTTCGGC
The DNA here is from genome assembly GCA_963693085.1 of Alisma plantago-aquatica. Lineage (NCBI taxonomy): Eukaryota > Viridiplantae > Streptophyta > Magnoliopsida > Alismatales > Alismataceae > Alisma > Alisma plantago-aquatica. Next base: position 85,218,882 of record OY856409.1, on the reverse strand, counting down.
GTCCGGATCGACTGGGGCGTGCTTCTGGGCTCCGTTCTTCTCTCCACACCTTCTCGGGACGTGTGCAGCGGCTAATGACGTGATCTGCCCCTCTTGGCCGTCGTCATTAGGTATAATTCTCGAGTTAAGTCACCAAATAATCACAACCATCGGATTTGGATCAATCAGAAGAAAACATGTATCTGACGGTGTCGATACCATCGACGCGAGTCGATGGTATCGACCCTGCACTGTATCGGTTAATTTTCTTTTCTTTTCTTTTTCGCGACTGAAGCTAACTCGATACCATCGACGTGGGTCGATGGTATCGACGTTCATAGGCGTCAGTTTTGTCCTTTTAGCATCGATGTAGCTCCACTAGTCGATGGTATCGACATTTGTGTCAATAGTATCGACTCTCTTTTCTGAAGCAACCTGATGGTATCTCGATACCATCGACTCTCCTGTCGATAGTATCGAGATTTTGCTACTCCTTGTGGCTGGCTGCCTGTGGTCTGGTCGATGGTATCGACCACTATCGATAGTATCGACAGCATCAGATACTTGTTTTTCCTGAAATTACAACACGAAACCACATAAGCCTAAACAAAACAGATTCCTGTAATAATTTATGCTCAAAATACTGAAATAAGGGAGATTTGACATAGAGAATGACCATAGACCAAATTAGATGAATTATGCAACATTAACCACAGAAATGGCTAATAAATGCATAAAACACATATAAAACAAGTCTATAAATGTGACTCAAAATCATTGCATCAATAAACAAATTAGGTTTCAAGAATAATGGATTAGGTCAGATTAAGCCTCATTAGGGAACATAGGTAATAATATAATAAATTTCCCAAATGAAGGTGTAGATACACATACCTCATTCCTCCAAACCCTAGAACTCACTTTCTGATCCCTAGTCAAGATTAGTGTCCACTTTCCCCTATTAAATAATCATATAAATGCATTAATGATAAGTTCATTCCTTAAAAGGTCAAAACCCAAAAATTACTAATTGTTTTGCACAAACCTTCAAATTAGACTCTGAAAATATCACCATTGTCATAGTTAGGGTTTTCTGATCAAAATGACATATAATATTAAGTATTTGGAAGATATGGATTTTTCGGGTTATTTTTTGTGATTTTTAGTTAATTAAATCATTCTAAAAACACTTTTTTTGCAAACATCAGAATCAAACCTCGAAAATATTTTTAATGGATAGATCTCATTCTCTTGATTTCAAAACACTATTTATTTTTCATTTTTGACCACTCAATTAATTTTCTATGATTTATTTCGTATCAACTAATCAGAAAATAAAAAATTTGAATATCAAATAGAGGAGAGAGAGAGCATAGTTGGGCCTAGTGGTGGGGCCCACACACCCTGTTGTCCTCTCGCTAGCATCTGAGGGACCGCAGATAACCTGTGGTCAACGCAGGTCCAACAGATAGCAAAAGACCAAAGTACACTACTCGCGAACAAAGCTGCATGAAGAGAAGAAAGAGGGCAAAATAGTAAACATGCATGGGGCTTTCTTCACCAAGGCACCCGATGTGAAGACCGGCGAGCAGCTTCTGCTACTTGCTTGCAATTTTGGGAAAAAACAAAATACTCAACCAAATTCCACGTCCAGGCATGCAATTCAAAACTTAGACAAAAATGAATCTGGTGATACGTTTAATTGGACCGATGGTGGAGGGAGCAGAGAGGAAAAGGCACCATAATCCTAGGTGTCTTCGGCGGCTGGTCAAGTTCCAAATGTCAACGAAATGCCAAATCAAGGGAAGGGTGGAGTTGCTAAGGTGGCGGCGGACCTAGGTATATGGATATTTATAAACAAGGAGGCCTAGGCTAGGGTTTATCTAGGTGGGGCGAGAGAGGAGTCCCGCTCGATTTGGGGGTTTCTCAAATTTTCATCAAAATACAAAAACTCTAGAATAAAGTTGTGTAGAATCTTGTGAGGAGTCCAACGAACCCAAAACTTCGTGATTTCATGAGTATAACTTGAGATAATTGGATTTGAGTTTTCTGAAGCAAAATGACCTATTTCTTAATTAGTTCAAGGAAGAAGACGACCACTAGCCGTCTGATCCATGGACCCAGTTCCACTGAAGGATCTCGGCCGTCTGATCCCACAGGTGGAGGCCCAGAACAGAGATCTAATAAAATTTCGATCAAATCGACATATTAACTTTAAATGTTTTCTCTCTCCTTGTTTGGTGGCCCAAATGATATCCAAAATTAACCAAATTTCATATTCTGACTGATGTTGATGTGTAGAATCCAAATATGGAATTATTTTTGTATTTTGGGGAATTTTAATAGGTTAAACAATTAAAATATCATTTTCTCTTTCCTCCTTCCAAAGAGGTGATAATATTCCTTCAAATTTGTGAAACTTCACCCATAAGTCTCCCCAAGTGACTTGGATACGATTTTGTCATAAATTTCATAAGTTGGGATTATTTCTTTATTTAATTAATAAATAGAAGATTCTACGCACTTTCTCTCTCCTATTTTTACTCATTATTCAAACATTATCCAAATTTGTTGCAAATTTTCCCAAAGGCTTATTTTTACATTTAGATTATGAATTTGGAGTTATTTTTCTAATTTTAGGGTATCAAATATTTTATTTCATTTTATTGGCCTATTTCCTATTTTCTTTTTATAAGGACATTATATATACATTTATCTTCCAAATTAAATGATACTTGGCCCTTAAGTTTCTTTTAAGTCAATTAAATGAAATTAAGTGCCAAATTATCCTTTTGGGTTTTTGTTTATGATTTTTGGAACAATAGATTTATCATTATCTTCTTTTATCCATTAAATCCCATATTACCTCCAATTATTGCATTTATCATTTCCAATTATTGCATTTATCATCTCCTTTATTTATAATTTTGATTTTCTCTTCTTTTTCCTATTCTAAAAAGTACTAGAAAGTTCTATGACGAAATATCTTAGTATTTTATTACTTAGTGTACAATTTGCACTTCAGGCCCATTAATTAAAACCCAACTGCGGTATTTGTGCATATAACCCTATATTAAGAATATATGGGAAATATTTATCCAATAACCATCATAATTCCACTAAATAAATTCCAAAGACATATGGGATGAAAATGAAGGACAAATCTTATAGAAAAGAGCACAAATAGATACATAGTGGATTTCAGTATGTTACAGCACTCCACCTCTTAAAAAGGATTTTGTCCCCGAAATCTCATACAAAGAGGGAAGGGTGAGTACATAACATTTCATCCTTCAACTCCCAAGTGGTTTCTTCTAAACCATGATATCTCCACAAGACCTTCACCAGTTATATCTCCTTATTCTTTAGCTTCTTTACTTAGGAGTCGAGGATCCTCACAGGAAGTTCTTCATAGGTCAGATTCTCATGAATATCCATAGGTTCAATCGTGAGTACATGAGACAGATCCTTTCCATACTTCCTCAACAAAGAGACATGGAACACATTGTGAAGCTTGTCATAAGTAGGAGGTAAGGCTAAGTGATATGCACAGTCACCCACTATATCTAAGATTTCAAATGGTCCAATATAGCGAGGACTCAACTTGCCTTTTACTTTAGATCTTGTAATAGAATGTATAGGCTTGATCTTCAGAAAAGCATAGTCTCCCACTAAGAAGTTTACATCAGACCTTTTCTTATCAACATACATCTTCTATCGATCTTGAGAAGCTTTCATCTATTTCTTTATTAGTTTTACCTTCTCGAGAATCATCTGTATGTCATCGGTCTTCACCAGGGACCGTTCACCAACATCATCCCAATGTAAAGGTGAACGACAAGGTCTACCATAGAGAGCTTCAAAAGGTGGCATCCAAATACTATCTTGGTAGCTATTGTTGTAAGCAAACTCTGCTAACAATAGATACCGATCCCATGCACCAATCCAATCCATCACACAAGCACGTAGAAAGTCCTCTAGAATCTGAACTGTTCTCTTGGACTAACCATCAGTTTGCGGGTGGTATGCAGTACTGAAACGCAGATCAGTTGCCATTTCTTCTTGAATATGACACCATAAGAGAGAAGTGAATTTTGGATCTCGATCATAAACTATCATAGCAGGCACACAATGCAGATGAACTATCCACTCCACATATAACTGAGCCATCCAAACAACTTTATATGTGGTCTTGAAAGGAAAGAAATGAGAATATTTTGTAAGCCGATCAATCACCACCCAAATAACATCATAAGTTTTCTTGGACTTAGGAAAACTAGTAACAAAGTCCATTGTGACCTTCTCCCACTTCCATTCTGGAATATCAAGAGGATGAAGAAGACCACTGGGTCGTTGATGTTGAATATTGACTTGTTGACATGTCAAGAACTTCTCCACGAACAGAGCTATATCGTTCTTCATGTTCTTCCACCAGAAGCTTCGTTGTAAGTCCTTATACATCTTTGTTGTACCAGGATGAATAGTGTACTTGGACCCATGAGCTTCCCTCACAACCTTCTATCTCAGATCATCAACATTAGGAATCCACAACATTTGTCTGAAGTGGACAATACCATCCACTCTGATGGAGAAGTCATATCGTGGTTTCTCAGTTAAATCATTCATCTCCTCAAGTTTAGAAATCCCAAACTGTGCATCCACAACTTCTGAGATCCAGGTTGGTGTAATGGTCAAACTGGCCATATGAACACACAACCTATCTTCATCCACTGAATTGACAGGCTGAGGTCTCCAGCTAGCCACAATTTCAAGGTTTTCCCATATTGAACATATCATTACAGCACAAACAACATCCTTCTTACGACTTAGAGCATCAGCTATGACACTCACTTTACCAGGATGATAGGTAATGGTGAAGTCATTATCTTTAAGATATTCCATCCACCTACATTGTCGTAAGTTTAGATCCTTCTGAGTCAACATATATCTCAGACTCTTGTGAACAGAAAAGACTTCAAACTTTTCACCATAGATATAGTGTCACCAGATCTTAAAAGCATGAACTATGGAGGCAAGATCCAAATCATGTGTAGGACATTAGCTTCATTAGGTTTCAATTGTCGAGAAGCATAGGCGATCACCTTTCTATCTTGCACCAAAACACACCCTAAGCCTTATTTGGATGCGTCGGTGTAGATGACATAGGGTATGCCCTCAATAGGCAAAGTAAGCAAGGGAGTAGAAGTCAGGCTCTTCTTCAGCTTCTGAAAACTATTCTCACATTCAGGGGTCCATGAGAACTTGACCTCCTTTTGAGTCAGCTTGGTCAAAGGCAAGGCCAAATCAGAGAAACCTTTGATAAACTTTCGATAGTAACCAGCTAGACCAAGGAAACTACGGATTTTAGATTAGTTTTTATAGAGCATTCCACCTTGTCATAGCTTCTACCTTCGCAGGATCAACAACTATATGATAGACAGAAATCACGTGACCAAGAAACATAACTTCCCTTATCCAGAACTCACACTTTGAGAATTTTTCATAGAGTTGGTTTTCTTACAGTGTGTTGAGTACAATCGATAGGTGCTCGCGATGTTGATCTAACGTCTCAGAATAAAACAAAACGTCGTCGATAAACACCACTACCAACTTGTCAAGATATGGGCGGAATACTCAGTTCATCAGGTCCATGAATACAGCAGGGGCATTTGTCAAACCAAAAGCATGACCATGAATTCATAACACCCATAATGAGTTATGAACGGTGTCTTCGGGACATCATCATCCTTCACACACATATGGTAGTAACCATCTTGGAGAAGACGGTGGCTGACTTCAACTGATCAAATAGGTCGTCGATGCGTGGCAAAGGACAACGGTTTTTCACCGTCACTTGGTTAAGCATGTGGTAATCCATACCCATCTGCATTGATCCATCCTTCTTCTTCCCGAATAGGACAGGGGCTCCCCATGGTGAAACATTGGGGCAGATGAAGACCATGTCGAGAAGTTCTTCAAGCTACTTCTTCAACTCAACCAGCTTGGCAAGGGGCCAAGCGGTAGGGTGGCTTTGATATCGATGAAGTTCTGGGTATAAGCTCGATGGAGAATTCCACCTTGCGAGTTGGTGGCCACCCGAGTAACTCCTCTGGAAAGACTTCCAGGAAGTCCTTCACCACATCAATGTGATCTAAAGAAGGAGGTGTAGCATCAAGAACTATGGAGACTAGGAAAGCTCTAAACCCTTGCGAGACAAGCTTTTTAGGTTTAATGGTAGAGATGACAAATTGTCGCTCTTCTCGCTTCTTACCCTGGACACACATCTTCCCTTTAACAGGATGAACTAATCTAACCTTGGATTCCTCGCAGTATAAAACTACTTTATACCTCTTTAACCAATCCATACCCTAGATGACGTCAAAGACAGTCATATCAAGTAAGACAAAATTCGTGGGAAACATTCTTCTGGATATACATAGGTCCATGGTAGGAGTCTAGAGGTACAAGGATAAGATCTTACCACTAGGGGTTTTTTTGTCTAACACATGATCCATAAACTCAGATTATATTTCTAGCATAGAGGCAAACTGACAAGATATGAAGGTATTGGAGGAACCTGAATCAAACAGTGCTTTTAAAGGATGCATATTAAGGTGCAGTGTACCTTCAATCACTTCATTGCCTTCACCTTCTTCCTCAACATTGAGAGAGAATACTCTCCCATTCCTCCTCTCCATTGGCAGACGCCTTGTGTTTTGTTGTTGTTGTTGTTGTTGTTATTGTTGTTCCGCGGAGGCAGTTTCTGCTTTGGCTGTTGTGGTTGTTGGGCATTATTTTTCCCTCACTGGAAACGAGGGAAGTTGGGTCGGATGTGCCCGACTTGGCCACACTCATGTAGGTCGGTGGAGGACAATTGTCTTTATGAGAAGGTGTGTTGTTGGCAGGGCATCTGCTAGGAGGATGGTGGTGATTGCACCTATTGCAACGATCATGTCTGCGGTTCTCATACTGGTTTTGATTCTTCCTTTTGTTGTTGTAGCCATTAGAAGCTTGAAACCATGGATATGATTTGATGGCTATGACGTTGTCCACTATCTGTTGAAAAGTAAGTGGAAGTTGTGGGAGGAGGCTCTGGCCCACTTGATAGTTTGGGCCCTCTAAGAATATGATTGAACTTCTATCAGCTCCAAGGTCGGTGGCATAATGCTCTAGCAGTAGAAATTTCTGAACGTAGTCGGCCACACTCATGCTTCCTTGCTTGAGGCTATAAAACTCAGCCTCCTTCTTCCTCAGGAAAGCATGGCAGATGTATTTCTCCCTGAAAAGCTTCAGAAATTGGCCCCACTCCATAGAAGAGGTGTCCCGAGTGCGGGCAACATCATTCTACCACATGTGTGCTGGTCCATCCAGCACATATGTCACGAACTGAACCTTCTGGTGAGGAGGGCATGCCAAACCCTCGAAGGTCCGATCCAGGGCAAACACCCAGTCATCGACTTTATCCACCATGTTAGGTTCACTTTCACCCTTGAAGTAGGGCGGTTGCATCTTGATGAAGTCGGTGAGGGTGAACTCCCTCAGCTTGTTGGCATTAGCGGCCATAGTGTTGAGTTGTCCCATCATGGTTGAGGATAGCAACTGACGCAACATTGCTAGTTCTTGCTCAGGTGTGAATACGGGGGTACCCGAAGTAGTATGGTTGATCGCAGGAGTCACAGGAGTGTTGGGGTAATTATGAGTCGAGTCCTGGTTCACGTTGTTGAACAAGTCAGCTCTCCTGAAAAGTAGGGTTATCATATTAGGTTCTCTGGAATATAGATTCATAGATGAGAAGAGAATAGAAATAGAGATGAGAAAAGGATATCTAGAATGCTATTGCCTAAAAGCATACTATTTTGGGCAATTCGTATCAACTTAGGATAGGACGATATCATATGGGTATAGGAGTCCTCGTATACCAAGATAGGGTCCCCGAAACCTTGATTCTTTCTAGACACCCTTGCTTGAACTTCATGACCTAATAGTTGCCTAAAGGCTCTGATACCATGTTGTAAAGAGGCGAAATCACCTCTTTACTAAAATTTATAGGAAATACAAAACATCCATAATTTTAACAAAAATAGAGACTTTGAGGATGATTACATAATATTCCAAGTAAATAAGCATGATTCTAGATACATTATAAAATGTCAATAGCAACGGAAATAAAAAAATACTAAGCCTTCACATGGCTTTTATTGTTTACTACAAGATTGATTTCTAAGTGAAAAGATAAGAAAAATAGGATCTAGCTATAGCAACCTAGTCATCCTTTCCAAAAGCTTGAGATCAACTCCTGAGAAAAACCTCCTTCAAGCTTGTCCTTCTCCTTGCATAGCACCAGCACCTGGGTGGTTGGGAAAACACCCAGTAAGAGGAAAAGGAAGAAAAAGTATGTGTTACAAAATTATTCTAAAGGTGTCAAGATAAATGTAAGTAAAACAGGCTAGGGAATCACCAAAAGACGGTCCATCAAGAGTATGAGGCTTTAAATAAGGAAACTTACCAATAACAAATATAAATAAAGGATTTGCATGTAAATTAATATGTCTACCTAACTAAGTAGGGTTGAGGCACCTACCAGACCTCTAACCTTAGGTGAGGGGAAAATAAGACATTCCTAGTCACTTATAATATAATGGGGAGAAATACAAATATTCCCTAGGGTGATTATATACATGCCCTCTGTGGGTGGTTGTACATAAGTACCTCAACTTTAAAATTAAATAGAACATATAACTACATGCTAGAAAATGTGTTATGGAAAAATTAATCAGAGGATTTATATAGCATGGTAGTGGGGTGTAAAACCCATATAAGATAATATCACAATTGATTTTGAGGCATAAACAAATTAGGTTTCAAGAATAATGGATTAGGTCAGATTAAGCCTCATTAGGGAACATAGGTAATAGTATAATAAATTTCCCAACTGAAGGTGTAGATGTACATACCTCATTCCTCAAAACCCTAGAACTCGCTTTTAGATCCCTCAAGATTAGAGTCCACTTTCCCCTATTACATAATCATATACATGCAATAATGATAAGTTCATTCGTTAGATGGTTGAAACCCTAAAGTTACTAACTTTTTGTGCAAACCTTCAAATTAGAATTCGAAAATATCATCATTGTCTAAGTTAGGGTTTTTTTATCAAAATGATATATAATATTAAGTATTTTGAAGATATGGATTTTTCGAGTTATTTTTGGTGATTTTTAGTTAATTAAATCATTCTAAAAAACTTTTTTGCAAACATAAAAATCAAACCTCGAAAATATTTTTAATGGATAGATCTCATTCTCCTAATTTCAAAACACTATTTATATTTCATTTTTGACCACTAAATTAATTTTCTATGATTTATTTCGTATCAACTAATCCGAAAATAAAAAATTCGAATATCAAATAGAGAGGAGAGAGAGCATAGTGGGGCCTGCACACCCTGTTGTCTGCTTGCTAGCAGCCGAGGGACCCCAGACAACCCGTGGTCAACGCGGGTCCAATAGATAGCAAAAGACAAAAGTACCCTACTCACGAACAAAGTTGCATGAAGAGAAGATGAAGGGAAAAATAGTAAAAACACATGGGGCTTTCTTCCCCAAGGCACCCGACACGAAGACCGGCAATCAGCTTCTGCTGCTTTCTTGCAATTTTTGGAAAAAACAAAATACTCAACCAAATTCCACGTTCAGGCATGCAATTCAAAGCTTAGAGAAAAATGAATCTGGTGATACCTTTAATTGGACTGATGGCAGAGGGAGAAGAGAGGTAAAGGCGCTACAATCCTAGGTGTCCTTGGCAGCTGGTCGAGGTCCAGATGTCAACGAAATGCCAAATCAAGGGTAGGGTTGAGTTGCTAAGATGACAGTGGACCTAGGGGTATGGATATTTATAGATAAGGAGGCCTACGCTAGGGTTTAGCTAGGTGGGGTGAGAGAGGAGTCCCGCTCAATTTGTGGGTTTCTCAAATTTTTGTCAAAACACAAAAACTCTGGAATAAAGTTGTGCGGAACCTTGTGAGTAATCCAACTAACCCAAAACATTGTGATTTCATCGAGTATATCTTGAGATAATTGGATTTGAGTTTTCGGAAGGAAAACGACTTGTTTCCTAATTACTTCGAGGAAGAAGATGACCACTAGCCATCCGATCCGTGGATCCAGGTCCATTGATGGATCCTAACCGTTCGATCCCATGGGTGGAGGCCCAGAACAGAAATCTAGTAAAATTTTGACCAAATTGACATATTAACTTTAAATGTTTTTCTCTCTCCTCATTTGGTAGCCCTAACGATATCCAAAATTAACCAAAATTTATACTCTGACTGATTGTGATGTATAGAATCCAAATATGGAATTGTTTTTGTCTTTTGGGGAATTTTAATAGGTTAAATAATTAAAATGTCATTTTCTTTTTCCTCCTTCAAAAGAGGTGATACTATTCCTTCAAATTTGTGAAACTTCACCCATAAGTCTCCCCAAGTGACTTGGATACAATTTTGTCATAAATTTTGTAAGTTGGAATTATTTATTTATTTAATTAATAAATAGAAGATTCTACATACTTTCTTTCTCCTATTTTTGGTCATTATTCAAACATTATCCAAATTAGTTGCAAATTTGTTCAATGGTTTATTTTTACATTTAGATTATGAATTTGGAGTTAGTTTTATGATTTGAGGGAATTAAATATTTTATTTCACTTTATTGGCCTATTTCATATTTTCTTTTGATAAGGACATTAATATATACATTTATCATCCAAATTAAATGATACTTGGCCCTTAAGTTTCTTTTAAGTCAAGAAAATGAAATTGTGTGTCAAATTATCCTTGTGGGTTTTCATTCATGATTTTTGGAATAATATATTCCTCATTATCTTCTTTTATCCATTAAATCCCATATTTCCTCCAATTATTGCATTTATCATCTCCTTTATTTATAATTTGGATTTTGTCTTCTTTTTACTATTCTAAAAAGTACTAGAAAGTTATAGGACGAAACATCTGAGTATTTTTATTACTTAGTGTACAATTTGCACTTCAGTCCCATTAATTAAAACCCAACTAAGGTATTTGTGCATATAACCCTATATTAAGAATATATGGGAAATATTTATCCACTAACCATCATAATTCCACTAAATCAATTCCAAAGACATATGGGACAAAAATGAAGGACAAATCTTATAGAAAAGAGTACAAAGAGATAACATAGTGGATTTCGGTATGTTACAACACTCCAAGTGGATATCAAGAGAATATGAATCGCAATTACATGATAATAAAGTAGAATACTTGCCATTAATAAAATATAAGAGTTATGACACAAAATTACATAGAAAGAATTTGTGATTCAAAACCCATCACAATAATATCAATCTACATTCATATGAGATAAGAATAGTACTAGTGAAACATAAATAAACAATGGTGGCTAAGGCTCATAACCTTAAAACATGATAGAGTAGAACACATAACCAAACTGCCAAATATATATGAATTGGGCACAAAGCCTAGGTATGGGGCACTTAACCTCAATCCCAAAAATAAAGGGCACATAACCCCATAAAAATGAAATTATTTACACAACTCTAGGGCTATGAAATCACAAAGCATGAAAAATGTGGAGGCAAGTAATTTCAGTCATATAAATAGAATTAATAAGGTTTCCATCACATAAATGGAAAACATAAAACATCCACCACAAAAGTGGGAAAATTAGGGTTTCATCATGAAGTAAAGTATACTTTTAGAGTCAATAAGAATAACTAACAGAGTAAGATAATCACAAGATTAGAATCAACATAGAATCTTTTACATGATAATTTCTCCATAGGACCAAGATAGAGATAAAGAGTGGGTGATTGCCCAATATGATAAATAGTCATGCTACATACATCAAGAGAGACAAAAATAATATTAGTTGTTGTACATAACTCATAGAGGATGCAGCAAACCACAAAGATATTTGTCAACTTTCCAAACCCTAGTTCCAAGTAAGCATTCTTGTTCACCTAACATAGATTTTTATATCTAAACATCAATTAGTATTCATATCATACACTCTAGATTATGAACTCTTAGTATTGTAAGAATTTAGTTATGAAATGCATTTATTTATGAAGATAATTCTTTTATATTCAAATGAGTATTTTTGGAATTTTTCTGATAAATAGAGCATTAGTTATGAATTTTCAAATAACACGCCAATCATATTTCAAATTAGAACTTACGTATGCCAAAAAATTTGTGATTAGGTGGATGATCCATGTTGCAGTTGCCCAATGGTTCCTCACCACATGGCCCAAATCTTCCTATTGAAAATGTGACTATAGTCAATAGGACCTAGTAGAAAATAACTATAATACCCCTGCAATAGAACAAAGAACTGCCAGAAATAAAGAGGGGTCAATCTGAAAAATTATGACAGTCATCTTCTTTGTATCTTCCAGAACTGAGATCCTGGAGGACCAGTATATGGACAACCCCAAGCTCTACCCCACAGATTTCATGAAACCAACACCACAACCATGTTCCTAAGGTCATTTTTTACGTAAAGATCTTTGACGTAGGTGTTGGTGTGCTTAGGCCTTCTGTTTGTATTTTCCACCACTACCCCAGTGGGTAGAAACACCATGCAACACAAAAAGAGGTACCTACAACTACCCAACCTCCCAAAAAGCTTTACAATGGGACAATGAATTCAAAGGGATATAGAAACGATGAAACTACAAGACCGAACATCAAAAAGCTTCCCAGATTTGAATAAAATAGTACACATGGTATGAAAAGTGGAAAACCTAGAATGCACCATCATAGAGAAAATTGGTGTCACGCAAACTTAAAGTAGGTTCCTACATTCGAACTGGTTATCTGGGTACTTATCTGACAATCAAAATCTTGCTTCCAATCTTGAGGTTGTATCAACAAGAAACAAAATTGGAGATCGAAGATGACTCCTTTATCGATGATAGATGAGGTCATAGTAACCCTATTGATTAGTCTAGACAAGAGTGGGGAAGGTCCAGGGAGAGTTTTAGAGAGGTTCTAAGTGCCAAAGTGGTGATAAAATAGAAGAAAGGGGATAAATAGAGAATGAATAGGGGAGAGGGGAAGACAAGATGTGAACTTAGTTATATTCCCCGAAACCTTGCCATTTATAGGGTTATAAAATTCAAATAGGGATAGGGAAGATTGTGGAAAAAGATTTGGGGCAAATTATTAAGAGATAAGAGAGAGATGGAAAAAGAATAGGAGATTGGAACATAGCCTACCGTGTGAGTACTTCAGAGCGTGAAGAAAGTGTAAGGAAAAAGAATGGGAAGTTTTCGTGAGATCCAAATCCAACACAGTTCAAAAAGAAAAGAGTGTGTTGATTATTAAAACCCAAAGTCCCTCAAGACACCTTAAAATCTGAGAAACAAAGGAAACTAAGGTATATCGATTGAATAATTGTTTATTAAATATTTAGAATATGTTTTCTTTTCTTATTCATGTTAGGGCAAAAATAAAGTTTGATTATTACCAAATTTGGCACATAGCCTAATTTCAACATCTAGAATCTAATTTTAGCATCAGTTTGCACTTTTGGGGTTGTTTACTATTTCATTCAATATTCTTGACTTTAAGTTATATTCTTCTACCTAAAAAAACTTGAATAAATAAGATTTTTCAAAAGGTGACAATAACACAGACTAATTTTGATATGTAGAATCTTAATTTGGGTTTTCTTTCCCCTTTAGAAGTTATTAAACATTTTTTAAATATTTTGGAGAAAAACTCATATTTTCTTTTCTAACTGAAATTAAGATAGTGATTATTTTTGAAATAAGGTGAACCTTGGCACCCAAAGTAATTAGACCCCAGGAACATGGGTTTACCATTATATTTCACTTTTCAGATTTCTTTTTATGATTTCTAATACAATTATGGTTTTCGACTCAACATCATTATAATATTATAACATTATATCATATCATCATTATTTATTATTTATTGTCCCATTATATTGTTACCAAAAGAGTTATATTTTATAATAATGCATGAAATTCTATATTTTACTCATTTAACATATTTATTCCATGAACTCCACTTTAATTTAGATTATTGTACATGAAAATTCCAATTGTTATTCTAATACATGTGTTAAGCACATTATCCTCTTATTTATCAATTATGTGAATATTAGTCAGCAAAGGAAATACATGTAACATATTTCATGATCTTACCTATGTGTTAGCACACACTTAAGCTATTAGGTAAATTTATGATGTTGATTATAGAACCTATTGCCACATAATATGTTATATATATTAACAATATTCATTAAGGTATAATTTTATCATTGTTTGGTTAAATCTAGAGAATTGATCTCACTAGCCTTCTAATTACATAATAGGGTACGATTCTAGGATTTGGTAAGCTTCATAAGAATAGTTCATTGATAGTTGGTATTAGTCATACACACTCCCATATGCATTAAGTAAATAACTTTTCCAATTTCTTGAACCTAGGAAACATTAAAAGTCCACAATGGTAAAAACTATGGTGTATAGGTTGAGGTTTTGAATGGTAATTATACCCATCTTGGAATGATGGATGGGGTTGCTCTCTCTACCTGACCTTCGTTGATTCAATATTGGAACTAAATATTCTCCTTTGGAACCCAGAGAGTCATCTACCATTTTATCTTTTTATCTTAGAATACCTTGAGACAACCCATTTGAATGAAGTATTATGAGTCCTCATCATTTCCCTTTCACGTGTTAGATTTTTTGATTTGATCGATACTCTCCCAATTTTGGGTCGCATGGGAAATAACTAAAATTTGAACAAAATCTAAAAAAATTGATTAATTTGATATGATATTTAACACAAACTATATTGAAGTCACTCCTTTAATAATGCAACCTTGTTGTACTCAAAGTAAACTCAAAACCTTTAGTTTGATTATCTACTCTAAGTGAGAAAATAATATATACATTATCTCTTGTAATTGTACGACCCATATTGATTGTAATGCTTTTCAAGTAAACTCGATTATCAAAATTGTGAGTAATATCATATATTTACTAGTTGTTAAAAAACAAAAGAGTTGATTCACTACATACCTCTCAATTTATAATTATGAATAAGGAATGAAATCGTGGTATTTAGATATTATCAAGAGATACATCTTTTAGACAACAATGTGATAACTTTTTTAAAATTTGATCACTTTGACACATAACCCATATCTTGAACCCTCGACTTGATTGTAATATTGAGGATGGTAATCTTAAATATATTCATAGGGTTTAATTCCTAAAATTACAGTGGTTGGACCATTCATCCACCTTGAATGCACTTGATAATGAAATCAATGTTGAAATCTCAAAATGTTCCTATATTGTGGTTTATGGATGGATCACCACATCTACAGTCTGAATAGGAACTAAAACCATGGGCTTGAATGTTTGGTACCAAAACATTTCTTATTGAAGTCTTGAATTGTAACATCCCTGACCTGGGTTATGCCTTAACCCTAGGTGTATTGTTTAAGAAAGATAATTATATGTTTGATTTTATCTTTTGAAAAGTAATTAAGGCTCAAGAGGAACTTATGTTTCAATTTTAGTCCTTTTTGAACAATGTTGAAATAATGGTTTACCTGTTTTGGACTAAAGAGAAAATTACCCAAGTTGAGGGGTTAAATTGAAAATATTGCATGATAAGATGTTCCTCGAGTGTTGAAGCATCATAAGGATGAAAAGGATGCAGTGGCATGGCCTGTGGTAGCCTGAGTACCAAGAAAGAGCTGATAAAGTAATGTTGTGCATAAAAACCTAGTTTTGGTGTAATATGCAATTTACCCAAAACCTAGGGTTCAATATGCAAATTACCACTTAAAATAGTCCCTAATGTTTCATGGCATCATTTAGAGCAAAGAAAATGATAGGGGCATCTCATTTGTATCTTTTTGGAGGAGAGAGAATCTTGATATTAAAATAATCAAGATTTAAACTTAATTGGAACTTTACTTCAATTTAATGCAAAAATAAATATATTAATTAAAGGCCCCTTTAACCAAAAGGTGAGGGATGAATTTTAAAGAGAATGGACTACCATGTGCCTTGAAAAGGCACGAACATATCCAAAGGAATTGGATAACTCACTCACCTTATTATAAGAAAAAGAAATATCCACTCCCTTATGGATATTAGTATACTAAGATTTAAGGTGCTTAAATTGCTTTTCCTTAAAACATGGATAATTGAGAGGAATAAGAGGCAAAGAAGATAGTCACATAACCAAGGAAGGGAAGGGAGCAAGTGGCAAGGAAATGGAGGAGAATCCCTACTTTCTCTATCCTAAAAAGAATTTTTAATAAAATGCATATATGCTCCTTTATCCATGAGTTGAAAGGGTAATTTTGAAACCCCTTTCACTTCTTGCATGAAAAAACGACCAAGGGAGATTGGAGCAATAGGAGAACGACCCCCAACCTGTTGGTAAGCTTCCTGACCTTCTTTCACCATGATTTCATGGTGGAAATTGAAAATAAATGATGGATTTCTTCTTTTCTCCATGCAATCTTCTATCCTAGCCACTTCTTTTCATTCAAAAACTTGCGGATGAGCTTAAGATAGTTGAGAAAGATTCCTCCACCATTAAAGACGTGGAGCTTGGAGCTTTGAAGCTCAATTGGAGGTGGGTTTTATAACTTGAACCCTTAATACAGTTATTGCATTCAATTCCTTATCAAATTGTTGATCCTTTCTTATTCTCAAAAAATTATTTGGTTGATTGATGAAATCACCATGGAAATCAAAGAAAATTTCATGAGTTTAGAGCTTGATGATGATGACATCATCATAATCACACACTTCCACAAATATCTATTGCAAACTTTTTCAACAAGATGGTCCAAACAGTTTCACCAAACCGTTTGGAGACCAAAAGGTTTGCAAACCGTTTGAAGGTTTGGATCCCAAACCATTTAGGTGAGTTGACCGTTTGGATGGGTTGACCGTTTGAGGTCAGGACCCTAGTACATGTTGGATGAAGATCTAATGGCCCCAATTGATTGAATCAATGTATGGACAATCATCCAAGTAGAAACCCTAATTGGGTCAAGTGCTGAATTTGCAAGTGATTGATTTAAATCTTTGGGTTGATTAACCCAAACAGTGTCAAGACCATTTTTAGGTCACCCAAACGGTCTCAAGACCATTTGGAGGTCAACCAAGACCGTTTGGAGGATCAGGGTCAAGTATGGTTGAGTAATTGAAGGACAAGAGATGGTAAATTGAAATGCAATCAATTCCTCAATTGGTGATCCACCTAATGATCTAAACCCTAATAGAATTTCACCAAATTTCAAGGATGGATGGGGAAAATGGTCTCAATACCGTTTGGAGGTCATCCAAATGACCTCAAGACCATTTGGGGTACGGTCATGTCATGGTTTGATGATGATCCAATGATTTCAATTGGACTAGTTCCACAATGTCAACAATCGATGGTTCACTAGTGCATAACCGGCCTTTAGTGTCAGTTTTTAAGGCCTTTAGTGTCGGTTTCTAAGAGACACCTATGTGGGTTCTGCTAAAAGCCCAACCATTACGCGTCGGTTCTCCAACCGACGCTACAACCCTTCACGCGCCACCAAAAACGCGCCAGCAGGGGGTATAGGCGTCGGTTATTAGCTTCGACACTGACACCATATACCTTCGCGCCACAGAAAGGTCACCATCTGGGGCACTATCGGCATCGGTTTATTAGTAATAACCGACACCATATCACCCTCTACCATGGCCGTGCTGACCAACACAGTCGTGGTGTTTGGCCTCTTGGGAAATCGACGTCGGTTACTAGTAGTGCAACCGACACTGTTAACATATGTCGTTGGTTTTATGCAAATATCCGACACCTCTTTTATGTCTGGTCCGCTGCCATGGCCGTGCTGGCCAGCAGGGCCATGGTGTCTGGCCTCATTAGGGAAATCAACGTCGGTTACTAGTATGGAAACCAACATTGTAACCATATGTCGTCAGTTTTGTTCAAAAAACCGACGCCTATGTTTTTTTTTCTGTCAGTCTGCAGACCTGTTGTGGATGGTCGCAGGATGAGAAACCTACAGTTCAGTTATGAACTGCAGGTTTTACGACATCCATTGATATCAGCCAACAACAGGCCACAAACCTGCAAAATTAACATGACGGACAATATTATATATATGTGATTCACACTCATATTATTTTTTTTCATCACACGCATGTAGAAACCAGTAGCAACCTGTAGTTCCATTTATTTCATCTCTTTTCACATTCGGACACATGTAGAAACATTCATGTATTGATGATTTTCACACACAATTCATAAAAATTCATTCACATTCACACAAAATTAATTATGAGAGAACAAAGTTATTCTTTATTCATCATTGTCATCATTGTCAACAAAATCATATTGAAAGAGCCATGAAATAGCAAAAGAAGCCACAATGAAGGGAAGCACGATACATATACAATACATAAAGTGCAGCACGCACAAGTATTTTAGATTCATATAAAAACATGACAGACTAACACATATATAGTGCATAACAACAGCAGCGCCGAATTTACATACAACACTATAGCTTAGTACATATATAGTGGGACTAAGGTGACGATCCCACTTGCTAAAATAGGTTACCGAAAACTACATGTTATGACTGGGAGGTCGTGATTCAGCAACCGTATGCATTAGCAGGAGGACAAATAGATTTCACCACGAGTTAACATTGAAGAAGGTCTACTAACCTACACTGAGCTAAACAAGTTTATCAGTATTATACTGATAAACTTGTTTAGCTCAGTGTAGGTTAGTAGACCTTCTTCAATGTTAACTCGTGGTGAAATCTATTTGTCCTCCTGCTAATGCATACGGTTGCTGAATCACGACCTCCCAGTCGTAACATGTAGTTGTCGGTAACCTGTTTTAGCAGGTGGGATCGTCACCTTAGTCCCACTATATATCTATATGACCTTAGTGTGGGATGCTTGCTTTCTCTCCGACTGTTGTGCTTTAGATTTACAAAGCAATGTCGATGGTCTGCATAGCTATGTCATGGTCGTCCTGCATAGCCTGTAGTCTTTGGCGAACGCCTACAAATTAAATAGAATTGCTATTAACTAGTATCCTAAAAATTTGATAAAAACCACACTTACATAATATAATTATAAATGAACTTATAGATAGAAACCTCAGGGTTATATTCTTAAAACTTACATTGTCAGGCGGTGCAAGCACGTCCTCACCCTCACAGTGATCATCAACACGGTCATCATGGGAACATAATAAAAATATAAACATCCATGCCTCTAATATTGTGATCTTTTATCAATTAACAATCCTTCATTATGATCCCCGCGAACATAGAAGTCATTGTGATCCCCGGCTTCAATGTTTGGTGGTGTTGGCAACCCAACTGAGAATGGATTGGAGTCATCATACTTATCGTAGTACTCTTCTTCATCTATAAGATCTTCAATGAATTGTCTTTTACCATGAAGAACAACTGACCATTTATCATTTGCAGGATCATTGATATAAAATACTTGTTTTGCCTGTGATGCCAATATGAATAATTCACCCTTCTCGCCAATCTTTTCAAAGTTCACTAATGTGAAACCTAATTCATCCACTATAACTCCTTTGTTGTTGTCAACCCAATTACATTTAAAGAGCGGAATTCTGAAATCTACATAGTCAAACTCCCATATGTCTTCAATAACACCATAATATGACATTTTAGCTTCACGTAGACTTTTATCATCTTGACGCTTTGTGTAATATGAGAAACCATTTATGTCAAATCCTTCATAAGACATAACATTCATCTTTGGTTTAAAGGCGAGGCATTTGATGGTTTCAGTAACATTATCTGGTGTTTGATATAGTTGATGTAAGACTGTATCTTCAAACCACTTAATAAATGTCTTGTTATGCTCTCTAGCAAGCCACATTGAATTGGATCGAGGATATTGTCTCTTGATGAAATTGGTATGTTCCTCGATATAAACACTCACTTCGTCGATGTTGTGTAAAATATACAAGTGACCTTGCTCCAACTGCTCACGGCTGATTACTTTCACCCGTGATCCCAAAACTCCTTTGCCAAAATGCTCCTCAATATTCTTGTCATTCATGAGAGTGTCATTACCACTCAGAAAGTCATTGCAAAAATCCATAACCTCTCTCGCCACATAACCCTCAATAATACTCCCTTCAGGCTGATAACGGTTTCGAACATCACCTTTAAAAATGCTCATGTATGGTTCAAACGGATACATCCAATGCAAGAAAATTGGTCCCAACATTTTCACTTCCCTAGTGAAGTGGACAAGAAGATGTACCATGATATCAAAGAACGATGGAGGAAAATACATCTCAAGCTGAAATAGGGTAAAAACCACTTCTCTTTCCAAATTATCGAGAGTATCAGGGTCAATAACTTTCTGCACAGGCTGTTGAAAAAGAAACAAAGTCTGGTGATTGCAAACCTTACATGCTTCGACAATATAGATCGAATTGCCACAGGCAATATTTGTTGCATTAGAATGTGACAATCATGAAATTTAAGACCTATCAAATTCAGATCTTTCATTGATACCAATGTACGGATGCTGGATGAGTAACCCTATGACACCTTAACATTTACCAAGCATTCACAAAATGCTTTCTTCTCCTTTCTAGACAACATGTAACAAGCGGGAGGTAAGTATGTTCTCCGATCGCTACTAACTACTTCTGTTAATTTTGTCCTTATTCCCATTTCATGTAGGTCCAGTCTGGATTTTATCCCAACTTTAGTCTTACCTGATATATTCAATAGAGTACCGATGATGCTATCCCATACATTTTTCTCAACGTGCATGACATCGATACAATGCCTGACTGTCAAAGAACTCCAATAAGGAAGATCCCAAAATATCGACTTCTTCTTGAATAAAGACTTGTCACTCCTTTTGGCCATTGTACATTGTGATCTCTTATCAAATTCATTGGCGATGTCTTTCACTCTTTCATAAACATCCTCCCCTGATATAGGTTTAGGTGCACTATGTTCCTCATTCTGTCCATTGAATGCTTTGCGCAACCTACGATACAGATAAAATTTTGGAAGAAACCTTCGATGAGAAAGATATATAGTCTTGCCGCCGTGTTTGAGTCGTATTGAATTAGTGTTCTCTTCACATATAGGACACGCTTTAGATCCTTTGACACTATATCCAGAAAAATTCCCATATGCTGGAAAGTCATTCACAGTGCAAAACAACATAGCGTGCAAACAAAATGTCTCTCTTCGTGAAGCATCATAGGTCATCACACCTTCACCCCAGAGTTTCTTTAAGTCATCAATCAGAGGTTCAAGATAAACATCGATATCATTTCCAGGTTGTTTAGGGCCTGATATCAACAACGACAGCATAACATACTTATTTTTCATACACAGCCAGGGAGGAAGATTGTATATAGCAAGCATGACTGGCCAAGTGCTATGTTGGCTGCTCAATGTCCCGTATGGATTCATCCCATCTGTACAAAGCCCAAATCTTAGATTCCTGTCCTTTTCGCCGAATTCAGGGTACAATAGATCAATCTTCTTCCACTGTGGGGAATTAGACGCATGTCGTAGGATCCCATCATTATTTTTCTTAACATCTGCATGTCACCTCAAATTCTTTGCATCTATAGGATTGGAAAACAAGCGTTGAAACTGTGGTATTATAGGTAGATACCACATCACCTTGGAGCGAGTTTTGGACTCCCCTGAAGTCGTCAATTTATACTTTGACGCACCACATTTCGGATAATCTTTCAAATCCACATAGTCCTTTTGAAATAATACACAATCACTCTTGCATGTGTGTATCTTCTTGGCCTCCATTCCCATTGGGCACAACACTTTCTTTAACCGGTATGTTGAGATCGGCAACTCGTTTTCTTCAGGAAGAATTTCTTTCAACAAAGACAACAATGACGTGAAGCTTTTGTCGCTCCATCGATTGTTAGCTTTCAGTTTATACAATCTCAACACAGCGCTAAGCTTCGTAAACTTACAACCCGTGTATAATGGTATCTCAACATCATGCACAATGTTTCTAAACATTGGAGGTGGATCGGTGTGCTCTACCCCACAACTATCCAACATCGCATCAACGATGTCTACTGGAACTGGTTCATTCACATCTACGTCATCGGAGGCAATTTCTTCTTCCACACAAGCACTGCTATTGACATCCACTGGTTTCAGGTTTGAAATCTCTCCATGCCAGTGCCATTCTGTATAGCCTTGTACAATCCCATTGCACATGACATGAGTTCTGATTTCATCACCAATACTGACTTTCAAGTTGTTACCGCAATGCCTACATGAACAGTAGAACCTATCTCCAAGTTGTTTCCTATGTTCCTCGGCAAATCTATAAAACTGATCAAGACCAGAAATAAACTCTGGGGTGTAGCGATTGCAAATGGACATCCATGATCTATCCATTCTATGATCAAAGAGAAAATAAGTATATATTACAACAAGATTAGGGTCTAGGGTAAAAAAATTAGAGTTTATGGTTAAAACTTTAGGGTTTATACATGTGATGTCATTCTTAAATGTGTACAACCTATCCCATTCTTGAACACCTAATCTCACTAGTAAGTGTATAATGTGTATTGGGTTTTCAAGAAAATTTTGGCATCATTTCCCCGTTGTTCTCCAAGTACATATGTACTAAGAGAACAAACGGGGAAATGCTGTCGAAATTTTCTTGAAAACCCAATACACATTATACACTTACATCCTAAGTGAGATTAGGTTTTCAAGAACAGTCCCAAACTGGGGACTATCTAAGATTTACTCCTAATGAGTAAATCTTGGACGGGTTTCTAGGCCAACGAATACAACACCAGTTCCTTGTTCACAACCCCATTCAACACACAATTTCTTATAAAAACATTTGTGGACAGCCATAACAACATATCAATGCTTCCTAAATTAATTAACATTAATAGCTTATGAATGTTTAGATGCATTTATACTATCAATTCCTAGGGTTTACTGAATAAATATAAAGCGCTAAATTTAAATAATGTGATGAATAAAAAATCATTAGATGAACGAGTAGATAAGTAAATAAAAATCAGTATTTAAGTAAATACAAATCAGAGCATCTTCCTCTGGAGTTGGGAGAGAGGGCGAGACAGAGGGTTTTTAGGGATGTTTACCTCTATTTGATCCCAGGCGGGTGTCTTGCTCTTGAGCAGGGAGAGAGGGAGAGATGGATGGGTGCACGTGGAAGCCAAACGGGTAGGCCGATCGGGCAGGCAAGCGTGGAAGAGCGGTGAGCAGGCAGAAGGCCGGCGAGCTCCTGAACCGTAACAGAAGTGATCATTGAAAAAATACTAGACAATCGTATGTTAAAATTAAGCATTTTATTTTTGTCATATATTATTAATAATGTATTATTAGTAAATAAGCCAATCATCAATTCTATTAAATAAACATTACATTTTTATAGGGATTATTTGTTAACATATGTTAAGGATGAATTGAGGATGCAAACCTAGTCAATTGGAGGCTTTACCTCTAGCAGTGGCAATGACAACAGTGGCAGTGTCGCGGGTGTACTGCCAGCCCTAGATGTGGCTGGCTCTGACGGACTACTGTGGTGATGAGAAGTAGTAGGAGACCATAAGAAAAAATAGGCGATGGTAGTGGTGACGATAATGGCAAGCTCTGGTTCCAGCTGTTGTTGTTGGCACTGGCTACTGGCATTGGCTTTGGCTCCAGCAGTAGGACTGCTAGCACTGGCTTCTAGTGGCTAGAGGAGAGGACCGGAGAGAGGAGGACCGGCTGGAGGAGAGGGCCAATGATGGTTGTAGCTCCACGAACGACGAGCTCCACGGAGGCAGCGAGCTCCACAAACGGCGGCGAGCTCCACAAACGGCAAGCTCCACGGCGGCGGAAAGCTCCACGAACGGTGGCGATGGAAGTAGCAGTAGAACGGCGACGGTGAGTGAGGATAACGGAGACGGTGGGCGGCGGCGCAGAGGGAGTCTGCTTGCTCACTGCCGGAATCTCCAGACCATATAAGCCGATTGCAACATAGAGAGAAAGGGGAAGAGTCGGGCTCGCTCGCGCGATATTAAGTTAACATTCGGTGTCGGTTATTCAACAAAACTGACACATAAAACTAACGGTGTCTGTTAACAACACAAACCGACACCTATTCCCCATGATATTCGTCAGTTTTAACTAGAAAAAACCCGACGTATATCTACATATGCCGATTAAAAAATTGGTTCTCGATTAATGACCATAATCGTTGGTTGTTTTAAAATCCGACGCTCAAAGGGTGTGAAAAATTTCCCGCGAAGAGTGCGGGAAAACCCATAAGTATCGGTCATTGTTGTAAAACTGACAATCAAAATGTGCCCAATTTCTGTTTCACGAATAACCTTTCGTCGTTGGTTTATTAGTTAATGACCGACGCCATATGTTAAATTTTTGGAGGTAATTTTTTTCACTAGAAATTTTGGATTTGGCAGTTAATTGTCGGCGTCAGTTTGTGATTAAGTAACCGACACCGAATAAAAGCAATACCCGTGTCTGGTCGCCCTTCACAGATTGATGTCAGTTTATTTTATAAACCGATGCTGTATTGTTTAGGTGTCGGTTTGTTATTACAACTGACACCATTAAAAGTGACGTTATAAGCCATTTCTGTAGTAGTGGTTCCTCAATTTCAACATCCTAATAGATGGTTTCTTGATTATAAACCCTAGTTCAATTGGGTTCAAAACCATAATTGAAGGTCTAATTGAAGGGTGATTCCATGGTCCAAATGAAGAATAAATCAATGGTCCAATTGATAGGTGGTTTAATGATTGAAATCCTGAATTGATAAAGTGATGGAAGATCTTTTTGGTCCATTCGGTTTTGAGAGAGGTTGGACCAAACGGTCTGAAGACCGTTTGAGTCCAAACGGTCTCAAGACCATTTGGGATCAAACGGTCTCAATACCGTTTGAGACTAAACGGTCTCAAACCATTTGAAGACCCAAGTCCATTCAGTTTCAAAACGTTAGGAGCATCAATGGTCAAGAACATTTGGATGTTTCAATGTGGTTAGGTTAATTGGAAACCCAAGGTGATAAAAGATTGAATGACCCTATGGTTGTTACAGATGTATCTCAAAGATAATCACTAGGGTGTACCTCTAAGGTACTAAGTGATTGATAATCCTTAGATGAGTTAATCCGTGAAGCTTAAGTAAGTAATAACTCAGTACACTATGTCAATCATAGATGTATATACTTGATTGAAGGGTTGATGTAAACCTAATCAAGTTGAAAGGATGATAGAAAGGAATTCATACATGAGTATTAATCATGTGGTGATTGGTTATGATCCTTAGTAAAGAGATCATGAAACCCTAATCCATAAGGTTAATGAACCCTAACCCTAATTCAGGGTAACATAATGTAAAACCCCAATTATGGGAATAGAGAGTGAAACCCTAATTGGGATGAATAGTAAATCCCAATTATGGAAAGTTGAACAAGATCCCTAATTTTTAGGGTAAAGTGCATGAAACCCTAAACTAGGGTAATGTGATGTAAAACTGTGATGTATTGATATGAAATTAAGAAACCCTAATTGAGGGTGATGCCATGTGAAACCCTAATTGAGGTTGATTCCATGTGAAAACCCTAATTGAGGTCGATTCCATGTGAAACCCTAATTGAGGGTGATGCCATGTGAAATACTAATTGAAGTTGATTCCATGTGAAACCCTAATTGAGGTTGATTCCATATGAAACCCTAATTCAGGGTGATGCCATGTGAAACCCTAATTGAGGTTGATTCCATGTGTAACCCTAATTGAGGGTGATGCCATGTGAAACCCTAATTGAGGTTGATTCCATGTGAAAACCTAATCGAGGGTGATTCCATGTGAAACCCTATTCAATGTTATGATTAGGAGCCTTAATATAGGGTGAAGGTATGTGAAACTCTAAGTTGGAGTTATAATATATAAAGCCCTAATCTTGGACAATATGATGACAAACCAGAACCCTAATAATAAAATAGTGGGTAAAGCCTTATAAAGGTGAAATATCTCAAATGGTTGATTATAGGCAACCTTATAGTAAGCAACGCCCTAACTTGAAATGAGTCCATATCATTGAAGATAGCTAGACCATTTTTGTGTGTGACATATGCACTTCATGGTAAAAGTGATAGGTTAATGGATGGATGTATTAAGATGGGAAATACCTTAATACAAGATAAGTTGATAACTCAAGTAAATGGAAGTGATGAGGAAAGTGATACATCAAGATATGATAGATATCACTTTTAGTATTTTAGGGTTGATATACCTTAATGCACCTCAAATCCAACATACTTGGATAAGAAACACATGAAGAGTGTTATGTAAATTGTTTCAATGAAATGTAATGAGTTTGATATATTTTGATAAGTATAGGCTAATATACCTTGACAATGGGGTTAAGACAAACTAATGAGTATGATGTAATCATACCATGATAAGGATGAGAAATGAACTCATACCTTGTATTGATAATCATTTAATGATAAATGATAAGAGTATTAAACATGATTGAATACTCAAGATGTGTAATGGCCTTGTGAGCCATGTGGATTAGATGTTGCCTAGTGATAGGTAACAAGATATTTAATGGCCTTGTGAGCCATATGGTTAGATGTTGCCTAGTAAGAGGTGACAAGATGCTTTATGGGCCTTATGAGCCATGAAAATAATTGTGGTCTAGTGAGAGACACCAAGATAATTATAAACGTTTGTTGTAAGAAATGATAATGTTTTAATAAACTTAATAAAAGGAACAATTGCATTCAGTAAAGAATGTGAAAAGCTATAAAGGCTAACCTCAGGGTTCAAATCCTAGGAAAGGATGTAATGATTAATGATGGGTCAAAGGAATTTATATTCCATGATCCATGTAATCAGGATTGGTTAAAGACCAATGTCTGGCTGTGTAATCAGGATTGGTTAAAGTCCAATTCCTGGTTATGTAATCAGGATTGGTTAAAGTCCAATGCCTGGATGTGTAATCAGGATTGGTTAAAATCCAATGCCTGGCTGTGTATTCAAGATTGGTTAAAGTCAAATGCTTGGTTGTGTAATCAGTATTGGTTAAAGTCCAATGCCTGGTTGTGTAATCAGGATTGGTTAAAGTCCAATGCATGGCTGTGTAATTAGGATTGGTTAAAGTCCAATGCCTGGCTATGTAATCAGGATTGGTTAAAGTCCAATGTCTGGCTGTGTAAGCAGGATTGGTTAAAGTCCAATGTCTGGCTGTGTTATCAGTAGTGGTAAGAGTCCACTTCCTGGCTGTATAATCAGGGTTGGTTAAAGTCCAATGCCATGTTGTGTAATCAGGATTGGTTAAAGTCCAATGCCTAGCTGTGAAATCAGGATTGAGAGTGACCAATGCCTGGCGGTGTAATCAGGTTTGGAAGAAGTCCAACACCTGGCATAGGCTCAATGCGTGTAATGATGATATAGGATTGGTAATAACCCAACACCTGTAATGATGATATAGGATTGGTAATAACCCAATTCCTATGTTGATGATATATGAGTACATGGTAAATATAATTATGTATCTGTTTAGCATATTGGCTAAGGCCAACATATGAAACAAGAATGTTTCATGGGTGACATATTAAGAGAATGAATGTCAGAAGAGAAGTTTGACATGATGGTATAATATGATGGATAAATGTTAAACAAGTTCTTCCTATTCCTTATTAAGAGAATAG
Source organism: Alisma plantago-aquatica (assembly GCA_963693085.1). Lineage (NCBI taxonomy): Eukaryota > Viridiplantae > Streptophyta > Magnoliopsida > Alismatales > Alismataceae > Alisma > Alisma plantago-aquatica. The sequence continues at coordinate 85,191,065 of OY856409.1, read as the reverse complement.
TTGATCTATTGTTCTATAATAAATGGCTACAATGCTTTAAGATGAGAATGCTTTAAACCGCTTATCATCTACCCAGTTTTATATTCTTAAATTGCAATAATAATGTTTTTGGAAGAGAGTTATATCTCCCGCTGGGGCAATTACAATTGTCTCACCCCCATGGGATCCAACATTTTTTTTAGTTGAAAAAGCATGGAGTAGAATGAGAACATCTTGTAGAGGAAGAACTTCAGCAGCAGCAGTGACAACGCAGATTGAGTGTACTGTCTGTCGTGTCATTTAGATAGAAGTCCTATGTGTCGTCTCTGTACTCTCAAGTCCTCAGAGTTAATAGTCAGTGCTTTTAATGAGTCATTTTCAGATTTTGGCTTGATGCCTCAAGGTTCTTATATTGTATGTGTTTAGCTTTTAACAAGGAAGTTGACATTATAAACCTAGAGAAGAAATGGTACAAGTTATGTACTTATCAACTAGGTTGTAAATGTAATACATTGGTTCTTGCTGAAAGAGTTTTCCTATGATTGGATCTCTTTGAAATATGTTTTAATTTTTAGTGATTTTCAGTAATCCGTTGTTAGTAATCACTTCCTCTTAAGTAAATCTTGTTTTTGTGAGTTGGATGCCACCATTTAGTGGTATCATAGCTCTAGGTTCGCTGAGTCTACAGAGACATAGGACTAAGGTATCAAGTATGTTCTAAGTGTACCCAGTGTATCTTATAGTGCCTTCTGCTTATGCAAAAGAAGATATATAACTCCAAGATGTCTAGAGAACATGAGGAATATGTTGTTGAGAGAAATGTTGCTGCACCAGTAGAAGGTGCCAGGGATCAGGCAAGAGAAGAAATAGTTCCTGAGAATCCCCCTGTTGATGAAGTCATGATGAGAAACCCAACTTTTTCTACACTTTTTGGGAAATTCATGACTACAGTGATGCATATGACAGACTGGATGCCAGCACTGGCACCTAGGGCACCAGTTTCCAATGAGGGATATGGGTCTAGTAAGACCTTTGAACAACTATGTCGTGTAGGAGCCATAGAATATGCCAAGACATCTGACCCAGCAGATGTTGATCTCTAGCTCACTGAGTTAGAAAAGGCTTTTAAGATCCTTAGTATCCCAGATTCTGGCAAGGTTAATCATGTTGTGTACCTTTTGAAGGGTAGTCCTGGACATTGGTGGGCTATAGAAGAAATAAAAAGGAATGATGAAGAGATTGGATGGGAGGAATTTTGTAAAGAATTAATCAATAAGTATTTTCCAAAGACTTATTTAGATGAAAAGATCTCACAATTTGAGAAGATACGACATGGAGCCATGTCAATAAGTGAATATGAGGTTAAGTTCATGGAACTTTTACAATTTTGTCATCAAATGGGTGCTACTGAGGAGGAAAAGATTTGACGTTTTGAGAAAGGATTGAATGTCAAAATGTCTATTCCGGCTTTTGCCCTAGAAAGTAGAGAGTGGTTTGCCACATTTGTGGAGTCAATTCGAAGGATAGAAGGGTCTATGATAAAGAAACATGAGACAGACCTTAAAAGGAAGTCTAAACAGTCACAGGAACAAGGAATTGATGGTACTAAACAATCAAAGATTTCAGTAGTACCGACTCAAGTACAATATAGTGCACCTAAGCAGTAGTCACCTAAAAAGCTTCGAGCTTTCTATAGTTGTGGACAGAGAGGACATCTGAGGTGGCAATGTACAAATAGAAAGTGATGAGGTGACTCAACATACAAGACACTAGGTAACTTGTAAAAGGGTAGACTTGTCAAGATAGAACTTTCTATTTTGAGATATCCCCTACTCTCTACTATAAGAAAGGTAGTGTTATTTAGTTCATCTGTATAATCCTTCGAGGATATGAGGAAGAGATAAGTAGGATGAAAACTTGTTCTCAGTTTAATATTCTTTTATATGTTTTGAAATTTCTTTTCTTCATTAAGGAGGGGAAGAAATGAAAGAGGAACTCAGAGAAAATCAGAGATATTAAGTATATCAATTTTAAAGAAATGAAAACATAAAATAAAATAAAAGCATAATACCGAAATTCAGTTCTTGAATACCCTGGCCAGGTATACATTTACTGAAGGCAAGGTAAGTATAACATACCTAGATTGTTATCTTTTTTATTACTCTGATCAAGTAATCATTTTGAAACAATCCAAAGAAGCTTAATCAAGAAGGAGATGTGGCATGGATATTTCTACCACATTCTAATTGAGATATGAAGGAATTTGATTTAATTATAAATCAACTTATAAGTAAAAGAAGAATATGATTCTTTGTTTTCTTTCCTTTCAGGGACATGACAATCAAGTGGATCTTAGGACACTTGATGTGCACATTTTAAAAATGTTTATTTGATGGATACTTAGAAAAGTATCAGTTTGTCTTGAACTTGGGTTGCAAGAAAAAGATGTGTGTAATAAATAATGTCCCAAGATAAAACAAAGATGAATATGTGATGTGTTTCCAGCACATGTAATGGATACCATGGTAAGTGATTCTGGTATCAGATAAAGTATGTTGACCACCTGGAGTGGTTAACTGTGAAATTAGATCAGTTATATAATATAGCATGGACATCATACCTTACGGGTTTATTCCTTGCATAAACATGACATTGATATGTTATGAGACTTGATGAGATGATGTATGAATAATATTTATCTTCCTTTATCTGGGATTTCAGGGACAAAATCCTTGTTAGGGGTTTATGATTTGTAACATCCCTGACATGGGTTATGCCTTAACCCTAGGTGTTTTGTTAGAAAGATAATTATATATTCGATTTTATCTTTTGAAAAGTGATTAAGTCTCAAGAGGAACTTATGTTTCAATTTTAGTCCTTTTTGAATAATGTTGAAATAATGTTTTACCTGTTTTGGATTAAAGTGAAAATTACCCAAGTTGAGGGGTTAAATTGTAAATATTGCATGATAAGATGTTCCTCAACTGTTGAAGCATCATAAGGATGAAAATGATGCATTGGCATGGCTTGTGGTAGCCTGAGTACCAAGAAAAAACTGAAAAAGCAATGTTGTGCATAAAAACCTAGTTTTGGTGTAATGTGCAATTTACACAAAACCTAGGGTTCAATATGCAAATTATCACTTCAAAATAGTCTCTAATGTTTCTTGGCATAATGTAGAGCAAAGAAAATGATAGGGGCATCTCATTTGTATCTCTTTGGACGGGAGAGAATCTTGATATTAAAATAATCAAGATTTAAACATAATTGGAACTTTACTTCAATTTAATATAAAAATAAATATATTAATTAAAGGCCCCTTTAACCAAAAGGTGAGGGATGAGTTTGCAAGATAATGGGCTACCATGTGCCTTGAAAAGGCATGAACATATCCAAAGGAAGCGGATAACTCACTCACCTTATTATAAGAAAAAGAAATATCTACTCACTTATGGATATTAGTATAATAAGATTTAAGGTGCTTAAATTGATTTTCTTTAAAACATGGATAATTGAGAGGAATAAGCGGCAAAGAATATATCCTCGTAACCAAATAAGGGAAGGGAGCAAGTAGCAAGGAAATGGATGAGATAATCCCTACTTTCTCTCTCCTAAAATGAATTTTTAATAAAATGCATATATGCTCCTTTATCCACGCGTTGAAAGGGTAATTTCGAAACCCATTTCACGTCTTGCATGAAAAAATGACCAAGGGAGCTTGGAGCAACAGGAGGACGACCCTCAACCTGTTCGTAAGCTTCTTGACCTTCTTTCACCATGATTTCATGGTGGAAATCAAAAATAAATGATGGATTTCTTCTTTTCTCCATGCAATCTTCTATCCTAGCCACTTCTTTTCATTCAAAAGCTTGAGGACGAGCTTGGGATAGTTGAGAAAGCTTCCTCCACCATTAAAGACGTGGATCTTGGAGCTTTGAAGCTCAATTGGAGGTGGGTTTTATAACTTGAACCCTTAATACTATTATTGCATTCAATTCCTTATCAAATTGTTGATCCTTTCTTATTCTTGAAAAATTATTTGGTTGATTGATGCAATCCCCATGGAAATCACAGAACATTTCGTGGGTTTAGAGATTGATGATGATGACATCATCATAAGAACACACCTCCACAAATATCTATTACAAACGGTTTCAACAAGATGGTCCAAACAGTTTCACCAAACTGTTTGAAGGTTTGGATCCCAAACCGTTTAGGTGAGTTGACCATTTGGATGGCTTGACCATTTCAGTTCAAGACCCTAGTACATGTTGGATGAAGATCTAATGGCCCCAATTGATTGAATCAATGTATGGACAATCATCCAAGTAGAAACCCTAATCGGGTTAAGTGCTGAATTTGTAAGTGATTGATTTAAATCTTTGGGTTGATTAACCCAAACGGTCTCAAGACCATTTGGAGGTCACCCAAATAGTCTCAAGAGAGTTTGGAGGTCAACCAAGACCATTTGGAGGATCAGGGTCAAGTATGGTTGAGTAATTGAAGGACCAGAGATGGTAAATTGAAATGCAATCAATTTCTCAATTGGTGATCCACCTAATGATCTAAACCCTAATAGAATTTCACCAAATTTCAAGGATGGATGAGGAAAATGGTCTCAAGACCGTTTGGAGGTCATCCAAACGACCTCAAGACCGCTTGAGGTAAGGTCATGTCATGGTTTGATGATGATCCAATGATTTCAATTGGACTAGTTCCACAATGTCAACCATTGATGGTTCCTCAATTTCAAAACCCTAATTGATGGTTTCTTGGTTATAAAACCTAGTTCAATTGGGTTCAAAACCATAATTGCATGTCTAATTGAAGAGTGATTCAATGGTCCAAATGAAGAATAAATCAATGGTCCAATTGATAGGTGGTTTAATGATTGAAATCATGAATTGATAAAGTGATGGAAGATCTTTTTGGTCCATTCGGTTTTGAAAGAGGTTGGACCAAATGGTCTTAAGACCGTTTGATTACAAACGGTCTCAAGACCGTTTGAGACCAAACGGTCTCAAACCGTTTTGAGACCCAAGTCCATTCGGTTTCAAACCGTTTGTAGCATCAATGGTCAAGAACGTTTGGATGTTTCAATGTGGTTAGGTTAATTGGAAACCCAAGGTGATAAAAGATTGAATGACCCAATGGTTGTTACTGATGTATCTCAAAGATAATCACTAGGGTGTACCTCTAAGGTACTAAGTGATTGATAATCCTTAGATGAGTTAATCCGTGAAGCTTAAGTAAGCAATAACTCAGTACACTATGTCAATCATAGATGTATATACTTGATTGAAGGGTTGATGTAAACCTAATCAAGTTGAAAGGATGATAGAAAGGAATTCATAGATGAGTATTAATAATGTGGTGATTAGGTTATGATCCTTAGTAAAGAGATCATGAAACCCTAATCCATAAGGTTAATGAACCCTAACCCTAATTTAGGGTAACATAATGTAAAACCCTAATTATGGGAATAGAGAGTGAAACCCTAATTGGGATGAATAGTAAATCCTAATTATGGAAAGTTGAACAAGAAACCCAAATTTTAAGGGTAAAGTGCATGAAACCCTAAACTAGGTTAATGTGATGTAAAACCCAGATGTATTGATATGAAATTAAGAAACCCTAATTGAGGGTGATGCCATGTGAAACCCTAATTGAGGTTGATTCCATGTGAAACCCTAATTGAGGGGGATGCCATGTGAAACCCTAATTGAGCTTGATTCCATGTGAAACCCTAATTGAGGTTGATTCCATGTGAAACCCAAATTCAGGGTGATGCCATGTGAAACCCTAATTGAGGTTGATTCCATGTGAAACCCTAATTGAGGGTGATGCCATGTGAAACACTAATTGAGGTTGATTTAATGTGAAACCCTAATCGAGGGTGATGCCATGTGAAACCCTATTCAATGATATGATTAGGAGCCCTAATACAGGGTGAAGGTATGTGAAACTCTAAGTTGGAGTTATAATACATGAAGCCCTAATCTTGGACAATATGATGACAAACAAGAACCCTAATAATAAAATAGTGGGTAAAGCCTTATAAAGGTGAAATATCTCAAATGGTTGATTATAGGCAACCTTATAGTAAGCAATGCCCTAACATGAAATGAGTCCATATCATTGAAGATAGCTGGACCATTCTTGCGTGTGACCTATGCACTTCATGGTAAAAGTGATAGGTTAATGGATGGATGTATTCAGATGGGAAATACCTTAATACAAGATAAGTTGATAACTCAAGTAAATGGAAGTGATGAGGAAAGTGATACATCAAGATATGATAGATATCACTTTTAGCATTTTAGGGTTGATATACCTTGATGAACCTCGAATCCAATATACTTGGATAAGAAACACATGAAGAGTGTTATGTAAATTGTTTCAATGAAATGTAATGAGTTTGATATACTTTGATAAGTATAGGCTAATATACCTTGACAATGTGGTTAAGACAAACTAATGAGTATGATGTAATCATACCATGATAAAGATGAGAAATGAACTCATACCTTGTATTGATAATCATTTAATGATAAATGATAAGAGTACTAAACATGATTTAATACTCAAGATGTGTAATGTCCTTCTGAGCCATGTGGATTAGATGTTGCCTAGTGATAGGTAACAAGATATTTAATGGCCTTGTGAGCCATATGGTTAGATGTTGCCTAGTAAGAGGTGACAAGATGCTTTATGGGCCTTATGAGCCATGAAAATAATTGTGGTCTAGTGAGAGACACCAAGATAATTATAAAAGTTTATTGTAAGAAATGATAATGTTTTAATAAACTTAATAAAAGGAACAATTGCATTCAGTAAAGAATGTGAAAAGCTATGAAGGCTAACCTTAGGGTTCAGAGCCTAGGAAAGGATGTAATGATTAATGATGGGTCAAAGGAATTTATATTCCATTATCCATGTAATCAAGATTGGTTAAAGTCCAATGCCTGGCTATGTAATCAAGACTGGTTAAAGTCCAATGCCTAGCTATGTAATCAGGATTGGTTAAAGTCCAATGCGTGGATGTGAAATCAGGATTGGTTAAAATCCAATGCCTAGCTGTATAGTCAGGATTGGTTAAAGTCCAATGCTTAGCTGTGTAATTAGGATTGGTTAAAGTCCAATGCCTGGCTGTGTAATCAGGATTGGTTAAAGTCCAATGACTGGCTGTGTAATCAGGATTGGTTAAAGTCCAATGCCTGGTTGTGTAATCAGGATTGGTTAAAGTCCAATGTCTGGCTGTGTAAGTAGGATTGGTTAAAGTCCAATGTCTGGCTGTGTAATCAGGAGTGGTAAGAGTCCACTTCATGGATGTATAATCAGGGTTGGTTAAAGTCCAATGCCTGGCTGTGTAATCATGATTGGTTAAAGTCCAATGCCTGGCTGTGAAATAAGGATTGATAGTGTCCAATGCCTGGCGGTGTAATCAGGTTTGGAAGAAGTCCAATACCTGGCATAGGCTCAATGCCTGTAATGATGATATAGGATTGGTAATAACCCAACGCCTGTAATGATGATATAGGATTGGTAATAGCCCAATGCATGTGTTGATGATATATGAGTACATGGTAAATATAATTCCATATCTGTTTAGCAGATTGGCTAAGGATAACATATGAAACAAGAATGTTTCATGGGTGACATATTAAGAGAATGAATGTCACAAGAGAAGTTTGACATAATGGTATAATATGATGGATAAATGGTAAACACGTTCTTCCTATTCCTTATTAAGAGAATAGTTGTTCTATTGTTCTATCATAAATGGTTACAATGCTTTAAGATGAGAATGCTTTAAACTGCTTATCCTCTGCCCAGTTTTATATTCTTAAACTGCAATAATAATGTTTTTGGCAGAGTTATATCTCCCGCTGGGGCAATTACAATTGTCTCACCCCCGTGGGATCCAACATTTTTTTAGGTGAACAAGCACGGAGGAGAGTGAGAACATCTTGCAGAGGAACTTCAACAGCAGCAGGGACAGTAGTGACAACACAGGTTGAGTGTACTATTTGTGGTGTCATGTAGATAGAAGTCCTATGTGTCGTCTCTGTACTCTCAGGTCCTCAGAGTTAATAGTCAATGCTTTTAACGAGTCATTTTGAGATTTTGGCTTGATGCCTCGAGGTTCTTATATTGTATGTGTTTAGCTTTTAACAAGGCAGTTGACGTTGTAAACCTCAAGAAGAAATGGTACAAGATTTGTACTTATAAACTAGGTTGTAAATGTAATACATTGGTTCTTATTGAAAGAGTTTTCCTATGATTGGATCTCTTTGAAAAATGTTTTAATTTTTAGTGATTTTTAGTAATTCATTGTTAGTAATCGCTTCCGCTTAAGTAAATCTTGTTTTTGTGAGTTGGATGCCACAGTTTAGTGGTATCAGAGCTCTAGGTTCACTGAGTCTACAGAGACATAGGACTAAGGTATCGAGTCTGTTCTAAGTGTACCGAGTGTATCTTATAGTGCCTTCTGCTTATGCAGAAGAAGATATATAACTCCAAGATGTTTGGAGAACACGAGGAATATGTTGTTGAGAGCAATGTTGCTCCACTAGTAGAAGGTGCCAGGGATCAGGCAAGAGAAGAAATAGTGCCTGAAAATCCCCCTGTTGATGAAGTCATGATGAGAAACCCAGCTCTTTCTACACTTTTTGGGCAATTCATGACTACAGTGATGCATATGACATACCGGATGCCAGCACCAGCACCTAGGGCACCAGTTTCCAATGAGGGATATGGGTCTGGTAAGATCTTTGAACGACTATGCCGTGTAGGATCCATAGAATATGCTGGGACATCTGACCGAGCAAATGCTAATCTCTGGCTCACTGAGTTAGAAAAGGCTTTTAAGATCCTCAGTATCCCGAATGCTGACAAGGTTAATCATGTTGTGTACCTTTTGAAGGGTAGTGCTGGACATTGGTGGGCTATAGAAGAAATAAAAAGGAATGATGAAGAGATTGGATGGGAGGAATTTCTTCAAAAATTCGTCAATAAGTATTTTCCAAAGACTTATTTAGATGAAAAGATCTCACAATTTGAGAAGATACGACAGGGATCCATGTCATTAAGTGAATATGAGGTCAAATTCATGGAACTTTTACGATTTTGTCCTCAAATGGCTGCTACTGAGGAGGAAAAGATTTGACGTTTTGAGAAAGGATTGAATGTCGAAATGTCTATTACGACTTCTGCCCTAGAAAGTAGAGACAGGTTTTCCACATTTATGGAGTCAATTTGAAGGATAGAAGGGTCTATGATAAAGAAATATGAGACAGAATTTAAAAGGAAGTCTAAACAGTCACAGGAATAAGGAATTGATGGTACTAAACAATCAAAGATTTCAGTAGTACCGACTGAAGTACAATATACTGCACCTGAGCAGCAATCACATAAAAAGCTTTGAGCTTGCTATAGATGTGGATAGAGAGGACATCTGAGGTGGCAATGTACAAATAGAAAGTGATGAGGTGACTCAACATACAAGACACTAGGTAACTTGTAAAAGGGTAGACTTGTCAAGATAGAACTTTCTATTTTGAGATATCCCCGACTCTCTACTATAAGAAAGGTAGTGTTGTTTAGTTCATCTGTATAATCCTTCGAGGATATGAGGAAGAGATAAGTAGGATGAAAACTTGTGCTCAATTTAATATTCTTTTATATGTTTTGAAATGTTCTTTTCTTCATTAAGGAGGGGAAGAAATGAAAGAGGAACTCAGAGAAAATCTGAGATATTAAGTATATCAATTTTAAAGAAATGAAAACATAAAATAAAATAAAAGCATACTACCTAAATTCAGTTCTTGAATACCCTGGCCAGGTATACATTTACTAAAGGCAAGGTAGGTATAAGATGCCTAGATTGTTATCTTTTTTATTACTCTGATCAAGTAATCATTCTGAAACAATCCAAAGAAGCTTAATCAAGAAGGAGATGTGGCATGGATATTTCTACCACATTCTAATTGAGACATGAAGGAATTTGATTTAATTATAAATCAACTTATAAGTAAAAGAAGAATATGATTCTTTGTTTTCTTTCCTTTCAGGGGCATGGCAATCAAGTTGGTCTTAGGACACTTGATGTGCACATTTTAAAAATGTTTATTTGATGGATACTTAGAAAAGTATCAGTTTGTATTGAACTTGGGTTGCAAGAAAAAGATGTGTGTAATAAGTAATGTCCCAGGATAAAACAAAGATGAATATGTGATGTGTTTCCAGCACATGTAATGGATACCAAGGTAAGTGATTCTGCTATCAGATAAAGTATGTTGACCACCTGGAGTGGTTAACTGTGAAATTAGATCAGTTATATAATATAGCATGGACATCATATGTTAGGGGTTTATGCCTTGCATAAACATGACATTGAGATGTTATGAGACTTGATGAGATGATGTATGAATAAAATCTGTCTCCCTTTATCTGGGATTTCGGGGATGAAATCCTTGTTAGGGGTTTATGATTTGTAACATCCCTGACATGGGTTATGCCTTAACCCTAGGTGTTTTGTTTAAGAAAGATAATTATATGTTCGATTTTATCTTTTGACAAGTAATTAAGGCTCAAGAGCAACTTATGTTTAAATTTTAGTCCTTTTTGAATAATGTTGAAATAATGTTTTACCTGTTTTGGACTAAAGTGAAAATTACCCAAGTTAATGGGTTAAATTGCAAATATTGCATGATAAGATGTTCCTCAAGTGTTGAAGCATCATAAGGATGAAAATGATGCAGTGGCACGGCCTGTGGTAGCCTGAGTACCAAGAAAGAACTGATAAAGCCATGTTGTGCATTAAAACCTAGTTTTGGTGTAATGTGCAATTTACCCAAAACCTAGGGTTCAATATGCAAATTACCACTTCAAAATAGTACCTAATGTTTCTTAGCATCATGTAGAGCAAATAAAATGATAGGGGCGTCTCATTTTTATCTCTTTGGAGGAGAGAGAATCTTGATATTTAAATAATCAAGATTTAAACATAATTGGAACTTTACTTCAATTTAATGCAAAAATAAATATATTAATTAAAGGCCCCTTTAACCAAAAGGTGAGGGATGAGTTTGCAAGAGAATGGGCTACCATGTGCCTTGAAAAGGCAGGAACATATCCAAAGGAAGTGGATAACTCACTCACCTTATTATATGAAAAAGAAATATCCACTCACTTATGGATATTAGTATAATAAGATTTAAGGTGCTTAAATTTCTTTTCTTTAAAATATGGATAATTGAGAGGAATAAGAGGCAAATAATATAGCCTCATAACCAAATAAGGTAAGGGAGCAAGTGGCAAGGAAATGGAGGAGATAATCCCTACTTTCTCTATCCTAAAATGAATTTTAATAAAATGCATATATGCTCCTTTATCCATGAGTTGAAAGGGTAATTTCGAAACCCCTTCCACGTCGTGCATGAAAAAATGACCAAGGGAGCTTGGAGAAATAGGAGGACGACCCGCAACCTGTTGGTAAGCTTCTTGACCTTCTTTCACCATGATTTCATGGTGGAAATCGAAAATAAATGATGGATTTCTTCTTTTCTCCATGCAATCTTCTATCCTAGCCATTTCTTTTCATTCAAAAGCTTGAGGACGAGCTTGGGATAGTTGAGAAAGCTTCCTCCACCATTAAAGACGTGGATCTTGGAGCTTTGAAGCTCAATTGGAGGCGGGTTTTATAACTTGAACCCTTAATATTGTTATTGCATTCAATTCCATATCAAATTGTTGATCCTTTCTTATTCTCGAAAAATTATTTGGTTGATTGATGCAATCACCATGGAAATCACAGAAAATTTCGTGGGTTTAGAGCTTTATGATGATGACATCATCATAAGAACATACCTCCACAAATTTCTAATGCAAACGGTTTCAACAAGATGGTTCAAACGGTTTCACCAAACCGTTTGAAGGTTTGGATCCCAAATCATTTAGATGAGTTGACCATTTGGATGGGTTGACCGTTTGTGGTCAGGACCCTAGTACATGTTGGATGAAGATCTAATGGCCCCAATTTATTGAATCAATGTATGGACAATCATCCAAGTAGAAACCCTAATCGGGTTAAGTGCTGAATTTGTAAGTGATTGATTTAAATCTTTGGGTTGATTAACCCAAATGGTGTCAAGACCATTTGGAGGTCACCCAAATAGTCTCAAGAGCATTTGGAGGTCAACCAAGACCATTTGGAGGATCATGGTCAAGTATGGTTGAGTAATTGAAGGACCAGAAATGGTAAATTGAAATGCAATCAATTGCTCAATTGGTGATCCACCTAATGATCTAAACCGTAATAGAATTTCACCAAATTTCAAGGATGGATGGGGCAAATGGTCTCAAGACCGTTTGGAGGTCATACAAATGACCTCAAGACCATTTGAGGTCAGGTCATGTCATGGTTTGATGATGATCCAATAATTTCAATTGGAGTAGTTCCACAATGTCAACCATTGATGGTTCCTCGATTTCAAAACCCTAATTGATGGTTTCTTGATTATAAACCATAGTTCAATTGGGTTCAAAACCATAATTGAAGGTCTAATTGAAGGGTGATTCAATGGTCCAAATGAAGAATAAATCAATGGTCCAATTGATAGGTGGTTTAATTATTGAAATCATGAATTGATAAAGTGATGGAAGATCTTTTTGGTCCATTCGGTTTTGAGAGAGGTTGGACCAAACGGTCTTGTCTCAAGACCGTTTGGGATCAAACGGTCTCAAGACCATTTGAGACCAAATGGTCTCAACCCGTTTGGAGACCCAAGTCAATTCGGTTTCAAACCGTTTGGAGCATCAATGGTCAAGAACATTTGGATGTTTCAATGTGGTTAGGTTAATTGGAAACCCAAGGTGATAAAAGATTGAATGACCCTATGGTTGATACTGATGTATCTCAAATATAATCACTAGGGTGTACCTCCAAGGTACTAAGTGATTGATAATCCTTAGATGAGTTAATCTGTGAAGCTTAAGTAAGCAATAACTCAGTACATTATGTCAATCATAGATGTATGTACTTGATTGAAGGGTTGATGTAAACCTAATCAAGTTGAAAGGATGATAGAAAGGAATTCATACATGAGTATTAATCATTTGGTGATTAGGTTATGATCCTTATGAAAGAGATGGTGAAACCCTAATCCAGAAGGTCAATGAACCCTAACCCTAATTCAGGATAACATAATGTAAAACCCCAATTATGGGAATAGAGAGTGAAACCCTAATTGGGATGAATAGTAAATCCTAATTATGGAAAGTTGAACAAGAAACTTAAATTTTTAAGGTAAAGTGCATGAAACCCTAAACTAGGGTAATGTGATGTAAAACCCTGATGTATTGATATGAAATTAAGAAACCCTAATTGAGGGTGATGCCATATGAAACTCTAGTTGCGGTTGATTCCATGTGAAACCCTAATTGAGGTTGATTCAATGTGAAACCCTAATTGAGGGTGATGCCATGCGAAACACTAATAGAGGTTGATTACATGTGAAACCCTAATTGAGGTTGATTCCATGTGAAACCCTAATTGAGGGTGATGCCATGTGAAACCCTAATTGAGGTTGATTCCATGTGAAACCCTAATTGAGGGTGATGCCATGTGAAACCCTAATTGAGGTTGATTCCATTTGAAATCCTAATCGAGGATGATGCCATGTGAAACCCTATTCAATGATATGATTAGGAGCCCTGATACAGGCTGAAGGTATGTGAAACTCTAAGTTGGAGTTATAATACATGAAGCCCTAATTCTTGGACAATATGATGACAAACCAGAACCCTAATAATAAAATAGTGGGTAAAGCCTTATAAAGGTGAAATATCTCAAATGGTTGATTATAGGAAACCTTATAGTAAGAAATGCCCTAACCTGAAATGAGTCCATATCATTGAAGATAGCTGGACCATTCTTGCGTGTGACCTATGCACTTCATGGTAAAAGTGATAGGTTAATGGATGGATGTATTAAGATGGGAAATACCTTAATACAAGATAAGTTGATAAATCAAGTAAATGGAAGTGATGAGGAAAGTGATACATCAAGATATGACAGATATCACTTTTAGCATTTCAGGGTTGATATACCTTGATGAACCTCGAATTCAATATACTTGGATAAGAAACACATGAAGAGTGTTATGTAAATTGTTTCAATGAAATGTAATGAGTTTGATATACTTTGATAAGTATTGGCTAATATACCTTGAGAATGGGGTTAAGCCAAACTAATGAGTATGATGTAATCATACCATGATAAGGATGAGAAATGAACTCATACCTTGTATTGATAATCATTTAATGATAAATGATAAGAGTAATAAACATGATTGAATACTCAAGATGTGTAATGGCCTTGTGAGCCATGTGGATTAGATGTTGCCTAGTGATACATAACAAGATATTTAATGGCATTGTGAGCCATATGGTTATATGTTGCCTAGTAAGAGGTGACAAGATGCTTTATGGACCTTATGAGCCATGAAAATAATTGTGGTCTAGTCAGAGACACCAAGATAATTATAAAGTTTATTGTCAGAAATGATAATGTTTTAATAAACTTAATAAAAGGAACAATTGCATTCAGTAAAGAATGTGAAAAGCTATGAAGGCTAACCTCAGTGTTTAGAGCCTAGGAAAGGATGTAATGATTAAAGATGGGTCAAATGAATTTATATTCCATGATCCATGTAATCAGGATTGGTTAAAGTCCAATGTCTGGCTATGTAATCAGGATTGGTTAAAGTCCAATGCCTGGCTATGTAATTAGGATTGGTTAAAGTCCAATGCCTGGATGTGTAATCAGGATTGGTTAAAATCCAATGCCTGGTTGTGTAGTCAAGATTGGTTAAAGTCCAATGCTTGGCTGTATAATCAAGATTGGTTAAAGTCCAATGCCTGGCTGTGTAATCAGGATTGGTTAAAGTACAATGTCTGGCTGTGTAATTAGGATTGGTTAAAGTCCAATGTCTGGCGGTGTAATCAGGATTGGTTAAAGTCCAATGCATGGCTGTGTAATCAGGATTGGTTAAAGTCTAATGCATGGCTGTGTAATCAGGATTGGTTAAAGTTCAATGTCTGGCTGTGTAATCAGGATTGGTTAAAGTCCAATGCATGGCTGTGTAATCAGGAGTGGTTGGAGTCCACTTCCTGGCTGTATAATCAGGGTTGGTTAAAGTCCATTGCCTGGCTGTGTAATCAGGATTGGTTAAAGTCCAATGCCTGGCTGTGAAATCAGGATTGGTAGTGTCCAATGCATGGCGGTGTAATCAGGTTTGGAAGAAGTCTAATACCTGGTAGAGGCTCAATGCTTGTAATGATGATATAGGATTGGTAATAACCCAATGCCTGTAATGATGATATAGGATTGGTAATAACCCAGTGCCTGTGTTGATGATATATGAGTACATGGTAAATATAATTCCATATCTGTTTAGAAGATTGGCTTGGCCAACAGATCAAACAAGAATGTTTCATGGGTGACATATTAAGAGAATGAATGTCACAAGAGTAGTTTGACATGATGGTATAATATGATGGATAAATGGTACGTTCTTCCTATTCCTTATTAAGAGAATAGCTGATCTATTATTCTATCATAAATGGTTACAATGCTTTAAACTGCTTATCATCTACCCAGTTTTATATTCTTAAACTGCAATAATAATGTTTTTGGTGGAGAGTTATATCTCCCTCTGGGGCAATTACAATTGTCTCACCCCCGTGGGATCCAACATTTTTTTTAGGTGGACAAGCACGGAAGATAGTGAGAACATCTTGCAGAGGAAGAACTTCAACAGCAGTAGGGATAGCAGTGACATCTCAGGTTGAGTGTATTGTCTGTCATGTCATGTAGATAGAAGTCCTATGTGTTGTCTCTGTACTCTCAGGTCCTCGGAGTTAATAGTCAGTGCTTTTAATGAATCATTTTGAGATTTTGGCTTGATGCCTCAAGGTTCTTATACTGTTTGTGTTTAGCTTTTAACAAGGCAGTTGATGTTGTAAACCTCGAGAAGAAATGGTACAAGTTATGTACTTATGAACCAGGTTGTAAATGTTATACATTGGTTCTTGTTGAAAGAGTTTTCCTATGATTGGATCTCTTTGAAAAAGGTTTTAATTTTTAGTGAATTTTAGTAATCTGCTGTTAGGAATCGCTTCCGCTTAAGTAAATCTTGTTTTTGTGAGTTGGATGCCACATGAATAATGAACTACATAGGTACATCATTTTGATCTGTAAACTCACCATCCATCTTTTGATCTCTGTCCCTAGAATTTGATCTTGAAATGTTGTGGAAATTTCTTCCTTGAATCTTGACTGGATGAGAAAAATGTTGATGATGGTGCCAAATTTATGTATTTCTATGATAACTTTAAGTAATTTATACATGATGGTTAATCTTTACTTTTGATCTTGATCCTTATTGTTTCTATATAACTTGGAATCATACTCTAATTAGAAATAAATGAACTATTGAACCTCAATTCATTAATACAAATTTATGAATGACTTTTTGATTATATCTAAAATGTAATGTTGAGTATGAAAGAGAATATGATATCAAGTTTTGATCCAAATTTGTTGAGGATTTTTTTTATATTTTGGTGACAAAATTCTTCTTGGGGGGGGAGACGGGACAAAGTGCTCTTTGGCCCAATTTTTATCTAATAACTCGATTACCCCTCAAGTGACTATACTTCCTTACTCTTGCCATTTTTTATGATCAATGTCACTAGTATTATCAACTACAGTGAAATTTCATGTTTTAAATCATTCTGATACACCTAATTATAGAAAACACTAGATCTTCGGGCAACCCAATCTCCTTCATCTTTGATTTATATCACATGGTTAAGGGTGTGTTGGATTCATCTAGAGAATTCACACCAAATCCATGTATAAATCCTCAATTATTTACTCTTCATGAAGCTCTAAAACTCCAAACATGGCACCACTATAAATGTTTTGCGATCTTCAAAAACCTTGAAAAACCCTTATCCTAGGTCTACATAGCTACAAATGGACCACTGGTCTAACTCAACAATGCCCCTATACACTCAACTCAAACATTAGATCACCACCTCGCTCTTTTTCAAATTTCCCTCCAAATCCACCACCAAATAGCAACAGAGTGGGTATCGTGGCAACTCCATTACACAAGAGTCTAAACAAATCTTGTGACACCCATTTATATGAAGATGCCCACTATTCATTTGAGGTACACTTTCCTTATATTAGACATGACTATGGTATCATTATATAGTCTGATATGTAACTTTTGTACGCAACTTGGCTACTTATTTGTTTGCGCTACTTTTTCCTATGAAAAAAAATATTTTCTTGTATACATATGTTGGTGGAACCTGGATATAGAAAAATAGAAGTACATCCATGATAGTTGATCATCACACTTCCTATTGAAGTTTCTAGGTTCACACTTCTCTTAGAAGTAGCTAGTATCACCTTCTTGAAAATGGAGATAATGATTTCTCTTCATTAAGAAGATGCCATATACTTGTTGGATCACACTTGTTTGGAAGTTTCTACAATTTGTTTTGGGACTTCTTGATTTAAATAGGAAAAAATGATAAAATATGAAGGATTTTCCAATACCTTGGTTCTTTTACAAAATTTCAATATTATTTTATAAGTCATTCCAAGCACACTTATTCTTTGAAATTAAACTATATTCTTTTTGATAGTGTATCATTGCGTTTGCACTGACTAAAATTCTTGAATTCATGATTTTAGGCAATATAGGTAGACCACAAAGATCATGCTATCTCAAATTGACTATACTCCTCTGATGATAAGGACATGTTCACTAAATCATGAATTAGGTTGTTTGGTTCTTACAAATATCTTATAATTTGAGATGTTATTTTTATTTTATATGTCAGTGTGTTATTTCCTTTGGACCACCTATAGAATGACGCTTTAGACCCTCTACCATTGTTTATCTGGTAGGATTGGAACTCGAATTAGAATTAGAACATTATGTGACATATTTTTGTAGCAACATTCGTTGAGTAAGAAAAATGAATGTTAATACAAGTGTGCATTATAGTGGTTTAGCTAAAAAGTGGAAGAGTGTGTGGTTAGAGAATTTGATTTAAACATAACTCTAGTCTTTCCTTTTCTATTGTGTGTCCTGATGGCTCCTAGATAAATTTAATGTGATTTTGTTCACTATCTATAGTAGAGAGCATGATGAATAAGTAGTCTCTATTTTTTACAAATTTAATGAGAACCTAACTTAAGACATGAAATGAACAATGATAGATTGTCCTTTGGGAGTTTCCCAAAACAAACATTTATTTTCATATTAACTCTCAAATTTTGCTAATTCCAAATACTATTGTATACTTTATACAAAATTTCAATAAAACTTCTAGATGGATTCTCACTACTTCCTACTTGGATTTAGAGTTTTTTTGGGGGGGGAGTAGCATGAGATTTTGTTTCTACCCTTACAACCATATAAACTTCAGGGTGTGTGGGCTTACCTACACTTTATTTACAAATAATGAATGTTGTTTATAATTGTAAGGAAATAGCAGTGGTTATTTGGAGCCATTCATCTTTGGCGGGTTGCTTTTAATTAGTTGCAATATTGGGTTGATAGAAAAATAAAGGATTGATAAAGAATAACAAAAAATTGGCAAGGGTTCAAAAGATGAAGAAAAAAGTTCTTCATCATAGCCACTAGATTCCCATTCATAATTGAAATAGGACACCTAAACTATATGATACCACATTGCTTCAATTCTGTTGAGAAGTAACTAGTGCACTCTCACAACAATTAAATAGAATGGAGCATCTGTTAGAAAATTCTGGTAGGAAAGTGACGACGCTCTATAAGATTGAATGTAATATCCTCAATTTTTTAAAAATTGAACTTAATAAATATAAGGTATGATTTGTTGAGTAATTCCCAAATTGTGTCTTTGACAGTAATGTAACATGGGCCGCAACCCATGGTCCAAGTAGGACCGAGCCATTGGTTGCCTTGTAAATAAATCCTTGTGGCACAACATGAAAGGGAATTCATACATGAACAAATAATAATGGATTTTGATATGATAATGTGAACTATTTGTGATGCAAATATGTCCTTGGAGTACAAGACAAAGAAATAAGATATTTTTTTGTACAAATAAGTAGCAATGACATTGAGAATTGTTTAATGATAGAAATATGAAATCTCAGACAAGTTTCCAATGGAAAATAAAATATATGGTGTTTTAGAAATGTAAAGAGTAAATATGTGTCCAGAGTCGCAACACAATGTTGGTGCACCAAATAATATTATTTCGATTCAACCTTTATACATTTGGAAATGATAACAAAAGGGAAGAGCACTCTAGAAATTTAAATAAAAAGGACATTCCATGAGATAATGGTTTGTTTTATAATAATGTTGGAAAAGAGCAAGTTTTCATGTACAAAATACATCCCAATAAAACTAAACATAAATTGAGGAAAGTAATGGTGAGTTTCCATGGGATGAGGATAATTATTTAAAGGATGTTCCATTGAAAGAGATAAAAGGATAATCTAGAATGAAAAAGTGAATTAGACAATAAAGTATAATGTAGTGATGTGTTTTCCTTTATGGATTTTGTGTGTCAATTAAGTAAAAACTTGGTATACTTGGTGGCTATATGAGGACATGTATGTGTTACTATTAAATATGTTCACTGACAATTATACAAACTTCCCATTAATTCTTTGCCAAAGTCGTGAGAAAGAGATATTTTAGTAGGGAAAGAAGAGAAAGGGATATATTCAAGATAGACATGTAATCAAGGGTGCAATGAAGTGGAAAGTCATTAATTACTGTTGGAAGGGAAATGACTGTGAAGGGAGGATATCCCTGTGAAGATCGCATATATAAGGGTGACCACCAATCGTGAGGAATACACACTCCCCTCTACATCATCTTCCTCCCTTAAAGATGATTTCCCTTAACCCTAACTTTTGGTCTTTCCAGCCGTCTTCTCCTAGCCTCGACCTTCTCAAAAGCAATGACGCAGTACTAGGCTTGGGAAAGCATTCTGGACAGGCCTCTGATCGATCCAGCAATGTTCATGGGAAGACAAAAAGCAACTTGGTGGAGATCACCCTACATGTTCGTTTCTTTACTCTCCTACAACCTGCGACAATATAGAACTGGGTACAGTTCATTTCTGCCCACCTCCAGTGAACCCAGGGGCTCCCTCAAGTCCGGTGGTGGTGGGGGAACTCTCCTCGACCCCTTCTGAGCTTGTCAAGCTTAGGAGTGAAGGGGGAGGTGTGATGGTTTCCCCTCGCACAATCGCTAGGACTGGAGATGTGTTATACCAAGATGAGATAGGGATGGGACAGAGTAAAACGACCATAGGAGGGGCATCAGATACCAACCCCGGTGATAAGAGAAGTTGGTTGCCTACGGAACACGCTATAGAGAGAGGAAGCTACCTGCCCTCCGCCTCAAATTTTCTACTCAGCTCATTGTCGGAGTCGATCTCCCACGCTGTGTCAGCCGGTGTCCGACTCTCCACATCCCAGAGTTTCACAGAAGGCCTCGACAATGGTAGGTAAGTGAGAGAAAGATCCAACTTCTCTCTTGAAACAACTCTTCGGTCCATCTCTGCTTGGTACCATCTGCCCCTCCCAGCGTGCTTCCACCTGCCCTCCACCTCAAATTTTCTGCTCGGCTCATTGTCAGAGTCGATCTCCCACGTTGTGTCAGCCGGCATCCGACTCTCCTCATCTTGGAGTCAAAAAACCTTTTCCAGGTTTTTCTTCCCTCGACCATCTCTCTGCATGTCGGCGGTGGTCGCCATCATACAGCCCTACGATCCAATTTCCCTCTCTTGAATGATTCCACTTTGTCTGACTTCTGTTCTTTCCAGCATGCACAAGGGATTCTCAGGTACGAAAACAAAATCGCCTCAGCATTTACTTGATTTGCTTTCCTGCGATCCCAAATCGAGTGTTTCATCTCCTACCTCCACCAAGTACCGCCTTATCTTCGCCTTCGAAAATCTATCATAGTGGCGCCTCAATAAAATTAAAGACTTTCCCCCTTTTCTTCTCCTGGTTCCTCTATAGTCTGCAATAAATTATGAGCATTATAACTCCCTTTGCGACACACCTTGGGTATCACAAAGGGCATACAGAAATATGTAGATGTTAACTCATTGATTACGCCTTCCACATCTCCAGAGATCGAGCATATCCCCTTGCATCATAACAGATAAGCAACAATCCTTACCTTGATACAAATATCTTACCTCAAAATCCACATTCTTATTCTCTTTGCCGGCTATAGCTCTCCTTCCCAAGAACAACTGAGCTGTCAGATCAAATCAGAAAAAATTTTTGGCTCAGAGAACAGCATTTAAGACCCATCAAACGATCCAAAAACACCATGCGTACAGGAGGCATGCTCACCCTTGCCTCATGCATAAATACACCTTGCATGCATAGAAACGGTAAGACTTCAGCTTTCCGCCGTGCTTTAAGGAAAAAAAACCATTGGTGATAAATGGCAACTCAAAAACTCTGACATCTCTTGCCGACATGAACTCCCGTTTCCCCTTCATGGAAATCCCTCTCTCAGACCTCTCCTTCTCAGAGAGTATTCCATTACCACGAGCTTGGATCTATCACAAGTTCGACATCTCGCCGGGCACCTGCATGATAAACATTGGTCATCGCTCCTTCCAAGTGAAGGTCTCATGGTCCCTCCCTACCAATCCAACCTAGGGCAAGAAAACTCCCATCCTCCTCATATCTGAAGGCTGGAGCGACATGTGTGCCAAGATGAAGCTCAAGCCCGAGTGGTCAATCTTCATTCAACCGATGGAAAATCATACATTTTGAGCCTGGGTGTGAGACTTCATCAATGATACTCCTCCAGAGTTAGCCTATCTTTACAAAAGACATGATCAAGCTTGTTCTTCATCATCCAACTCAGTGGACCAACTCTTCGTCAGGGATGAGTACCAACCCCCCATGGGTGCAAAATCATGGACTATCTCCATCTCCTCAGGCTCTGAGGACGACGACGATGATGACACATCCACTATGAAACAACAACAAAGTTCAATCGCCGAAAGGTACAAACTTTTCCCCTCCCCATCGTTTAAGGAAAAAAAATAAGCCAAATTTGTCATCTTTACATAAAACCCTAAAACCCCAACCCTCCCTAGTCGAGGAGGTGATCATCCCCAAAGACTTGGATCGCATAAACGCAGCCTTTCCTATTCTAGGACATGAAAAATCCTCCCTCCTTATAAACAATCTCCTAGATAAAACCCACACTGCCCAAATCTAGACATCGGTCCCCCACAAAAAACCTTTTCGAGCTCTACACTGTTCCCTTTGCCTCCGTAGCAAGCACTCGACATCCAGATGCTTTTCTCACCACACATGCTTTGGATGTCACCAGATAGGTCACATAAAAAGATTCTATAAAGCCCACCTCCCCCCAAACTAGGTCAGAACCCATGCAGATCCCACTTCCTCCTCCATGCACTACCACTCGGTTAGATACCCGCCTTTTCATAAAACCTCCACAGTCCCAAAAAATTTCATTACAGATCACTGGCACCATACACCCCCCCTAACATCATTATCTTTAAAAAAACTCCTTTGCATGCCTCGCAAATCTCCCGCCTGAACATGAAGATGCTACCCCTTCACGCCATCTGATCACAAACCCCAGTTCTCCTCCTATATCTAAACCCTATCACAAGCCAAAGAACCACACAGTCACAACGCTCAAACCTCAATCAAAAAACCCTCCCCCTACAACCCCATCACAAACACATAACACAATCTATCAATCTGCCTCATCAAACATGAAAATTCCAGACCATCTGGAATATGTGATCGCTCTTGACCTTCCTGCCAACTCAATGCGTCTTCTCAAGATCCTCACCCTTAGATGCATTCTCTTTTCAGTTGAAAACAACCTAGACAACAACCCCATAAATGTCCTGGATATTACCCGTGCCTTAGCCCTACTCATTCCCGGTCAAACCATCCTTAAACCAAAAAATTTCTCTCCAACCCAGCTCATCTATACTGTCCTAGAAGGTACTAAGATAAACCACCTCTTCAATCAAGTTCTCACCATTCCCTATGGATCGAGCTTCATCATGGCCAAACTATCAAAATGGTCTGCCGACTTAGGTTCTTTTCCTACCCCCGCTGGTGGCTCCGACTGGGTCGCCATTTCAAATCTCCCTCCTCATCTTTGGGAAATTGAGATCTTCAGAGGCATTGCACACTCAATCGGGGCAAATATACAATACATCAGTCCTGAAACATTACATCCTTCACAATACATCAAAGCATATTGTCTCTTTTATGTGAAAGCTTCTATCTCCCTTCCTCCAACTATCGATATTAGAATTGGTGAATCCATCTACAATTTAAAACTTTCTGCTGAACATCCTACCGAGAACAACACCGCCTTCTCAGACCTCACAACACATCCACCATCCTGGTTTAGCCCAAACAAAGATAAAATATCTTCCATGCATTCCAGGTCATCAAACGATCAAAATCATGTTTGGATCCAGAAAAACTCAAACCACTCTGAAAACTCATACCTCCAGCCAAGTAAGAAAAGAACCAGATCGCCTGAACCTTCATTCCATGATAACAAATACATACCAAGAGGATCCACTTTCCCATCTCCTTCCTCTACAAAGTAAAGCTACCCAACACAAAACCAAAAACATCAATCTACACAGAACCAAACCTCTTATTAGCATAAGGATGAAAATTCTTTGCAGAGTTCGGAGCAGGAGAGCCCTCAACAAAGGCATACTTCCAACTACCTCTAGAAGATCATGAAGCCAAATCACAAAGATTCAAAAAGTTCTATCATTGTCAATAGAGCTATGACAGGTACTCCTCCAAATATCTCTCCCCATTCATTTAGTGACATAAATTCTGCTTATTCTTTATCATCAACTCCCCCTTTTAAAGACAAAAATAAAGATTTAGATTCTATTGATGATTTAGCATCTTGGTCAAACATAAACAGCTTCACTTCCTTTGCAAACAAGATTGGCATTCATCTTGATGATGAAGAAAATGCTCATACTGTCCTAGATAACATAGAAACCTTTATGGGTTGGACAAAAAAAAGACTCCCGACTGCTGAAAAAAAATCCTCGACCTTCTAAAAAATCCTATTAACTGTAAATCATCCCAAGCATTAAAAATGAAAATCACTTCTTGGAACATATGTGGAGCTACAAACCTCCAAAGAAGAAAACAAATTTGCACTCACATATACAAAAACAAAATTGACCTGATTACTATTCAAGAAACAAAAACCTTTCTAACCCCTTTTGCTCTCAAAACAATAGGGGGGAATAGAATCACCAACTGGATCCAATTACCTCCTGATGGATTCAAAGGAGGCCTCTTAGTTGGCTTTAACAACCAATCGCTAGCTTCACAAAACACATCAATCATTAAATTCTCAATAACCATTGAATTCAAAAACCTTTCCGATTGATATCTTTGGTCATTCTCTGGAATCTATGGGGAAACAGGACACAACAAATCCATCTATATAGCCGAACTAAATCATCTCATTACAAAATACCACTTGACTCCCTGGATTTTGGGTGGCGATTTCAACATGATCACTCAAGTCTCAGATAGGCTCAACTCCAACCACTCCCCACAAACTATGTCTGTTGCAGATCAAAAATTCAGTAAGATGCTTACAAACCACTCTTTGATCGACATCAAACCATCAAACGCTTTATACACCTGTTCTAGAAACCAAACATATGCCAGACTCGACCACTTGATTTGCTCAAGCCTCTAGGAAGATAAACACCCTCTCTCATCTGTTCATATCTCCCACCGAACCATATCAGATCACTTCCCTCTAATCCTTGACACATCTTCTACCTCTTGAGGCAGGCGACCTTTCAAATTTGAAAACTGTTGGCTCTCCATAAACAACTTCTCCAGATCTTGTCTAGAACCATGGAAACTTGCTGACTCACAAACTGTTAACATAGGACTACATATCCAAAACAACACAAAAAATATTAAAACTCATATAAAAAAATGGAAACTCCAAAACCCAAAAAACTTATCCGAAATACAAAAAAATCTTGAAGATCAGTTCCTTTTTGTGGATAAGGACCCATATGCTGACTCTGCTCTTGTCCTTACCATCAAAGATGATCTGGACCACATAAACAATTGTACTGACACCCAATGGAGACAAAGGGCTAAAATCACTTGGGCTAAAGAAGGTGACAAAAACACTAAATTTTATCACAAAATTTTCAACATAATGCCATAACCCATCTAACAATAAATGGTAGACTCACATCACACAAACAAACCATCATAACTCACATAAATAACCATTTTAAAAATATCTCTAATAACAACCACAATCCCACATGCCTAAATAACTTATCATGGGACACCATTTGTCAAACAAACATAAAAAATCCACAAAAACTCATCAAATCCTTCTCCCTTGAAGAATTGCTTGTTGCCATCTCCGACCTAGGTAAAAATAAATCTCCCGGTCCTGATGGACTCAACAGTGAATTCTACCTGGAAATTTGGGACCACTATAAAAAAGATTTCATAGCCTTCCTGTCTGCTTTCCATGCTAGTACAAACCCACATAACATCATAAAATTCATAAATAAAACTTTTATCACTCTAATTAAAAAAATAGTCAACCTGACCACATTTCCCATTTCCGACCCATCAGCCTTATAAATACCTCATATAAAATCATTGCTCAAACACTAGCAAACAGGATTAAACCTCACTTCGAGGACATCATCCCGCTAAACCAAATTGCCTTCCTCAAAAACAAAAGTATACAAGATGCCTTCCTGATGGTCAATGAAACAATTCATCTTTGCCACAAAAACAAAACCCCCCTTCTAGCAATCAAACTAGATTTTGAAAAAGATTTTGACTTTGTTAATTGGCAATGTCTATTTAAAACACTAAAGGGTTTTGGTTTTCCTGACATAAGGGTAAATTGGATCCATGCTTGCATATCTACAAATCACTTCTCAACTATCACAAATGGTGTTCCACTTGGTTATTTTCATAACTCAAATGGACTTAGACAAGGAGACCCTCTCTCTCCTTACCTATTCATCATTACAATGATCCTTTCCCGTGTGATCCAATTGGGCAAACAAAATGGTCTTATATGTTCCCCTGGGGATTGCAAGGAGAACATCATTCAATTTGTGGATGATACCATTATCTTCTCCTCCCCGGATGAATCCTCTCTTCTTAATATCTTCAGAATCATTGGCATCTTCTCATATATCTCAGGACTCAAAATAAATATGCAAAAATCTTCCATCTTTGGGGTAAACATAAACCAACCTCTTAAAATGCAAGATAGAAGAATTTCCAATCAAGTATCTGGGTCTTCCCATTACTCCATACAACATAACAAATGCTATCTGGACCCCTATCATATCAAAAATAAACACAAAACTCACAAATTGGACAAATAACTTCCTTAACCTCTCTGGAAGACTTACCCTACTAAACAGTGCCATCACTCCTATCACTACTCACTTCCTAAGCTACGTTCCCCTGCCCTCAAAAAGAAAATCCATTCTAGACAAAATCAGAAGGAATTTTCTTTGGAACAACTTTCACAAATCGGATAAATCAGGGAAACAATATCATCTTGTTATCTGGAAAACCATATCAGCTCCTATTGATCAAGGTGGTTGAGGCATCATCAACATTGAAACACACTCACTCTGTCTTATAACTAAAATCATCGATAGTCTGCTCCAAAACAAACCAAAAATCTGGACCCAACTCATCCAATACAAATATTACCAATGCTCACCCCCTTGGCATCATATCCCAAAAAAAACGCTTCCCCTCTTTGGAAATATATCAAAAAAAACATCCAAACAATCTCTCAAATCATTAACACTCCCCCTCACTCTCACCAAAATATCTCCTTCTGGTTCGATCCTTGGTTTGAAAACAACTCAATCATCAATCTTCGACCAAATTGGACCATTCCAAATAGACTACTCAACATCAAGATAGACAAAGCTCTACCTCTTATCACCAGAAACAGATCAAATGCCCTTAAAAGATGCATTCAAACACAGATTAGCCAA
This sequence comes from Alisma plantago-aquatica, assembly GCA_963693085.1. Taxonomy (NCBI): domain Eukaryota; kingdom Viridiplantae; phylum Streptophyta; class Magnoliopsida; order Alismatales; family Alismataceae; genus Alisma; species Alisma plantago-aquatica. The sequence goes on along the minus strand of OY856409.1, from coordinate 85,163,900 downwards.
AATGACTTCAGAAATCTAGCTCTCTCCTTAGAAAACAACTCCTCAAATACCATTACTTGGAAATGGGGCAGCAAATACTCAGTTAAACAAGCCTACACCCACCTTTCCTACAGAGGTATATCCCCATCAACAACAAAAATCTGGAAACAGAAATGGCCGCAAAAATATAAAACATTCCTTTGGCTTTTACTACAAAACAAACTTCTCACAGGCGAAAACATTACAAAAAAGGGTTTTATTGGCCCATTCAGATGCTCTCTTTGCGAAAAAAACAGTGACTCAGTTGATCACATCTTCTTCAAGTGTATCATCTCACAAAATATCTTCACACATTTTTCACAAAGCTGCCTTCGTGGCCTCAAGGAAGCTACTTTCCCCTTACAAATCACACCGAATAGACAATACAAAAAATTCAAAAGCAGTGATATCTTCACCACAATCAGTTGGAATCTCTGGAAAGAAAGAAACAATAGAATTTTCAACAACAAAAAGAATCTGGAACAAAATATTATATCATAAATAGATGCAGATCTTTACATTCTAACAAAATGCAGGTAACCTAGTTGAAGGAGGACATGATGAATCTAACCAAGGAGAGTCTGAAGCAAATTTTTTGTGTGACCTCAAAGCTATGGTGGACGATGAAACAGGCGTCAGAATAGTTCAACAAAAACTGTGATTCCATTCTCGGGCTAAAGTGTTATTTTTAACAAACTTGGGTTTATCTTCATTATATCATCCAGAGGCTTGTTTAGGGGTGCCTACCCCACTTTATCAAAACATTACTTTATCCTATCTAGGCTTGCAAGTTTTCAGTTTTTACTAGTCTATGACATTTTCAACTTCCTGTAAGGTTCTCACATAAGCAGGTGTTTTCTTGCTTGATGTGCTTTAAATATATGACATAACCTTTCCTAAAAAAAAAGAGAATTTGGTTGTCTCCCTGGCACCGACGGCAGTGCCAGATCACATAGCGGGAACCTCATGTGATTGCTGAAGGTGGGGATCGGACCCCCGTCGCGAGGTGGAAGGAAACGTAGGGCAAAAGATCCATAAAGCCTTCAGTTAGTGCATGACACGGAAAGGAAAATTAGTCCTTAAACTATATTTCAAGTCGCCCCATCGTTTAATCAGATAAGTTTTATCCTACTAACATGTCACTAACTGATTGGACAATTAATGTTTAACTTGCAAAAACTGTAGAAATTACTAGGATGCTCAGATGAACATAAGTCATATATGAAAATTTATCAAGAAAATATGTAGAATCCAAATAAAATATGATTGGGACTAGATAATGCTTCTTACTCCAAACGTAGAACTAATATGTACTAAAGTTGTGATTAAGGCATAAAAACTCTATATTTGGTGTATTAACTTATTAAATACATTAATTCTCTTAAATTATGTTATAATCTGATGAAGTTGAAGATAGTTATGATCCAACATAATCATGACTATGTTGATGATACTTAGGGTCCCTAATATTCATGCATATGAAGATTTATGATTAAACATCATAACTTGATGTGTCACTAAGGAACATAATTGAATTTAGTAATATTACATGGTGGATTTCATTACCATTGTTACATTTAATATGAATTAGGGCCTTAAGAATTAAATCAATAAACATGGGTATTGAAATATCATGACCCTAATGCTAATTTGATAACAAGGAAACTCTGAACCCTAGATTACGATAGAGTAGGGTTTAATGTAATTACTATGTGATGGTGACACTTTAGGATTTATATTCATGCAGACTAAAATGTAGATTGCTTGACTTGCTTATTGAATTGAAATATGCTTGTAGTGCATGGCTCACCATCCAGGTACATTACTACACCTAAGGTTAGTCACTTTAGTTTTTCAACATTTCTTTGCGATTTCTCGAGGAGTGAACAATTAAAATATTGGATGTTTATGTAGTTCTATTCATACGTTAATGCCACTGTGACTATCACATAAAAGAAAAATTATATGAAGAAGATGTGATTTTATATTTGCAAGTATTTGTTGGAATATATGTTGTTATTTATTTGCACATTTTAGATGCACCCCACGTACCAGTATGGAAAAATACTGATCACATATGTGTTTCATGCAGTTTAAGGTATAAGTTGATATACATGATAAAGGACATAAAGATAAAGATGGAAATGTCAGAAAGCATTAAAGATTTAAAAGGAAGATTTAGTTACTTATTTCTTCTCAAAAGCACAATCATAATGATAGTAAGTTCATGTAAGAATTTTGTAAACCATAATTTTGAATTAATGAAATTGTTTTCATTATTTATTATTTGCAAAATCTCGATCCTTAGGTAATTTCTTTGTGGGTAGTGACTCTCATCCTTTTGACCTTCTACAATTGGGGGTTGTTGAAAAGTGAGGTCGTTACATTGAAGGTGCAAGATTTAATGTGGAAAACTCCTTCGAAGACAGTGAGAGAAAAATCACGAGAAAATACCAGCCAACAAGGACTATGTAACCAAGGTTACAACTCACACTGCCTAATTTTAATCACCCTTAAACTTGGAAAGATCCCCCCTACCTGAGAATAAAGATAAGGAAGAACATAATTACACCCAATGCGTACAAACCCTTCTTTTAAACTTCTTCTCCTCACAATACCACTACCACTGATGGGGATTGATTGTTGCCATTGCGAATGCTGATCGGGTCACCTCTTCTCCTGATGAGGTCGCCTACCTTATTTCCATCTCGGTACTCATTCTAGTTGGTGCCACCAACTAGAACTCCAATGTACCACCAGAATCCTCTCTACTTGAGAGAGTCAATATGCGTCCTATGTTGATCAGGCAAACCATAGTCATTGTCACATTACCAATTGTGTGCCACCAATCATGTGCATCTTCCACTGTTCAGATCCACCGTCATGGTTGATGCACTAAATCTGTGTCGTCGACTAGTGTTCCTCTTTTGCTAATCGGGCAGTGTCGTCGATGTCGATGTCGATGTCGCAACACGAACAAAGTGCCACCAACTGATGTATGTCCTCTGCTACTCCAACCCACCTCTGTTGTCGATGTACTATTGTTGTGTTGTCGACTACTAACAACTACTTTGCCTCAAGACAAATTCATTGGCTCTCTCTTATCCATAAGAGAGTTATACTATCAGTGTACTAATGTGCCACTGACTGTCAGCCGCTACTTTGTTACAAGGTAAAGTCAATGGCCCTCTCTCACCAAGAGAGAGCACCACCCGTTATTCTTTTTAATTTGACTCTTCTACAATAGAAGGTATCAACAACTAGTGGGATCACACATCAAAAGGTGGGATGGTCTCAACGGCCTCTCGTAGCTACTTTGTTTATAGTCCTCCATGACATGTGGTTGCAACTCAAATTCCTACTCCAATTCAGAATCTAATTCTTAGTCCAATTCCAAATAGTAATTAATGCAACACATAAAGAACCATCTTTTTTCCTTCTTGGATTCAAGTCCTATTAAGATTGGTAACACAAAATACCAACTCCTATTAAGTCCTATTCGAATTAGGCATGGGTTGGAACCTTTCGTATCCCAACAATCTCCATGTCCGACCCATGAGAGAGACTTTGTCTTCAGCGATCATCTAGAGTAGCTTCTGGATCCCATCACCATGTGCGATCAATCCATTCTCCTCAAACATGTTAGAACCATGTCATCTTTATCCATCTTGTTGAAGTCCCACCATGACTTCAATTTGTTCCTAGACAACTGAGAAGAAGTATCATAGTTGTACTACTTCTCTCCCGATGTCAACACCTGAAATATTGTAAGCTCCCCCTGATCGATCAGTTGAGCCATCTTTGATGAAGAACGTGTTTCTAACCTTCTGTAACTAGTTTTGGAAATCCTTTGATGACGCTCCCACTATCTCTGCAACTCCTCTTTAGAAGATTGGTCATCTACTCTAGATGTAATACTTGAACATACATTACTTTGCCCTTCTTCTTCACACATATGTTGCCTTATATAAGGCTTTGAAGTGACCTTTTCTAACTGGAAGCAGTCATGTTGCATATTGTTGCCCTTCCAAAATGAATCTCGCATCTTAAACATGCGGCTATTCTTGTGTTCCCTTCTTGTCGATGTTGCCCTTCCTATTTTCAGATGCCATCTCACTACTCCCACTACATCCATTCAACCTTGCTTTGATACCACTTGTTAGGAAATTATGGTAGAAAATTGAGGATGCTCTACAAGACTGAAGGCACAAGATTTAACGTGGAGAACTCTCCCAAGACAAGGAGAGAAAAATCACAGAACAATACTTCCCAACAAGTACTGTGTGACTACGATTATAACTCACACTGCCCAGATTTAATCACCCCTACATCTGGGAAGCTCCCCCTGCACAAGAAAAAATAAGGAAGAATAAAATTACACCAATGTGTACAAACCCTCCATGTAAACTTCTTCTCCTCACGACACCACTACTTTTGTTAGGGATTGATTGTTGCTATTGTGGCCGCTGACCAGGTCACCTCTTCTCGTGATGAGGTTGCCTATCTCGTTTCCGTCTTGGTACTCATTCTAGTTGGTGCCTCCAACTAGAACTCTGATGTACTTCCAGAACCCTCTCCTCCAGAGAGAGTCAATATGCATCCTCTGTTGACCAGACAGACCGTAATCATTGCCACATCACCAACAATGTGCCACCAACCGTGTGCCTCTTTCGCTACTCAGATCATCCGTCGTGGTTGATGCACTACCTCTGTGTCTCCGACTGATGTGCCTCCTCCGCTGATTGGATAGAGCATCGTCAATGTCGTAACACCAATGAAGTGCCACCAAATGATGTGTGTCATGCGCTCCTCACACCCGCCTCCGTTGTTGATGCACTATCGTTGTGTTGTCGACTACCGATCGCTAGTCCGCCTAAACGTAAAGTTGTTGGCACTCTCTTATCCAAAAGAGAGTTGTATTGTCAGTGTATCAATGTGCCACCGACTGTCAGCCGCTACTTCACTGCAAGGCAAAGTCATTGACCCTCTCTCACTAAGAGAGAGCACCATCATTTATTAATATTTTATGGCTCTTCTACCACAGAAGAAACCAATAACGAACAACGGGTGGGATCACACCTCAAAAGGTGGGATGGACTCAATCGCCTCCCATAGGGCCTCTATTTATAGGCCTCCATGACATGTGGTTGTAACTAAGAATCCTACTTCGATTCAATATTCAATTCTTAGTCCAATTTTAAATAGAAATTAATGCCACACATAGGGAACTATCTTCTTTCCTTTTTGGATTCAACTCCTATTAAGATTGACAAACCAAAATACCAACTCCTGTTAAGTCATATTCCAATTAGACATGGGCTGAAACTTTTCGTATCCCAACAATATTTAGGTGAGTAGATTTCTTTCTAAATCATCCTCTCCTGCGAATGTTTGACTCGCTACTAAGTACACTGAGTAATTCCATTTTAAACAATTCAATATATGCCTTCACCGGAGCTTGACCTTGAAACCTATCGGTAACAAACTAAGGATCTAGCCACTGGGTAATTCCATTTTAAACACATAGGTATGTATAGATGGATGTTAGATATAACAATATTAAACAACAACAGCTTCCTTTGGAGTGCCGAAAGAGTCCAAAATCCAAAGAAGAGACACTCCTCCATTAATGAGGGAAAACCCGGCCCACCCAATAATAATTTATCATCACCCTTAAGTCTGATCTGAGCTTGTATATATATATGCATCATGCTCCTCCCTGTTGAGACACGATCCAGCTGGACCTGCGTCCATGTCCCTATGCGGGTAGCTAATAAATACATCAATTTGTGGTTACTAGCTTCTTCTTTGCTAGCGCCCGAATTTCCGATTCATGGCACAATTGCTCGCTCCCACCAGCGTCTCAAGCTTTTCCCGATTACCATAATATATTGCATGTTCCCTACGAGGCCGAGCTAAGTTTCTCATCCCTGATTGATTTAATGATTTTTTCTATAACCAATTATGCTATCAAGTAAAAAGGTGACATATGGAGACCTTGCGGTTCCTCTTATAGTGATCCATCTAAATCTAAGACTCAACCGTGCGACCAGCGGTACTACTCCCGGCAGATTTATGAGTCGAGCCACCAATAAACTTCCTCCTAATTGCTAAAGTATCCTCCGGTACTTGGTCTCTACTTAACAAATGGAAGTACGAAAGGGAGAGCACTAAGCCTAGGATAACCTTGGAGAGGACAAAACGTGAGGGAATCGTGCACGTGGTTAACATAATTGCAAGCGCAATCAAACCAACGGTGAACCCTAAATCCTTAATCCTAAGGCCTACAATCCTGAAAGATTTACTCCTCCGTGGGATTCAATTCAATATAGATAACGAGTTGTACCCCGGAGCCGCTTGGTTTTCATGGAATGTAGACAAGGCTGGGTGAATTGAGCGACACGGGGACAAAAGATCTAACTGATAACAAGCTGCGTGGTCAACATGGATGGAGACGCATTAAGGGGCGTCATCAAGTGGAGACAGATAATTTCAATGAGACACACCACACGCAAATCTACATTTATGAATAATTGACACGGGGGGAGTTGATAAACAAAAGCCTAGTGCAATTAATTGAACCAGCGTAAACCGGATACTTATCAATCATAATATATTGATGTCTGAAAAAATTCACATTTTAGAAGGGTACAAAACTTATGAAATTTTTCTCAAAATGCGTAAATAAAGGCTTCTTGGAGTCCCATTGTCTGGCTGCAGCGACACTGAAGCAGTCTCTCTTTGTTTCTCTCCGTTCTTTTTGTCTAGTCTACTAAGTTGTTGTTCGACAGACGCCCGCTACCACGTTGTAGTTGCACAAGAATGGTTTATAATTTTTGAGGATCCAATCTTCTGTGTTGCAAGATACAAATTTTAAGTTGTTCATCCAATTGTCATATTCGTGATATTTGCTTTCCTACGGATAGGCAGAGAGTATGACACTACGAACATTGTTCTTTTTTTGTCTGAGAAAGAAATTTTATATTCATGATTGCAGCCTGTTGTTTGTCTCGTCATTGTGGTTTGTTAATAAAAACTTGAGAAATCAGTTCGTGCTTATTGTCGTTGTCCATCAACCATCTCTCATCTTTTCATGGAAAAATCAACTTCGTGTCGGCCATCATGGTAATTTTTTTACTATCTTTAATAAAAATCAAGATATTTAAATTCTTAGTTGATGTATGTAGATTTATTCTTTGATACTATAATATTACATTCAAAGTAAAGACATCAATTTTTCATCAGTAACATATTGTTGAATTCTCTTCTTTTTCATCAGTATATGGTAAAGGGACAAACATCATCTTTGCATCCAATCTTTTCATATAAGAAAGAGTCACATACGCAACCGAATGTACAACTAGTGGTTAAATGATTCCATAGTTATTTACATTGAGAAAAATATAGTTGACGCTATCTGGATTAGATTGTAGTGGGAGCATTTTCAAACAATGAAAAGGAAGAAATTTTATAATTTGTTCAACGTTTGTTTATACCAAACTCATAAATCATATGTTGACATTTATAGTTTGAATTTTATACATGCAATTTTTATATGTTTTATAGATATTGACTTTACATCAAAAAAATCTAAAACAATATTTGTGCCCCTCCTTGAAAACTTGGCTGACTCCGCGCCACTGGACATTCTCAATGTGGCTACTTGTGCCGCACTACACCCATGTGCGTATTTCTCTATGTACGCGTCTGCATCTATGTACATATAATACTGCACCGAATGATTGGGGAACCAAACCACACCCAACCAACACATGAAAAGGAACTCGTATGTATGTCTTGTACATATCTAGGCAGCGAACATAACGCGCTAAAGGTTGATGATTGAAGATCGGTTCGGGGTGAAACGAAACTGACGAACCGCAGCATGGGTCAATCGCTGGTATAAACAAAGCAAAAAGGGCCATATGGCCCATGTGGTGTGCAGATGGCTGCCCTTGTCAGGTCGGGGGGACAAAGCGCTTCGCCCACTCGTTATACGGTCGTGCATGAACCTGAAAGCCAACCTCCCACTCTGTAAAACAGGAGCCACGACCGTTCAATAAGAACTAAGAAGAGTGCCGAGTTAGCTCGTCAAAGTGAAACCAGCGCCAGCTCATGTATTGGCTGGTTCACCCTGTAAGCACGCTAGCTAGCCTAGCTGCTTATGGCTGCCAGTTGTGAATTCCGAGACAACGAAGGAGCTCAGCGTTCTTTCTCTCTTTTACTTTCGAAAGTGATCTCTAGTTTCTGTATGTATACTTGTGAAAGGATAGTAGAATCACCTCCACATACAATAACTAACTAACTCACATTCTTAAACTCTAGAGAAAGAAAAACTAAGCTTTCAAAAATATTCTTATCATGTTCCTGAGTAGCTGGTCAGATACCAGTTTTTTTCAATATACGATGTACATATGGGGCATCATATCCTACAATAAAGCCACGTTAGAAGAACATCGTTCCGAAACAATACAACTATGGTTCTATTTTATTACTTGATGTGTTCTTTTTTGCTCATTCTAGAGGTTAGAAATATGAGGTATTTGTCAACCAAAAAAGGGATTGCGGTCAAAAGTATTTCCCATGTGTACAATAAAAAAGCTGGCTACGATTTGCTAGAACAGAAGGACTCCCGAGAGTCGGTCTCCGTGGCGATCACGGAGGCGAACTAGGACTCCCGAGTGCTCAGTTGCGGCTCGGGGGAGGAGGTTGGCTGCCGACGCGTGGCCACCCTCTCCCCCTGGGCTTCCGTCGGTGCCCTTTCTCTCCGCATATTGCATGATCCCTGGGTTTCGGCCGGTTGGCTCTCTCCTGCAATGCCCTCGTCTTTTGCCCCTTTCTAGTCGACGAGTCTGGTCCCCTCGATCATAGATCTGGGCTTCAAGGTTGGCGGGTGGATGCTTTCGTACGATGGCTTCGTCTCCGTCATAGCAATTGCTTGGTGGAGTTTTAGAGGCGGCCGTGGCGACGCTTTTGGCTTGGATCTGCTCGGGGGCTGGCGTTTCTGATTGTCCTGTTTGCAGTGTTTTTCTTCTCAGTTCTTTGCTTCCTGCTTTCAGTGTTTCTTGGTTTCTTGACAGTTCTCTGCCTGTTACTCGTCGTTCTTCGGCGCTTGTCTAGTCCCTTAGGGGCTTGTTAGTCTCTCAGGTCGTGAGAGTGATGAGATCTCAGGTAGGTCTCATCTTTGTCTTAGTTTATTTGTTGCTCGAACTTCTGACATTGATGGTAGAGTCATCTTTCTTTTGGAATACTGGTCTGGGCCATCCCTTCTGCCGTTGCATCATGCTCAAGTTGAAGGCATCTCTCGTGGAAAGCTGCTTAAGTCAGCATCATAGAAGAGAGATCTATATAGAACTGTGTTATTTTCGTTCCAATATGAGCTGTAGTGGTTTTAGATCTATGTCCTTGTCTGTTGTTTGTTCCTTTAGAATTTTCTCTCTACATGTAGATGTGGTATGGCTTGAGTAATGAATGAATATGTTTGCTATAAAAAAAAGCTAGCTATAATTTTTTACCTGAGTAGAATATCAGATAAGACATTGTATGGGGGCAATGTGGAGTAGGTCTAATGTGTCATGGTGAAGGTGAGTGCCCACAACCACTAGTGGAACTATGAAGGTTGTGTCTATTGTAGGCATATAATGAGGATAAAATACACCAAGCACAATGGTAATATATTATTCAACATGTTCAATCATGATTGCTCAAGTCAAGGGGCACTAATTAACGACTATGAACTACGTCATGGTTAGTGATCCCCTATTATAGACAATACATTTTTAATTCATTCGAAATCTTATTTATTGAGAGCGCGCACCTAGTACAACAAGAATGTTAGTCGTTCTATCTATTTGTCCATATTATTATGTCCTCCGGAGAATTCAAAAATGGGTTACACTCAAATCACCGGTTCCATTTCAACGGTGTATGGTTTATTGTGTATATTTGTTGTATAATGAAATATCAAATCACGATCCTACTTGAAATGTTATTTTCACAATGGGTACTTCTTTCAGGAAAATTTCGTCAACCCTTCTCAAAAATAGTAAAACATACGACATAGTTCTAGATATTGATGTTTCTATTGGATGAATAGTCTTCATTAACTAAATATTTGGGCCAAATCCAATTTCGACGCAATAGTATATGCACTAAGATGCCATAATAAGAAGTAGGATTTGTAGAAACTTGAGGGGTAGAAGATACAACATCTTATGCCCTAGATGGGAAAATTCTCTCTTCAAGGCAACAATCAACTAGCATGTTGTCATTAATCAACACATACTTTTTTCTTATCTTATTCTACTATCACTACAACAAAATTTACATTTGGAATCACAATCTTTAATGATGACTAAGTGCAACAAGTTTCTTAAAACAACATTGTGTAATAGTTTTTGTGTATGTTTACTTAACTAAATCACAAAATTAGATAATGACTTATTTTTGTATAACCATCATAGTATATACCCCTAATATGCATATGCAATATTTCATTCATTCCCTTCTCTCCATTTCAATTTATTTCTCCAGAAATTCCAACAACGAGTGTAAAGGAAACCCAGTTGTCGCCAAAGCCCTAGTAGTAGATCGAGTCATAGAAATCATCGTTACCATTTATCGCTCCAAAATTGGCCAACCCTCTATCCCCCCGCCGCTCCGGCACTAACATGGAGTCATTGCTAGTAGTTGTAGGAACCACCACATCTTGGAGAAATAGCTAGTACCATTAATAGTAGAAATCATGATAGTAATGTTACATACCTCGTTTTACTGGTAATTTGAGTATTTAAGTTAATTTTGGTCTAAATTACACCTTTATTAAAACTTCATATTATTAACTTCTTGATTTATATTTTGGTTAAGGTAAAACTTATTGATTGGTAATATAAAAATATGTTTTGTAAATACATCAAGGTTTGAACCGTAGTTGATATAGTATAGCTCACAATGTATGTGGAACATAGATATAGACATTTGAGGTGTCAATTAATAAATAAATTATGAATTAAAATGTGTATCATACTTTCACTATAGAATGGTAGAAAAATCAATTATCAACCTAATGCAAAAAGAATGATCAAAATTGGAGTCACAATGAGGTAGATATGGAAGTTATAGTTTTAACACAGACATACGCTCGATTTCAACAATCGGATGCTTGGTAGACTTACAAATCAAAAGTTGGGATGACTGATGGTTTACCAATTGAAGGCTCAGTAGATTCATAAACTGATGAATTTGAGATGCATCGCCGCCCAACCAAAGTTGTAACATTATACACACACACACACACACTAATATATATATATATATATATATATATATATATATATATATATATATCGGAATCTGATGAGATCAATTTTGTTGGATTCTTCTTTCGATCCTCGACACAGCTAGATACCTAAACCATTGAACATATAATACAGAAGGTGATTTCTAAGGCAATATTTCGAGAAGAACATGAAGAACAAGAGGAAATGAAGGATTTAGCATAAAACAACCTTGGTAAATAGGTTTTAACTATAGAAACCTTCTTTTTTTAATGTTCCCTTGTGTAGAACTCTTTGATTTATGAGCTAAAAGTTTCCCTTAACATGATTCCTTTGTATTATACCTCCTAAAGGCTTAATTTAATTTTGTTAGACCAACATGAGGTTGGATAGAATTGTTTCTACAAGATTAGTGGATTGGAATCTGACATGTCTAAGTTCAAGCATGAGATCAGTGAACTAGGATTGCGTATAAGGGAGTGCAAAATCATCTTTTAACCTTTATTTAAAGTATACAAGTTTGAAATAATGATGCATGTGTTAATTCTTATTTAGTAATTTTTTTTGTAAAATTAATGTGTATGCTTTGCAGATTTAAGTAGAGAAAATAAATTAGTTTTTATATCATGTGTTGGGACGATACATTCAGTTATTGTATGGAATGCATTGCAATATGGTAGAAGGGATGGTGGATTTAAAGGCACTTGAAAGCTGGAGTTTTCCCTAATTCTAGATCTAATGAATTGAATAGTGATTTTAGAGTAGTTTGATAATTCTTTTTTCCAGATAATTATGGTGATTTATGCCAAATGCTTGGTTGTAGAAAGTAGGGTAATTTTAGCAATGATAAAATTTTAAATCATATATCTTTAGATGACATATGCCCTGGACACTATATAATCCTTCACACGAGTCCTATATGTGCTAAGGAAACATGATGTGAACTGGAGGATAAGTTTAGATAGAAATATCAAGATCTGGTGTGGAGGACATGCCATACCATCAAATGTCCTCTCTATGGCCAACACCCAATCATCAACTTTGTCCATTATCTCTAGCTCACCCTCACCCTTGAAGTAGGGTGGTTGCTGTTGGTATGTATGCCCTGAGAGCCAATCATGGGATGATTGGTGGGATACATCAAGATTGATTTGATAAACATCAAAGGCAACCTTCCAATTCTTTCTGGTTTAGTCATATGAGATAGTGATAGAATAGATTGAATGTATAGAGAATGACAGTACTCAATGACATATGCTTTCAGGTTGACGACCTGAACGATGAGATCATACGGATGCTAAGAGTTTGTACATTCTTGTTATGTCCTGATGTGATGATTTTGAGTCGCATTTGTAGACTGCTTTGATATGTGTTTTATGCATTTATTAGTCATTTTCATGGTTAATGTTGCATAATTCATCTGCTTTGGTCTATGCTACTTCTCTATGTCAAATTTCCCTTATTTTGGCATTTTGATTATTAATTATCAAAAGAATACGTTTTGTGTAGACTTATGTGGTTTCGTGTGTTAATTTCAGGAAAAACAAGTATCTGCTACTGTCGATACCATCGACAGTGGTCTATACCATCGACCAGACCGCAGGTTGCCAGCCGCAAAGACTAAAAGAAAGTCGATACTATCGACAGGTATGTCGATGGTATCGAGATACCATCAGGTTGCTGGCGAGAAGTGAGTCGATACTATCGACGCGTATGTCGATACCATCGACTAGTGGAGCTTCAGCGACGGAAGAAGACAAAAGCGACGCCTAAGAATGTCGATACCATTGACCCTCGTCGATGGTATCGAGATGGCATCAGGCGCAAAGACAAAAGAAAAGAAGAACTGCCGATATCGCTCTAGGTCGATACCATCGACCCGCGTCGATGGTATCGACACCGTCATATATGAGTTTGCTTCAGATTGATGTTAATCCGATGGCTGTGATTAATTGGCGACCTAACTCGGGAAATATACCTAATGACGGCGCCCAAGAGGGGAGGATCACGTCATTAGCCACGGCACACATCCCGAGAGGGTGTGGAGAGAAGAACGGAGTCCAGAAGCATGCCCCAGTCGATCCGGATGCCGAAGAAGACGATTTCTACCACTGAAAGGTAGGAGAACGCGTATTCCACGCCAAGGATCGCTTGGATCTTCTCCGTTTAGGGGTTTCGCCACTCAATCATGTTTTTCTCCATGTTTCCCTTTTTATACTCCACATTTTGCTCTGAGATGAACATGTAGGGCTAATCCCCTTTATCTTTAGGACCGAGAGTAGCCTGGGAATTCATTATATGACAATTTTATTATAGTAATTCATATCTTATCTCTTAAATCCGTGGTATAATTTTGTTTTCTCAATTATATTTTTATGCTTGATCACCATAATAATAACCTAATGCCCTTAATTGCTTTGAAAGAAGAATTAATGGTTGAAAAGAGATGAAATTTACATTAATTAACAAATCCCTTGAACAAGGTGGTGTAAGGTTAATGGTGGATACCGAGAGGTTGTTTTTAATGCACCTAGTTTAGGGTATAGGTTACTACGACGGTGGAACCGACCTAGACGTAGGTAGTGAATTGTACCACGACAGTGGGCAATTCTGATTTTAGGCCACTACCCGGATAGAGAGATAAAATTGAGTGACTGCATAGAATTTGATACAATGAAAACCCACGGTGAAACTGCAATCCTAAAGATCTCATTTTAAATTGATTAAACCAAACATTTAATCGATTGCTTTGTTTTGTTTTATTCTTATTTTCTTTTAATTTTAACAAAAACTCTCAACTATTTAATCGGTCTAGTTGATCGCGAGTAGTTAGTAGGAGTCTCCGATAATTTCACGTATCCCTGAGTTCGACTCGGGCCTCACAAAGGCCTATATTACTTCGATGCATTCACTTGTGTTTCTACGCACGGTAAATTCGTGTCAAGTTTTTGGCGCCGTTTTCGGGGATACGACAAATTGTCGGCACTACGAGTGCTGCAAGCGGCCACTCTAGGACACATTTTTTTATCATTTCAAAAATTCATAAACTATTTTCTAAATATTTGCAATCGTCGAGCACTGTACTGAAATTAAATTTTTCTATTTGCAGGTATTGTGCATGGTGCAGACGTGTAGTACTGACTACACGAGGCACGCACCAGAAGTTCCGCTGCTGGGACCGGAAGACGAGGACAATTTTCATCAAGACCATCTGGAGGATATAGTTTTTAAACCCGAACAAGAAGAGATGGAAGAGCCATAGACAATATGGGAGAAGATCAAGGCTTCTTCCTCATCCGCTTCAAAGGGGCCGATCAAGAAGAAGGCGATTAATATTATGACATACAAGATTGATCCGGCTTTAATCAACTTGGTGAAGTCAAATGCTTTCCATGGGCTCAAGAATGAAGTCCCCGTAGTGCATATAAGTCAATTTGTGGAGAATTGTGATATGATAAAAATCGACAGATTTCCACAAGATGTGCTCTACTTGAAGCTTTTCCCGAGTTCTCTAGCAGGAAATGCACGAGAATGGCTACACAACTTGGACGATGAATATGTGGAATCTTGGGACCACATGGTGGAGGTTTTCTTTGAATGGTTCTTCCCGCCCGAGAAGACCAATGACATGATCAGAAAGATCCACAACTTCACCCAAAAAGCAGGAGAGACCTATTCTGAGACCTGGGAAAGGTTTTAGATCATGCTCAGGCGGTGCCCACATCACGGGCTTGATAAGGAGACATAGGTCAAGAACTTCTATTTTGCTCTCTCTGAGCATGATAGAAGCAACCTCGATTCAGCTGGCTCTGGATTCTTCTTGAATAACACGGACACCAGGTGTTGGGAAATCTTAAAGAACATGGCCAAGAAACAATCATGGGGCGAAGGAGACATCGTGGAGCATGTTCGAGTGGCAGGTGAATCTAAAGCAATCAAGGAGTTGAATGAGAAGATGGATCTTCTCACAAAGAAACTACTTGCAAAGGAGGATACTGAGTCCAAGGATGAGGCTCAAGTTAAATTCATGAGGCACCAGCAAGGCTACCAAAATAATGACTATTCATGGAGGAAAGACAAGAAGTTCTCCTGGAAGGATCCAAACAACTTCTTGCAGGATCCAGATGCAAAACCCCAGCCAGTAGCGGAGGATAAGAGCACAGAGCTGCTCAATCAAGTGATAAAGCAAAATCAAGAACTCATGACTACTTTTGGCCAGCAAATAAAACAACAAGGGGAGTTTATGAACCAATTTGGGCAGACATTGCAGAGCCATGGGGCTCAAATGAGGACAATAGAGACGTCCATGGCACAAATGGCGGCAAAGATAGCCAATTTGAAGAAACCGGCGCACCCAGGTTTTCCGGGTAATACTAATGTTCCAGGAGGAAACCAGTAGGTGAAGGCCATCTTGCTAAGAAGTGGAAAGAAACTATTAAATCCCAGAGCCGATGAACCAAGCAAACCCCAAGAAGAAATCGAAATTGAGGCCACTGAGGAGCTGCCCATACCGGTCACAGAACCAGTTGCTGACATAGCAGTGGATGCTACTGACAATCCTATTGCAGAGGAGGAGGAGCCATTGCAAGGGACACCTTATGTGCCACCGCATCAAAGGGCACAAGCTGTCCTGGTCCCATATCCGAACAGTGCTAAGGCAAGGAAAGTGGATGCTCAATTTCAAAAGTTTCTAGATAGTTTCAGAAAGCTTTCATTCAACATCCCTTTGTTGGAAGCTATTGAGCAAATCCCTTCTTACGGGAAAGACGTCATCACCAAGAAGAGAAAATCCCAGACACAAAGGTTGTTGTTCTTAAAGAGCAGGTGAGTGCATTCATCATGGGCACATTGCCACCAAAGAGACAAGATCCGGGCTGTTTCAACATCTCATGTTACATCAGGAAAGTCAAGTTTGGTGAAGCAGTATGTGACTCAGGGGCGAGCATTAACTTGATGCACCTCTCTACATTCAAGTAGCTGGGATTAAAAGAGTCACGGCCGAGCAAAATGACAATCAAATTGGCGGACAATTCAGTGGTAAAGCCATACGAGATTTGTGAAGATGTGCTAGTGAAAGTTGATCGATTTGTTTTTCCAGCAGATTTTGTCATCATGGAGATGTAAGATAAACAAGGAAATGAGCTACTACTCGGACGACCATTCCAAGCTACAGCCGACAGGATACTTGAGATGGGGAGAGGTCGGTTGACCTTAGGTATAGCCGATGACCGATTTGAGATGGTCATGCCTTCAAGTGCCACATCACCAAAATCCAAGGAGCATTGCCACATGGTAAAACATTTTGACAACAATATCTCACTTTGTTTAGGGAAGCCATTTTTAGATATGGCCCATGTAATGACTAAGGTTGAAAAAGGGACTTTGGTTGTAGACATCATGGAGAAGACCAAGGTGGTATCCCTTTGCAAGGTTGTAGGTTTTCCGAACGATGAGGATGAGGACATTCCTCCCTCTACTGAAGATGATACTATAACAAATTCAGTTTTTGATGCATATCCGGAATCGCCGCTTGAGGCCTTTTTAGTCAATATCACTCATGATTGGATGAGAAGCAAATCACTGAAGGAGTGCGCCAAGATGCTTCAGATGTTTCCGTGCTTCTATGCGAGGTATTATGAAGATTTAGGCAAACTTCCACCACCGCTTCAATCATCTTTAATCAGCCCGCCGGAATTGGAGTTGAAGCCGCTGCCACCGCACCTCAAGTACGCATTTCTAGCTGAGGAAGAAAAGTTGCCTGTGATTATTTCTGCTTGTCTGTGTGCTGAGGAGGAGGACCAGTTGCTGATAGTGCTGAAGAACCACCGGGGAGCATTTGGGTGGTCTATTGCAGATATCAAGTGGATCTCCCCTACCTTGTGCCAGCACAAGATTCGGCTTGAGGAGGGAGCCAAGACGGTGATTCAACCGCAACGTCGACCAAATCTGAGCATGATGGAGGTTGTGAAGAAGAAGGTGATTAAGCTTCTTTTCGTAGGTATCATCTATGCATTTCAGACTCGACATGGGTGAGTCCCACGCAGGTAGTCCCTAAAAAGGGGGGAATAACTGTTACTCATAATCTCTTAAATGAACCTGTCACCCCCCGCTTGGTAACCGGGTGGCGAGTTTGTATAGACTACCGACGACTGAATGCCGCTATGTTAAAAGATCACTTTCCTCTTCCGTTTATTGATCAAATCTTAGAGCGCTTAGTTGGCCGATCACATTTCTATTTTCTGGATGGGTATTCGGGGTACAATCAGATTTCAATTGATCCTAAGGACCAAGAGAAGTGCACCTTCACTTGTCCCTATGGAACGTTTGCGTACCGCCGCATGCCCTTTGGATTATGTAATGCACTGGCAACCTTTCAATGGTGTATGCTCGCCATTTTTTCTGACATGGTAGAACGTTGTCTAGAGGTCTTTATGGATGATTTCTCGGTTTATGGTGCATCTTTTGATGAATGCCTTTACAATCTGGATAAGGTATTGCAACGTTGCGAGGACACATATTTGGTCCTCAACTGGGAAAAATGTCATATGATGGTGAGTGAAGGGATATTGCTAGGACATAAAGTGTCTAGCAAAGGTTTGGAGGTAGATCCGGTAAAAATTGAGGTAATTTCCAAATTGCCCCCACCAAATTCGGTAAAAGGGGTAAGAAGTTTCTTAGGTCACGCCAGTTTCTATCGTCGTTTCATAAAAGATTTTTCAAAAATCGCCAAACCTTTATCTGAGCTTCTAGAAAAGGATGTTGTTTTTTATTTCAATGACAAATGTTTACACGCGTTCAACGTGCTGAAGGAAAAATTGATTTCCGCACCGGTTGTTCAAACACCGGATTGGACCAAGCCGTTTGAACTCATGTGTGATGCATCCGATTTTGCTGTTGGAGTTGTGTTGGGACAGCGGGTGGACAATAAACCCGCTGTGATTTTTTATGCCTCTAAGACTTTGAACGATGCCCAACACAATTACAAGACTACTGAAAAAGAATTTCTTGCCGTTGTTTTCGCTTTTGAAATATTTCGGCAACATCTAGTTGGATCGAAAGTCGTAGTTTGGACTGACCACGCCGCTATTAAGTATTTGATGGAGAAAAAAGATGCCAAACCTAGATTGATTAGGTGGATCTTGCTTTTACAAGAATTTGATATCGAAATCAAAGACAAGGCGGGGATTGAAAATGTTGTAGCGGATCATTTGTCTAGGTTAGAAAGGGTTGATGAAAAAGATTTACACATACATATTACCGAGACATTTCTGGATGAACAACTTTTGAAAGTGAATTCTAAAGATCCGTGGTTCTCATATATTGTGAACTATCTTGCTTGCAGGATCATCCTGAATGATTGGACGTATCAATAGAAGAAGAAATTTTTCCATTCTCTACGATATTATTTTTGGGATGACCCTATTCTCTTGAAGCAGTGTAGGGATGGTGTCCTATGCAGGTGTGTACCTGAGGTGGAATATGAGAGTGTTCTTCATCATTGCCACACACTACCGACAGGTGGACACCATGCAAGCTCTCGTACGGCAGCTAAAGTACTGGAAAGTGGCCTATACTGGCCTACTTTGTTTAGGGACACTTACGAGTTCGTGAGGCAATGTGATTCCTGCCAAAGGGCGGGTAACATTTCGAAGAGACAAGAGATGCCCCTAAATGTTTTCCAGGAGGTTGAGGTATTTGATTTATGGGGTATAGATTTCATGGGACCCTTTGTGTCCTCAAATTCTAATTTGTATATCCTTTTGGATGTTGACTATGTGTCGAAGTGGGTGGAGGAAATACCCACGAGGACTAACGATTCCACTGTAGTGTGCAGGTTCGTTAAGGAAAATATCTTCTGCAGGTTTGGTGTGCCCCGAATGATCATTAGTGATGGGGGTACGCACTTCTGGAATCAAAAGTTCTCGACATTATTGAGAAAATACGGGGTCAAACATAACATTGGTACCCCTTATCACCCACAAACTCAAGGACAGGTGGAGGTCTCCAATTGAGAAATTAAAAAGATATTGGAGCGTATTGTGGCTTCCACGAGGAAGAATTGGAGTGCCTTACTACTGGATGCGTTGTGGGCATACAGGACGACATACAAGACACCTATAGGCACCACGCCTTTTAGGTTTGCGTACGGTAGGGCCTGTCACTTACTAGTGGAGTTAGAGCACAAAGCACATTGGGCACTGAGAAAGCTCAACTTGAGTTATGATGAAGTGGGGAAAAAGAGATTACTTGAATTAAATGAACTTGATGAGCTATGAATGAATGCATATGAGAACTCTCGGATATACAAGGAGCGCACAAAGTTGATCCACAATCGCCACATTCACATGTGCACCTTTAAGAAAGGAGATCGTGTGCTTTTGTTCAATTCGAGGCTGAAGTTGCATCCCGGGAAGCTAAAATCCCGATGGAGTGGACCATTCACAATAGAAGAGGTCAGACCACATGGCGCAATCATGGTGCGCAATGGGGAGACTACATTTTTGGTCAATGGACAAAGGTTGAAGTTGTATTTTGGTGAAGATTACACAAGGAAGGTGAATAAGGTCATACTCATTTCTCTATCGGGTGCATGATGTGCTTCAAGTCATCTAGCCTAATATGTTAAATAAGGGTGCTTGTTGGGAGGCAACCCAACCATTGGTACTGTAGTTTAGTTCCTTTACATTTGTAGTTTGATTTTTTTTGACTTTGTTTTTAGTATAAAAAAGATACCATGATTGTTTGCTCACTGTGCAGGACTGAGGCAGAGTCGATACCATCGACCCTTGTGTCGATGGTATCGACCATGGTACAAGTTGGCGACGATAGAAATCGCATTGTGTCGATACTATCGATGGCCTCGTCGATAGTATCGACACACCAACAGTTTGATTGCAAAGTCCAAGTCGATAGTATCGACAAGCCCGTCGATACCATCGAGATCTCTGGAGATATTAAGAAGAAATCGTCTCAGTGAAGTCGATACCATCAACGGTCCTGTTGATGGTATCGACACCATAATATACAGAAGGCGGCGGCCGGGCCTCACGAGGGTTTGCCCTAATCAGAGAGTCTATACAATCGAATCGCGTCGACAGTATCGACGCGCCATGTCAACAATCTGTGAGGAAAGATCTACGACGATCGTAGCACCTAGGAAGTCGATCCGGGGGATGAGTCAATACCATCGACCCGCGTCGATAGTATCGACGCGTCAGCAATCCGGGCCCTGTAGATCCAGCCATCGATGACCTTCGATACTCATGGCAGTACGGATTGTGCTACCCATGTCGATACCATCGACTCGCGTCGATGGTATCGACGTGCTTATCACAAAGTTGGCCTTCTACCTTGGGTTGAATTTCGAACAGCTTACTCCTCTCTCCAACAGGAGCA
The DNA here is from genome assembly GCA_963693085.1 of Alisma plantago-aquatica. Lineage (NCBI taxonomy): Eukaryota > Viridiplantae > Streptophyta > Magnoliopsida > Alismatales > Alismataceae > Alisma > Alisma plantago-aquatica. The sequence continues at coordinate 85,143,210 of OY856409.1, read as the reverse complement.
AGGTGAACCTGCAACATCTGCACCGTTCCATCCTCATCCTTCTTCGAGATGGCTTGGCGTATGCACACTGTCACGTCAACCATGCTTACCAAGAATTCTCGCTTCCCGATCCGGTCTTCAACATCGAAGGGGCGCAACACTTCTGATGGCCTATCATAGCCATTGCTGACTCTGATGAAGACGGTGGCAACGACGACGATGACAAAAATGACGATGAGGCTGAAGGGGAAGAGGAGGCCTACACCCCTCTTCGGGCATGAGTAGCACCACGGAAGCATCCTCGCATGCATCCGGGTGCATCTTCATCTTCACAGCCTCCGCCACCACCACCGTCCTCGCAGCCAAGCATGTATGCTATGTTGCATGACATACAACAGACGCAGCAGCATCATACTGCGACGTACACCGGTATTCAAGAGACTACAAATCGGCTATTGGACAATCAAAGGGCAATGTTCGAGAACGAGCGTCTTCTCCTCGACAACCAACAACATATTCATGACCGGTTGCATAGGATGGAGATGCAACAGCAGCCCCTTTTACGATCACTATTGGAGCTAAAACTACTTTGGAGGCTATCCACAACCTCCACCTAGGGCCCAGTTTGATCCGAGTTTCCAGGGGGAGTATCCATCGTGGGACCCTACGGCTCCACAGTACCCGCCTCCTCCTGAAGAGTAAATCGGTATCTCTGTTCCAACCTTTAAGATTGTTTTTGACTATGAGGCCATAGTCGAATTCAAGCTTGGGGGGGGGGGGTAGTTGGAACAGCTCTATCTTTTATTTTCTCTATTTTTTTAGTTTTGTGGCATTTGTTTCTTGTCATTTGTTTCTTGCAATCTTAGTTTGTTTGTATGATCCACATTCTATCTAGTGTAATCGTGGATGTCTTAAATGTTTTAAATCTTGAGTCATCTCAGTTGCATGTATATGGGAATTAAGGGAAAATTAAAAATTTGGAGTGTTCTCAAGCTTGAGTGTTGTTCAACTTTGATCACTTAACTTAAGAAAATGATTGGTTTTGTCAACTTTAAAATAGAAAATCACAATTGTACATTCCTAATGATTCATGAAAGTGGACAGAATTGGTTGTTTGAGCCTAAACTGACCAAATGATAATGAGACTCTAATTTGAAGTAAGAGAGAGAAACCTCTTAACTACTACACAGGTCAGTAAGGAGGGACACATAATACTTTTCAAAGGTTCAGTCAATTAGTCTTGTGATCTGTCCACCTCATTGCTTTTCACAATCCACCATAAGATTTGGAAGTAAAGTACGGTTTTAACCTTTTTGATTGCATGTCATGTAGATAGGACTTGCATTGCAACCACTTACATATGTTTTGCATGAAAAATAAAAAAATATATAAAACAGTATACATGCACATTTCCCTTAGGTGCATGTCATTTAGTTGCATTCATAACTTTTATGCATAGAGTATATCATGTACCTCATTTCTTCTTTAATGGTGAATTAAATTGTTCCATACCTTATAAATAGTTCAACTATTCGAGTTATGCAGAAAAAGTAAGCCCAATAAAGTATTCATTGTCAATTATGGATATAAGGGCTTGAGAAAAAAAGAAAAAAATATGAAAAAAAATGAAATTGAAAATAGAAAAAAAAGAAAGTTATTTAGAAGCAAGTAGAATAAGAAGGAAAAAGGAGCATAATCTCACCTGCATTTTAAGATGAGTAAGTACATGATGTAGCTCAATTAGATATCCATCTCATTTTGAGATGGGATGTTAGTGCATGCATCATTCCACCCAATCTTAGGCATTAGGGCATTTTTCATGTGCATTTGCATCATTTAGGGCATTCTTGTTTTATGCATGTTGAAATCGTATAATGCTTCCACTTCTTCCATTAGCCACCCATTCCATCCACCCGTTGCTCGGATTCGTAGGCCACCGTGATTTTCTCCTCAATTGTGAATATCAGGAGAACCGCTTCCATGTAGATGGTAGTTAGGACGAGCATCGTAGTATAGGAGATCACAAGATGCACTAAGTCTGGACCGGCGAATTCTATTATGCTAACTGCCTTATGTGATAGTATTCATTAGTTTTGAGGTAGACATCTTTTATGGATGATTACTGTCGCCTTTAGGGTAGTTATCATTCTGTGGTTAGCGAGGTCCGGTATGCGGATGTCCGGTGGGAGTCATATGGAATGTTTGTTGTGATGCTTTGTTCTTTAGTTGAATTTGGCAATTCTATTCTAAGGTTTAGTTGCTCGAGGGCGAGAAATATTCAAGCTTAGGGGAGTTTGATGCGATGATTTTGAGTCGCATTTATAGACTGGTTTGATATGTGTTTTATGCATTTATTAGTCATTTTCATGGTTAATGTTGCATAATTCATCTGCTTTGGTCTATTCTACTTCTCTATGTCAAATTTCCCTTATTTCGGCATTTTGATTATTAATTATCAAAAGAATACGTTTTGTGTAGACTTATGTGGTTTCGTGTGTTAATTTCAGGAAAAACAAGTATCTGCTATTGTTGATACCATCGATAGTGGTCGATACCATCGATCGGACCACAGGTTGCTAGCCGCAAAGACCAGAAGAAAGTCGATACTATCGACAGGGATGTCGATGGTATCGATATACCATCAAGTTGCTGGCGAGAAGTGAGTCGATACTATCGACGCGTATGTCGATACCATCGACTAGTGGAGCTTCAGCGATGGAAGAAGACAAAAGTGATGCCTAAGAATGTCGATACCATCGACCCTCGTCGATGGTATCAAGATGGCATCAGGCGCAAAGACAAAAGAAAAGAAGAACTGCCAATATTGCGCTAGGTCGATACCATCGACCCGCGTCGATGGTATCGACACCATCAGATATGAGTTTGCTTCAGATTGATCTTAATCCGATGGCTGTGATTAATTAGCGACCTAACTCGGGAAATATACCTAATGACGGTGCCCAAGAGGGGAGGATCACGTCATTAGACACGACACACATCCCGAGAGGGTGTGGAGAGAAGAACGGAGCCCAGAAGCACGCCCTAGTCGATCTGGATGCCGAAGAAGAAGATTTCTACCACTGAAAGGCGGGAGAACGCGTATTCCACACCAGGGATCACTTGGATCTTCTCCGTTCAGGGGTTTCACCACTCAATCACGTTTTTCTCCATGTTTCCCTTTTTCTACTCCACGTTTTGCTCTGAGATGAACATGCGGGGCTAATCCCCTTTATCTTTCGGACTGGGAGTATCCCGGGAATTCATTGTATGACGATTTTATCATAGTAATTCATATCTTATCTCTTAAATCCATGGTATAATTTCGTTTTCTCAATTATATTGTTATGCTTGATCACCATAATAATAACCTAATGCCCTTAATTGCTTTGAAAGAAGAATTAATGGTTGAAAAGAGATGGAATTTACATTAATTGACAAATCCCTTGAACAATGTGGTGTAAGGTTAATGGTGGATACCGAGAGGTCATTTTTAATGCACCTAGTTTAGGGTATAGGTTACTACGATGGTGGAACCGACCTAGACGTAGGTAGTGAATTGTACCACAACAGTGGGCAATTCTGATTTCTGGCCACTACCCAGATAGAGAGATAAAATTGAGTGACTGCATAGAATTTGATACAATGAAAACCCACGGTGAAACTGCAATCCTAAAGATCTCATTTTAAATTGATTAAACCAAACATTTAATCGATTGCTTTGTTTTGTTTTATTCTTATTTTATTTTAATTTTAACAACAACTCTCAACTATTTAATCGGTCTAGCTGATCGCGGGTAGTTAGTAGGAGTCTCTGACAATTTCATGTATCCCTGAGTTCGACTCGGGCCTCACAAAGGCCTATATTACTTCAACGCGTTCACTTGCATTTCTACGCACGGTAAATTCGTGTCATGGCCCTAGTTGGATGTCATTGTTGAAGGTAGATAGACAACAATGACACACAAGACTAGATTGTGGTGTTGGTTGATGACAGAATCTCATTAGTCATGATATAGAGATATCAAACCAAATACATAGGTACTTGTTAGAGAACAAGTGTATCGGACAGACCCACCATGAGTTTGACACATGGAACCATGACATGGTAGTCACAGTCAGTACTCACAGTGATGGTGGTGAGTGTGATTCTTTGACCTAAAATCACTAAACTCAACACATGTCGTTGGGCACACTTTGACATCATCAAATGCAGTCCTGAAACATGGGTTGTTATAAAGGTGATGATTGGGTGGCTTTGACACATGGGGCTTTTGAGGGGTGAGTGATAGATATGGGATTTGTCCCTCCTGAGGGAGTTTGATATCCAAGGCCACTTGATGAGTAGGATTGAAATAGGCGTGCGCACGCATGTGTGAATCAGTTCGTGATATTGATGTCATACATATCTCTTCCATTCTACTCTGAGATCAAGAAAGTGAATGAACGTTGATAGGATGACTGTTCCATTCCTCGAGTTCATTCGGGATATTAGTGACAAAGGAATTATACATTCACTGTAACACCATTCACGGATTGTAGGATTGAAAGTTGTTCTCCAACTTTCTATTTCACTTGGGTAGCACTGATGTGTGACTAGGCACCACTCTTTGCTTGTGAAGTCATAAGTGTTATGGACTTTCACTGCCAACGTGAAATGGACTTGCAGGGTCACACACATAGGATTTAACCTGGAAGAGGAGTTTTTTCCACAACCAATGTTTAGATTGATTACTAAAGGAGTTTAGTAGTTCAATTAAACACTCAATTAATTGATAGCTCAATGTCATAATGTTCAAGGTGTTGGACATATTGATTGGAGTATCAGATTGATTAAAACTGCAATTGACTATTTTTGCACAATATGCACTCCCAACCGATTGGGTCATGTGATGAACTGATCGGCTCATGTGATGAACCGATCGGCTCAGCTTGGTGAACCGATCAGCTCAAGTGGTGAATCGATCGGCTCATGGACAGGGTGAAACAATCGCTTCAAGTGTTGAAATGATCGGTTCAATTATTGCAACTGAGTAAGTTGGGAAAGTAGGATTGGTGAGAATTTTCCTTTCGTTTCACTTGCCCAATTTGATTGGAAAAAGGATTGGTATTTGATACCAATTAGAAACAAAAGAAGGAAAGTCAATGGGGAACTGATCAGGACCACGAACCGACCGGTTCAGAAATGAACCGATCGTTTCATGGGTCCCAACCGATCGGTTAAGGTGTCAACCGACTGCCTCAGGTCCCCAACGACCATTTCAGTTGTGAAACGATCGGTTCAGGTTGTGAGTTGGTTGTTTTTGTGGAAAATCTCAAACCCTTCTACTCCTGCTTTTAGTCCCGCATTGCCCGGGATAGAGAACTCTGTCCCATGACCCTCCTATATATATAGGGGTATTGGGGGCTTCTCAAAGAACAACTCAGTGCAAACCAGTTGCTCTACAAAGTAGTCGTTCTCTCTGGATTTGGTAACCGAGAGAGCCCGAGCAAGTGCTACCCGATAAGGGAGGCACAACAAGGGAAAGACAACTATAGTTGCGACTAGTGGCAGGAGAGTGTGTTGGTGACTAGTACGCCAACAGGAGGGTGTGACTCCTTCCAATTCCTTGTGGGACAAGGAGATTGGAGTTCCAGGTGGTCTGTGTGGACTACTTTAGAGGTGGGAGGTTTCTGCCGCTTGGAGGACAGCCTTCAACCCCGTCAGTCCCGGTGCGACCAGGAGCTGGACAGACACCGTCCAAGACAGGAGGTGAAGACCGCGCAATGCGCGAGGTATTGTCGCTGAGCAAGCCTCGGGACAAGGTATGATTCAACAAACCATCATTTCCTATTGTAAAGACGTTGACGTGTTTCCTTGTTCTGGGTTTGGGGGAGAAAATTTTTGTTTTTGCTTCCTTCTCTGCCTCCCCTAAAACCCAACAGTGGTATCAGAGCCAGGTCAATTGCTCTATACTTTAGGGATTATCGATATGATCGATTTTGGTTTGTCACCTTTATTTATTGCATACGATGTGAATAAAATTGGCTTTATGCATGTCCAATCCTAAATCCACAAATCCCAATGTACATATATGATATGTATTATTAATGCACTCGATACACATCACCCTTAAATGAGTTTTGTAGTAGATGTATAGCATGGTTATGGCCAATAAACCCTATCTGTGTATGGTTGTATGTGGTTGCTTGCATCTCAGTCTGCGCACTGATCTTCCTTCTCCTATTCCTGATATAACTCGAAATAATTCGAGATTTCTTTCCTATCTTTGCTCCCCTCGAGTGTAACTCGATGTTTCTCCTTTTACAATGTAAAATAGGATAGATTTTATTTCCTGTTATGTCAAAGAATAGAGGACATCCTGACGATAGCTGAGACGATCGATTCAAGGCGTGAACCGATCGGTTGACATTCCAGATGATTGGTTCAAGGAGTGAGTCGAACGGTTGATGACTGGTTCGAGGAGCGAGACGAGTGGGTGGTGGCCATGAAGAGTTGCACGACGACCAGACCAACCGATCGGTTGGAGGAGCTAACTGATCGGCTGGTGGCACCCAGACGACCAGTCTGATGGCGAGCTGATCATTCATGTGATGAGTTGATCAAACCCAGAAAGACAACGCACAAAGATCATCTTATACAGGTTACATGTGATGTAGACCTAGATGACCATGATTCCTCTTGGCTCGAGGAATCACATTAGGATGGCCATAATCATCGCTTTTATCATTTTGCATGTTTTCTGTGGGATATAACATGTATATGATACGTACTATGTATTGTGGTGATTGGATATGTATATTTATATAAAAACCAAATCCCTTATTAAAATAGTAAGTCTTATATGCCTTCCATTAGCGGCACACATGAAAAACGCGATCGACCAAGCGTAGGTTACGCCAAAGTGTGGTGCGTCGTCTATCTTGTGGAAGTGTGAAGGGTAGACATGTAGGTTATGTCAAAGCAGGGTGCATGTTTACCGTGTTGGCTTTTGGGTTAGACTTAACTGGTGATTCTTAGAGCGTCTAAGCCTAGAGGCAAGGAATGTTCATGGAAAGGTGTTGTGCATGTTCATTCATCAAGAGTTGCATATGATGCAATTGGCAAAGGTTGCCTACCTAGAAGATCTAAGTTGTGGGTGACAGCCCTAGCTGGTCCATGACTTAGAGGATTTTAGGATCTTGCCCACTAGAAGGTTGTACGCTGCAATCTTCCAAATTGATGGTGAGGGCTATCAATTTGAATTAAATAGTGGGAACGATAATTAATTAAAGGCTTAATTATATCGTCAACTTTTCAAATCAATCAAATAAGTCAAAAATGAGTTTTTGGACTAAAATTGCATATTTTCTTTTTGTAGTACAAATGGCAGCAAACAACAATCACTTTTCTTTGCGATCGGTCCTTGAAAAGGACAAGATAAATGGGAAAAACTTCCACGACTGGTATAGGACATTAAGAATTGTTCTCACTCAAGAGCAAAAGCTCTATGTCCTAGATACTCCAATTCCAGAGGAACCTGCTCCTAATGCACCAAAGGCAGAAAGGGATGCTTACAAGAAGCATTCTGATGATGCCATTGATGCAAAGTTCTTGATGTTGTTCTCTATGAACCACGAGTTGCAGAGACAACATGAGAACATGGGTGTCATTGAGATGATTCAGCATCTTAGGAACATGTATGAAGATCAAGCACGACAAGAGAGATACAATGTCTCAAGGGCACTGTTCAAGTGCGTCATGACAGAAGGAGACCCAGTTGGTCCTCACACACTCAAGATGATTGGGTATGTGGAGAACCTGACAAGACTGGGATTTCCACTGAGCTAAGAGTTGGCTGCTGACGTGATACTGCAATCGTTGCCAGAATCCTACAGTCAGTTTGTGATGAACTACAACATGAACAACTTTGATAGGCCACTTTCAGAGTTGTTGGGCATGTTGAGGACAGTCGAGATACATATGAAGAAGGACAAGCCTAAGTTTGTGATGGTGATCACGAGCAAGAAAGGCAAGTCCAAGCGCAAGGGCAAGGGAAAAGCTAAGAAAGGTTCTAATGCTAGCCAGGAGTCCAAGTCGTCTTCAGCTCTCAAGGCCAAGGGAGGCGTGACCAAGAAAGGAAATTGCCACCATTGTCAAAAGCTAGGACATTGGAAAAAGAATTGTCCTCTCTATCTGGAAGAACAAAAGAAGAAGGAGGCGACAAATTTCTCTACTTAAAGGTGTCATGAAAGTAAACTTGTAACACTTTTTGAGGTATATGATACCAAAATGTAAAGTGTAAAACACTCAATAAATGGGGCAAATGTTGCCGCCATAGATATGAGTACTTTAGTTTATTTTCAGCCTAAAAGGCATGTAATACAGTTATGAACTGCTATTTCATATTTGCCAATAGATAAAAACACTTTATTTTTTGCATATTGTATGACAATGATGGCAATCAATAAAGTTGATGTTTCAATCTTTTAAAGATATGATCTTTGTGGCAATGCCTTGTTTATCTTGTGGTATTTTATATGCATAAGATAAAATGATACCTAAAAGTTATAGATAACTCAAACAATCAAATTATCATCAATCACGAGAAATTCATTTCTAGTGTCCATATGATGGATAAATCTAGACTCTTTTGGTTAGAGAACTAGTAAGAGACATGAATATCTTGGACATGATTAATCAATCTTCACTAATGGTAGTGGGAGAATGATTATCCTATTAGGTATAATACATGTGATGTATTTACATACCTATTGGAACAAATGTTAATACTTCAAAAGGTGTTTAGAGAAATACCAATATGAATATCTTGAAGTGTTCAAGAATATCATAGATGAAGTATGAATTTGGTAAAGTGTTAATTCTTGATGAGATCAATGAATGAAATAGTTGGACCAAATGTTTGAGATCCTTATGAGTGATTATGATAGTGTATCATAGTGAACTCATGATTAAGGCATGGTGATGTCTAAATAAAGAAGGAATCATACTCTAAGGAGTTAGAGAATGATTATCAAATAACTGAATTCTTCTTAATAAAAGAATACCCCACACTAATAAAAGAAATTAAGAATCACAAGGGTTGTGAATTCTTATATCCTTACACCTCAATTATCTATGGGATGAGTTGTTCATGTGATGAGTCAACTATCTAAATGAATATGAGGAACCGAATTTTGAGTTATGGTTTGTGACCATTACATCCTAAATGAATTCCATGTAAACCATAAGGTATGACCTTGATGGTAGCACCCATTGGATGAAATCCATAAGTGCAAATGAGTCTTAAATGTTAAGACACATGGATAACATTTGAGAAGGATGATGCTTGTTGATTGCAACTTAATGACTAAGACATTTGGAAAATGGATACTAAAACTGCATTCCTATGAGGAATAAAACAAGGATGTGTACATGACACAACCTATAAGGTTTATGAATCCACTAATGCAAATGAAGTCTATAAGTTACAATGGACTAATCAATGTGATTGATTACAAGAAACTCAAAATTGGATCTTTTCTTTGATGATATAGTCAAACGGTTTGACTGATATGTCAAAGGTAAAGAAGGGATCTGTGATTTAGTGGGAGCGTGTTCACATTCCACATGTTGATGTGAAATGGAAATGTTCTAAAATGGAAATCCAAAAGGTGGAAATTATCTTTAAGGAAGATAGAGATGTTTCCTATGTGATAGGAATAGAGATCTATAGAGATAGTTCTCGAAAACCTCTTGACCTGAAAAGAGAAAACATACATTGGCAATTTGTACTGAAGGGTTCAGTATGCACAGATTCAGTGGGAAAAAACCTGTCCATGTTACATGGAATTAGTATCCCAAGGCCAAGTGTCCAATTCTTATGAAGAATGGGAACACTAAGAATATATTTGGATCTATCATGCATGTAATCATCCCATTATCTTGCGTGTATCGACATGGCAAGAACAAAATGCATTCATCATCTTGTATGTAGGACATGGCAATATGATGTGCTCATCTTGATAACTCATATGTAAGACATGACGAGTGGATGTATGTCTACTTCCAGTAAGGGTTACTTAAATACCATGAGAACTTGATAAGTACTTGTGAAGTACTAGTTCTATAGAGATAAGGAAGAGTTCAATGTAAAGAGTTACATTGATGCGAACTTCCGAAAGGATAGAAAATTAATCTCAAAATATATATATATATATAGGATATATAAAAGTAAAAGTTTGTTGATAATTGGAAGTGTTCCAATAAAACCATTTAAAAGGAAATGTCGAGTATCTATGTGATAGAGAACAGCAGTGGATACTATATGGATCTGGAAGTTCATGAGATGAACTTATACGAGTTATCAAGATGAGAAAAGGTTAGCAAAGGAATACTAGATCAAATATTACGGCAACTCCATCTCATACGTGTGACGTACAACGAAGAGATGTGAGACATGCAATTTACACTGACTTTGGTAAGGTGTTGCCATAACTCACTATGTTCGTACTAGAGCACAGTAACATGTGGGACATGTTTGAAGATCACTATGAATATGATTCAAGGGTGATTGGCTCGTAGTGCAAGTGGGAGTCTGTTGGTATGTATGCCCTGAGAGCCAATCATGGGATGATTGGTGGGATACATCAAGATTGATTTGATAAACATCAAAGGCAAGCTTCCAATTCTTTCTGGTTCAATCATATGAGATAGTGATAGAACAGATTGAATGTCTAGAGAATGACAGTACTCAATGACGTATGCTTTCAGGTTGAGGACCTGAATGATGAGATCATACAGATGCTAAGAGTTTGTACATTCTTGTTATGCTCCTAGTCGGATATCATTGTGGAAGGTAGATAGACAGCAATGACACACAAGACTAGATTGTGGTGTTGGTTGATGATAGAATCTCATTAGTCATGATATAGAGATATCAAACCAAACACATAGGTACTTGTTAGAGAACAAGTGTACCAGACAGACCCACCGTGAGTTTGACACATGGAACCATGACATGGTAGTCACAGTCAGTACTCACAGTGATGGTGGTGAGTGTGATTCTTTGACCTAAAATCACTACACTCAACACATGTCGTTGGGCACACTTTGACATCATCAAACACAGTCCTGAAACATGGGTTGTTATAAAGGTGATGATTGGGTGGCTTTGACACATGGGGCTTTTGAGGGGTGAGTGATAGAGATGGGATTTGTCCCTCCTGAGGGAGTTTGATATCCAAGGCCACTTGATGAGTAGGATTGAAATAGGCATGCGCACACATGTGTGAATCAGTATGGGATATTGATGTCATACATATCTCCTCCAATCTACTCTGAGATCAAGAAAGTGAATGAACGTTGACAGGATGACTGTTCCATGCCTCACGTTCATTCGAGATATTAGTGACAAAGGAATTATACATTCACTATAACACCATTCACGGATTGTAGGATTGCAAGTTGTTCTCCAACTTTCTATTTCATTTGGATAGCACTAATGTGTGACTAGGAACCGCTCTTTGCTTGTGAAGTCATAAGTGTTATGGACTTTCACTGCCAACGTGAAATGGACCTACAGGGTCACACACATAGGATTTAACCCGGAAGAGGAGTTTTGTCCACAACCAATGTTTAGATTGATTACTAAAGGGGTTTAGTAGTTCAATTAAACACTCAATTAATTGATAGCTCAATGTCAAAATGTTCAAGGTGTTGGACATATTGATTGGAGTATCGGATTGATTGAAACTGCATTTGACTATTTCTACACAATCTGCACTCCCAAATGATCGGCTCATGTGATGAACCGATCGGCTCAGCTTGGTGAACCGATTGGCTCAAGTGGTGAGTCGATCGGCTCATGGATAGGGTGAAACAATCGCTTCAAGTGTTGAAACAATCAGTTTAATTGTTGCAACCGAGTAAGTTGGGAAAGTAGGATTGGTGAGAATTTTCCTTTCGTTTAACTTGCCCAATTTGATTGGAACAAGGATTGGTATTCGATACCAATTAGAAACAAAAGAAGGAAAGTCAATCGGGAACTGATCAGGAGCACGAACCAACCAGTTCAGAAATGAACCGATCGTTTCATGGGTCCCAACCGATCGGTTGAGGTGTCAATCGACCGGCTCAGGTCCCCAACTGACCATTTCAGTTGTGAAATGATCGGTTCAGGTTGTGATTTGGTTGTTTTTGTGGAAAATCTCGAACCCATCTACTCCTTCTTGTAGTCCCGCATTGCCCGGGATAGAGAACCATGTCCCATGGCCGTCCTATATATATAGGGGTATTGGGAGCTTCTCAAAGAACAACTCTGTGCAAACTTGTTGCTCTACAAAGATGTCGTTCTCTCTGGTTTTGGTAACCAAGGGAGTCTGAGCAAGTGCTACCCGATAATGGAGGCACAACAAGGGAAAGACAACTGCAGTTGTGACTGGTGGCAGGAGAGTGTGTTGGTGACTAGTACGCCAACAGGACGGTGCGACTCCTTCCAATGCCTTGTGGGACAAGGAGATTGGAGTTCCAGGTGGTCTGTGTGGACTACTCAAAGGCGGGAGGTTTCTTCCGCTAGGAGAACAACCTTCACTCCCGTTAGTCCCGGTGCGACCAGGTGTTGCACATACACCATCCAAGACAGGAAGTGAAGACCGTGCAAGGCGTGAGGTATTGTCACCGAGCAAGCCTCGGGACAAGGTATGATTCCACAAACCATCCTTTCCTATTGTATAGACATTGACGCGTTTCCTTATTTCAGGTTTGAGGGAGAAAATTTTGTTTCCGCTGCCTTCTCTGCCTCCCCTAAAACCCAATAGTTGCATCTTCATGAAGTCAATGATTGAGTACTCCTTGAGTTTCTTAGGCACAGAAGAACTGTTCATCTTCCCCATCATAGCTGAAGAGAGAAATTGTCTCAACATGGTCAACTCTTGATCAGGAGTAAGATTAGTAGAAATAGGAGTATCCCGATCAGAATTCTGACTCTCAAGGGTAACGGGAGGGTCTTGTGTTGGCATCCCATACTTAGGGTTCTGAGGTGTCTCAATGCCTCCTACGTTGTCAAAAAAGGAGTTCTTTCCAGCCATAAGGTTTTCCCGCACAAGGCAAGGATATTAGTTGTAAGTGCAACCTAAGATAAAGGTAAACATCCTAAAGGGAGATAAGTCTGAAATAGTTGGACAACCAAATGCTAATGGCTTTGATACCATGCTTTTAGGAGTGGGTCCCAATAGGGGATCCACTTCCCTACTAGAAAAGAAAAAGCCACATCCCTTGAAACAAATACCATAGAAAAATGTTCACCAAAGGGAGGTATACCAATACTTTCTACATGTATGTATCATAGTACCAAAAATATAGCAGCGGAATAAGAAAGTTCTAACTATGACAAAGCTTGTTATCATTATACATCACTTCACCCATGTGTCAAAAAGAAAATCTAATCATATAAGCCAAAGATCAAGTTGAGGGTCATCTAACCACCTCTTCAAAGTCTCCCAAAACCTCAGCTACAATGTTGAAGTCCAAGTCCTCCTTTCTCTACCTGGGGTTGGAAGCATACCCCACAAAAGAAGAGAAGAATGAGAAACATCAGCAAAAGCGGGTATGTGCTTACTAAAATAGGAAATTGAGTAATATATGAAAATAAGGATATAAATTATAAATACTTACCATAGAAGAGGAAAGTACTACCCAAAGGAGCATAAAAGAAAAGAACATCCATATCATGATGAAAGCAAAATATAAGTTCAAAGCATCCATGTGTTCCACCTATGAAAAAACTAGAATAATATATCATGCAGGTAGGAAATACACATCTACCAAAAATGTAGAGCGAAAAGGGCCTTGTATACATCTACTCTATAATAGGGTGGTCGCAGGGTCTGTCAACATTTACCTAGCAGGAATTTTCACATCTACCAATATATATAAAATTATGTAGGGATTTTCTCATCTGCATTCATATGTGGGAATTTTCACATCCACATAACTCCACATTAAACATTATACTAGTATTCTCCACATGATGCATAACAAGGATAAATAAGAATATAAAATCAAAAATATCCAACAAAGTGTGCTACATATACATCCACTGTCATGGTGGGAAAAGAAGCACAAAACATCCACTACAAGGTGGGCATAAACATCCACATCAATGTGGGCACAAAGCACAAGATCAGAGTCTGAGATAATATATAAGGTCATAATAATAATCTAGTTCATAAGAAACATGATATCAAAAGAATAGAGCATTGTGTAGGATAATGTCCATAGGACTAAGGGTAAGACAAAAAAAGGTTAATTGCCCAACATAGAGGAATAGGGGATACATCATACCTCAACTTCAATGTCTATACAGTCCAAAGTCCAACCTAAGTCCAAGCCTACGCCTCCAAAGAACCTCTAGTGAAGGTGGACATGTCCAATAAGTAAGGTTCCCAAGCTTAGAGGGACTGGTTTCTCCAACAAAGCTCCTATCTCGAGCAAGAAGCACCTTCTCCACTTTAGAGGTGAAAAACCTTAACAAAAGAACATGGATATGAGGTGTTTATGGGTTCTAGGTGGGGTTTCCCCATGGAAGACCATGGTTCGACCTTGAGTAAGGTTGAAGGAAGAGGACGAACAAGAAAATTGAAGAAAGAGAGAAAATCACTAGCCTTGGTAAAAAAAACCCTTGAAAAGGACCTTAGAAACCCTTGGTAGGGCTAGATGGAACTATAGGAGAACTTTTTCTCAAATAAGGGGAACATCTTCTCCCTTGGACCACCTAATTCTGCAAAACAATAGAGAAAGATAGGTACTCTAAGATAGAGGAAATAGGGAGTGAGCAATGATTTTGAATTAGAGTTAGGAAGGGGTATATATAGCTTCATGGATAAGGAAGGGGTCAAGCATGAGGTGTACATGGAGTTTTCCATGTGTCAATAGCCTAGAGATTCTATATCCATGCAACACCTCCCTGAGTTACTACCCACACTTTCTCTCTTTTATCCATATCCTTATCCTTATCTTTATCTTTATCCTTATCTTGACCTTTATCCTTATCCTTATCTTCATCCTTATCCATAAAGAGGAAAAACCTTAAAATGTCCTTGAAGAGAAATACTTCCAAACCAAGTATAACTAGGAGCCCCAAAGCCCAAAAAATTCTATAATGATAATAAAACCTATAAGTATCATAATGCTTGTGACAATTTACAAATAAAACCTCCCAATTGGGTAAATTGTAGAAAAGTCCAGAATGTACCTAAAATTGCATAACTTGCATAAACAACATCCAAATTGGACCAAACTTTATCCACAAGTTATATTTGATGTGTTGAATATGAAGTTGCCATTATTTCCATATTTTGAAGTTATATAATCACATTGTTCATTACTTATGCATTTTACTCATTTTCTCTCTCCTAAACTTATCCTAATACTTCAAGGTTGTCCAAATTAGATGAAATTTGACATGTAGACTAATTTTGATATGT
Source organism: Alisma plantago-aquatica (assembly GCA_963693085.1). Lineage (NCBI taxonomy): Eukaryota > Viridiplantae > Streptophyta > Magnoliopsida > Alismatales > Alismataceae > Alisma > Alisma plantago-aquatica. The sequence continues at coordinate 85,127,769 of OY856409.1, read as the reverse complement.
AGATTTTGAATTTGAAGTTTGTTTCAAATTTTTAGAATTATTTTTATGATATATGTCATATGGCCCATTAACAGCCCATTATCTAAATTATTCATCCAATTCTTCTTACCGACCAAAAAAAAGTTTCTTATCTTCATATTACCACCAAAATGAGTTATGTGGCATATTTTATGTATCCATTATAAACTTAAGATTAATGTTAGAATATTAGGTTACATTAAGGTGATCTATACCTGCATTATCACATTGGGGTTAAACTAAACATCTATTTAGGTCTAACCTTCAACCTTGTTTGGCTAAGTCCAAAGTGTCAACTTCCAGGGTAGGGTCCGGGATCTAGTATGTTACACTTCCAATTTCTTTTAGGCACATGCTTAACACTACAACAATGTACCATATAAATTGATTCAAAAGACACCATATGAGATATGGCATGGGAGGTGTCCTGATATGTTTTTTATAGTGATTAGGAATGAAAGCTTAAAAAATAGTTTCTTGAAAATCATTGTCCACAAAATCACATAAATGTTATTTTGTTAAAATACTACTCTTATACCAATCTAGCAACAAAGTTGTTTGTTAATAAGGATAAATGTATTCCTGGAGAGGAACCTAGTTCCAAAGGAATTAGTGGGAGTAAAATTAGAACTCAAAATGTTTGAGATAAACAAACAAAAATTCAACCTAAAGTGGTACAATAGGAACGTAGAGGATCACAATATGTTGTGGAATCTCAAGTTCCTTATGTAACACAAAACCTTATAGTTCTAGTAGAACATGACTTGATCTTGAAAGATTATACTATGTTTTAACTCAAAAGGGTGGTGAGTTGATCATAAATGATGAGTCAACAACCTATGTAGAAGCTATTGAGGAGCCATAATATAAGAAATGGTTTGAGACCAAGAGATCAAAGATGGAGTCTATGTACATCAAAAAGGTATGGCCTCGATGGATCCACCTAAAGAGGTAAAACACATAAGTTGCATTTAGGTCTTTGAGAGAAGACCTATATGGAAGGGTATATTGGTTGCAAAGAGTTTCAAACAAGTTCAAGGTTTTGAACATGTTGAACTCTTTTACCAGTTACCATGCTTAAATCCATCTGGATCATGCTTGTTGTTGTAGCATAGTATGAATATGAGATTTGGCATATGGATTTTAAAACCACATTCTTTAACTTGAATAATTAAAAGGATATGTACGTGATACAAACTAAAGGTTTAAAAATCTAACAATGCAAATAAAGTTTATAATTACAAAGTTCAATCTGTGGATTTGAAGCAAGCATCTCAGAGCTGGAATCTTCAATTTGACAAGATAGTCAAAGAGTTTGAATTGAGTCAGAATGAAGATGAAATATGTGACTAAAAAAGATTTAGTAGGAGTGTATTTATATTCCACATGATGATAGGGAACAATGTCCTTATCCAATAAATGTTAATACCTATCTTTAAGCACCTTCTCTATCAAGGGTTTAGGCAAAACATCCTATGTTATAGGGATTGAGATCTATAGAGATAGATCTAGACAACTTCTTGATCTAAGAAAGAGAACATACATTGACAAGATGCTGACAGATTCATCATGAAAGACTCAATGAGAGAAAAGTTGTCCATGTTCCATGGAGTTAGTCTCTCATGAGACCAGTGTCCCAGTTCTTGTGAAGAACAAGAACACATGGATAAATGTCATATCCATTTCCAATTGGATCCATTAATGCAATGGTATGTACTTATCTGATTATCTCGTATGTATTGGACATGACAAGAGGATATCTAGTTATGTCGTATGTATTGGACATGATGAAAGGATATCCAATCATCTCATATGTATCAGACATGATGAGAGGATATATATACCTATCTAGCAATCTCTTATGTTTTGGAAATGATGAGAGGGTATATGTCAGATGCCATTCAGAGTCACTAGATTACCATAAAGAACATCCTCATGTGATTTAGAAGCACTAATAGGATTAGTTCCTTGGTTATGATAATAAGGAAGAGTTGGGTGTAATGGGTTACACCGATGCAAGCTTCTGAACTGACAAAATGATTGCAATCTATATTTATGTTTGACCTTAAATAAGAACTGCAAGATGGAAAGGGTTCTGAGCTAATGGCAATTGTTTATATCTATAGAAGAAGTTGAGTATCTCTGTGTTATGAGAACAATATTGTATGGATCAAAAAGTTCATATGGGTCAACTTGTTTGAGGTTCCAACCATTGATGACATAGTAGAAATATTGTGACAACAACGAAGATACTGGTTAGGCAAAGGATCTCAGCTAGCCCACTTTGACACTTCCATCTCATATAAGATGTCATACAACAAAGAGATATGAAAATTGCAAAATACCAACTAGAAGCAACATTGCTAAAACTGTTATAAAAGCACTTTCACAGAAGAAACATGATGGACATGTTAAGATAACTTGAAATAAGATTCATGGGTGATTGTCTCTAAGTACAAGGGGGAGTCTATTGGTATGTATGCCTAGAGAGCCAATCAGATGATGATTCGAATGTGGCATTAAATACTTGATTTGATAATAATAAAGGTAATTATGTCTATTATGTTTGTGTCAGTCACAAAATGATGACATAGAGATAAGTCGATGTCTAAAGAATGATGTTACTCGATAACATATGTCTTCAAGTATGTGACTTGAACAATGAGATCATATGGATGCTAAGACTACATACATTCTTGTTATGTCCCTAGTCAAATATTACTTTAGAAGCAAAATAGACGACAATAATACAGAACACTAGAGTGTGTGTTGAGTGATGATGAAATCTCATTAGTCATGATATATGATATCAAGTCAAGAACATACGTAAATGTTAGAAAACTGTATATCAGACAAACCCACCATGAGAGTGATAAAATGAAAACCATGAATGGAAGTCATAATCATCTCTCATAGTGATAATGGTGGTTGTGGTTCTTAGACCTAAAGTCTGTACATTCATCACATGTCGTTTGGTATACTTTAACATCATCAAATGTAACTCTGAATAAGGATTTCCATAACAGTGATGACTGGGTAGCTCTGACACATGGGGATTGTGTGTGAGTGATATATATATATATATATATATATATATATATGATTTGTCCCTCCTACAATGATTGATATCCAGGGCCTCTTAATAAATGAGACTGAGAAAAGTATGGCCATACTTGGGTTACTCAAGATGTGATATGTGACCTCACATACATCTCAGACACTCTCACTATAGTTCAAGACCATGGATTGAATGTTGAGAGGATGACGATTCCATGCCTCAACCCCAATCCTAATATCAAAGACAAAGGAACTATACCATCATGGTAATACTAATCACATATTGTCGGTTGAAATTTTTATCCAACTTATTGAATTACTTGGGTAGCAATGATGTGTGACTAGGCACTGCTCTTTTCTTGTGATGTCCTAATTGGTTATGGACATTCACTACCAACATAATTCTAGACCTATAGGGTCGCACAGATAGGATACACTTGGACTATAGGAGTATATTCATGATTGATGTTTAGATTGAATACTAATGGTTTTTAGGCATTCAATTAAACATCTAAGGTTCAAAATTGACTAACTAGATTTCCAATTGACTGTTTCAAGTGTTGAACCGATCAATTGGAGTGTCAGGTCAATTGGATTCAATATTGGTTGAACTTTTCCTGAATTGGACAATTGAAATGACCATTTACTTGTGAAATGATTGTTACACTATGTGAGATGACTGGTTCACCCTCTGGGTCGCCCAGTTCAGTTTCTAATTTGTTTAGAACAATGACTGATGTTGATGTCATGTTTAGCATTAATCGTGCATTGAATACCAATGGGATTCAGAATAAGAAATTGCATGAATCGACTGGTTCACTTAGGGAACCAACCCGCTCGTGCACCAACTGACCAGTTGGATGTGTGAACGGATTGGTTTGCTATATACAAGTTCAAGAAACTTCATTATTCCAGACCCTTCAATTCCCACACAGACTTGAAACCCTGGCCCTAGCCTCTACTATAAATAGAGGGATACTGGGGGCTTCCTAATACACAAAATTGAGAATTAGTTGCTTTTACAATTGTTGTCATCTTTAGTAGTGGTAACCAATAGAGATCCTGAGCAAATCATACCCATTAAAAGGAGGGATAGTGAGGGAGAGAACAACTATGAAAAATTGTGGCAGATCATGTCGGCGACTAGTATGCCGACAAAAGGGGACAACTCCTTCTCATTGGGTCTGGTAGTGCAACGTTGAGTTCCTAGTGGTTCACGTGGACTACTCTAGAGGCAAGAGGTTGTTGTTTGTAACTAGGAGGACATCATCAACTAATGTATGTTGTGCCGTACTAGGAGGCCAGTGGAGATAATTATTCGAGTGTTGCTACCGCCTAAAGAAGAAGCACAATGCTACTGCAAGGGTAATATCACTGGACTTGCTCCAGGACCATGTATAACCTTGCAAACCTTCCTTCCTAGATACATTGTTATTGATGATATCTTACTATTTTGGAAAATGTGCATTTAATTTGTTTATTTCTGCTACCTATATATGCGCCTCATTTCCCTACACTGAGTTCCTAAATGTTTTCCCTAATGAGTTACTAGGTCTACCTCCTTGGAGATGTTGGCTTTAAAGTTCATATTCAACCTGGTAGTCACCCAATAGAATTACCAGCCTATGGAATGGCACATGAGAAATTAAAGGAGTTAAGAATTGAGTTATAGGATTTACTAGATAAGGGTTTCATTCAACCTAGTACATAACCTTAGAGAGATGTAGTTTGTGAAAAAGAAGCATGGAACTATGTGATTATTTGTAGACAATAGGCTACTAAACAAGATAACCATCAAAAAGAAATATCTTTTTCCTACAATTGATGACCTACTTGATCATATGTGCAGACAAATGATCTTCTCAAAGATAGATCTTAGGTCAAATTATCATTAGTTGAGGATAAAGGCATCATATGTACCTAAGTCATCCTTTAGAACATGATATGGTAATTCTGAGTTTGTACTTGTGTCCTTTAGACAGAAAAATTCCCCTGCAACTTGTATGGACATGTTGAATACAATTTTCATACCGTATCTAGATTAATTCATAGTAGATGATATCTCTATATATTCTAGAGATACAGAATAGCATGAACAATATCTGAGGATAGATTTGCAGTTGTTGATACAACATCGTAGTTGTATGCTAAGCTCAAAAAATGTGAGTTATGGTTATCTAAAGTTTATTTTCTTGGATATGTCATATCAGGAGAAGGAGTTTGAGTAGACACTAATGAAGTGGATTTTTTTTTCAATGGGAGCATCCTACAATTTCTACTGAGATTAAGAGTTTTCTTGGTTTATCTGAATATCATAGAAGGTTCATAAAGAACTTTAGTGTTCTAGAAGAACCACTTACACATTTAACAAGAAAGCGTGTACCTTCTATTTTCTCTAATAATTGTGAAAAAAGCTTTTAGACATTAAATCAAAGATTAGTCTTAGCATGAATCTTGATCCAACCAGAAGAAGATAAATGTTATGTAGTATTCAGTGATGCATCCAGAAGAGGATTAGGATGTGTTATAATGTAATAAGGAAAAGTGGTAGCATATGCTTCTAGATAGATTAATAAGAACAAATAGAACTACCCTACACATGATTTTGAGTTGGCAGTGGTAGTAAATGCCTTACAAACATGGAAACTTTTTCTTAATGGTGAGTCATGTCAGATCTTTATAGACGATAAGAGTCAAAAATATATTTTCATGCATAAGGATCTTAACCTAAAACAACGGATGTGAATGGAGCCTATAAAGGATTGTGATGTTACCATTGATTACTATCTTGGGAAGGACAATGTTGTAGATGCTCTGAGTAGGAAGTTTACATCACCTGCAAAAATGTATTCTATGGTATGTATGAAAAGAGACTCACTTATCAAAATAGGGAGCTAAATTTCAATTCGAGTGTGCCAGAACAAGGAGGGTTTCTTACAGATATTCCAGTTATACTTACATTCTATGATCAAATCAAAGAGCTTCAATAGAATGATAATGAATTGAAGAAAATCATCCATGACATGATAGAAAGTAAGAGGACAAAATTCAAACATTCATTTTATCATCTGTTGTTTCATCTAAATAGATTGTTTATGACATATGACACTAAGTTAAAGAAGTGGATTCTTGAGGAAGCTCACTCTTCTATATATGTGATACATCTGGGTAGTTATAAAATGTACAAAAACCTCAAAGAACTATATTTGCGGTCATGTATGTGAAAAAATATGGGTGTTTATAAATCTAAGTGTGGTGTTTGTCAACAACTCAAATTTGAATATCAAAAGTCGAAAGGTGTTGTACAACCACTCCTTATTCATGTGTGGAAGTAGGAACATATAACTATGGTTTATGTAGTTGGGTTACCTAGAACACCACATGGAAGTGACTCTACATGGTTAATAGTGGATATATTAACTAAATCTTCTTATTTCCACTAGTTAAGACAATATCAGATACATAAAAGCTTGCCGAAGTTTATGTAAATGAGATAGTTATTTTACATGGAATTCTAGTGTCTATAATATCAGGCATATACCAAAGTTTATAACTAGATTTTGAATCGATTTTATTTTTCATTATGAACATGATTGGATTTAGCACAACATTTCACTCAGATAGATGGACACTCAGAATAGACAATTCAAACCCTAGAAGTTATGTTAAGAGCATGTGTATTGTAGTTTAGTGGCAGTTGGAATGTTAACCTTAATCTTTTGGAATTTTCTTATAATAATTACCATTCTAGTTTAGGTATAGCCCCTTATGAAGCATACTATGGGAGAAAGTGTAGATCACCTATTCTCTAGTATGAAGTTAGAGAAAGACAAATTCTAGGTATGGAGTGTTGGTAAAAGAGACAACTAAAAAGAAATTTTTGATCAGACAACATTTTAAAGTTGCACGAGATAGAAAGACAAGCTATGAAGAGAAATGTCATAGACCACTTTAGTTTGAGGTTGGGCATGAGGTTTACTTTAAAGCATAACCATGGAATGGTGTAATGAGGTTTAAAAAGTGATGCAAATTAACTCCTAGATACATTGGTCCCTATCCCATAATTCACAGAAGTGGACCTTTAGCATACAAACTTCAACTGTCTCTTGAACTATCCAACTTATAAGACATTATTCATGTATCCATGTTGAAGAAGTTTCATCTAGGTATAGAGAAGATAATTGACCCATAAGTACAACTAAGAGAACATATCTCCTATTTTGAAGGTCCTATACAAATTTTAGATCATAGAATCAGAAGCTTACATAGAGGGAGAAACATAGTCAAAGTCCTTTGGAGGATTCATGTTGAAGATGAAGCTACATGGAACATAGTCAAAAATGTGTAACACATATCCTTTACTCACAAATTGATGGTTTTGAGCTGCATCGTCGCCCGATACATTCAATCATAAAAATGAACATAACTTTTTCTATATATCAAAATCCAATGGAAAAAGTTTTTTTGGATTCAACTTTCCATCCTTGATACAACCACCACCCTAAACCAGGGAAAATACAAACTAGAATATGAATTATAAGGCTAACTTTGGGAAAAAGTGTGGAGTACGGGAGGAAACAAAGGTTTTAACACATATCAACCTTGGTAAGTAGGTTTAAATCATACATCCCTTATTATTGTTGTGTTCCCTTGTATGGAACTCTTTGATTCATCAACCAAAGGCTTTATTTAACATTCTTCCTTCATCTCCTACCTTCAAAAGACTTCATTTATATTTGTTAAACCACATGAGGTTGATCAAAATTATTTCTAGAATCTTAGAACTCGAATCATAGCTTAATTAGTGGAGTGGAATTTGTCATGTCCAAGTTCAAGAATGAAACTAGTAATCTTGGATTACATATAAGTGAGTGGAGAATAACCTTATGAACTTGATTTACAATAGATGAATGCACATTCATCTATTTATATTGCATCTTTTAGATTATTTTGGAGAAGCATTTTTCTATCATTCCCTAGTTTTTAGATTTAATTGTCTTAGTTTTTCCTTTCTCTTTGAACTCAGAGTTTTTATTATATTTTCCTGGTTCAATTGTATACAATCACTCCTAAGTCTAATTACCCAAAAGGTCAAAAGATCAAGGAGGCATTAAAGGAACATTTAAACCTCCTAGACTTTCTAATCGGTCGATTGGTATTCTCAGTCAGTCCACTCACATCCAAAATTTAGTCAAGTCTAAAATTGCCAATTGATTGAATGGACAACTAGTCGGTCAAATCAAGATGGAAAGGTGAGACCTCTATTATATTTAAACCAATAGATTCACGTCGAACTAATCAACTGACTTGCATCGAATCTCAACATCCATTTGTCCGGTCAACCAAATGGTCCCGCAACCGTACGACTAGCATGCTATTATCCTGTGCCTCATCCTACTCCAGTTGATCAGTTGGGCCTCCAGTTGATTGGCTTCTCCCCAAACCAACTGACTAGTCTTCATATTATCAATATAAATAGTCATGGTGCAAAATTCTAGAAAATAAAGTAGTCTCCATGAGGATGATATTGACTACTTCTTACCTTCTTCATTCACCCATGGGAGGATATGAGATGGTTAGTTCTTGGCCTCCACCCTCCTTTTATTGGGAGGATGTGGCCCTGAAATACTAAAAGTGTTTTTGGCAACGAGTGAGCAAGTAAAACCTTCATACTGGGGCATGGGTTGTATCCTCATAGGCCTTGTGTATTTTAATTGTTTTTTACACCAATATTTCTATTTTTCAGATCTCTTTCTCCCGATTTATGTACATCAACTACTATAGAAAAGGCCTTTGGCATCGGTTATTTAGAGCCTTTAGCATCGGTTTCCAAGCGACACCCAAGTGGGTGCCGCTATAAGTCAACACCTTCAACGTCGGTTTCTAACCGACGCCATAACCCTTCCCACCACCAAAAACATGCCAGCAAGGGAACTATAGGCATCGGTTATTAATGAAAACCAACACTATATCATGGTTAAAGACGTTAGGTATTAAACAAAAACCGACGCCATAACCCTTCCAGCCATCAAAAATGCGCCAGCAAGGGAACTATAGACATCGGTTATTAAAGAAAATCGACACTATATCATGGTTAAATGTGTCAGTTTTTAAACAAAAACTGATGCCATTACCCTTCCCACCATCAAACCAGTGAGGGCACAAAGATGTTGGCTTTTGCTAATAACTAACGTTGTATGTCTTTGGTGTTGGTTTTATAAAAATAATTGATACCTATGTTCTGATTTTTTTCTTAGTAGGTTGCAGGCCTGCTGTATGGCTGGTCAGTAGGATGCAGGACCTACAGTTTAGTTCTAAACTACAGGTTTACAGCATCAATTGATATCATCCAACAACAAGCCACAAACCTACAAAGTCATTCACATTCAGACATATGTATTGATCAAATACATGTAGAAACATGAAAAGTCATTTACATTCACATTCAGTTCCATTCATTTCATCTCTTTTCACATTCAGACACATGTAGAAACATTCATGTATTGACCAGAAAATGTCATTCACATTTACACATATGACAATTTAGAAAAAGTCATTCACATTCGAACAAAAATAATTATGAGAACAAAGTTTAGAAATATCATTCTTTATTCATCGCCGTCATCATTGTCATCAGAATCCCAATTATATTTAAAACCCCCACTACTTGTAGGGCTTTTTCCCATTCTTCTCTTACAACATCTAATTCCTCCTTCGTATAGGGAGTATGTACATCTAATAACTTTCCACCTGTACTGAAGTCCATTTTAAACACCTATAAAGAGAATGATGTATATATATAACTAATAATATATAATAAGATTGATATATTTTGCAAGGACCCTGACCTCCATTTTGGGCTTATCCTATTTGCTTTGCCTAAACCTTGTGCTTAGTTGCTTTCTAATCACCTTTAGTGGTGATTAGGGTTTGCTTATGTTTTATTGAGTGTTGGAGGTGCTACTTGAAAAATAACCTAAGTTAGGGTTGATGGGCAAGTTTGTCACCTTGAGAGATGTTCTTCTCTCTCTTTTCTTCCTCTAAGTTGAGAGGAAGGTTTGGGCTCGTGCCTTGAGTTGTCTTGGGCTTAGTTGAGCTCTATTGGGCCTTGGTTTCCCTTGTTTAGGCCTTGCCTTTCTTTGAGGAGCCCTGTATCAGGCAAGGAGCACCTTGTGTTGGCCATGGGGGTGTCGCCCCTGGGTGTGTCGGCCAAGGTGGTGGTGGTTTGAAGTGTGTCGGCCTTTGACCTTGTTGACCCTCTTACTTTGGTTGTGTCACCCTAGTTTGGACATGTGGTCTAACCTTGGTTGTGTGGTGGAATTGCTTGTGCATGTGTTTTGCAAGGTGGCAAACGTGTGGATATGTGTCCCTTAGTAAGGTGACACCTTGCCATGGTTCCCCTTTGATCCTCATCTATATATGCCTTGCCTTTCTCTTCCTTAGGATCCATTTTAGCTCTTTTGTTGCCTTTCTCTTCTTTAGTGCACGACACACCTCCTTTGGAGTGCTTGGTGGCCGATCCCCCCGGTAGAGATCTCTTCTTCTTCCTCTAGCTTGGTGGCTAAACTGTAGGTGGACCTTGTTTTCTTGGTAAGCATCTTCCCTCTCTCCTTAGCATCTTCTTCTCCATCTTGCCTACTCTTCATCCATGGTGCTTATGATTCTTGTTCCTTTTCTTGAGGTGGCCGAAAGTGGTGTTCTTGGAGCTAGGAGCTAGAATCTTGGAGCTTGAGGAGTTTTCTTAAGGCGGGTTACATAACTTCTAACCCTAGATATACTACCTTCTTTATGTTGCATGATTCATATATGTTGATGATCAACCATTGCATGTTATGTTTCTTGCTATAGTACATGTTGTTGATCTTATGGATATAGTGAGCATGATGTTGTTGATGATGTTGATGGTTTATATGCCTTTAGATTTAGTTGTCTGAACCATGGTTTGGGGTTTTCTTGTTGGGCAATACCCCTTTCTCTCCTTGGTTTTTGGGAAGTGAGTTTGAGCTCTAGTGATGTGGGCAATACCCCTCTCTCATTTAAGTTGAGAGGTGAGTCTACATTCTAGTTGCTTGGGAAACACCCTCCTCTCACCATGGATTTGAAAGGTGAGCTCTTGGATATGTGATGACCTAAGTTGAGGATGATCCTTGTGGTTGCCCAATTTGTGATAGATGTTGTGCAAAACTCCTCTCTCTTAGGTGTTGAGAAGTGAGTCGATCTTCTTGATTATTTAGGGTTTGGTGCCCTTGTGCTTGAGGTTGAAGATGACCTTGTAGAGTTGTGTTTTGCACATTATGACCTTGGAGTAGTGATGCCCGATAGCCTCTCGACTAAGGTTTCACCCATGGCTGATACACCTAGTTGAGATGGTTGGTTTGGTGCCCGATATGGTAGTATAGAGAAACCCTAGTAGATGCCTTAAGTGGTGGCCGATATGAGAAGTTTGACTTAGATGAATGATATGGCCTTCTTGATCTAAGTGGTGTTGTTCCCTTGGTCGATATGATGATTAGATGACATCTCTGTTTGGTTCCTTGGGCGACACAAGTTGGGTGAGTTTGAGCTGCCTGATATGGGTTGAGTGGAAAACCTAGTTGTTGCTTTGTTAGAGGCTGATATGGAGTGCTTCCCTTGTTGACCTATAGGCTTCCTTGAGGTGCTTTTGTGTCTCCTGTGTCATGAACATGTTGGGCGATGCAGTTTTGGCTTGCGGCACCATGATCTCAGCTGATACAGTGGTGAGAATGGGTGCCCAATACAACCCTAACCCTAGCTAGCCAGTAGGGTTCTAGCTGATACACATCTTGAGCTAGCTGCACGATACACCTTTTGCACTTGGTATGCATGAAAAGGTTGCATGATAACGCCATGTTCTCTAGTTGCACGATACCCCTTGGGTGGTGGTTTGATATCTTCTAGGGTTGGCCGATATGTGGCTAAATGCCTAGGCCGGTAAGCTTTTGGTGAGGGTTGTTACCCTGCCCGATACCACCTATGGTGAGGGACGCGCTACCCGCCACACTTTTAGTGATGGTAGCAGGAGTTTTTGGTGAGGGTTTTGATAACCTGGGAACCTAGTAGATAGTTCTTGATCTTGTAGTTATATCTTTGATGATATGGATGATATGGTTAACCCAGGGGAAAAACCAAATCAATGGATTAATTACCTTGAGCCTGCATCTATGTTAAAAGATGAGATAAGATGATAGGTTGTGAACTAGGAAGTTTGGAAGGATATGATGTTTCTACACATGATAATGTGACACATGTATATGATCACAAGTATGGGGCATAATATATGCTTATGATTGATAATAAAACTATGATTTCTACAACTTATGTGTAATATACTCAAGGATGTTGCTTAATACTTGATAGCATGATAATCCTATTAATCCGTGATGGATTCAGTTATCTCTATGGATGCGTATACTAACCATGCAGGTATTTTTAGGTGGATTCATATCCTGGTAAGAGCTCTGAGATGTATGTGCTTGAGTATCACCATGTGGTAATGAGATAACAAGTTGATAGGTCTAAGGACCGGATATAAGGCTGAGTGCCTAGTTGAGGTGTTATCCTCTGATGATGAGATAAGGGATGTGTTCCCAGAATGCTGATGCATGATTATGATGCCTTGAGAGGAAGTGGTTGATATAGTGAGGGATTGAGGTCCCAGGACAGTATGATAATGGCAATAATGATGTAATTCTATAAGGCTATGTTTATACTTTGGTTGCCTCAACAATTTGCTTAGAATATACTAATTAATTATAGATGAACATGTCATGTATTTTTCCTGGACATAGATCCATTATCATTAGTATCATGGTGATGGTGAAATAAGTTTATCCTGTAAGATTTGTCTGGGTTTTCTCCTAGCCTAAAATAGGAGGAATCTGAGTACCACTTTGAATATATAGAGCATGGTGAACAGACCCATGGTTCAGGATATGTGATGATGAGCATGATGCGTTCATGGCTCGGCTGTATGTACTAGCACTTGTGTCAAGGTGAGCTAGAGATATGGGTAGCTTGCGGAGCTTACCCTGAGGCTGAGGCCATATAAGCATGAGACTACAGTCCTGCTTTGGTTTTCATGCACTGACCACGAGGATGTGAGGTCATGGAGTCTGGCTCTCCCATTGACCTTGTATGGCACCGGTTTTTGGGCTTCGCAGCCAAAGGTTGGATTTGAGCAGGGACAACTCACTTCCTCAGGGCATAATAAAACATAATCCATCCGAATAGTATATCATGCTTAGAGCAAAACACGGAACATTGATTGAGGCCTTGCTTATGTAGCTGATCTAGTTATACCTTGGAGTTATGTGTATGATCCTTATATTTTGTGACAATTTCTTATAAAGCTTATCTTGTCAATCATGTTCCATAAAGAAATACTTGGTTATATACCTCCTGGATGTTTTGGTAAGATTGATGGTAATAATAGCCTTGCTCAGTATGTTTCTCATATTATCTGCTTATATCAGTTATCTTATTTATTTGCTTTAAACCTTCTGAGGTTTTATAATTTTGGCGGGGAGTTATGTTTCTCGCTGGGACTGTGTGTCTCACCCCACTGGTGTACAACCTTTTTAGGTGATCGCTCAATACGGGGTGGTGGTCATGAGGTTGCGGCCGAGTAGCAAGAAGAGTAGTAGAAGGAAAGAGATGGAGATGATCTTGTTTTGGTGGTTTTGTAGTAGAGTCCTAGAGTTGTCCCTATACTATCAGGTCCTCAGAGGTGTTGGACAACGTTTCACGAAGCCTAGCCATTGTAATTTTGTATATCCTTCTGCTGGCCATACATGTCCCTTTATGTATGTATAAACATGTGATGAACTCTGGTGCTGACAGTACAACTGGTTCCGATAAGTTGTGGACATATATCAATGCTTGTAATATCTTTATAACATGTTTCTCGACAAGATCTGGATGCAAAAGTTCTCTTATGTATGCTTTCTGCAATTAGTTTTATTTAACCTGTGCTTTCGTTAATATGTGGTTCCACACGTTTTTGCGTGTCATCTCGTTGACTGTGTGATGGTGGGGTGTCACAGTTAGTTTGGTATCAGAGCTCTAGTTTCGCTGAGTCTACAGGGATCTAGGACTAGTTTTGCGTCTGTAGTTATGAGTTTTCTAGATTTTCTTACAATAACCTTCTACCCTCAGCGGAAGATAAAGCTTAAAGATGTTTGTAAACCATGAAGAATATGCTGCCGAGAGTAGCGATGCTGCATCAGTTGATGGAGCAAGGGTTCAGGCACATGAAGACTGGGTGCCTGAGCTCCTCCAACTTGACCCAGCCATTCTCGAAAATCCTTCCTACCAATAGCTTATGGGGCAGTTGTTGTCTACGATGAATCACATGGTGGAAAGGTTGCCAGTGCCTCAACTAAGAGCACAAGCTCCCCATGGTGAAACATCAGGTATTGGGAAGACCTTTGAGCAGTTTCACCCAGTTAGAGCTTGAGTGGATGATCCAGCGGATGCAGATCTGTGGCTGACAGGTCTCCAGAAGGCCTTCTGGATCCTCGACATCCCCGAAGAAGACAAAGTCAAGCACGTTGTCTACCTTCTGAAGGGTAGTGCTAGCTACTGGTGGGCCATCGAGGAGGAGAAGCGACCTAGTGAGGAGATCGGTTGGGAGGTTTTCCGGTGAGAGTTCATCAACAAATACTTTCTGAAGATGTATCTGGATGAGAAGATCAACCAGTTTGAGAATCTATGCCAAGGGTCGATGATCATCACTGAGTATGAAGCCAAGTTCATGGACTTGCTGAGGTTTTGTCCACACATGGCGGCGATAGATGATGAGTGGATCAAGTGATTTGAGAAAGGTTGGAGTGCTGATCTGTCAACACCTACTGCTGCTTTGGAAAATCAGGAGCAGTTTTCCATATCTGTGGAGTCCGTCCGCAGGATTGAACGGTCTATCAGGGAGAAAAGGGAGTCGATGACCAGGAAAAGGCCTACTCAGTTCCAGGGACAAAGATCTGGTGGCTTCAAGAAGCCAAGGTTTTCGGCAACTTCCGCGATGCAAAGTTCTCGTGTATCATCTTCGTGGTCTCTGAGTAAGGGAAGAGGTTATGTTTCTTCTCCGTCGAAGGTGCATAGTACAGCTTCTGTGGTAGTGACATGACAATCTAGGTCGTAGATAGAAGGCAGGTCATGTTATCATTGTGGACATACTGGGCATTTATGGTCAAATTGCCCAAAGAGAGATGTCAAAGTAACACAACAGCTGAGGTAGAATCAACAAGGGTTAGACAGACAGCAGCCCAGTGGTAGCAGAGGGCGAGGACGCGGTCAAGCATCACAAGAAGGATCGTCTGCTCCAGGAAGAAGAGGACGTAGACAACAAGCAATGACTCAATTCTATGTTATGTGTCAGTCGGAGGCAATTGTCAACCTGCGAGTGATGACAGGTCAGATGGAGTTATTTCATTCTGATTTGTCTTCTTCTTGCTTTATATTTGTTCTGGTTGACCCGAGTGCTACACACTCTTTTATCGCACATAGTCTACTTGATAGTTGTCCTTTACCTGTTAGTTGTAAGAAATATAGCCTATTGTTAGAAACCCCTCTCAATGGTTCCTCGATGCTTTGAGAGGAGTGTCTGTCTTGTGTCCAATCTTTCTCAGGACACAATATACAAGTGGATCTTATACCACTTGATATGCATGGATTCGATGTGATCCTTAGGATGGATACCTTAGAAAAGTATAAGGTTGTGTTGGACTGTGGTTCCAAATAGGCAGTGTTTGATGATGACAAAGAGAAGTGGATCTTCCAAGGAGATAGGAAGATTCTCTCGACATGTTTAGTGTCAGCGATGGTGGCAGAGAAGTTGTTGTGGCAAGGTTGTAAGGCATTTGTAGCTCACATTGTGGGTACCAAGGAGAAAGGTCCTATCCTTGAGGAGGTGACGGTTGTCTAAGAGTTTGCAGATGTGTTTCCTGATGAGCTCCCCGGTGTTCCCCCACTACGAGAGATTCATTTTGAGATCAATCTGGTACCAGGAACACAACCAGTTGCATAGACGTCGTATAGGATGGCTCGAGCCGAGATGGCAGAACTCAAGAAGCAGTTACAGGAGTTGTTGGACAAAGGTTTCATTAGACCAAGCACATCTCCTTGGGGTGCTCCAATTTTTTTGTTAAGAAGAATGACGAGTCGATGTGGTTATGTATAGATTATCGACAGTTGAACAAGGTCATGATCAAGAATAAGTACTCATTGTCGAGGATATATGATCTGTTTGATCTATTGCGTTGTGCTACAGTGTTCCCAAAGATCGATCTATGGTCTGGATATCATCAGTTGAGGATTAAGGAAGATAACATACCAAAGTCAGTGTTTAGGATGAGGTATGGTCACTTTGAGTTTTTGGTTATGTCGTTTGGGCTAACTAATGCGCCTGATGCTTTCATGGATCTAATGAATAGGGTGTTCCATCCGTTTCTAGATCAGTTTGTTGTAGTTTTTATAGATGACATCTTGATCTATAGTTGGGACAGTCAAGAGCATGAACATCATCTTCGACAAGCTTTGATTCTTCTTAGCCAACATCAGTTATATGCCAAGTTCAGTAAATGTGAGTTCTGGTTGAAAGAAGTGACTTTCTTGGGTCATGTGATATCTACAGAAGGATTCAGAGTGGACCCTAAGAAGGTGGAGTCAGTGGCAGATTGGGAGCAACTAAAGCCACTGACAAAAGTTCATAGTTTTCTAGGTTTGGCAAGATACTACCGGAGGTTTATAAAGGACTTTAGTGTGATTGCATTGCCGATGACAAAGCTAACCAGGAAGGATGTACCTTTTGTTTGGGATGACTGTTGTCAGTGAGCTTTCCAAAGTTTGAAGGAGAAGCTGACTAGTGCTCTAGTGTTGGTGCTGCCAGAGCCTGGGAAGGGCTATGTTATTTTCTACGATGCTTCCAAGAAAGGCTTAGGTTGCGTGTTGATGCAGGAAGACCATGTGGTTTCTTTTGCTTCGCGATAGCTTAAGAGACATGAGGAGAACTATCCGACACATGATTTGGAGTTGGCAGTGGTGGTTCACGCATTAAAGATTTAGTGGCACTATCTTTATGGGGAAGTGTGTCAAATCTTTACAGATCATAAGAACTTGAAGTACATCTTTTTGTAGAGTGAGCTGAACATGCGACAGCATCGTTGGATGGAGCTAATCAATGATTATGATTGCACCATTGAGTATCATCCTGGTAAGGAAAATGTGGTAGCTAATGCACTTAGCAGAAAGTCTTCTTCTCTCCCCACGAAGAAAGCACAGTTGAGTTCCTTGGTATGCCATAGGCGGGATATGTTTGTCTCGTTGTGGCAGATGAATGTGTAGTTGAAAGTTTCTTTGTTGGCAGGACTGTTGGCACAAATGCAAGTGAAGCCTACGCTGAGACAGCAGATCAAAGATGCACAGTAGGCAGATGATGCAGTGCAGTTGATCAGGTTAGAGCTCAGCAGTGAAAAGTATGACGGGTTCCATGAGTCTGAGGATGGACTAGTTTGCTATCATGGTATGATGGTGGTCCCCGATGTTGATAATCTAAGAAAGCCACTGCTCTAGGAAGAACACACATCGATGTATGCTATACATCTAGGAGTCACCAAGATGTATCATAATCTGAAAGACTTGGTTCTTGTGAAAGTTCTTTGGCATCATCGTGACATTGAGGAAGCCATGTGGGAGCTTGAGGAAGATATGAGGCGGAAGTATCGCTCACTTTTCTCTTCGGATTTTGGGGATGAAATCCCTTTGTAGATGTTTATGGCTTGTAAGGACCCTGACCTCCATTTTTGGCTTACCCCATTTTCTTTTCCTAAACCCTATGCTTAGTTGCTTGCTAAGCACCTTTAGTGGTGATTAGGGTTTGCTTGTGTTTTGTTCAGTGTTGGAGGTTCTACTTGCAAAATAACTTAAGTTAGGGTTGATGGGAAAGTTTGTCACCTTGAGAGATGTTCTTCTCTCTCTTTGCTTCCTCTAAGTTGAGAGGAAGGTTTGGGCTCATGCCTTGAGTTGTCTTGGGCCTTGTTTTCCCTTGTTTAGGTCTTTCCTTGCTTTGAGGAGCCCTATATCGGGAAAGGAGCACCTTGTGTCAGCAATGGGGGTGTCTCCCATGGGTGTGTCGGCCAAGGTGGTGGTGGTTTGAAGTGTGTCATCCTTTGACCTTGGTGACCCTCTTGCTTTGGTTGTGTCACCCTAGTTTGGACATGTGGCTGAACCTTGGTTGTGTGGTGGCATGGCTTGTGCATGTGTTTTTCAAGGTGGCAAACATGTAGACATGTGTCCCTTAGTAAGGTGACACATTTCCATGGTTCCCCTTTGATCCTCATCTATATATTCCTTTCCTTTCTCTTCCTTATGATCCCTTTTAACTCTTTTGTTTCCTTTCTCTTCTTTGGTGCCCGACACACCTCCTTTGGAGTACTTGGTGGTCGATCCCCCTGGTAGAGATCTCTTATTCTTCCTCTAGCTTGGTGGTTGAACCCTAGGTGGACCTTGTTTTCTTTGTAAGCATCTTCCCTCTCTCCTTAGCATCTTCTTCTCCATCTTGCCTACTCTTCGGCCATGGTGGTTATGATTCTTATTCCTTTTCTTGAGGTGGTCGAAAGTGGTGTGCTTGGAGCTAGGAGCTAGAAGCTTGGATCTGGTGGAGTTTTCTTAAGGTAGGTTACATAACTTCTAACCCTAGCTAAACTACCTTCTTTATGTTGCATGATTCATATATGTTGATAACCGGCCATTGCATGTTATGTTTCTTGCTCTAGTACATTTTGTTGATCTTATGGATATAGTGAGCATGATGTTGTTGAAGTTGTTGATGGTTTATATGCCTTTAGATCTAGTTGGATGAACCATGGTTTGGGGTTTTCTTGTTGGGCAATACCCCTTTTTCTCCTTGGTTTTTGGGAAGTGAGTTTGAGATCTAGTGATGTGGGCAATACCCCTCTCTCATTTAAGTTGAGAGGTGAGACTACATTCTAGTTGCTTGGGCAACACCCTCCTCTCACCATGGATTTGAAAGGTGAGTGCTTGGATATGTGATGATATAAGTTGAGGATGATCCTTGTGGTTGCCCGATTTGGGATAGAGGTTGTGCAAAACTCCTCTCCCTTGGGTGTTGAGAGGTGAGCCGATCTTCTTGATCATTTAGGGTTTGGTGCCCTTGTGCTTGAGGTTGAAGACGACCTTGTAGAGTTGTGTTTTGCACGTTATGACCTTGGAGTAGTGCTACCCGATTGCCTCTTGACTAGGGTTTTACCCTTGGCTGATACACCTAGTTGAGATGGTTGGTTTTGTGCCCAATATGGTGTTATAGAGAAACCCTAGTAGATGCCTTAAGTGGTGGCCGATATGAGAAATTTGACTTAGATGAACAATATGGCCTTCTTGATCTAAGTGGTGTTGTTCCCTTGGCCAATATGATTCTTAGACAATATCTCTATTTGGTTCCTTGGGCGACACAAGTTGGATGAGTTTGAGCTGCCTGATATTCGTTGGGTGGAAAACCTAGTTTTTTCTTTGTTAGAGGTTGATATGGAGTGTTGCCCTTATTGACTGATAGGCTTCCTTGAGGTTCTTTTGTGTTGCATGTGTCATGAACATGTTGGGTGATACAGTGTTGGCTTGGGGTACCATGATCTCGGCTGATCCAGTGGTGAGAATTGGTGCCCAATACAACCCTAACCCTATCTAGTCGGTAGGGTTCTAGCCGATACACCTCTTGATCTAGCTGCATGATACACCTTGTGCACCTGGTATGCATGATGATGTTGCATGATAACACCATGTTCTCTAGTTGCACGATACACCTTGGGTGGTGGTTTGATATCTTCTAGGGTTGGTAGATATGTGGCTAAATGCCTAGGCCGGTAAGCTTTTGGTGAGGGTTGTTACCCTGCCCGATACCACCTGTGGTGAGGGACACGCTACCCGCCACACTTTTAGTGATGGTAGAAGGAGTTTTTGGTGAGGGTTTTGATAACCCTGGAACCTTGCAGATAGTTCTTGATCATGTAGTTATATCTTTGATGATATCGTTGATATGGATGATATGGTTAACCTGGGGGAAAAATCTAATCAATGGATTAATTACCTTGAACCCCCATCTATGTTAAAAGATGAGATAAGAAGATAAGATGATAGGTTGTGAACTAGGAAGTTTGGAAGGATATGATGTTTCTACACATGATAATGTGACACATGTATATGATCACAAGTATGGGGCATAATATATGCTTATGATTGATAATAAAACTATGATTTCAATAGCTTATGTGTAATATACTCATGGATGTTGCTTAATACTTGATAGCATGTTAATCATGTTAATCCATGATGGCTTCAGTTATCTCTATGGATGTGTATACTTAGCATGCAGGTATTTTTATGTGGATTCATATCCTGGTAAGATCTATGAGATGTATGTGCTTGAGTAGCACCATGTGGTAATGAGATAACAAGTTGATAGGTCTAAGGACCTGATATAAGGATGAGTGCCTAGTTGAGGTGTTATCCTCTGATGATGAGATAAGGGATGTGTTCCCAGAATGATGATGCATGATTATGATGCCTTGAGAGGCAGTGGTTGATATAATGAGGGATTGAGGTCCCAGGACAGTATGATGATGGAAATAATGATTTAATTCTATAAGGCTGTGTTTATACTTTGGTTGCCTCCACAATTGGCTTAAAATATACTAATTAATTATAGATGAACATATCATTTAGTTTTCCCTGGCCATAGATCCATCATCGTCAGTATCATGGTGATGGTGAAATAGGTTTATCCTGCGGGATTTTCCTGGAGCGCATATTGTTGAAAATGCAAGGTTTTCCCCTAGCCTAAAATAGGAGGAATCTGAGTACCACTGTGAATATATGGAGCATGGTGAACAGACCCATGGTTCAGGATATGTGATGATGAGCATGATGCATTCCTGGCTCGGATGTATGTACTAGCACCTATGTCAAGGTGAGATAGAGAAATGGGTAGCTTGTGGAGCTGACACTGAGGCTGAGGCCATATAAGCATGAGACTGTGGTCCTGCTTTGGTTTGCGTGCACTGACCACGAGGAGGTGAGGTCATGGATTCCGACTCTCCCATTGACCTTGTATGGCATCGGTTTTTGGGCTTCGCAGCTAAAGGTTGGATTTGAGCAGGGACAACTCACTTCCTTAGGGCATAATAAAACGTAATCTAGTCGAATCGTATATCTTGCTTAGAGCAAAACACGGAACATTGATTGAGGCATTGCTTATATAGCTGATCTAGTTATACCTTGCAGTTATGTGTACGATCCTTATATTTTGTGATAAGTTCTTATAAAGCTTATGTTGTCAATCATGTTCCATAAAGAAATACTTGGTTATATGCCTCCTGGATGTTTTGGTAAGATTGATTGTAATAATAGACTTGATCAGTATGTTGCTTATATTATCTGCTTATATCAGTTATCTTCTTTATCAACTTTAAACCTTCTGAGGTTTTATAGTTTCAGCGGGGAGTTATGTTTCTCGCTGGGACTGTGTGTCTCACCCCGCTAGTTTACAACCTTTTTAGGTGATCGTTCTAAATGGGGTGGTGATCGTGAGGTTGCGGCCGAGCAGCAAGAAGAGCAGTAGAAGGCAAGAGATGGACATGCTGCTGTTTTGGTGGTTTTGTAGAAGAGTCCTAGAGTTGTCCCTGTACTCTCAAGTCCTCGGAGGTTTTTGACAACGTTTCACGATGTCTAGCCGTTGTAATTTTGTATATCCTGTTGTTGGCTATACGTGGCATGTTATGTATGTATAAATAGGTGATGAACTCTGGTGCTGAAGGTATAGCTGGTTTCGATAAGCTGTGGACATATATCAATGCTTGTAATATCTTTATAACATGTTTCTCTGCAGGATATGGATGCAAAAGATCTCTTATGCATGGTTTCCGCAATCGGTTTTATTTAACTCGTGTTTTCGGTAATATGTGGTTCCGCACGTTTTCACATGTCATCTCATTGTCTATGTGATGGTGGGGTGTCACATATTTCTTATTATCTAATGAGAATATATATAATACCTTATGTATAGTATCGATTTCCATTGTGGAATGTTTGATGATTAGGTCTATAAATCATAGTAGGCACATGCCCAGTCGTTGTCTTGTGTAGCACACTATAAATTGAAACATAAAAAATATTCAAAAGTACAAATAAGCAAAGTTCACATAAATAATATATACATTGGAGTTGGGAAATTACTTTCACATTCTCCCAAATTAGTGGCTGATTCTTTTTCCTGGGGACCTTTCCTGTAGCCTCTTTGAACTCTTGTCAAGCCATACATGTTAATGTAACACATTAAATTGCATAATTAAATAGTAATGTAATAACATATGTTAAAAAATATAAAAATATGAAATATTTCTCACAGGAATAATGGCATTTTTATTATGTGTCCATATAATGTATTCAATTTCTTCCCCACAGGATCTAGATAATAGACATTGAACGTTTTGGGGAGAATAACTAGTAACTCCCAATGCCTACCACTAGAGGTAAGAAAGTTAAAAATTAATAACTCAAAATCCACAATAAAAATATAATTTTCTTGAGTCCAAATTATAAGAAAAATAAACTTACTCGACATTGAATGGATCTATTATCACCGTCTTCTTATTTTTACCAAAATATTCAAAAGCAGCACAACAATATGAAGTAACTAAAGAAGGGTCTGTATCTACAAGACTAATCAAAGTTGGAACCAAAAATCCCACATGGGAAAATACAAAATATGTACATATCATTTGTAAGTGACTGCAAAACATGTATTACGTATGCATTAATATATAAGAAACTAGAAAATCGTACATAAAACAAGGTATATGGATGTATAAACAAGATCTCACCATATCCACAACTCTATCATAGATGTGTTCAGCCAATCATAATAAACCAACTCCAAAATATCTTGTATAAATAGCTTGTTATCATATGATTGAACTGCATTAATACGTATGAATTAATGCATATGAAAAACTTGTATTACGTATGCATTAATACATATGCAAAACTTGTATAAATAGATTGTTAACGTATGATTGACCTGTAGCATCCTCCAGAATAGTAACATTTATAGGGAAATTTGAATCATGTTCACCTATCCATACTTCCATACCCCTACAATTAGTACCTAACGAGGTGTGTAGGTCCCTTGAAGCCAACTTAGTACTTTAGGAGGTAGAGGTAGAGGCCGAGATGTAGCGGGTATCTTCTGTTTGACCTGTGTATATAATTTTAGTTCAATTGACTCATATATACACACTAACAAATTAACGTAATGTCAATTTACAATACAATATTAGTATAGACGACATCCTCTTTAGGCCACATTATCACTCTGCCTTCTGCCTCTCCAAGCATTTCAGAATCTGGGTGGGCATATGGTAGTGGAAGATCCCTCCAATTGGGGAGTATATGTATCGGGCTCACACGAACCGCACGAGCTGGTACTGGAGTCCCATGAAATATCTCCCTTGGAAGGGTCGGGTAAGCATGTGCCTCTATGATGATATATTCTTGACTTTTTAGACGACATGGCTTCAACCCCTACAAATTTACATAAAGAATGTTATATACATATATACATAAACATATCAGCTTGAAAAGACAAGCTATTATATATGTCATAAAAATACTTACAGCGGACGTGCTAGGTGGTGGGTCTACAGGATTACTCCCAACATTTGTAGTAGGAGAAGAGCGGTCCACCACAAGTACTGTCTGAGTGGTAGTCTAAGATGCTTGCCACTTGCTAATTGCTTCATTGACTCTCTTATCAAGTGTTTCCTCAACTCTCATATCAAGTACTTCCTCGACTCTCCTATCAATTAGCTGATCTACCTATACATGCACAAAAGAAATGATAGCTTCTGATTATTGAATTATCTTTCACATTAACATTCTAAAAAAAGAATATGTTATCTCATCTTATGAAAGTCCCGCTTTTGGGACTGGTTTGCGCTATGATGGCCCAAAGAACGCTTTGATGCCCACACCAGCGCCTGTACCCCTAACACGTCCAGGACGCTCTGGGTTACTCAGAGCAACTGTCAATTCATCCCTTGTGCCCTCAGGGATGAACTTCCCTTCCTTCCTCTGCTCGTGTAGCTCCCGCTAATCGCCATCAATAGAAATTGGTAAGTAAACATAACAATAATCAATATCGATCGATTGCTCTAAGAGTTGACTTTTACCATTTTTGCAGCCGCCTCAGTAGTTGCGGGCTTTGTTATATATCCATTCTTGTTTTGCCTCCTAGCTATCCACATAGCATGGCGAGGCAGAGGTGCAGGACCAACAGTAGAGGACTCTGTAGTCTCCTGAGTAGCAACAGACTGAGCAGTAGACTCAGCCTATAATCTTTGGCGAACACTTGAATAGACTCTTGGACCCATTGTGTGGTCATGCACATTCAGTCCATGCCTTTCTCTTTGAGCATCGCTGATAGCCTTGTTAGTAAGCATATTGATTTGGTTAGTAATAGTAAAGGTTAATCTTGAATAGATGAATACATAAGAACGTATATTAATCAAATTGGGAGTGGCGCTTAATACCTTGAATTCATCCATTTTTCTTTGGGTAACAAACTCCTCCCAGTCTTTGGGGTCTAAGTAGTTCCATTTCTTAGTGACTGCCTTCTACCTAAATTTATTTTTTAAAGAGAATACAAACAAAAATTATTAGTGTAGATTTAGTCAAAATGTGATCAATGTCTAGAATTGGAAATCAATCAAGAACCACTTTTCAACATCGTGTATGTTATCTCGGGTGATATTTGTCCTATAGTTCCTTAGGACCCTCCCACAGTGTTGCATCACACATTTACGATGCAACATTTCATCCAGATCAAATATACTCTGCAAAATAGAATTACTATTAACTAGTATCCTAAAAATTAGTAATCTACAAAAATAGAATTGCAAATAATAATAACTCATGCATAGTTCCTTCCATACTATGTGTTTCTTCCCCTTAGGAACTTTATGCCAGGATTCTACATTAGGACTACAATGGTTGCGAGTAAGAACCCAAGATATGAAATAAATGAGTTATGGTTCACTCCAACTAGATTTCCTACATGATCGAAATCCAGAGCCAGTTTGGGTCCATTGCCTCTGTACTGTAGTAACTTGTTCATCATTTTGATGCCCCTCACTTTCTCAAATTTTTTTTGCAGCTCATCAAGTGCCCCAATTTCTTCAGGGGGTACATCACCAACCTAAAATTTGACAAAAAAAACACTTAAATGATATAACTATAAATGAGCATATAGATAGAAACCTCAGGGATATATTTTTAAAACTTACATTGTGAGGCGGTGCATTGATGTCCTCACCCTCACAGTAATCATCAACACGATCATCAGGAGAATGCTCAGCCATCTGAAAGTTCACATTCACATTGTAAAGTTCACATTGTATAGTAATTCACATTGTAAAGTTCACATTGTAAAGTTCACATTGTATAGTAATTCACATTGTAAAGTTCACATTGTAAAGTTCACATTCACATTGTAAAGTAATTCACATTGTAAAGTTCACATTCAGAAAAATAAAACATATAAAAAAATATAAACATGCATGCCTCTAATATTGTGATCTTTTATCAATTAACAATCCTTTATTATGATCTCCGCGCACACACAAGTCATCATTAGCTTCAATATTTGGTGGTGTTGGCAACCAAACTGAGAATGGACTGGAGTCATCATACTTATCATAGTATTGTTCTTCATCTATAGGATCTTCAATTAACTATCTTTTACCATGAAGAACAATCGACCATTTATCATTTGTAGGATCATCGATATAAAATACTTGTTTCGCCTGTGATGCCAATATGAATGGTTTACCCTTCTCACCAATCTTTTCAAAGTTCACTAATGTGAAACCTAATTCATCCACTATAACTCTGTTGGTGTTATCAACCCAATTACATTTAAAGAGTGGAATTTTGAAATCTACGTAGTCAAACTCCCATATGTCTTCAATGACACCGTAATATGACATTTTACCTTCATGTGGACTCTTATCCTTTACACTTGCAAAAACTAATGAAGACGCTTGAAGGGTGACCCCACTGTTTTGGATGACACTCTTATCATCTTGATGCTTTGTGTAATATGAAAATCCATTTATGCCAAACCCTCGTAAGGCATAACATTGAATTTTGGTTTAAAGGTGAGGCATTTGATAGTTTTAGTAAGATTATCTGGTGTTTGAGATAGTTGATGTAAGACTTTATCTTCAAACCACTTAATAAATGTCTTGTTATGCTCTCTAGAAAGCCACATTGAATTCACTCGAGGATATTATCTCTTTATGAAATTCATATGTTACTTGATATAAACACTCACTTCGTCGATGTTGTGTAAAATATACAAGTGACCTTGTTCCTACTGGTCACGGCGGATTACTTTCATCTGTGATCCCAAAATTCGTTTCCCAAAATGCTCCTCAATATTCTTGTCATTAATAGGAGCGTCATTACCACTCAGAAAGTCATTGCAAAAATCCATAACCTCTCTCACCACAACCCTCAATAATACTCCCTTCAGGCTGATAACGTTTTCGAACATCACCTTTAAAAATTCTTATGTATCGTTTAAAGGGACACATCCAATGCAATAAAATGGGTCCCAACATTTTCACTTCCCTAGTCAAGTGGACAACAAGATGTACCACGATATCAAAGAACGAAGGAGGAAAATACATCTCAAGCTTACATAGGGTAACAACCACTTCTCTTTGCAAGTTATCGAGAGTATCAGGGTCAATAACTTTGTTGTATAGACTGTTGAAAAAGAAGCAAAGTCTGGTGATTGCAAACCTTACATGCTTTGGCAATATAGATCAAATTGCCACGGGCAATATTTGTTGCATTAGAGTGTGACAATCATGAGATTTAATACCTATCAACTTCAGATCTTTCATTGATACCAATGTATGGATGTTGGATGAGTAACCCTATGGCACCTTAACATTTACCAAACATTCACAACAAACTTTCTTCTCCTTTCTCGACAACGTGTAATAAGTGGGAGGTAAGTATGTTCTCTGATCCCTACTAACTACTTCTGTTAATTTTGTCCTTATTCCCATTTCATGTAGGTCCATTCTAGACTTTATCCCATCTTTAGTCTTACCTAGTATATTCAATAGAGTGTCGATGATGCTATCACAGACATTTTTCTCAACGTGCATGACATCGATACAATGTTTGACTGTCAAAGAACTCCAATAAGGAAAATCCAAAAATATTGACTTCTTCTTGAATAAAGAATTGTCACTTCATGTGGCCATTGTACATTGTGATCTATTACCAAATTCATTGGAAAAGTCTTTTACTCTTTCATAAACATCCTCCCATGGTATAGGTTTAGGTGCACTCCATTCCTCATTCCGTCCATTGAATGCTTTGCGCAACCTACGATACGGATGGTATTTTGGAAGAAACCTTCGATGACCAAGATATACAGTCTTTCCGTCATGTTTTAGTCGTATTGAATCAGTGTTCTCTTCACATATAGGACACGCTTTAGATCCTTTGACACTATATCCAGACAAATTCCCATATGCTGGAAAGTCATTCATAGTGAAAAACAACATAGCGTGCAAATGAAATGTATCTCTTAATCAAGCATCATAGGTCATCACACCTTCACCTCATAGTTTCATCAAGTCATCAATCAGAGGTTCAAGATTAACGTCGATATCATTTCTAGGTTGTTTAGGGCCCGATATCAACAACGACAACATAACGTACATATTTTTCATACACAATCAGGGAGGAAGATTGTATATAACAAGCATAACTGGCCAAGTGCTATGTTGGTTGCTCAATGTCCTGTACGGATTCATCCCATCTGTACAAAGCCCAAGTCTTAGATTCCTGACTTCTTCACCGAATTTAGGGTACAATCAATCAATCTTCTTCCACTGTGGGGAATCAGACGGATGTCGTAGGATCCCATCATTATTTTTCTTAACATCTGCATACAACCTCAAATTCTTTGCATCTATTGGATTGGCAAACAAGCATTGAAACTGTGGTATTATAGGAAGATACCACATCATCTTGGCAAGAGAACCAGTTTTGGACTCCCCTGAAGTCGTCAATTTATACCTTGACGCACAACATTTGGGACAATCTTTCAAATCTGTATAGTCCTTTTGAAATAATACACAATCATTTGGGCATGCGTGTATCTTCTTGGCCTCCATTCCCATTGGGCACACCGATTTCTTTAACCAGTATGTTGAGATTGGAAGCTTGTTTCCTTCAGGAAGAATTTCTTTCAACAAAGACAACAATGACGTGAAGCTTTTGTCGCTCCATCTATTGTTAGCTTTCAACTTATATCCATCTATTGTTAGCTTTCAGCTTATACAATCTCAACATAGTGCTAAGCTTCGTAAACTTACAACCTATGTATAACGGTATCTCAACATCATGCACAATGTTTCTAAACATGGGAGGTGGATCAGTGTGGTCTACCCCACAACTGTCCAGCATCGCATCAACGATGTCAACTGGAATTGGTTCATTCACATATACGTCATCAGAGGCAATTTCTTCTTCCACACACACACTGCTATCGACATCCACTGATTTTAGGTTTGAAATCTCTCCATGCCAGTGCCATTTTGTATAGCCTTATAAAATCCCATTGCACATGACATGAATTTTGATTTCGTCACCAGTTCTGACTTTCAAGTTGTTACCGCAATGCCTACATGGACAGTAGAACCTATCTCTAGGTTGTTTCCTTTGTTCCTCGATAAATCTAATAAACTGATCAAGATCAAAAATAAACTCTGGGGTGCAGCGATTTGGAATGGACATCCATGATTTGTTCATTCTATGATCAAAGAGAAAACAAGTATATATTAGAACAAGATTAGGGTCTAGGGTTAAAAGATTAGAGTTTATGATTAAAACTTTAGGGTTTAAGGTCTTATATATAATAAATGTGTACCACCTATCCCATTCTTGAACACCTAATCTCACTAGTAAGTGTATAATGTGTATTGGGTTTTCAAAAAAATTTTGGTAGCATTTCCCCACTATTCTCCAAGTACATATGTACTTAGAGAACAAATGGGGAAATGCTACATAAATTTTCTTGAAAATCCAATTCACATTATACACTTACATCCTAAGTGAGATTAGGTGTTAAAAAATAGTCCCAAACTGGGGACTATCCAAGATTTACTCCTAATGAATAAATCTTGGGCGGGTTTCTAGGAAAACAAAATATAACACAAATCCCTTGTTGACAACATCATTCAACACACAATTTTCTTTGAAAAACACTTGTGGACAGCCATAAAAACATAGCCAAAACTCATGTCACAACAGAAACATGTCCTTAACCTAATATACAAATATTTGTAACAAAATTCATTAGGAAGACCATTCAAATTGTTTCCTGCAAGAACATCATGATCTCCCCATAACTCATCCAGGCTCGTCATCATATGTGTGATACATAAGCTTAATACAACATTATTTAAAAGACATGATGTGCATGTGACATCAACTTAGGGTCAAAACAACATAGAGAGAAAAAGTACTCTATCATTATAATAATCACGCAAGAGACTATGTACCATCATCTCTTACTTGCATTAGGGTTAGGTTAAGAATTATAAGCTGAATTAGGTCAAGCATTGTCATCATATATGGAGTCAACAACACATGATGAACATATAGTACAGTAATCTACACCAAACATTCAATTTTGGGGCTCAAGATGTGTGGGGGGTGTTAATAACCGTGAAGCAGATAATAGGCACAGAAGCATAAGAGGAGGAAGAAGGGTACCTTTTGAGGAAGAAGATGAGCGGCGGCGAGCAGGCGAGCAGGGAGCAGGGAGCGGCGGCGGCGACGAGTAGGGATTAGGAATCAAGGACCAGTGGAGAGCAGGGAGCAGGTGAGCAGGGAGAATGGATGGCGGCGAAGAGCAGGCGAGCAGGAGAAGGGAGCGGCGAGCATAGCAGTAGCAGCAGTGGCAGTGGCGAGCACAGTAGCAGGGACGGCGAGCGGCGGTAGGAATCACGCAAATTGCCAATCCTAAGTGGAGTCGGCAATGAAGCAGAGAGAAAGGGGAAGAGTCTGCATTGCACGGGTGATATTAAGTTAACAATAGGTGTTGGTTATTAAAAACAACCGACGCTTATCACAATAGGCGTCGGTCACCACAAACAAACTGACACCTATGTTCAATGATAGTCTTCTATTTCAACTAGAAAAACTAATGTCTATTTACATATGCTGATAAAAAAAATGTTCTCGAATTATGACCATAATCGTCGGTTGTCGTAGAAAACCGATGTCAAAGGAGGGTGAAAATTTTCATGGGGACAGTGCGCCAAAACACATCGGTGTCAGTTATTGTAAGAAAACTGGCGATAAAAATGGGCCCAATTTCTGTCTCGCGAAAAACCTGTAGTCGTCGGTTGATTTGTTAACAACCGACGCCGTATGTTAAATTTTGGAGGTAATTTTTTTCATGAGAAAATTTGGATTTGGTGGTTGATTTTAGGAGTCGGTTGCTTATTGAGGAACTGACACTGAATAAAAAGTGATACCCATGTCTGGCCGCTCTTCACAGATAGATGTCGATTTGTGTATTCAACTGACATTGTAGGGTTTAGGCATCATTTTCTTGTATACAATTGACGCATGTAAATGTGACATTATAAGCCATTTCTGTAGTACTGTTCTTTTATAGTTCGATCAATTATATCTATGTTTTTATAATCTTGGGTGATGAGCGCCCAGATCCTAAGACTAAAATGCTAAACAAACTCATAGGACTCTAGATAAGATCCCATATGGACTTCTATAATTGACCTATCTTTGTTTCTTGTTAGTTATAATCATTGGTGATGAGATCCCAGATCGTTATCTTGAAACACCAGTGAAAATCATATAACTTTATATGGGACCCCGGATGGAGTTTTACTAGATGGTTGTACAATGATCCACAAACATCGATATCAAATGTTTGTCATAAGTTTTACCCTTGCATATTTTGTGTTCTGCAAGGACACAAATCCACTTGGTCCTGATCTAGGTGATAAAATTAAGGAGTTGGATCAATTAAATCAAATATGTGGTCTATGGTGGTGATCCCAAACCCCTATAATCTCTTTATAAATTGAATTAAATTAATTTTAATTCTTCTATCTCTATTTACTTTTTTAGTTGTAATCTCTCTCCAAAACTAAGTTTTAAATATTACTCTTAGCAATAGGTTTAAATAAAATTCTTAATCAAGTTGTATCTTTGGTTTGACCCTTTTCTATGCTACAATTAACTTATTCTTTTGTGGGTTAATTGATTACCATTTTTAAGGTTAAACTCTAGGGACTTTCTTCCTAGTGAAATATTTGTGAAAACTACACACATCAAATTTTAGCACCGTTATCTAGGACAACGAAGTTTCTTTGGAACCACATTTCTTTGAATAATTAGGATTATTTTTCTTTACAATTGATAATCACTAATATCTTCTTCAATTTATTTTTCAAATCTTACATTTCCTGATCTCTTTTCAGGTACTAGCTATGTATGAGATATTTGCAAAGTGTTAAATCTACACCATCTACATTTAATCTTGAGATAGAGAGGACTTTTTATATATAGGACCTTATCCATTAGTATAGGACTGATGAGGAGGAAGTCAACCATCAAATAGAAATGACCCTTGTCACACAATGAGAGGCCCTAAGGGCCAAGATGATAGTAGTCATGGCTACTGAACAAGTAACCTGAGATGCCACAGAATGAGAGGCAGAGTGGTGAAAGCAACTTAAGTTCTTTTTATTCCCTAAATTCATCAACACTCTACATCCCATCACGCCCCCACCCATAATCACTGCCCACAATTCAAGTTCCACATGCAGTGGATCACCATGTTTTAGAGAATCACGTTTGACAATGTAATAGGTGAGAATTATCAAAACCTCTCTAGCACTTCATTTATCTTTGTTCCTTGAAAAAGATGTTAGTTATTTCCAAAGATGCCATATAACTACGACTATTCAAGTACTCATTAATTTATCATGCTAATAGTTGATATAATTCTATGGAAGGAGATTGCATCACCATGTGCAAAGACTGCATCACCATGTGAGAAGACTGCATCACCTTGTAGTTCACCATGGTTTTTGGTGAAACCTTGACCAAAGATTGGGATCTATTTGAAGAGATCCTTCATCATTTTCCACATCCTGACATATCCCAAGTCCAAATAATCAAGATATTCTATCGGGGTGTTGAAGACAACACCAATACCTTTCTTGACACTTCTTCTGGAGGCTACTTCATGCTCCATAACTTTGACAATGCCTGGGAGGTTGTCAAAATAAGATCAAAAACACTAGCCATGTACAACTGAGGGCATGGTGGCATACTCAATGTTGTTGACTTCAGAGTTATACATTGTCCATATTTTGATAATGAATTAACCATTCCATTCATATGTATCTAATATGTTTTTGTAAGATTGATTTTAGGCTTTAGATACAAGAAAAAGATCAAATCACACAATAACTAT
The DNA here is from genome assembly GCA_963693085.1 of Alisma plantago-aquatica. Classification (NCBI taxonomy): domain Eukaryota; kingdom Viridiplantae; phylum Streptophyta; class Magnoliopsida; order Alismatales; family Alismataceae; genus Alisma; species Alisma plantago-aquatica. Next base: position 85,095,065 of record OY856409.1, on the reverse strand, counting down.
ATTGTCCAAATTCAAGCCAAAAGTAATGCAAGTATGCATTTTGGGAAATCACTACAAACCACCTTAGAATATTTTTGTAATCACTTGTATTGATGATATGACTAGTAACTAATATAAGAAGAAATCAAGGACACTTAATTCCAATGTTTGGTCACTCCAAAATCATTTTGAAAAATTTGTCACAACAACTCTGTCGGTCGAGTTTGGATCTCGACCGACCAGTGATGGATTTTTGGTAATGGATCAATCGGTCGAGTTGTACACTTGCAGAAATCGACCGACTGACTCACTGACCAAAATTGATTTTGACTCATCGGTCTACTTTCCCAGGACAAACTTGACCGATAGTTTGAAAATTAACATTGTCGGTTAGTGGATCAGTCGAGTTATCTTTGTTAAAACTTGACCAAATGTACTATACGGAAAGTGTAGAAATAGAGTTGGAGAGTTGTTAGAAATGAAAACAGTCCTTTCAAGTTGTAAAACAACTATTTTTCATTCTTAGGTGATGTCACACTCAAAGGAACACCCTCAACTATAAATAGGACCTCTTGGAGTTCATTCCAAGGTTGCTCATTCATACTATCCTTGGTCCTTGCTATAGTTGAGTGTGTTGCAATCCTTTGAGCCCCTTTCTCTCTCTCATTTACTAAGCATTTCATGATTATGAGTGAGTTAGACATGTTGTAAGAGACCTACCTCCATGTTATCTTATAAAGCTCTCATTCCTTCCATCTTTCCAATCCCCTTTCTCAAAGAGAAAAGGTTGAAGTGAAGGAGGAGTTGTTGTTATTCTTCGACATTGAATAAGGCATGACAATCTTCTCCAAGAGAAGGAGAAGGACAATGCGGAAGATTCAAGAAGAGTGGGTAATTACTTCAAGGCAAAGACTTGATGCAAGTTTCGATAATTCCTTGGTAAAGGTTGAGGACAACTTCATCAAGTGGGTAAGTTCTTTTGTATATGAAAGACTCTTGTCTTGAATAGGTAATTCTTTGGATGTATGGTAGTGTCCTTGTATCTCTTATGATGGGATATAAGTATACATGGGTTGCAAAGTCCTAGATGTTGACGTCTCTAGGTAGTGGATTGACGGTCTCCTAGTTTGGAGATTGGAACCACTCTAACCAACTTGTTTAAGTGTATATTTCAATCTCTCTCATCCTTCCTATGCTTGCTTAGATAGGACTTAAAATTGTTCTAAAGCATTTGGTTTCAATTAATATAATTTGAAGGTCTAACTATTCTTATGAGAATTTTGAAGCTCTATTCACCCCCTCTCTAGAGCCCTAGATCTAACTAGTTCTATCAGAGCAAGGATCTTCTCCAACAAATCTCCCACGAGATGAGAAGATGGGTGAGGACCTACTTGGTTTCCTCAACGTAGAGGGAGGTTTCTCCATGCACCACCAAGTCTTCGATGGAACCAACTTCCTCTATTGGAAGTGGTGGATGCAGTTCTACATTCAAGGGATGAACTTTGATATGTGGAAAGTGATGATTACACCCTACAAGTAGGTAACTCAAGTTGTGTCAATATGGGATGAAGTTGCACTAAAGAATGCCCAAATCAATGCCAAAGAAATTAGCATCATCTATGCATCCCTCACTCCATCCGAGTTCAAATGCATCTCCTCATGGGATACATCCTATGAGATATGGGACAAGTTGTGCATCACTTATGAAGGCACAAAGAAAGTGAAGGAGGCAAAGATCTACATGTTGATCAACCTCCTAGAGAACTTCAAGATGGGGAAGAAAGAAGGAGTTGTTGAGATGTACTCAAGGCCCAACATCATCATCTATAGCCTGGATGCTTTGGGACACACCTTGGATAGAGGAGCAATCAACTCAAAGATCTTGAGGTCTCTACCAAAGAGATGGGAGCCAAAGGTGACCTCCATTGAAGAAGTGAGAAGTCTTGGTGACATTCCAACAGAGAAGCTTATTTGGAATCTACAAGCTCATGAGCCAAGACGTGCCAGGAAAGAAGAGGAATCCAAGAAAGAAGATAAGGAAGCAATGAAGATCAAAAATAGCACCTTCAAAGCTCAAGTGGAGGCCCTCATCCTTCAATCACAACTTCCTTGCCAGGCCACTCCCTCCTCCTCAAGTGAAGATGATGGCCCTACTAAGCATGAAGCAAACTTCTCCAAGGGAAAGCACTTTAAAGGAAAACCATCTTCTTCTTCTACTCCAAGGTGCTACAAGTGTGGTAAAAAAGGACACTAAAAGAGTGAATGTCCTAAGGCAAGAAAGTAACACAACAAGTGTAGCTCCAAGAAGGAGGAAGAGTACAACAAACATAGCAAATACAAGAGGAAGGAAAAGAATGAGAGGAGATACAGATATGAAGCTCATGCATCTTGGGAAGAATCACCCTCTGGTGGATCAAGCTTTGATGAAGATGGAGAGTGTCACCTTTCACTCATGGAATCTACTAGTAAAAAATTGGTGACGTAAGCTTCCATGAGTTATCTAGAGAAACTCTTTTTGACATTCTTATTACTACCCATTCTTCTTACTCCTATTGTAAATCTAAAAAGAAGAGGTTAGGTAAAATCATTGATGATTTGTATCTTAAACATGATATCCTTACGCAAAATGAGAAAATTCACCTTGAGAGCATTGACAACTTATAAGGCAAATTTCTTGACCTTGATCTCCAATACAATGGAGTTGAGGTAGAGAATGGTATCTATCTTTAGAGCATTGAATCTCTTAATGAAGACAACCAAAAGTGCCTAAATGAGCTTGAGACACTTAAAACCTAAAATGTTGAACTTAAGCTTGTTGTTGATGCTCATAGATATGAGAGGGATGTTTATCTCAAAGAAATTCAATTGCTTAAATTTGAAAATGCTAGGTTTCTTTTTCAAGTAAATGATTTATCTTCTAGACCTATTTTTCCTAGTAATGATGCTACTTCTATCTCTCTTAAAAAAGATTCTTATTTGAATGAAGCCCTCTATTTAGAGGTTGACCTTGTTCATGCTGGAGATGATCTATCTAGTTTGTCTTCTACTGTTATATCTCTTATTGATGACAATCATAGAAATAGATCCTCTTTTAAAAAATTCCTCAAAGGGAAAAACTTCCTAAATGAAATCCTAAACCATTCTATCAAACAAAGTGGTACTAGTGGTTTGTAATTTGTAGGAGGAGAACCTATGGTCAAGAATAGGGCCAAAGGTAAGAAAAAGAGTAAGGAACCCTCCTTTTTCATTAGAGATTCTTCTGCCACTAAGAAACCTATGATTTTCTCTCATTGCAAAAGTGATAATCATTATTCTATTTATTGTCCTTATAAGCCTAAGGTGACCAACCCAAAGATGAAATGGGTCCCCAAGCTAACTTCAGATCCCAAATTTTGAGTTGGGAATTGACACTCTCATTTCTTGTAGGAAAAAGGAAAATGGATTGTTGATAGTGACCGCACTAAGCACATGATGTGATATAATCCAGTTCAACAATTTCACAAAGAAGAAAGGAGGTTTGGTTACTTTCTGGAACAATAAGAAACACAAGGTAAAAGGTGAGGGTGATGTAGGTGAATCCTTGTGTATCAAGAATGTTCTCTTTTTGATATGGCCTACATTACAATTTAATAAGTGTAAGTCAATTATGTGATAATGTTTACCTTGTGCTTCTTACTTCTTTTGAATTTTTTCTTATAGATTCCCTCACATATCATGTCATATATAAGGGAACTAGAAATGGTGATCTTTATGTAATTGTGCTTGACTCTATTAAGCCTATTGTTGGTAGATGCCTAGTAGTCAATTTGAATGATTTTTCTCTTTGGCATCATCATCTTGGTCAAGTAAATGTGCATCGATTGAAGAAGTTGAGCAAAAAGGACTTGGTCAAGGGACTTCCCAAATTGGATTTTGAAAAGGATGAGGAATTCCAACCTTGTACCCAAGGAAAGCTAACCAAGTCCTCCTTCAAATCCAAAGGAGCCCTTATTACCAAGAGAACTCTTGAACTTCTCCATATTGATCATTTTGGTCCTATGAGAACTCAATCACTTCACTGTTCCAAGTTCTATCTTGGAATTGTCGATGATTTCTCTTGATCTACTTGGACCTGCTTTCTCATTTACATGAGTGATACGCTTGATGTTTTCTCTAGTTTTTGTAAACAAGTTGAGAATGAAGTTTTTTTCCAGATTGTTTCCATCCATAGTGATCATGGGGGAGAATTTGAAAATGACCTTTTTGAACATTTTTGTAAAGAATTTGTACATGCATATAACTTTTCTTCACCTCAAACACCTCAAAAAAATGGAGTTGTAGAGAGGAAGAACATGTCACTATAGGAAATGTATAGGACCATGCTTTTAGAGAATGATACTCCAAAGAAGTTTTGGGACGAAGCCATTAGTACCTCATGTTTTGTGCAAAACCATGTTTTCACACATCCTTCTTTGAAGAAAACCGCCTACGAGCTATGGTATGGTAGGAAGCCTTCTATCAAATACTTTCATATTTACAGATGTCCTTGTTTTGTTTTGAACACAAAGGATTCTCTTGACAAGTTTGATTTGAAATCATACAAGGCTTTCTTCCATTACTATAGAACTACTAGCAAGGCTTGTAGAGTGTTTAATGTTGATCTTTCTAAAGTAGAAGAATATATTAATGTACAATTTATTGGGTCTATCCCCTCTATTACCAAAGATATTGTTTCAAATGATGATGTTGTAGGTGAAGTAATTCCTATCTTAAAATAACTCAACATCACCCAAAAGGGAAAAGAGGTGGCCACTCAATATGAATAGAAAGATAAAGTGAAGAGGGATCCAACTCCCCATTTTGCAAACAATCATCCTAAAGAGTAGATCTTAGGTGACCCCTTTGAAAGAGTGAAGAAGTGGGCTGTCTTCAACAAAGAACAAGCCAAAAACACCTTGATCTCACAAAAGCCAAAGAACATAAAAGAAGCTCTTGGGGATGATGAATGGATCCTAGCCATGCAAGAAGAATTGGAGCAGTTCGAGAAGAACAAATTGTAGACTCTAGTGATAAGACCGTGTGATAGAAAGATCATTGGAACCAAGTTCATCTACCGCAACAAGCTATATGAAAGCGGCAAGGTGATAAGAAACAAAGCAAGGTTAGTGGCCCAAGGTTACAATTAGTAGGAAGGTATTGATTTTGATGAAACATATGCACCAATACCTAGACTTGAGTCCATTCGTAAGTTGCTTGCTAATGCTAGTTATCAGAACTTTCTTGTTTATCAAATGGATGTTAAAAATGTGTTTTTGAATGGTATAATTGAGGAGGAAGTTTATGTTGAACAACCTTCGACCTTTGAACAAGATAGTTTACATTTTTTTATTGAATAACCAGCTGCAATTAGATTAAAGGAAGCCATATGATATCTACATAGGTGTTCTAAATCAATAGATTGGATCGAGGACAAAGGTACATCAGAGAGTTCATACTGGAGAGATACAAGGCACTTCTACTTAGGCTCCTAAGATAAAGCACGAACTCAGCTTTTGGGCGGAAACCATCATCAATATTGATCAGATATCACTCTGGGATGACCTTGATCGCCCCCACCACCCACATCTTCACAACTAACACCACTACAGCCATAATAATCCCTTTTAAGCTGAAACAACTCCAATAACACACACCTCCACAAAAACTTGACTCCAAACAAAGAGGAAGTGAGACTTTGTACATACCACAAATGGGGGAAAACCACAAGAGTATCGACCCCTGGAGGAGATGGACAAAAGGTACAACCCTCACCCTTGAACCCTCTGACCTCTAGCTATGACCTAGGTCTCTCTGTAGCCAGCCATCATCTCCACTGAGATACAGGCATGAAAATGAGAAATAAGAACTAAAAGCAACAACAGACACCAGCTGCATCAACTCCAGAAGCTCTATCAGGCAAAGCTGGAAGACAGGTGAGGATGGCCATTGCATATGGGGTGAACCATTGTGGCCACTGCGAGGAGGAAAGCTCCATGAGGTCCCGTTGCAACACGCCATAGGCCCACCACCACACTGAGTAGGACACTGATCGAAAGCTCCTCATGTTGAAGAACGCCCAGGCCACCATAGAAAAAGGAAAGGGAGGGAAGCGGGAAGGAGAGAAAGGCATGGGGGAGAAGGGGAGGATCACCCCATCTGCCGCTCCTCTCCCTCGGACCAAAAAGGAACCCTAGATCACCTAGTTTGTCGCCTGAGAGGGAAAATGAATGAAGAAAATGATAGTTTACCTAACCATGTTTATCAATTGCAAAAACCTCTCTATGGACTCAAACAAGAACCTTAAGCTTGGTATGAGAAATTAAATAACTTTTTGTAAGATCATGGGTATATCATGGGCAAAGTGGATTCTACTTTATTTCTCAAACATAATTCTAACAATATTCTTATCATTCAAATTTATGTTGATGATATCATTTTTGGTGGAAATAATCTTGATCTTTGCGAGGAGTTTAGTGATCTTATGAAGAGTGAGTTACAGATGAGCATGATGGATGATCTTACCTTCTTCCTCAACTTTCAAATCAAGAAAGCCAAAATGGGAACTTCATCAACCAAGGCAAGTACACAAGTGAGCTACTTTAACACTTTGGGATGAAGAACACCAATCCTATTAACACCCCCATGTCAAACACCACCAAACTTCATAAATAGGAAAAAGGTGATAAAGTGGATGAGAAGCTCTATAGAGGTATGATTGAGAATTTACTTTATTTAACTACATGTAGATGTGACATAATATTTAGTGTTGGCTTGTGTTCGCGCTTTCAATCAAATCCCAAGAAATCACATCTTGTAGCTTTTAAGAGGATCTAAAGTTACTTAGCCAAAACTCCAAATTTGGACTATGGTATCCCAAGTCAAGGGACTTTACTCTTACGTCTTATAGTGATGCGGACTACACATGATGATTGATTGATAGAAAGAGCACAAGCGACACTTGCTTCCTCCAAGGACCATGCTTGGTGTCTTGGTTCTCCAAGAAATAGAGCACAATGGCTTTATCAACTACCAAGGATGAATACATTGCAACTGGGATTTGTTGTGCCCAGGTTTATGGATGAAGCAAATGCTCCAAGACTTTAACACTTATTTTGATAATTCTCCTATCTATTGTGATAATACTAGTGTAATTAATTTATCTTACAATCCTATATTGCATAGTAGAGTTAAGGATATAGAGGTTGTCATCATTTTCTTTGTGATCACATTGCCAAAATGGATATTTATATCACACATGTGGATATGGAAAATTAGTTGGCAGACATTTTCACTAAACCTCTAGCTAGAGAGAAATTTGATTTTATTAGATCTAAACTACTCATAACTTCTTTGAGTGAATTTGATATGCGTTCTTGTTAGTTTACATCTATCCTATATGCTCTTCAGTTGTCTTGATCACCCTTGCTTACTAAAGTGCTAAAATTGTCTTATTCTTATGCCTTGTTTTTTGCTTGTTTTGGGTATTTTTTGCAAATTCTTGCTTTATCGCTGAATAGCACCCAATGATGAGTAATATGTGCCTAAGTATGTTTAAAATGCAAAATGGACTAGAAAAATAAATTTAATTAGCACTGAAATGGCTAGAAATTAAGATTTATAAATTTGGGATAGACTTTCTGTCGGTCGAGTTACAAACTCGACCGATGGGTGGCCGAGGAATTTTGTAAAAATCCATTCAATCAAGTCTCATTTTCTCAAAAATTAACCTATGATCGGGCTGGAACAGCACTTAAGTGTGGTTCAACTGACTTTTCTCTCTCTCAACTAGAGAAAAATCAACTGATTCCCTCTCTAGCTCCCTCAAACTCTCAATTCTAGCCCAAACCTTCCCTTTCCTAGCCCATCCAGCCCTTTCTTGACCCTCCTAGCTCTCTTGCACATCATCCCTAGATGTTTGGTCAATTTTTGGTTGTGTTCCCTATGTTTTTTACTTCTCTTTCCTTCTTATCTTGCCCCATGGCTTCCAATAGGAGAAATAGAGTTTCCCTCTCTAGAGTACCATCCTCCTCCAACTCTTGCCTCATCTTGTTTGATTATACCTTCTTTGTCTCCAATGTAGCTCTAAATAGGTACAAGGAGCTCCTTCCTAGGAATCCCTTCCCTTTTTGTGTCTTGTTTGAGCCTCACCCACATAGACAAAAGGTCATAGATTAGGTTGTCGAGTTGTTGTATGACCACCACTTGTCTTCCCTGAGTGTTCAATGTTAGTGCTATAATGACTCCATTACAAGCAATGAGGAAGTTCATGAATTCTATGCATATTTTACATGGAATTTTGACACTCTTGTACCGCCCACCAAATATTCAAGTCATTCTTACTTACATGATTTCCGATGAAAAAATTGTAAATCTCAGAGGACACCTTGAATATATTTTTCTCTGGTACTAAGGTAACCGACACATGGAGGAATTTTTACCCTGAGTATTTTGACCTCCTAGACCCTGAAGCCTTCCAAAATCAATATGATATCACGCTCCCTGATATACATAAATTCTTGAAGAAGCCTTAGTTTCCCTATAGGAATAAGTCCACCCTTCCCTCCTCTGCCTTAGACCTAAAAAACTACATTCTCCCTCCGGTAGTCAACTACAATATTTACCCCAATAAAAATCAAACTAAACTTGCAGATAATACCGCAATGATTCTATTTTGTATCCTAAAAAACATCAGAGTCCAATGGTCTTCATATATTCTTCATCACATGACCTTCTTCAACTCTAGTAAGAACACCTGAGGTAGGTACCCACCCTTCCTAGCCCTGATCTGTGGTCTTTTTCAATTTGCCACCGGGAAGTCTCTTTTTCATGACCTTCATTACAAACCTACTAGAAAAGGAGTTTGTATCAATGAGAACACAATTCAAAAAATCCTACCTACATCTCCTTCTACCACACCTGGAGCCCCCACCTCCACCCACCACCTCCACCTCCTTAGCCATCTCAACTTGCTCGTGCCTCATTAGGTGTATCAAATGAAACCCTCATGGGTTACATGATGCATCAGTAGGCGTATAACCTTCTGGTTCAGGAGCATATGTCTACCATGAACCTATCATGTGCCCATCCTTACCCTACCTACCAACCCTACCCAGGTGGTGATTAGGCATTCTATGCATATAATCACTTTTACCCGACCCCTCCACTTGCTACTTCTACTGCTACACCATCTATTGTGGGTGGATCGACCCCTGGAGTGATACCTCTCATTGTTGGTCATATATCTACCTTGCTTGTAGGACTTGGCAACTATGTTCCTACTTTTCCTCATGTCCAAGAGTTTCATGACCTTGGTATGTCTTGGGCTGGGCAAAAGCCATGTGGCCCAATCGTGGTTTCGGTCCTTCTATTGATGAGGAGATACCCATCTAGGTTGATGAAGAAGTTGTTGTTGTTGATGAGGAGGCATCTGAGGATGAAGGCGAGGATGGTTCAAATGGTTCTAATGATGGCTTTTCTAGTTCATTAGGTGATGAAGGTGAAGCTGCTATCTCTGATGTGCCTTCAGATGGAGATTATGACTATGAGCATGAAGCTTCTGATGATGATGTTGATGATGATGGTGATGTGGACATAGATAGCCTAGACATTTAGATGTTTTAGTTTTTAGTATTTAGATGTTGATCATATATATCTTTCTAGACTATTTTGTACTAAAAACATCTGGACACATTATCTGCTATGTGCTATTTCTATCATCATGTCGGTTTCATCATTTTGGTTTTTAGTTGTTTTGAGGACATTCTTTCAGTATTGTAATCTTAATCATATATGTACCCTTCCTCTTGGGTTGACTATATCTCATGATTTGCTACCCAAATTTTGATTATGACATAGATTTATTGTCTCTCTCTCATCTCTGTTTGATGTGTGCTATGAGGTTGCTTGTTTTTATCTTGTGGTTGTAAGTTTTGGTTGTGGTTGGAGAAGACCTATTTTTGTGCTCTCTTGTACGCCCCCACTTTTGACAATGCCAAAAGGGGGAGATAAGTTCAATGTTTTGAAGCTCAACCATACTGATTTTATTGCCTATGTGATCCTTTTCTTATTCAATATATGCTTTATCATGTGACTTGCTAAAGGGCCATATAGTATATACATGTTATATTGCTTTGTGTAGAAAGACTAACTATGCAGGTAAGAGTGCACTTAGATTGAGGGGGAGCAATTCACATTGTTAACATTGTGAATCCCCTTAGAATTTACAAGTCCAAGGTACAACTTTACATATCCTTTTCAATATGCTGAGGAATGGTTTGTTATTGTCAAAAAGGAGTAGAATGTTGACTTGAGAGTTATACATTATCCATATTTTGATAATGACTTAATGGTTGCATTCATATGTATCTAATATGTTTGTTTAAGATTGATTTCAGGCTTTAGGTACATGAAAAGGATCAAATTACACAAGACCGAGCTCGTCCAAGTTCAAGCCAAAAGCAATACAAATGTGCATTTTGGGAAATCAGTCCAAACCACCTTAGAATATTTTTGTGATCACTTGTATTGATGATATGACTTGTAACTAAGATGAGAAAAAATTAGGGACACTTAATTCCAACATTTCACTGCTCAAAAATCATTTTGAAAAATTTATCATAGTAACTTTGTCAGTCAATTTTGGATCTCGACCAACCTGTGATGGATTTTTGGAAATGGATCAATCGATAAAGTTGTACACTCATAGAACTTGACTGACCGACTCATTGACCAAAGAATATTTTGACTCGTCGGTCCAGTTCCCTAGGACAAACACAACTGATAGTTTGAAAATTAGCTTTATCAGTTAGTGGATCAGTCGAGTTGTCTTTATTGAAACTCAAATGAATGTAGTGTACGGTAAACACAAAATAAGTGATTCTAGTCATTGTATAGTTTTTAGATACAAAAATAGATCTATTGCAAGTTGTAAAATGTCTATTTTTCTTTCTTAAGTGATCCGACACTCAAGAAACACACTGAGCTATAAATAGGACCTCTTGGAGTTCACTCCAAGTTTGCTCATTTATGCTATCCTTGGTCCTTGCTATAGTTGAGTGTGTTGAAACTCTTTGAGCCCCTTTTGTCTCTCTCATTTTCAAAACATTTCGTGATTATGAGTGAGTTAGGCAAGTTGTAAGAGAGCTACCTCCATGTTATCTTGTAAAGCTCTCATTCCTTCCATCTTCCAAATACCCTTTCTCAAAGAACAAGGATTGAAGTGATCTTCTCTGAGTGAAGGAGGAGTTGTTGTTCCTCTTCAAGGTTGAAGAAGGTGTGAAGATCTTCTCTAGGAGAAGGAGAAGGACAAGGTGGAAGATACAAGAAGAGTGGGTAATTCCTTCAAGGCCAAAGACTTTATGAAAGTGTGGATGAGTCCTCAGTGAAGGATGAAGACATCTTGATCAAGTGGGTAAGTCCTTGTGTAGGTGAAAGACTCTTGTCTTGAATAGGTAAGTCCTTCGACGTATGGTGTTCTCCTTGTATCTCTTATGATCGAATATAAGTATACATGGGTTGCAAAGTTCTAGAGGTTGACTTCTCTAGGTAGTGGATTGACAGTCTCCTAGTTTGGATATTGGAACCACTCTAACCACCTCATCCAAGTGCATGTTTCAATCTCTCTCATCCTTGCTATGCTTTCTTAGATAGGACTTCAAATTTTTCTTAAGAATTTGGTTTCAATTGATATAATTTGAAGGTCTAACCATTCTTGTGATAATTTTGTAGCTCTATTCACCCCCCCCCCCCGAGCCCTAGATCCAACAAAAGTAGTCGATTCCAAAGATAGATTCAAGATGAAATACATCATGGAATATCTCTAGAAGCTTGCCTTGATACAAGACTTCCTAGAGTCCTCCTTCAATACCTATAAAAGAAAAGGACAACCACAATATCTACAACAAGTAAAATATACAAATCTCTTCTACTAGGCTTGTAAATGTGATGAACATTCTACTATGTGATGTAAACTCTTTAATACCACATTTAAAAATAGCCACCCATGACGTAAGATTGGATCATAGATGGAGAATCTCAACTCCATTCATAGTCAAGCCAACCACAACCAAAATTTTGGTCCTTTGGGGTTGTTGTACAATAACCAACAAAACTTTACGAACCAAGGCAACTATCAGGAACAACAATTCCCTAGTATCAATCAAGGCCCACAATTGCAACAACCTAGTGCCCCATCCTCAAATGATGAGTTGTTTCCTACTATTGATAAGATCCTCCAGTCTCAAAAATCCATGGTTTTTAGTCAGAAAGCCATGATTGCTAGTCAGCAAGCCTATTAAAAATCCATTGATTACAAACTGGCTCAATTAACTTCATCTTTATGCCTCCTAAAGGAGTTTTTGCAAGGCAACCAGAACCCAACTTGAACCACAGAACAACTTAAGTTTGTGACAACTCATTGTATCCTCAATCCTCCATACAAGGTGAGCCCTTCTACTAAGACATTTAGCCAAGATGATAAAGATGATACAGGCATCGCCCGAGACTTGATAACAACTCGACTAGAAATTCCCACACCTGCAGCTGATGTTCCCACTTACAAGACGTGTATTCCTTACCAAGGATGGTAGAATCAAACTTGGTTGGATTCTAGGTTCGATAGATTTAAAGATACCATGAAATTCCACATTCAACTAAGTTCTCCAAACTCTTGCTTGATCGCAAATACATAACTAAAGAATGTGAAACTGTAAAATTGGCAAGAACATCATTATACATCATTTAGAATAAGATGTCTCACAAATGCTAGGATCCATGTTCATTTTGGATTACATGCTCTATAAGAGATTCTACCAACCAAACAGGACTAACACATATTGGAGTCAACATTTCTATCATAACTCTTAGATTATACTACAAACTTGGACTCAGCGACACACATCCCACTTGCATGACTATCCATCTTGCTAACTCCATCATGACCAAGCCAATTGAGATCATTGAGGATATATCAAGAAATGTTGAAGAGTTTTACATCCCTTGTGATTTCATGGTGTTAGACATCAAGGAAGTTTGCCACTACCCTCTTACTTTCATAAGGCCATTCCTCACCACTGATAGGCCCTTGATTGATGTTGAAGAAGGACTTTTAACCTTGTGTGTGGGAAACCAACCTCTTAGTTTTCAAGCACTTGGAGTTTCACAAGTACACCAGAAAAGGAGAAGCATTTTTCCTTAATTTCATTGACCAATTTACTCTAATGTAACAACAACATTTACCCTCAGATCCCCATTAATGACAGAGTGCACAATATCCTTAGAGGTTGGTCATAGTGGAAAGAATATTGAGATGGTACATGTCTACTCCATGCTATAAGGAAGATTCATAACCGTAGAAGATCCTTCCCTTCAGCAAACATTTGTGTATCTACAAACCCTAGTTGTACACAAACTAGACCCCACTTACTTAATCCTTTCCCCATACTAGGTTTCAATTTATGAGGACTACCATATACCTCACAAGATCATATACCATATGTCAATCAAGAGAAATCAATTAGGGACATAGGATTTTAATGCCCCAAGTTTTGACCTCCATATCCATTCCACATAGATGCTAGTTACGAACATGATCGAATGAACATGCATCCACTGAACCTCACTCCATAACTCCATCAACATTATCGTATTGATTCATCTCAGTTTCCATATGACCATTCACTCAGTTTCCTTATGACCATTCATCACCATATATCAAGTAATGAGAACCAAATAGGTACAACTCCAAGTATTTCCCTTGGTATTTTGACTTGTATCACATCATTTGTGGTAGAGTATAGGAAGAAATATTTCAATCAAGGATAAGGGAGAGGTTGAAAGGGAAACATCCAAGTAGTAACACATGATCTATAGTTTTTGCTCCTCCATGGTGAACAACACAAGTATCAGGCCTTCGAAGTTAAAGAAGGTGCTTGTTGAGACACAACTCAATGATTTTCTTTCCTCCATTTAGATTTAGAATTTTCTCAGGATGAGAAAATTTCTAAGTTTAGGGTGGATGTGAGTGGTATGTATCTATTCCACCCATTCCAACTTAACTCATCTTAACATTTTTACATGTTTTATATTGCATGTAGTTTAGAAATAAGAAAATTTTGTTTTTTTTTCCTTTTCTTGTTTAAGTTTGGTCTTTATCTAGTCGACTAGTTATGCATGTTTAATCTATGAACCCCATAAACAAAGCATATCTTTTATCACAAACTCATGAACTACCATTACCAGAACTCGTCCTATCGCCTATGACCTTAAGTAACACTACTCCTTGGCAAAAGATGGACAACCATAGTAGTTAGATAGGAATCAAATGTATTGTGTATGTGCTTAAGTTGTGTAATATCTTGTGAAATATATTAATTATTGCAATTTAGAGAGAGAACTGAATGGATGTTATCATGCTCCCAATTTGCTGAATTCATAATATGAGATCCATAAGTCTAGCCTTTTCTACATTTATTCCATCGCATTCTTACTCCTTCATTCACCAAAAATGAACAAAAGCCCAAATAGTACCAAGCTCAAAGTTTGGGGTGTCGCACCCTTTCCTCTTCCTCCAAGCATCATGTGTAACGCTCCTTCCATACCCCTCCTATGTAATAGGAGTGTATAAGCAATAAGGAAAAGTTTCCAATGTGCATAGAAAAAAATGCAATCAATGTAATTGCATCATAAATAAAAACATCTCCAGTCGAATAGAGGAGAGATCATCTTCATTCATACCTCCATTCACTTTGTTTTTTTGACCTAGGGGAATTTACATACCTCCAATCCACTATATCAATCAACCTTAGTAGTAAAAAAAGTAGGAAGGGACATAACATATGTTTCTTTGTAGGTTTGGGCATGAAAAGAAGTTGTGAAACAATTTCCAGTAGGGAATATAGAAACAACGTGCTATGTGATTCTAGGAAATCAGGGTCACCTGGCATTGAAGGTGGTAAGATTCAAGAAGTACCAAGAAAGAGAGACAAACAAGATGTGAGTATTATTTGGTATGGTTTGCGATTCAATGTTGCTCGAGGATGAGCAATGTCCATGTTCGGGGTAATTTGATGAATGTGCATTCATCCATTAATATTGAATATTTTAGATCATTCTCTAAAAGAATTTTGTTGTCATTGCCAAGCTTTTAGATTTAATTGACTTAATTTTCCCGTTCTCTCTTAAATCAGAGTTTTTTTACTAGATTTTCCATGTTATTATAGGGAAACATATCAACTATATCCAATCACTTCAAATCTTAATTACCCCAAAGATCATAAGGTCAAGGTGGAATGAAAGGCACATTTCAGCCTCCCATACTTTTTGATCGGTCGATTGGCATACCCAGTTAATTGACTCACATGAAAGATTTATTCAAGTACAAAATCCCTAACCAACTGATTGGCCCCCAACTCAATCAACTAATTACGAAAAAGTGGAACTTCTATTATAGTCGAACCAGTCGATTTGCATCGAACCGGTCAACTGACCTACATTGAACGTGATCATCAATTTCTTTTATCCAACAGTTGGTCCCCCCAACCAACTAACTAGCCTTCATATTATCATGTCCCTCATCTTACCTAGTTGACTGGCTGGCCCATCAATCGACCAATTGGTGTGGTTGATATAGTATCAACAGTCGCCAACAAACACATTATTAGGGTTTTAGTGCCACATTCCCATCAAAAAATTATGGGAAGAGGCCAAGAACCAACCAACTCTTACTCTCTCATCTCAGAGCCTTCTTTGGGTGCACAAAGAAGGAAAGAAGTATCCTCTATCATCCTCATAGAGACTTATTTATTGTTTCTAGAATCAAAAAGATGACTATTTCTATCCCTATTTGTACTTTAGTGTTTGTTTCTATCATGAGAGAGTAAAACCTTCAGACTGGGGCATGGAGTTTAGCCATAGCCTATGTCTATTTTAATTATTTGTCTCCAAGATTTTTGTTGGTTATATATCTTTCTCCCAATTTATGTACTTATTTTGTAGTTTGATCAATTATATTTATATTATTATAATCGTTGGAGATAATATTCTAGATCCTAAGACTAAAACACTAAACCAGTACATAGTACTATGGTTGACATCCCGGATGGGGTTCTTAGATTGATCTATAAATTTTTCTTGTTAGTTATAATCCTTGGTGAGGACATCTTGAATCCTTGGATGAGAACACTAGATGAAACTCGTGAAACTCTAGATGGAGTTCTATTGGAAGATTGAACAATAATCCACAAATGTTGAGGTTTGGGTTTGTGGAAATTTTGACCCTTTTGAGATTCGTGTACCACAAGGATGCAAACCCTCGTAATCTTGATCTAACTAATTAAATTTTAAAGAGTTGAATCAATTGAAGAAAATACATGGTCTATGTTGCACCCTTTAGACCCCCAATATCCCTTTATTAATTAAATTAAATTAGTTTTACTTCTACTAGATTTATTTCCTATTTTAGTTATAGTCTCTCTACAAAATATGATTTTAAATATTATTCTTAGCAATAAGTTCAAATACATTTCTTAATCATGTTGTCTCATTGGTTCGACCCTTTATTGTACTACAATTAACTTATTTGCTTACGGGCGAGTTGATTTCATCTTTCAAGGTTAAACTCTTGGGATTTTCTTCCTTGTGATTTTTTTGTACATATAACACTTATTAATAATGTATTATGTCATGATCTTTAGTAATTGTTATTGTAAAATTATTATGCGTACAAAGCTGATTTAGTAGATGGATTAAATTATTCAGTATATTATGTGCTATTATGTTGATACATTCAATTATTATGTAAGAGGAACTATAATATGGTAAAATGGATGGTAGATTTAGTGGTGTTGGAAACCCCAGGTGTGCCCTAATTCCAGATCTAAAGAATGGAACTATGATATGACAATGTCCTAATAGTTGCTTTTTTCCAGATCATTAGATGATTTATGCCAACTACTTTGTTGTCAAAAGTAGGATTATATTAGCAACAATAGACATGTATCTAGATAGATCATATATTGTTAGAATATAGAAGTTGTGAACGCTATAAAATCCTTCACAAGAGGCTTGGATAGTATGGAGGAAACATGTTTTTGATAGGAGGATAAGTTCATATTGAGATAGACAAATAACACTAAATAAGGGTGGGGCGTATAGACCAGTAATAGAGGACTCCTTAATATAGTGTGGTACCAAACAATAACCATAGATGTTGATGGTAACTATGTTACTAGTCAGTTGGTCAGTCCTTGTGGAACCACCGATGTATATTGTGACAAAGCTCTTAGACTCTCTGACTATATACCTAAGTTTAATGAAGGAGTCCAATCAATCAGTTGCTCCTATTACCGTTGAGGCTAGACGTAGTGAGTTCATACTTAGAATCTTGGGCATTCTTCTATGTATTTTACAATACGACTATATCCTGTTATGATGCTTTCACATGACCTCATGTGGGTCAATGGCATATAATTAATGGACTAAAGAAATAAATGGATAGTTAGAGATTTACTCTAATCAGTTTTTAGTGATACTCATGTGATGTTTGAATGATAAGTTAGTTCCAATTACTTTATTAACCTTCTTGTAACTTAAAAAATAAATATCTTACAACAATTTTATCATGGCTTCCTTTAGATTTTCTACACATTATATATGCAACTCGTTATCCTACTGAAACATTTTTCAGGTAAAGTACCAACTCCTCCAAAAAAGGTAGAAGCTAGCCTTTATCAAGAGTAGAAAAGAGGCCTTGTTAAGTAATTAGATTAGTTAATTGGTCTCTTAATCCTTCCTCGAGATCCAAGTAATGAGAGAGTGAGAAAGAAGAGCAAATGTAAATAACTACACTTGTATATTAAGTGAAAACTCTTCTATCTATACAAAAGTCAAACTCTTATGTAACCTTTCATGTTTTTTATCAACATGTTCACTTTCAAGTTTTCAAGATGTTTCACTAGTTTTATTAATTAAAAAAAATTAATGCTGGTTTTTAGTAATGATTAAAAGTGTATTTTAATGGAATCCCTCTTTGGTGGGCCTAGTTAGTCGATTTAGATCACTTCAAGCAAGAAACTCTCACCTAGCAACTGATAACCCAAACATTGTGTACAATATGTTGATGCTACCCCATCCTCAAATTGTAGGATCCATCGCCACTTCTTTACTCCAACAATGGTGGAAGGAAGATGACTTTGCCCCCCCCCACTTTCATACCCTAAAATTCTTATAAAGAATATTTTGATCACCAATCATTTGAATCAATCCTCTATAGTGTCATCACCCTCTATCTGTTTCGCCATCACCTGTCAACATGTTCCATCTTAAAAGATGGAAATATGGTTAGTTCCTCTAATGAGGAATATGATGCATGTCTGATAGGTTCAAGGTATTTTAAGTGTTAATGACCTCCTCCAAGTGTTCCATTAAAAAGGATAAAGAAGAGGAGAACAAACAATCATCACATTCTACAATGAGGAACATACCCATTCTTAGTAATAATAAAATATTGCACATTCCTGAGAGAAAATTAAGCTACTTCTTTTATTATTTTTCTTGTAAAGTTATAGATTATTATGTATTTGAGTTGATAATTATTTCTAAACATTAAATCTTATTATCAGTATTTTGGAATTATCAATCATTGATTGTGTAGATTTATTAATCATCAACTCAATAGTCCATCTTTCTAATCTTTATCTTAAATTGTATTCATAACAACATGCATCTAGTTCTTGGAGCCTCATTTGGTTCACTTTTTTATAACCTAGATAAGAACATCATATGTAAAAATATGTAGCTTCATATTTGAGGTGTTTAATTCATCGTATGGAGAAACATAGGATAGGTTGTGATAGTTCCATGTCCTAAGGAATATGATATATGTCATATTATTTTGAAGATATTATACAATATCTATTTATATTTACAATTTGAGTATAATCTAGCCTAAACATTTAAAATGGTTAAAACTAAACAAAATAGAATAAATTTTACTAATTATCGACTAAATAGTCAATCTTTAATCTTGATCTTAAGTTTTATTCATGTCAACATGTCTTAATTAGTTCGTGGAGTTTCATGTAATTATCTTTTTTAAATCTTAGATAAGAAGATCGTATGTGAAAATATGTAGCTTCTTATTTGACGTATAAAATTCATCGTCTGGAGAAACCTAGTGCAGGTTGTTATTATTTCATATTCTAACCAATATTATTTATGTCATATTAATTGGTTTGAAGGTATTATACAATATCTATTTATATTTGCAATTTGTGTATGTCTGGCCTAAACATTTAAAATGATAAACAGTAAACAAAATCAATTAAAATATGTTATTTCCCTATATAATATCAGTTATTATAACTAAGACCATATACATCTTTATATATATAAATTGATGTTTTTATGTAAGAAGTGTTTGAACCACAACATAGTGAAAATTCCTTTTATTAGGCTAATTTTTGAACTTGGAAATTGTCCATCATGTTTTACTATTAAATATGGACACTTTTAATGTTGGCATTGTTTGTCTTATGACACAATTATGTGTTGTTTCTACTGATATATTTCAAGACATTGTTATCAACTTAAGAGATTTTGGATTTATTAAGCTTGTGAAGTCCATTTATCATTCAGTTCCTATTTTTAAACTATGGAGCATAATCAATTTAGTATGATTCAAGTATTTGAGGTTACAAATGATAAAGTTTGCACCAAATTTTAGATTCCTTCATTCATTGTGATCATTAACTAAGACTTAGAATTTTTTTATTATAAATAAGACCATACACATGTCATTACGCTATGAATTGGAATTTTAGTTGAATAAACATTTTGTTTTTATATGAACGTATATCAAATAACTAATTGGTGAAAAATACTTAGATTTGGTTGTTATTGGAGCTTAGAAATTGATAATCATGTTCTATTAATAAACGTAGACAAGGAGGAAGTTCTTTTTTTATCACTCCTTACTCTCTTTCCTAGTGTTGAGGCATCCATTAATTATATATTAATATCTACCAATATCTATAGATGTGTTCATGACTAAATTGTTCATTCATGTCTTTTTCATTTTCCATTTTCACATATATATTCACATGGAGATGTTGTACTTACTCTTGTGGTTTGTTTCGTCTAACCATGCTCTCAGACCTAGCATTGACGCATTTCTTTTGAGATTGTGTACTTATATATGTTTCTTATAAATACTATATGTTGTTAGGACTAGTTGTATTGCATTTATAATAAAATAAATTTTTGGTTTGTTTAAATCACTTCATTATCTCAAGTCAAGTGATTATGTATTCATGGATGATAAATTATGATATGGTTCTATTTGTGTGATTGGATTCAAGGAAAAAAGTGAGCATGTTTGCCTAGCTTCCAATAGAAATTTTATCATTCCTATTGACACAAAGATTTCTAAATTTAATCTTATAGTCAATTTTCTCATTTATTAACTTATAAATGCATCTTAATTTCTAGTGTTTCTTCCTATGAATTTAGTATTTATGTTATTATTTATAACATTCTATGTTTAGTCATTCTATGTTTTATCACATAGACCTTTTTTCTCATCAATTTAATATCTATGTTACACGTTGGTTTCAGATCCATGATTACATAATTTTGAAGGATTATGGTGATACTAATTCTCTGGCCATCATTTATTCATTGGACAACTAAAGTTGATGGATAAATGAATAGGATATATACATTGTTATGCCATGTAAATGACTTTTGCAAAACCCAAAACATTGTGGGATGATCTGTTTATATATATATAGACACACACACACACACACATATATATATATATATATATATATATATATATATATATATATATATATATGGGTGTTCATTCATTGCCCGCGTGGGTAGCATGGATTTTCGCTACCCTGCAGTCAAAAACGTAACTCTCCTAGCAAAGAAAGTAACTCTGCTGTAAAAAAGTAACTATGGTGTCAAAAAAGTAACTCTGATGGCCAAAAAAGTAACTTTGTACAAAATATACAGCATATATATATAAGGACGGGTTTTTTTATTTTGGAGGTGCAAATGATATTATTTTTGGCTAAAATTTTTTGGAGAGCTAGAAAAAACAGTCATCTACAATAACAAAAAAAAAATTGAAAAAAGTGGTCGGAAGGGTGGGCGGGTAGCTACCCACGCGGGCAATAAAGATGGGCCCATATATATATATATATATATATATATATATATATATATATATATATATATATATATATATATATATATATATATATATATATATATATATATATATATATATATAGGCCCATCTTTATTGCCCGGGCGGGTAGCTACCCGGCCACCCTTCCGACCACTTTTTTTCAAAAAAAAATTCGTTATTGTAGAGGACTATTTTGTCTCTCTCTCTCCAAAAAATTTGAGCCAAAAATAATATCATTTGCCCCTCCAAAATCAAAAAAACCCGTCCTTATATATATCTGATGTATATTTTGTACAGAGTTACTTTTTTGGCCAGCAGAGTTACTTTTTTGACACCATAGTTACTTTTTTTACAGCAGAGTTACTTTCTTAGCTAGGAGAGTTACTTTTTTGGCTGCAGGGTAGCGAAAATCCATGCTACCCGCACGGGCAATGAATAAACACCCTATATATATATATATATATATATATATATAGATATATATATATATAGATATATATATATATACATACATATATATGTATATATAATACATACCTACATATGTGTATATATACATATATATACATACATATATACATATGTAGGTATGTACTATATATATACATATAAACACACACACACACACACACACACACACACACACACACACACATATATATATATATATATATATATATATATATATATATATATATATATATATATATATATATATATATATATATATATATATATATATATATATATATATATATATATATACAGAGAGAGAGAGAGAGAGAGAGTCAAGGTAGAATACACTTGAGTGTACAGATCACGTTGTACACCCCGATGATGTTTGCCTATCTAGACCATGTTTTTTCCAAAATCTAATCCATTTTTCTTCATGGTTACGATAATAATTGGCCATATACAAAATTTGAGCTCATTTGGATGAGTGTAAGTCACTCATCCAAATACAACTAAATCGACACACACAACTAATTTGAAATGCATGTTTTTTGCCTCCTTTAGATGCACAACCTATAAGTGTCCAAATGAGATAAAATTTATTATATAGTATGTACTTAAGATATTTAAGAAGATCAATGGTTTATATTTTTCAAAAAATTAATGCATCTTTAAAAATGACTAAGGTGTACAGTGCCTCTGATACACTTCGAGTGTACACTAGCCTGACTATATATATATATATATATATATATATATATATATATATATATATATATATATATATATATAGATATATATATATATATATATATACATATACATATATACATACATACATATATACATAGGAATAGATTGCAAGATGGGGCACGCTCAAGAAAATCATCAACTTCCATGCAGGTGAATCTATGTGGGCCAAATGGATGCAAAAAAAAGATATCCAAGAAGACTAGATTTCAGACCCAATACAAGGTTAGGATACTCACGTACTATCAATGTGATGATAGAGTTGTGGAGTGAAGTCAAATATTATTTCCAATGGAACAGATCTAAGCTTGAAAGATGCAATTTTCGAGATATGGAGATAGGCGTCAGTTTTCTAAAACATAACTGACGACTATGGTCCTATTGGTGTCGTTTAATTTTGTGGTTGCAATTGAAGTCGGCTCTATGTCATCGATTTTAGAACCGAAGTTGTATGATTCTACCTTTAGTGTCACCCACTTGGGTGTCACTTGGAAACTGACGTAAAAAGCCCATTTTAACTGATGTTAAAGGTGTTATCTATACTAGTGTTTATTCCTAATGGGTAAATCTCAGACAGGTTTCTAGGCCAATGATACGGTTTGGAAATTAGCGCTTTGAATATAGGGTTTACAAATTAGAGTTTATAGATCAAGAATTCACAAATTAGGGGTTTATTCACAAATAAGGGTTTATTTACATATTTGAATTCACAAATTAGGGTTTATTCACATATTAGTTTCAATATATCAAACTAGGTCATGCATGGCCATTCTCATGTTACATCATACAACATGGATTCATTGATACTTAGTGCATACGTCATAGTTGAATCAATGATCTGATTATTAGGGTATCTACATATTAAATGAGGGAAATCATATGATTTGATCAAGGTAGTCAACATAAGCATCAAAATTGTCAATTCAAGTTATTTAGAATCATTTTCATGCAAGAGTAATCATTAGAGCATAGAAGAGATTCAATTGAAGTTAGGTGTCATAAACATAATAATGATATTGATTTGATTGCATAATGTAGCATGAATCATGATTAAATACTTAGTTACATATATGCATTTTCATCACAACCATATAATTCATTGCAATCTAATTAAATCTAGGCCAATGGCATGTTAGCATTTAAAAATAGTTTTCAATTCCAATCAAATACATGGTTACACATACGCATTTTCATAACAGTCATGTAATTAACCACAACTTTTTAAAAATTCATACGATTTAGATTAATTTCATCACAACTCACTATTATTTTCATTAATTTCATCAAAAAATGGTAGCTATTATCTCCATATGCCTTCACCCTCTCCTCCTTTCTCCTCTCCTCTCCTTCCCATGCCCTATTATGATTTCTTCTCATATCATGACAAATTTTTAAAAATTCATATGATTTTGATTAATTTCATCACTATTAATTTTATTAATTTCATCAAAATTGGGTAGCTATTATCTCCATCTCCCTTCCCCCTCTCCTCCTTTCTCCTCTCCTTCCCCAACCCTAGTATGATTTCTTCTCATATTTGAGAAGAAATCATACTAGGGAAGGGGAATGTTACAACCCCAATTTTCGGGTTCTTTTAGTTGGAAATGCAATTTCCCTAATCAGTGTATGATTATGTAATTTATTTGATTTAAGTAATTATGTGGATTCCATTGATAAATAGCCTTGTGTGTTTAATTTCGTGGACCTTGTTGGGTATTGGGCCCGATAACAAGAAAAAGGAAATAAAATGGAAAAGGAATCAAATAATAATGGAATAAATAAGATAATGAGAAAAGAAAGATGTAGAAGCATCTAGAAGGCTAAGGATTATCCTTCAATGAGGGATTTCATATATTTGGGATTTCTTGGGTTCCAAGGAGTCCCAAGTTGCAAGGATAATAGGAGAAGAAAGAGAAAATACCATTTAAATAAGCTTTGTTAAAGGATAACTTGCACATGAAGATAATGCCTTTTTCCTTTTGAGTGTGTGTCCCAAATTTGAAAATGAGTGAAAAGAAAGAAAGAGAATTATAAAAATTGGGATTAACAGACATTGAGTAACATAATGATAACTACATTTAATAAATGGTTGAAAGGAGCATGTTTTGTGTAAAATATCCCAATAAATACCCAAAAATTGGATTTAAGCGTGGGAAAAGTAATAAAGAGTTCCAATGTTTGATTTAATATATATATATACATATAGAAGAGAGAGAAAGGAACAATATAGATTTCCAATCTTGAGGTATTTTTCCTAACAGTCTAAAGATAAATTCATCTAATAAGTGACATATAAAGTCCCTTTGTTTTGCCAACTAAGTTTTCCGGTGTTGAAGGGATTGGTCATATTATAAGAAGGAAAGAAATGATATTACATAAATAACTTTCCTAAATGGGGATATCTAACTATGGCTTGAGAATAAAGGGTAGGCAGACCTCAACCAAATCAATAGACCCAACCCACATTCGGCCTCCATGATGGGAGTATACGAGGAAAGAAACTTATCTCCAGGACGTAGGGGTCTCTCTCCCCTTTCCTTTTCTTTATCTCGTGCATCCATTAGGGTTTCACCTAATGTTGTATGTATAGAGAGAGAGAGATCTTTGAAGTCCTCAGAACCATCTCAGACATGGTGTCTAGCTTCTCCCTACTTCACCCCTTAATAACCAGGGGTCTATAGGTCGTGATGCTTGCATGAACCTGTAAATAGAGGCTAACATGTCGACAATTGCATGCACTAGACAAGTCGAGTAGTTTCTCCATGGAAGCGAACGAGGATCTCCATAGTAGTTGTCCAGGGACCCCCGCCATGGCCTCGTCAGCGGCTGTCGGGCGTGACTCCCTTACAGACTAGTGTTTGCTGACAAAGGGGACTACAACGACAGCAAGAAGAGCATGCGTCCTAGACGGCATTGCTAAGAGAAAAGGAGGAAGGGAGGATGCAGGCACGTGAAGGTGGTAAATGAATCTTCATCACTGACGTAGGTACTAGGTTGTGTCAATCTAGGGGACAAGGGCCGAGGTCTGGTTTTCAAACTACCGCCAACTGTTGTTGGGTTTAGCTTGCTGCGGCAAGGATAGATAGGGAGGATCGTAGGGGAACGACTCCCTGAGACCATCGTCTGATCCTCCAGTCATAAGGGTCAGGCGGCCGACCGCCGGCCAGGCGCTGCGAGTGGCTCCCACGCAAGAAAGAAGAAAGGATTCTAAGGACAAAAATGCCCTTTCATGCATGTGTACAACCCAAGGACAGAATAGTCCTTCCACCTAAAAATGGGGTCCGGATCGCATATAAAATCAAAGGTATTTTCATTGATATGTCAACCTCTAATTGGCTTAGATAACTTTAATCTTGCAAAATTCTTAGAAAATAAATGGTAGCTCAGATTAATACATGTAATATATGAAAATTGATCAAGAGAACACAAGGAATCCAATAAAAAAGTTGTATAGCCTAAATCTGATCATAATTCTAAAAGTGTATTGAGTTACCCATGCTTATGCATTAAATCATGATAACCCTAATTATGAATGGAAATTGGATTTAATGTCTTAATTAGGTTATTTTGAGTTATAATAACCTAATGAGAGAAAAAGTAAGTATTGAATCTAATTTAGATGTTATTTTGCTTGCTACAGGGTTTTTACACATGAATCTATGATAATGCATATAGAAACCCTAATTTAGGGTAAAAGATGATTAATGTGGTTAATTCGAGATTCATTACAAGAAAGTAATAGTGAGTTGATCCTAAGCCTATTAGGAAGGTTTTAATAAGCTAGTTAGGGTTTGTAACTAGTTTTGTTGTATTAGGGTTTATAGTGACAATGATAAAGATGAACCCAAATGAAACCCTAAAAGGAAGTAGGAAACCCTAGGAAGCGAGTTCAAATGAATAAAATCAGAGAAAGTGAATGGTAATTAGATTACATGTACGTTTCAGGGTTCTTACTTGCATGTGTGGATTGAACTTCTTGCCTAGATACTTTCTTGCTTAAATTACTATTAGCTTGTTGAATTGACTGAATAGGTATGTGGTTACTTTATGAATAATTGCCTTTAGTTTCACATTGTTTCCCAATTAATTACAACCTAAACTGTTGTATGTTCAATTATGCAATCCTATAAATTCCCTATGTGTATCACAATTAAATATGAATGTGTTTCTCGAACCTACATGCCACCCTAATGTATGATGCAAGACCAAGCCCTAGAGGGAAGGTCTGAGTTGGTCAAGCCCCAAAGGGAAGACCATTGGGCACCTCGAGAGGTGACCCCAGGCACCAAGCTTAGGATGGAGAAGGTGGCCTTATACCCCTTACAAGGACAAAACCCTAAGGGACAGTAATCCAGGGTTTAGGGAAAAAGCGGTTGAGAAGTCACATTGAAAGTGTAATTTGCATTGTTAATCAATTATTAGTGATAGTTAGGTTGTTAGAAACTATTTGTGAAATTGTGATTGTTCCCCACATACCAGTATAGAAATATATTGACCAACGTTTTGTTTATCAGTGTTTTAGGTACATTTCTGAAAAAGGACAAACAGTAAATTGAAATATTGTGAACTTACAATTATTCTGTTCAAGGTGGATTTGTTAGATAGACTTGTTTGGTGGATAGAAGTCGACATCTAAATTTTCAAGGTATGAAAAAATATTTATCTTTATTCCATCTTTTTAGTTTAGAATTAGTAGAATTTGATCATTATTTTTGATTAAATGTCGAACCATGGATCCTGAATTAATTGGATAGCATCTCTTACCTTTTGGTCTCCCTTGATTGGGGGTTACCAGGAGGTGGGGTTATTACATTTGGTATTAGAGCCAATGGTTTCTCATTTAATCCTTAATAATTATTAAATTTTACAAACTCTATAGAACTGAGGGAGTTATTAGATGATTTTTTGATGAAAGAGGTGTCTAGAAAAGGATCATAGTCTGGGGGCTGGAAATATTTTCCTCCACCCCGCTAGTCAGTCACAAGGACTCCCGGATGCGGTGCGACTGCCTGGCCAAAGTCTGAGGTTCTAACTTGAAGTAAGATAGCTTTAGGAATTTCGCGTCTATCTTCTTCTCTTCTCAACCCTAGTTCAATTAAGGTTCTAAGGTTTAGGGTTTCACTATCTCTCTCCCACCCACTTGAGGTCAGGGTAAGTATGATAAGGATTAAGGAATCCTCCACCAAATCAATGAAATGCATGTAAACAAGATGGCATGGACATAAGTTTAATAGTTTAAGTGTAATCTAAAGATTAGTCACATGCTTAGGGTTTCATGGTGTGTGTTGTCATGCCCTCAGGAGAGATTTTGGGTTAGACCCTTTTTTTAGGAGGACAAGGAGAGAGTTAGACTTGGAGGTAGAGGCCTCTAGGAAGAGGTAGGGACCTGGTGCATCCTTTCTGGACGATGCTAACCCTAACCCTAGGTGGTAGTTAGAGAAAGAGATGACAAGATGAGTTAAATACCTTAGTCTTCTATACCTTCAAGCATGTGGGTTTGACCTACATGCTTGACTCAAAGGTTTTGAGTACCCATGAGAAGCATGAGCTATGTGAGGTCATTTGACCTAGTGCCTTTTGGTGACCCAACCTTGGGACGGTCGTGCCTGCTAGGGTGAAGGATAGCTACTTCATTGAGAAGGTTGATGGTGACCGTATGGAAACCCTAACGGGCATATATGAATAGAATAGAGGTATGTACCTACACAGAAGTGAGTAACAACAAGGCTGGTAGTAGGTTTTAGACCTAAGCCAGAAGGGTTATGACTGATGTTCATGAGATGAGCATGTAGAGCCTTGGATGATCTTGTCTGGACATAGGTCTTGATGGTATGTTTCACCCAAGTAGGGATATACATGCATGCTTAAGAGCTTGACCCATCTTCTAAGAAAGAACATCAAGTTGAAGGACCAGTTGTAGGGTTAGCTCTAGAGAGAGAGAGAGAGTGTGACCCGTTGAGGAAGTTTGGATACCTCAACTCCGAGATATGAAGAATCGTGAGAAGTTGGGTATGATATGGCCTAGAATGGACGACCTAAGTGGATGTATGTTGGTGCCTCATGCACAATCCTTAGAGGCTTGTCGTACCCTGGTTTCCTTTAGAGGAACCAAACCCTAGAATGAGAAGAGGCTTATTGATTGGGTGTACAAAAGTTATAGGTACTTGCCTCTAGGTATAGGAAGGAGAGTTATTTAGACCCTGAAGAAGTAAAGTAACAAGTTATGAGGTCTCACACCGAGTCAGTTGTCCTTGTGTAGGACTCTAGGGTATGGTTCACATGGAATAATGGCAGGAAGTGTATGCCCTACCATGTGCATGTTTGGTTTGTTGTTGGGTAGTTGATGCATAAGGAGTGAACCTAGGGTTCCTAGACCTAAGAGGGGAAGTAGTAGTATGTGGTTCACCTGATGCTCACGATGATGTTTGAGTTCCTATGGATTCGAGCATGGCACCCCCTCATGTGTAGAGGAAAAGGAAACCCCTTAGACTAAGGTATACATTTGATGAACCCCTTACACATGTTGGTGACATATAAGGAACAAGTAGGACATACCAAGGAACCTAGAGTGGCTTAGTTGGTTGTCTTCTTGCTAGATACGTACCTAAGTAGAATGATAGGTCTAAGCCCACACATGATGATGTAAACCCTAGATGTAGGGACGTTTGTGACCTTTGTTTCTATCAAGAGATAGTTTTCTCTCCATCCTGGGGAGGGAACCTTCTGTGAGGTGCAACTTTTATGTAGGTTCGAGGTAACCTAATAAGGTCTCTCAAAGGAGATTGATGAGCTAAGTGGAGAGCACATGGTATGAGCACGAATCTATAGACCCTTGGGTGACCATCTCTAAGGGGCATGAAGATATGTTTCCATGGAGGTAACTTTATGGGGCCATACCAAGTAAGGCAGGTCACCATGATCCCTATGAAAGGAAGTAAGGTTGACCATGTGCCCAGAGAGATGATGGTGTTTTGGGTAAGGATTCAAGTTTGTGATGAACCATGGTAGGATCCTAAGTCAACACCAAAGTCTAGTAGGGATAAGACCAATGGGAGTAGGATTCATCTTATTCCTAGATGCACAAGACCATAGGGTCGGGAGGTAACAACTATCTTTGTCTGAGGACCATGGTCTAGGAGGTTGATCACCTTCATGAGTTCATGGGACCCAAAGGCAAATGAGGTAGGCACTCCCTAGATGCATAAGGGAAGAGGGATGACCCCAAAAGTACTGGCACCCTAGCGACCATGAGGAAAGGAATCAGGATTATGTATATATGAGTAGTATGTAGACCCAAGAGTTCTTGGGAATAGTTTTCCATGGATGTAAACCTAAAATTGATATGTTAGTGATGGGGAGACATGTGATGCACGTTTCAACTTAGATTGGAAAGTGTGCTAGCAATGTGTGATGCACCATCTACACTCTTAGAATGGGATGAAATCTATATTTGGACTGTAGCCAAATACTTATTTCCTCTTTATGGGTGTGAGAGATAGGGCAAAACACATGTCATACATGATAAAGATGATGAGAGTTGAAACATTGATATGATATTTGAGGATAGAGAAAGCATCATACCTTTCAGAGAGTATGATGAATGCATGGTTTACAAACATGAATAGAACTAAGTTAGTCATCATATGAGGATGTTATTATCAAGAGCAGTATGGAATTTATGAGTTATATAAGTTTAAGTTTGATAACCAAGATGATGAGCTTGAAGTTTTCTTGACTCAGTTAGACCTAAATCTGAGATGAGGATGATGAGTGGAGTATATGAGGGTTTATGTATTCACCGTTAACTAGCACATAAGGATGTAAGGTGGTACGGGATGCTCTTAGTTGAGATGCATCTATCTATGTATCCTGTAGAGGGGCTAGAAGAGGTTGTTAGGTGAACCCTAAGTTTGTGAGACATATAGGGATAATCCTCTGATACAACCAGACCCGTTGGTCGAGTAGTGGTTGCTTGGTTAGCCACCCTAGGGCTTGATGAGATAGAATGATGGTTGTAAGAACCTCAGATACACCTCTCTGGAAAGGAAGGTGATGGAACCCATGACTAGAGTGTTTTAGAGTTTTTGAGGAGTCAACCTTGAGGAAATCATGACATGCAGGAGCTCATGATTTTAAGTACACCGTACACCGTGGAACTACTAAGATCATTAAAGTTTGCAGTAGCACTTTGAATGCCTGGGATAAAGAAATAGATAGAGTTGCATGTGGCTTGTCACCATGCATGCCAGTGGGTGAAGGCCGAACACCAGTAACCCAGTAAGTTGATACGGACAATGAAGAGTCCCCAAGAGGGAATGAGAGTAGATTACCGTAGACATTGTGGATGGTATCCTATGGACCAAGAGAGGTCATGATACAATATGGGTTATGGTAGATCGCCTTACCAAGTTGACCTAATCCCTACCTAAGACAGAGGGCACTGTCAATGTGACAGATCTGGTTGAACTATGTATGAGAAAGAGAGATAGTTCAACTACACTGTGATCCGAGTTCAATATCTTAAGCATGACCTCAAGTTCACTCCCATGTGGTGGGAGTAGGTACACGAAGAACTTGATGCTAGATTGAAGTTTAGTACAACATATCACCCCTAAATGATATATAATCAAGTGAGTATGATCCAGACTAGAGGGTCTGATGAGAGTGTGTGTGCTCGTTCAGGGTGATACATGGGAGCAATTCCTACCCTAAGAGAGTTTGCTTGTGATGATAGTAACCATAGCCAGTATCGATATGTAAGAAGCTCTGTAAGGGAGGCCGCATCAGTCACCGCTTTATTAGGATGATTTTGGTGAAAGGACCTTGTGAAGGTCAGAGAGACCACAATGTGAGCAGATGAAGTCGCTTTGATTGTGTAATGGCTAAGAAAGCCCAGGGGCGACATGAGTCGTGAGCTGATGCAAAGCAGACTGACATGCAGGTCATTGTGGGAGAATATGTGTTATGAAAACCTGACTCCTCTAAGCTATAGCTGAGGAAGATGAGTCCATGATACATTGGTCAATTTGAGATGGATTGGTGGAGATGCTTATGTTTAGCCTTACCCCTCAAGATAACCTATTGTATGATGTGTTCCATGTATCCGATCTAGAGCACTATGTGATGTACCTAAACCATGAGTTGAGCCATGAACCTATTGAGCTTCTAGGGAGGCAAAAATATCCTGAGTCACCTACAAGGGTACGAGATACCAAGGTGAGAGAGAACACAAATGTAAGAATATAAGATGATAAAGGTTCTTTGAAAGCACCACGGAGAGGATGAAGACACATTGGAGCCGATGATGGACATGGGAAAGTCTTGTCCTAATTGTTTTTATGCTTGGCGGAATTTTCAAGGAAAATTCCTATAAGAGGGGAAGGATGTTACAACCCCAATTTTTGGGTTCTTTTAGTTGGAAATGTAATTTCCCCAATCAGTGTATGATTATGTAATTTGTTTGATTTAAGTAATTATGTGGATTCCTTTGATAAATATCCTTGTGTGTTTAATTTCGTGGGCCTTGTTGGCTATTGGGCCCGATAATAAGAAAAAGAAAATAAAAAAGGAAAAGGAATCAATTAATAAAGGAATAACTAAGATAATGAGAAAAGAAAGATGTAGAAGCATCTGGAAGGCTAAGGATTATCCTTCAAGGAGGGATTTCATATCTTTGGGATTTCTTGGGTTGCAAGGAGTCCAAGTTGCAAGGATAATAGGAGAAGAAAGAGAAAATACCAATTAAATAAGCTTTATTAAAGGATAACTTGCACATGATAATGCCTTTTTCCTTTTGAGTTTGAGTCCCAAATTTGACAATGATTGAAAAGAAAGAAAGAGAATTATAAAAATTTGGATTAAAGGACGTTGCATAACATAATGATAACTGCATTTAATAAATGGTTGAAAGGAGCATGTTTTGTGTAAAATATCCCAATAAATACCCACAAATTGGATTTAGGTGGGAAAAGTAATAACGAGTTCTGATGTTTGATTTAAATATATATATATATAGAAGAGTGAGAGAAAGGAACAATTTGGATTTCCAATCTTGAGGTATTTTTCCTAATGGTCTAAAGATAAATTCATCTAATAAGTGGCATATAAGTTCCCTTTGTTTTTCCAACTAAGTTTCCCAGTGTTGAAGGGATTTGTCATATTATAAGAAGGAAAGAAATGATATTATGTAAATAACTTTCCTAAATGGGGATATCTAATTATGTCTTGAGAATAAAGGGTAGGCAGACCTCTCCCAAATCAGTAGATACAACCCACATTTGGCCTCCATGATGGGAGTATATGAGGAAAGAAACTTGTCTCCAAGACGTAGGGGTCTCTCTCCCCTTTCCTTTTCTTTCTCCCAAGCATCCATTAGGGTTTCACCTAATGTTGTATATATATAGAGAGAGAGATCTCCGGAGTCCTTAAAACCATCTCGGAATTGGTTTCTAGCTTTTCCCTACTTCACCCCTTAATAACCAGGGGTCTATAGGCCGTGATGCCTGCATGAATCTGCAAATAGAGGCTCACATTTCGAAAATCGCATGCACTAGACGAGTCGAGCAGTATCTCTAGGGAAGGGAATGAGGATCCCCACAACAGTTCTCCATGGAACTTGCGCCATGGCCTCCTCGGTGGTGGTTGGGGGAGACTCCCTTGCAGACTAGTGCTTGCTGACAAAGGGGACATACAACGTCAGTAAGAAGTGACTGTGTCCCAGACGGCAATGCTAAGGGAAGAGGAGGAAGGGAGGATGCAGGCACATGAAGGTGGTAGATGAATCTTCTTCACCGACGTAGGTACCAGGTTGTGTCAGATCTAGGGGACAAGGGTGGAGGTCTGGTTTTCAAACTGCTTCTGACTGCTGCTGGGTTTAGCTACCTACGGCAAGGATGGATAGGGAGGACCGCAGGGGAGCGAGTCCCTGAGACCGTCCTCAGATCCTTGAGTCGTAAGGTTCGGGCGGCCGACCGTTGACCAGGCGTTGTGAGTGGCTCCCATACGAGAAAGAAGAATGGATTCTAAGGACGAAAATGCCCTTTCATGTATGTGTACAACCCAAGGATAGAATAGTCCTTCCACCTAAAAACGGGGTCTGGCTCGCATATAAAATCAAAGGTATTTTCCTTGACGTGTCAACCTCTGATTGGCTTAGATAAATTTAATCTTGCAAAATTCTTTGAAAATAAATGGTAGCTCGGATTAATACATGTAATATATGAAAATTGATCAAGAGAACACAAGGAATCCAATAAAAATAGTTTTATAGCCTAAATATGATCATAATTCTAAAATTGTATTAAGTTACCCATGTGCATGCATTAAATCATGATCAAACCTACTTATCATTGGAAATTGAATTTAATGTCTTACTTAGGTTATTTTGAGTTATAATAACCTATTGAGAGAAAAAGTAAGTATTGAATCTGATTTAGATGTTATTTTGCTTTCTATAGGGTTTTTACACATGAATCTATGATAATGCATATAGAAACCCCAATTTAGGGTAAAAGATGATTAATGTGGTTAATTCAAGATTTATTAGAAGAAAGTAATAGTGAGTTGATCCTAAGCCTGTTAGGAAGGTTTTAACAAGCTAGTTAGGGTTTTAAACTAGTTTTGTTGTTTTAGGGTTTATAGTGACAATGATAAAGATGAACCCTAATAAAACCCTAAAAGGAAGTAGAAACCCTAGGAAGCAAGTTCAAATGAATAGAATCTGAGAAAGTGAATGGTAATTAGATTACATTTACTTTTGAAATGCTTGTATGGATGCTTTCTTGCTTGAATTACTATTAGCTTGTTGAATCAACTAAACAGGTATGTGGTTACTTTATGAATAATCGCCTTTAGTGTCATGGCGTTTCTCAAATGTTTCCCAATTAATTACAACTTAAACTATTGGATGTTCAATTATGGAATCCTATAAAGTCCATATGTGTGTCATAATTAAATATGAATGTGTTTCTCAAACCTACATGCCACCTTGATGTATGATGCAAGACCAAGCCCTAGAGGGAAGGTCTGAGTTGGTCAAACCCCAGAGGGAAGACCATTGGGCACCTCGAGAGGTGATCCCAGGCACCAAGCTCAGGATGGAGAAGGTGGCCTTATGTCCCTTGCAAGGACAAAATCGCAAGAGAGGGTAATCCAGGGTTTAGGGCAAAAGAGGTTAAGAAATCACATTGAAAGTATAATTTGGATTGCTAATCAATTATTTGTGATAGTTAGGTTGTTAGAAACTATATGTGAAATTGTGATTGTTCCGCACATACTAGTATAGAAATATACTAACCGACATTTAGTTTGTCGATGTTTTAGGTACATTTTTGAAAAAGGACAAACAGTAAATTGAAATATTGTGAAGTTACAATTAAATTGTTCAAGGAGGATAAGTAAGATAGACTTGTTCGATTGATAGAAGTCTAAATCCGAATTTTCAAGGTATGAAAAAAGATTTATCTTTATTCTAGCTTTTCAGTTTAGAATTAGTAGAATTTGATAAAAAAAATTGATTAAATGTTGAACCATGGATCCTAAATTATTAGGATAGCATCTCTGATCTTTTGGTCTCCCTTGATTGGGGGTTACTGAGAGGCAGGATCAATACAGGGAAGGAGAGGAGAGGAGGAAGGTGGAAAGGGGAAGGGGATGGAGACATAGTGAAGATAAAGGAGAAAGGAAGAGAAGAAGGAGGAGAGGAAACCTATGGATGTGGCTACCGGAGGTGGAGGAGGACAAGCAACTGATCTAGAAGGCATCACTAGTGGAGGAGGAAGAACTGGGTGAAGAAGCTTTATGAAGTCAACCAGCAGTGGTGGTAGAGGAGAAATATCGATAGAGGAGTGAGCAACATCAATAGTAGCGACAGAATGATCATATAACCATTGACTACTACCTACAAAGAAGAGAACCACCAGCAGAAGGAATGGTTAGAGAAATGGTGGAGGTAGAAAATGTTGGAGCCTAATACATAGGGAAACACATGTAGGGGAAAGGGTTTCTATCAGGGTTAAGTAAGATGCTTCCCATCAATTATTAATACAATAGATGATCTAGGGCTTAGGTTGTCGGATGTATACAAACAACTCACGACCAAAACACAACTTTGTCATTGGATGTCTATGACAATTGATGTAATGACCCTAACCTGGGTTATGTGGTAACCCTATTTGTTTTGGATAAGTAAGTTTCTTAGAACTTTAATATAATACTCTAAAGTGTTTTTCTATCAAGTAACAAACTTATGTTTCAAATTTGGTCCTGTTTGAATAATGTTTGAGCAATGTTCTCATGTTTTGGACCAAAATACAATTTACCCAAGATGAGGGGTTATATTACAATTTGTCACATGTTGAATGTTCCCTAAGTGTTTTAGCATAATTATAGAAAGAATGATTCAAGATGGTGGCTTGTGGAAAACCTAAATTCCAAGTTTGAACTTGTATGAATAATGTTGGTGACTTGTGTACCAATTTTGGTACAAATTGTAATTTACCCAAAAAGTAGGGTTGATATGCAAATTACCACCTATATAGTGTCCCTACTCCCTCCTAGTATCATTTATAGGAGATAAAAATAATGAGGCACCATATTTGAATCAATTATGAGTGATGGTACTCTTGGTAATGAATTGACCAAGAAAGGGGTTGAATATGAAACCCTAACTTGAGTTGTATCAAGTTGAAAAGCTTATATATGAGTGCCTATCGGCCAAGGAGCCATAGGATGAGTCCCATATCATTTTGTGGACTCTTGGAAAAGGCCATGTCATTCAAATCACCTCAAGGAGGTGAGGTGTAACGGGTTACAACTACCTTAGAAAAGTTGTATCGGGTTGTGAATAAAGTGGTGATTTAATTGATATATTTTATTCAAAGGGATAAGTAATGGACAAAACTTCATCCCTAGATTATCCTCAACTGTTTTTCATGTCAAGATAAATGTTTATGCATGCATGTACACGTGTCATCCATGCATGAACACGTGGCTCCTACTAGCTCAAATTGATGACACCTAATTTTTACACTCCTTCATGAATAACAAGTATATATACCCCTAGTTTCACCCCTTAGTGGAATTTTTCAAATCTTACCACCCTCCTTCCCTACTATATCGTGCATATGGTCCTTGTATCATGCAGGAGTGAAGTGGTATCGTGTATAGGGTCTTTGATATCGTCCATAGCAAGATCATATCAACCAAGTAAAGTGGTATCGGCCAAGAAGGGTGATATCGCCCATAGTGAAGTGTTTTGATCATAAGTGAGTGGCATATCATGCAAGTGAGTGACATATCATGAATGGGTGGTGGAATATCGTGCAAGAGTAGTAGGGTATCGTGTAAGGGTGCTAAGGAGCAAGAAGGAGCTCATACTTAACCCTAAGGTGAGACCATGATCATCTTCAACCTTGGAATGAAGCATGATTTTAGGGTTACGATCTTCCTTTCTTTTCTTCTTCACAAATTGCTTATACATGGTGATTATTTGCATATAGAGGAGTGTTCAAGTTTATCTTCAACCTTAGGAACGTGGATCTTTGGAGCTTGGATCTTTGAATTTGTTCTTAAGGCAGGTTATATAACTTGAACTCAACCATGTTATTATTCATCACCTAAATTGCTATACTTAATGAACTACTTTTAATTGTGAAATTTTCTAAAATAGTTGATGACATTATGAGTTCTAGTAGTTTCTTAGACCTGTTTTGATGAACTATAACAGATAGAACGAAGGTCTATAGCTTTAATAATATGGTATCACCTTATAAAGTGATATCGAGTTCAAGCACATAAGTAAGCACCTCTAACCCGATATGGTGATGCACCTACTTCACTAAAACAATATGGATATGATTTTATACTTTCTTGCACGATATGGTGGTGTAGTATACACCTCTTACATGATATGAGGTCAAGCAAACACCTCAAAAATGATATTGGGGTAAGCACACACCTCTTTGTCTGATATGGTGTGAAGCACACACACACCTCTCTGCCCGATATGGTGTGAAGCACACACACCCCTCTCTGCCTGATATAGTGTGAAGCACACATACACCTCAAAAGTAATATGGATCAAGTATACACCTCTTTTCTCGATATGGTGTGAAGCACACACACACCTCTTTGCCCGATATGGTGTGAAGCACATACACACCTCAAAAGTGATATGGAAGCACACATACACCTCAAACCAGATATGGAAGCATACATACACTTCAAGGGTGATATGTTAAGAACACATACACCTCAAACCCGAGATGGTAGGCATACATACACCTCAAACTCGATATGGTAAGCATACATACACCTCTAAGGTGATATGGGCAGCAAGCACACACCTCATACCCGATATGGTGGAAGCACCTCAAAACCGATATGAAGGAAAGCACCTTAGATGCAATGTACTTGATGAAGTAACACATGAAGTGTCTTATATCAAGTCATACATTAAGATCTATGGAGTTTAATGAATATTAATTAAGTAGGCTAATGTACCTTTAAGGAAAGGTTGATCCAACTTAAGAAAGTATGAAGTAATAAATATCCTAGTAAGGATAAGAGAGAAACTCATACTTTGTGTTGATAATCATTTAATGATAAATGATGAGAATAAATAAGTATGATTGAATACTTATGATATTAATGTATGATCCTAGATGTTTGGAGCAATGAATTAGGATTTGGATTGATAATATGAACTTGAAACCCTATTCGGCTATAAAGGGAAACCCTAACCCTAATAGTTGTTTCCTAGTGAGAGGTGAGAAGATGTTTAATGGCCTTATGAGCCATGTGAATAGTTGTTGCCCAGTGAAAGGTGACAAGATGTTTAATGGGCCATGTGATCCATTTGGTTAGTTGTTTCCTAGTGAGAGGTGACAAGATGTTTAATGGGCCTTGTGATCCATGTGGTTAGTTGTTTCCTAGTGAGAGCTGACAAGATGCTTAATGGGCCTTGTGAGCCATGTAGTTAGTTGTTGCCTAGTGAGAGGTGACAAGATGTTTATAAAAGTGTCATGTAAGAAATGATAATGTTCAAATAAACTAGGAAATGGAAACTTAGTAACATAATAATAATAAATGGATACAATAATAATAATGAAATCTTAATCATACATGCTTTATGCTTATAGCCAAATAAGGGCTATAGTTTTTTGAATATGCTTAAAGGAGATAAGGGGAATATGTGTATTACATAAAAGATGTGAATAAATATGATGTCTTCGCCAAGGTAAGGCCTAGTAAAGGTGATGTGATATTCAATGATGAGATGCATAGGATTGGCATAGTCCAATACCTGGAATAGTTATACAGGATTTGCATACTCCAATACCTAGAATAATGTCATAGGATTGGCATAGTCCAATACTTAGAATAAAACTACAGGATTGGGATAACCTGATGCCTAGATGCAACACTCACATGATTGGCATAATCCAATCTCTGGAATAAAACTATAGGATTGGGATAACCCAATGCATGGATGCAACACTCACAGGATTGGCATAATCCAATACCTGGAATAAAACTACAGGATTGGGATAACCTGATGCCTGGATGCAACACTCACAGGATTAGTATAGTCCAATACCTGGAATAAAACTACAGGATTGGGATAACTCGATGCCTGGATGCAACACACACATGATTGGCATAATCCAATACCTAGAATAAAACTACAGGATTGGGATAACTCTAAGCCAGGATGCAACACTCATAGGATTGGCATAATCCAATACCTGGAATAAAACTACAAGATTGGGATAAACTGATGCCTGGATGCAACACTCACAATATTGGCATAATCCAATACCTGGAATAAAACTACATGATTGGGATAACCTGATGCATGGATGCAACACTCACATGATTGGCATAATCCAATACCTGGAATAATGTCATAGGATTGGCATAGTCCAATACCTAGAATAAAACTAAAGGATTGGGATAACCTGATGCCTGGATGCAACACTCACAGGATTGGCATAATCCAATACCTGGAATAATGTCACAGGATTGTCATAGTCCAATATCTAGAATAAAACTACAAGATTGGGATAACCTGATGCCTGGATGTAACACTCATAGGATTGTCATAGTCCAATACCTGGAATAGTTGGATAGGATTGGCATAGTCCAATACCTTGAATAGTTGCATAGGATTAGCATAGTCCAATACCTAGACAGAATATGATGATGTATATTCACATGAATGGTACAATCCAACACCTGGCTAGCAAATTGGTTGAGGCCAATAGGTAGAAATGAGAATGATTCATGGATGACATACCATGATAATGAGCATCACATGATAAGCTTGAGATGTTGATATAGTATGATGGGTAAATGATATACATGTTCTTCATATTCCTTATAAAGAAAATAGATGATTTACTGCTCTATCATAGATAGTTGCAATGCTTTAAAATATGAGAATGTTCTAAACTACTTATCCTGTGTTCAGTTTAACACTATTTAACTGTGATAATAACATTGTTTGCAGAGAGTTATATCTCTCGCTGGGACAATTGTCTCACCCCGTGGGATCCACATTTTTTAGGTGGACGTACACGAGGGGGATTGAGACCGTACTACAGAGAAAGAACAACAACAGTAGGGACAACTCAGGTTGAATGTACTGTCTGTCGTGTCTTGTAGATATAAGTCCTATGTGTCATCTCTTTACTCTCAGGTCCTTGGAGGTGGTTCGTATTGGTTTCATGAATGATATGAGATTTTGGCTTGAATGCCTTGAGGTTTTATGTTGCTCTAGTATGTGTTTTGATAGAGAAACTATTATATGTTGTCCTCAAGATGAGATGAAGCAATGTTGTACAATGTGAATCATGATATGTATGAGTTTTGGATCTTTTAGTAAAATTTTTCTGGACAAGGATCTCCTTGCAAAAAATAATGGTTTTAAATTTTAGTGATTTTTGTTAATCTGTTGTTTATGTTTATTCATCTTAATTAGAAATGATTTGTTTGTCATTTTGGCGACGGTCGTTTCAAGTTTGGTATCAGAGCTTAATGTTTGTTGAGTCTACAGAGACATAGGACTATGGTGTTGAGTCTTTGTTAGTGTCCTCCAGTATACCCTATAGTGACTTCTTCTTATGTAGAAGAAAGGGTAAAGTTTATAAATGACTAGGGAACATGAGGAACACATTGTTGAGAGAAATGTTGTTGCACCAAGAGAGGGTGCAAGGGATCAGGTAAGAGAAGAATGAGTGCCTAAGAATTCCCATCTTGACCCAATCAGGATAGATAATCCTACTTTTTATGCTCTTGTGAGGCAAGTTAGGACAACAGCGATGCATATAATAGACTGGATACTAGCATTACAATCGAGGTTACATTCCTCAATATAGAAACTTTGGGTTTTGAAAAGGTTCCTGAATGACATAGTCATGTTGGAACAATGGAAAATGTGGGAAGGAATGACATATGGCAAGAAAGTAGACTCTTCCATAAGTATGGACAGATAGTACATCTATAATAACAGTACCCAAGGAGGGGCACTAAGCTGAGAATGAAGGAAAGGTCTCTACAATTCTAGAGACATTTTCCTAGTTGTTATAAAAATCCAAAGTTTTTGGTGCCACCAGTACAATAAATGCCTAGTGCACTAGGGCAGTAGTTATTATGTGAGGGAAAAAGTCCTAACTTTCCACCTATAAGAACTCCTGACTTATCTTCTACATCGGTAATGAGACCGATAAGACTATGGTATGAGGATAAGACATGGACATGTTAAGCATACTAAACCCTTTTATTCAAAAAGAAGGGAATAAATGACCCAACAACCAAGGCAGACTT
Organism: Alisma plantago-aquatica; assembly: GCA_963693085.1. Classification (NCBI taxonomy): domain Eukaryota; kingdom Viridiplantae; phylum Streptophyta; class Magnoliopsida; order Alismatales; family Alismataceae; genus Alisma; species Alisma plantago-aquatica. Next base: position 85,053,844 of record OY856409.1, on the reverse strand, counting down.
GTCAGGGCTTACGAAAGTTACAACCTAATAGTGTAAAAAGGCAAAAGAAACAACATGAAATAGCTAGACTCTATGTTTGAGTCAACCAGAAGTGGTGGATGACTGCAAGGGGTGACAGTTAGATAGAGTTGTCTCATTCTGATATGTCTTATCTAGGTTTTATCTGATAATTATAAGAAGGTATTTGTTGTTGAGCTTCCTTTAATTAGTCCTATGAGGACATGAGGAAGAGATAAGAAGGATGAGAACCTATATTTAGATTAATATTCTCTTATATGTTTTGAAATTTCTCTCTTCATGTAGAAAAGGAAGAGATGTAAAAGAAACACCCAGAGAAAATTTGAGATACTAAGTAGTAAAATTTAAAGAGATGTTAAAAGTATGAAACATAATATAAAACAAATGCATACTACCTAATTTTAGTTCTTGAATACCCTAGACAGGTATTCATCTATTGAAGGAAAGGGAAGTATGGAACTCTTAGATTGTTATCTTTCTGATTACTTTGATCAAGTAGTCATTTTGAGACAATCTAAAGAGCTTAATGAGGTAGAAGATGTGGCATGAATATTTCTACCACATCCTAATTGATATATGGGTGAATCTGAGTTAATAACAGATCAACTTTTAAACAAAAGATGTTTAGTATAATGTATACCTTAGTCTGAGGACCTAGAGGTAACAGTTACCTGATGAGAGGTAACAATGTTCAGTGATGAACTAAGGGTTGGAATACCCAGATCTAGTAATCATGATGATGATAATACTGAGAGGTGGTGACATGTAATCATCTCTATAATTCCTATGCTGAAGGCAAGGAACTTAAGAGGAAATAAGATTGAATGACACATGAACAATTGAAAGTTCATGTAATACTCGAAGAAGGTGATAATTTCTTTTCATTAATAAACAACCCTGAATAATGGTGGGGTGATAAAAAAGGAATATGTTTTCCTTGTGTTCTTTCCTTTTGGAAACATGACAATCAAGTATGTCTTATGATACTTGATGTGTAGGGATTAGAAGAAATCTATATATGGATACTTTGATAAGTATCAACTAGACTTGGATCTTAGTTCCAAGATAAAGTATATGTGTTAAGTAATATTCTGAGATTAAAGAAAGGTCCTATTATATGTTTAGTTTTAGTAATAATAACAGAGGATGGAAAGGATGATGATGTGATGTATTTTTGGCACATATAATGGATACCAAGGTAAATAATCCTAGTATCCAAGAACTTTCAATAATATGAGAAAATGAGAACATGATTCCTGGCAAGGAGTAATGTTTGGTTACCCAGAAGGGCCAACTTTGAAATTAGTCTAGTTACATACTGTAGTATGGATACCTTATGTTAGGGGTTTATGCCCCGCATAACCATGACATCAACAAAGATGTATGAGTTGAAGGAACAATTGTAGAATTGTTTTGAGAAAAGTTGATTAAGCTAAAAATAATTTCTTAGAATATCTCTATCTAGATTTGTTAAGGCAGCTTATACATAACATCTAGAGATACCTCTGAGATGGTTCTTCTTAATAAGTAGCCTCTCCTTATGACAAGAAAATAAATAGCTAAAGGGATAATTGATACAAGTCATAAGAAAGTTTAGTGTTGTGTCAGCAGATTTGAGTGGCACAGCAAATGCATGATAAGACTTTTAGTCCCCAAGTGGGTGATAGAATGTAACTCTGGTCTTTACTTGAAAGAGAAATGACAAACTAAGTAAGGGGTATGGAAAACTCTCAAGATCGAGGATCTTATTACATAAAGATGTAAGTGGAAAAGGTGACAAATCAATGAGGTTTGACACCTAAGTTAAATAAGGTATGTATAATGATTCTCCGACTAAGAAAAATGTTACCCGACATAGAGTTGACACTACTACAGAAATGGCTTATAACGTCACTTTTAAAGGCGTCGGTTGTATATATACACCGACACCTAAAAAATACAGCGTCGGTTTATAAAATAAACTGACATCAATCTGTGAAGGGCGACCAGACACGGGTATCGCTTTTATTCAGTGTTGGTTCCTTAATAACAAACCGACGCCTAAAATTAACCGCCAAATCTAAAATTTCCAATGAAAAAAATACCTCCAAAATTTAACATATGGCGTCGGTTATTAACTAATAAACTGATGACTAAAGGTTATTCATGAGATAGAAATTGGGCACATTTTGGTCGTCAGTTTTACAACAATGACCGATGCTTATGGCTTTTCCTGCGCTGTTCGTGGGAAATTCTTCACACCCTTTGAGCGTCGGTTTTTGATATAAACTGAATACTATGGTCATTAATCGAGAACAATTTTTTTAATCTGCATATGTAGATAGGCGTCGGTTTTTTTCTAGTTAAAACTGACGACTATCATTGAGAATCAGTGTCGGTTTTTCTATAGAACCGAAACATTTAGTTTTATGTGTCGGTTTTATTTAATAACTGACACCTAATGTTAACTTAATAGCACCCGCGTGATCCCGACTCTTCCCCTTTCTCTGTTTCATTCATCTCGATTTTGAGGGTTTAAGCTCCGGTGAAGATTCCTCTGTTCACCGCTCATGTGCTGCCACTTGCCTCCACCGCCGCTGTTTGCTGGTCCTTCGGCCGCTGTTCTCTAGGACGGCCGCCGCCCTAGCTCGATCACCCGTCCTCTTTGTTCGCTGCCCACCTCGGTGCCAGCAGTATCTGCGTGCGGTACCTCTCTGCTCGCCCGCCCTCTCTGCTCACTGCCTCCTGCTTCTACTCTGCCACCTTCTCCTCTGCTCACCGCCGCTTCTGCTCTGGACGGCATGCTCCTTTGCTCTGACCGGCCTACTTCTACTCTCCGTCGGTCGTCTGCTGTTGCTCACCGCCGGCCACATTCTCCTCTTTTCCTCCGCCTCCGCCGAGGTACCCTTCTTCCTCCTCTTCTTCCTCTGGGGTATTCCTACATATGGCTACTGGTTGTTTGTTTTTTTCCTTTGCTGATGCTCCCCTCTCACTCGATGAGTGATGGTTGAGTTTTTTGTGGGCTTGTTTCTTGGCTGGTTCTCTAGAAGGTTACATGACTAATTGTTTCTTTGAAAATGGGGTGTTATTCTTTACCTCTCCAATCTTATCATAGATACTCCAGATCTAACATATCAATCGTTTTTTGTTAAACCCTTGATGAAAACTTCATATAGGTGCTTTATATGTTTTAACCCTAATTAACACCAAAAGTGGATTAACGCGACCTCAACATATATGTTAATGCTTAATGTGATGCAGTAAGACATTGAATGATAGGTAGCGATGGTGAAATTCATTCCGACATGTGTTACTTTCATATGATAATTTAGTTCAACCCTTTTATTAATCACAACTTTAGAATAATCAATATATAAATCAACCCTTTTATTAGACACAGAATAATCAATCAATCCAGCTTTTGTCTTAAATATTAGTTAAATAATCACAACCTTAAATAATTCGTTGTTGCAGGGTGTCTTGGTGATGCACTTGTCTGCATAGAAGTCAGCTGTGAACACAGGCTCCCTAAAGCCACGAAGGTGGAGGTCGATTCTTCGCTGAATTCCCTAAAGGTGGAGCCGATTGCACGCCCTGTGATCTGCCCCAGCTGCAAGAACTTCGGGCATAGGGGGGCATCTTTCCCTCAGAAGACAAGGAAGCCTCCACCTGAGAAGGACGTTCAAGTCAAGCTAGGCAAGTCAGCTACTCGACAGAATGCCAAGAAGGAGTGCAAGCCTGCGAAGCGCCCAGCGAGCAGTGCTTGTGAGATCCTTTCAGACGTGGATGACAACCTACGCGACCTGATCTTCCAACAAGTCAAAGATACTGTCATTGACAGTGAACGAGAGATCCAGCAAGCCCTATGCCTCTCCTCCAACATTCAAAGGTTGGAACTTGTTGGTTCGCCATCGTGTGTTGCAGAAGGTTCCGGGTCTGGTTCTTTCCAACTGAACAAAATATGGAATAGTTGCGGCTTCTCCAGTCACCATAGAGAGAATCTATTTGAAGATCATGTGGTGTCCAACGCCACTGATGTTGAAGCAGAGCTCTGGGATTCTCTTTCCTTGGACTTTGATCAAGTATGGTCAAGGATAAAGAAGAAGTCAGGCAGGAAAAAAAATGGATGAGTATTGATTGTACCAATGGCTGCTAAAGGCCCCTAAGATGGATGTGATGATGACTGATGAAGATGATTGAATGCACTCTTGAATTCCATTCTTTCAGACAGCTGAGCATATTGCATATGGAGGACAGGGGGCTTCCCTTTCATTGACATAAGCTGTTTGTCATATCCATTGGATGAGCTTCTCGGTTCCGTTTCTGGCCTTCTTGGTTTCTTGCCTGGTTGTAGATTCGATACGTTGATGGATGACCCTTGGATGATGCTATCTCCCCTTGTAGTCTAAGGTTGTCTCGGGCGATTTGAAGTCATACTTTGAAGGTGGACATACTGTTAGTGGTCTTGAGTCATTTGTAGGCAACTCTACATCTGCGTGGGTGTTGCTAGCATAGGATATGCGGTTTTCATCTTTTCTCCTTCTCTTCTTGGGAGGTCTTCTCTAGGCCTCTAGTGTTGTCTAGATTTCTATCCTGGGTTGTAAGGGGTGCTCCATGCACCCAAAGTTTTGGGTTTCATTTTATAGTAACATGAGTTTTTTACCGACCAAAAAAAAAACCTTAGAAACATATCAGTTTGTCCCCTAGTCAAATCACATCTAGACCTGCACAAATATTAGACCAAGATTTTAAACCATCACTCATCCACGAGTTTCCTCCACTACATATGTTGTTATGAATAACCTTAATGTTGCTTTTGTTATAACAATCTGGAAAAATGTTGCTTTTGTTATATATTGGGCATGCTACTTAATTTTCTATGGTATAGCTACCACGAGTTTTGTTACAAATATCTGTATATCAGGTTAAGGACATGTTTCTAATGTGACATGTTGAGTTTTTTTCTATGTTATACCCACCATGATTTGTGTTATAAAATAATACATTGATTAATTTAGGAATCATTGATATGTTGTTATGGCTGTCCACAAGTGTTTTTATAAGAAAATTGTGTGTTGAATGAGGTTGTGAACAAGGGACTAGTGTTATATTATGTTGGCCTAGAAACCCGTCCAAGATTTACTCATTAGGAGTAAATCTTGGATAGTCCCCAATTTGGGACTGTTCTTGAACACCTAATTTCATTTAGGATGTAAGTGTATAATGCATATTTGGTTTTCAAGAAAATTCTGGTAGCATTTCCCCATTTGTTCTCTAAGTACATATGTACTTGGAGTACAGCGGGGAAATTATGCCGAAATTTTCTTGAAAACCCAATACACATTATACACTTACTAGTGGGATTAGATGATCAAGAATGGGATAGGTGGTACACATTTATTATATATAAGAATGACATCACATGTATAAATCCTAAAGTTTTAACCATAAACTCTAATCTGTTTACCCTAGACCCTAATCTTGTTGTAATATATACTTATTTTCTCTTTGATCATAGAATGCATAGATCATGGATGTCCATTCACAATCGTTGCACCCTAGGGTTTATTTCTGGTCTTGATTAGTTTATTAGATTTTCTGAGGAACATAGGAAACATCCTAGAGATAGGTTCTACTGTCCATGTAGGCATTGTGGTAACAACTTGAAAGTCAGTACTGGTGACGAAATCAGAAGTCATGTCATGTGCAATGGGATTGTACAAGGCTATATAGAATGGCACTGGCATGAAGAGATTTCAAACCCGAAACCAGTGGATGTCGATAGCAGTGCTTGTGTGGAAGAAGAAATTGCCTTCGATGACGTAGATGTGAATGAATCAGTTCCAGTAGACATCGTTGATGCGATGCTGGATAGTTGTGGGGTAGAGCACACCAAAACGGATCCACCTCCCATGTTTAGAAATATTGTGCATGATGTTGAGATATCGTTATACACGGGTTGTAAGTTTACGAAGCTTAGCTCTGTGTTGAGATTGTATAAACTGAAAGCTAACAATCGATGGAGCGACAAAAGCGTCACGTCATTGTTGTCTTTTTTGAAAGAAATTCTTCCTGAAGGAAACGAGCTGCCGATCTCAACATACCGGTTAAAGAAATTGTTGTTCCCAATGGGAATGGAGGCCAAGAAGATACACGCATGAAAGAATGATTGTGTATTATTTCAAAAGGACTATGTGGATTTGAAAGATTGTCCGAAATGTGGTGCATCAAGGTATAAATTGACGACTTCGGGGGAGTCCAAAACTGGTTCTCCCGCCAAGGTGATGTGGTATCTACCTATAATACCACAGTTTCAATGCTTGTTTGCCAATCCTATAGATGCGAAGAATTTGAGGTGGCATGTAGATGTTAAGAAAAATAATGATTCGATCCTACGACATACGTCTGATTCCCCATAGTGGAAAAAGATTGATTTATTGTACCCTAAATTTAGTGAAGATGACAAGAATCTAAGACTTGGGCTTTGTACAGATGGGATGAATCCATACGGGACATTGAGCAGCCAACATACCACTTGGCCAGTTATGCTTGTTATATACAATCTTCCTCCATGGTTGTGTATGAAAAATAAGTATGTTATGTTGTCGTCTTTGATATTGGGCCCTAAACAACCTGGAAATGATATAGATGTTTATCTTGAACCTATGATTGATGACTTGAAGAAGCTCTGGGGTGAAGGTATGATGACCTATGATGCTTCACGAAGAGAGACATTTTGTTTGCACGCTATGTTATTTTGCACTGTGAATGACTTTCCAGAATATGGGAATTTGTATGGATATAGTGTCAAAGGATCTAAAGTGTGTCCTATATGTGAAGAGAACACTTATTCAATACAACTAAAACACGGCAGCAAGACTGTATATCTTGCTCATCGAAGGTTTCTTCTAAAATTTCATCTGTATCATAGGTTGTGCAAAGCATTCAATGGACGGAATGAGGAACGTAGTGCACCTAAACCTATATCAGGGGAGGATTTTTATAAAAGTGTGAAAGACATCGCCAATGAATTTGGTAAGAGATCACAATGTACGATGGCCACAAGGAGTGACAAGTCTTTATTCAAGAAGAAGTCGATATTTTGGGATCATCCTTATTGGAGTTCTTTGACAGTCAGGCATTGTATCAATGTCATGCACGTTGAGAAAAATGTATGTGATAGCGTCATCGGTACTTTGTTGAATATACCAGGTAAGACTAAAGATGGGATAAAATCCAGAATGGACCTACGTGAAATGGGAATAAGGACATAATTAACATAAGTAGTTAGTAGCGATCGGAGAACATATTTACCTCCCGCTTGTTACACGTTGTCTAGAAAGGAGAAGAAAGCATTTTGTGAATGTTTGGTAAATGTTAAGGTGCCACATGGTTACTCATCCAACATCTGTACATTGGTATTAATGAAAGATCTGAAGTTGATAGGTCTTAAATCTCATGATTGTCACACTCTAATGCAACAAATATTGCCTGTGGCAATTAGATCTATATTGCCGAAGCATGTAAGGTTTGCAATCACCAGACTTTGTTTCTTTTTCAACAGTTTGTGCAGCAAAGTTATTGACCCTGATACTCTCGATAATTTGCAAAGAGAAGTGGTTGTTACCCTAGTCCGCTTGAGATGTATTTTCCTCTGTCATTCTTTGATATCATGGTACATCTTGTTGTCCACTTGACTAGGGAAGTGAAAGTATTGGGACCAGTTTTCTTGCATTGGATGTATCCCTTTGAACGATACATGAGTGTTTTTAAAGGTGATGTTCCAAACCATTATCGGCCTGAAGGGAGTATTATTGAGGGTTATGTGGCGAGAGAGGTTATGGATTTTTGCAATGACTTTCTGAGTGGTAATCACTACAAAAAAATCATGCTTTAGCTACAATCATTGTAGGTACATATATTTTAAATGAAGCTAAATCTATTTTTGGCTACGTATAATAAAAATGTAAATAGAATAATTATAGTTAGTCCAATTAGATGAACATAACTACACTTATCCCCTCTTCATCCCAAATGTAATTAAAAAATATAGCTAATTGAATGGAAATATCTACATGTGCTTTTGTACTATCTCTTAAACCAAAATAAAATCCCCTCGCACCACTCATCTCCCGCGCGTCCTATTTCCTAGTCGAATTTCAATTCATCCCCATGCCCACAACAGATTTCTCCCTCTACACTCTATCCCAACCCAATCGTCGTCTCTTGTCTAATCTCTCCATCTCACCACATTCGCCCCAACTGCACCATGCAGCCTCTACCCCGCATCCACAGTTTTCTCAGCGCCTGGCTCGCAGAATAGTTGTTTCTTCTCGCATCCTCCGCCAAAAATCTAAGGGGGCCGCAGGCAGTTTTTCTCCCAGTTCCTCCACCCAGCCTTAGGGCTCCGCAGGTGGATCTTCCTCCCAGTGCTTGCGCCATACAACTTAGGGGATCCTCCGACTACTCTTCTTCTCGGTAGCTCTGCCTAGCAACCTGATGGAGACCCTATGATTTTTGTTTTATGAATATTTCAGGTTTCTTTTTATAAATTCCACTGTATATCTGCTTCAACGGAGTATCGGCATTTAGCATACACATCTTGTAGACACTATGGCAACTGCATTCTCAACATTTCACGTTCGCATAAAGTCTACTTCACATTTTGATTCAATCAAGCACAAGCTTTCTTCATTTGCTCATCGTATGCGCTCTTTCTTCCAAATGATCCTGACCTTTTCTTTGATCTCATTATGAAATTTTGTTTTATGGATCATGAATGTCCATATAAATTAATAAATATAGGGCCTGCAAAGAGATATAAGTAAAATGAGCAGCAGCCACCTTTAAGCGATACATGAATTTTCAATTGAGTACTGACTAGATCACTTTTCTAACCACTATTGTCTAGGTCCCATATTGGGTTATTGAGATGTCTAAGTGAATGGTCTTAAAAACTATCACAATGGGGAATCGTGGCAGGAGGTCCCTGCAACAACTTTGCAATGTTAGCAACTTAAGCATACAACCCATATTAATTAAATCTATAGGATGTAGCCCTCTACTAATATAGGCATATAGGAAAAGCCTAAAGAAGAAAGCAACAGTGTGAAAAGATGACAGAAACATAGAGCATCCAAGTCTCAGTACAAACTAAATCAAAAGAACTAGCTTATGATTATTGACAATCCCATTGAAATTGCCACAAGTGAGGAAGCCCATGTCTTCTTTGTAATCCTAGGAATTCTGTCTTTCAATGCCTAGCTACATGACCCCAATAAAATTGTTTGACTTTCCATCAAAACAATTGTTCCCACCGGAAACATGCCAAGAAAAACAGATCTAACAACTTGTGATGGAAGGGAAAGTGTTGGCAGGACCATCATTAGCGCGTCACGTTGTAGACCATGCACTATTCCAGTGGGAAAAAATGGAAAAACAATTTTCTTCTTGCTCGTTGAAGCAGCCTCAACAACACTGACACCACAATCCCCATTCTCCATAGAGACACATGGGGTAGGTACCTCTGAGGCCTCCTTGATTCCCATGGCTCCAATGACAAGAAGCATTAAGCCAGAACCCATGTGTCCCAAGTGTGAATAATCTCAATGTGCAAACAATCCTTGACAAATAGAAACAACATCCAAATATTACCTGCTCAATGTCATGGCAACAACCCTAGAGGGCTCCCACAATGGCATTCTCGACTCCTGCCCTGCAAATGGACAGGGGAGCTAGTGCTACAAGATGGTATGGGTCAAATAATGTGTTAAAGCAGACAACAAGGAAACCAGTCCAGGCACGAGTCAACAATTCATTTCTTACAAGTTCGCTAGACTTGGTTGTAGTAGCTTGAAAAGTGGCATATGTAGGAGGTGCTAGAAATGGTTGTATAAGGACCAACAACTCTAGAAATCAAAATTGCAAAGCGGTCAGAAGCAACCTTACAATTGTCATGGTGCTATGTGCCAATTATGTTACATTTTTTTGAGCTTTCAACTCTATTACATAGACACCACAGTTCATGAAAACTTGGTGAGACCATGAAAGCGACGGTCATTTCTTCTCCAAGAGTGCTTTTGGATTGTTGTTTCTTCAACTCCTTAAGCTTCTTGTGTTCCTCATCAGTGGCCTTCCTTTCTTTAAGCCTTTTTTCCTCAGCTCTTTGCATGGCCTTTTTATCTTTACATGACTTGTTTGACACAAGTGAGTTTTTCAAGATGAAGGTCATTTTCTTATCTATCATGTCAACATAAGAAACAAAGTCACATGTAACACATTTAAGCTATAACATCTTTGTTTTTGGTGATGATTATTCAGTTACCGGATTGCCACACCCATAGCACTACACATACATTCTAATAAAGTTCTCTAGAAGAGCAGCAAGCTTGGTAGTATCATGGGCACAACTGATTTCTCTAGTGTAATTATACATCTATGCAATTCGTATCTCTTTTGTCTTGGGCCTGTGAAGAATCTTTGACTGTGGCTATTTTTTAAAACAATTTGTTTCTTCTACTTAAGTGCTCATATTGTTCAGAGTCTTTGTTTCTTTTAAATCATGACTATTATATAGATGAAATGCTCAAGTTTTGATCTGCAGTCTTTATGTTGTGTTTATTCATGAGTAGTATCTAGCTAAAATGCTACATCAAAGTATCATGCTTGTATTTTATCAACGAAATTAATTTCCAGTCCAAAGAACACATACCCGAAATGACTTCGGCTTATATTACAGTGAAAACCTCCAAGGAGCAAGCCACTAAGATGTAATATAATCAAGAAACCACTGTGGTTCCCATGCTCAGGGCAATGAAACCAAACAATGAATCACTTGGACGATCATTGTCATATTTTGATGGAAACAACACACACAAGCATGGTGTCTTTGATTTGTATGTTACTTTAACACTCTATTTCTAAGTGAATTCTAAATGTTTGTTTAATTTGTATCATAACAGGTGAGAACCGTAAAATGGTGATTCAGAGAATGACAAGACATGTTAATGCCCTTGTCGGTCCACTTGATGCCGCCATTGCATCAATTACTAAAATGCAGATTCCTCATTTAGCATTTGTAAAGTTCTCTAGTTCTCATCCTACACTGAACCATATGAAGTCATTAGGTGAAAGGGTGACACTTGAAAGAATGTTCCAAGTATCATTTCGGAAGGCAACCAAGCCATATATCTTGCCATGAAGAAAGGAATGAAGGTGCCATACATTCTTTTCCTTTTTCTCAGTAAGCTGATCTTGTATTTTACTATGTGTCAAAGGTGATTTTGGTATTTGCTGACCCAAACCTCTACTATCTACTTCATGAACCAGAATCTCAGAATGTAGCTCAGTACCCATAATATCGTCATCTACAACAATATTTACAATTACTTCAAATTTATTATTAATGAAAAAACAATCAACACTCTTCTCTTCCATTCTACTTTAGCAGATAGGTGACAAGCTGGTAAATCATTTCTCTCCATCAAATCATGAATGTGGCACTTGTGGACATTGATCTCATTTTCAAGTTTCTTTTGATCGTTAAAGATCAGAAGCATGTATAAGCATGTGGTTGAAGGGACTAGTTCTCTTTGCTGATGTCTTTCTTTTATGTAAGTAACCTCTAAGTTCTTTTGTTATGCCTCTAATTTGAATGTTAATTTTCTTTAAGCATGCCAAGCTCATAGACACACTTATGTTGCTCATCAATAATCTTCTGATAATTTCCATATTTTTCTTTCTTAATCGTCATGGTTTATTGATTTTTCAAATCATTAATTGCTTAGAAGCATTTCATTAATATGAATCATGAGTAGGCAGTAATATCCTCCTCCAATGACAAACTTCTTCTCGTGCAAGCATTAAGAAGAAAGGGCCATGTTGTGTCTGTTACTGGGGATGGAACTAATGATGCTCCTACCAGCATGAGGTTAGTTCTTTCAGAGGCTTCTTTCAGACTTGTATCTTAATTGTTTCTTGTAAGCATTACATTTGTCTTAAGCCTGGAGCTAGGCTGATATCGGGCTTGCAATGGGCATCACAGGAAAAGAAGTGGCTAAGAAAGTTCATACATAATTAGTTATCCTAGATGATAATTTTGCTTCAGTTGTTAAGGTATATGGCATGGAATTCTTCACATCTTTGATGTTACTATATGCAGTGGTTTCTGAATGTATCCATCATTTAGGTTGTGAGATAGGGTAGATCTGTTTATGCAAATATTAAGAAGCTTTTTCAGTTCCAACTTACTTTGTATGTTTCTGCTCTGGTTACCAACGTGGTTGTAGCAGTTTCATCTGGAAACATTCCTCTAAATGATGTTCAGGTTAGTGGTCACTTTTAGACCTTGAACCCTACCTTGTCTCACATCTTAGGTTCAGAACTTATAACATAACATGTCAACAACTCCTCTAGGTGAATCTTATAATGGATACACTTGGTGCACTGACACTTGGGTCTAATGTACATATGTTGTATTTCTAGGAATCCTCTTATCACAAATATCATGTGGAGGAACTTAAGCATCCAAGTATGTGTTCCTATCGATCCCTTTCACTGGAAACTTAAGGGATGTAGAAACAATACAACATCAGAATAAACAATTATGTTAAGCGGTTCTAACAGAAGTGTTTTCCCTAGTTCTGGGTCATAACTCAAGATACCACTCAGGGGTCATTCCCACTATCACTGCTGCCCCTGGCCTACTAATCCTTATTGTCTGATTTCTAGTGTTCCATATGGAGTCAAAATCCACTCTTAGAATATTTCCTGTGATTACTTTAACCTTAGTCTCAACATGACCAGCTGAGTCTTAAATCAATCCCTAAATCTCTTTACACCTTCATTAATGGGCATCATATCGGTATAAGTTGCAGTAGAAGCTATCTAAGAGAAAATTGATCAAACACCTTATGAAGCTTTCATAGTATAGACACTTTATTTCTGTCCTTCTGGCTCTATTTCTGTATGTTACGTAGCATTTGCATGATATACTAGCTTACTATTGATTTGGTATCACTTCTGCTTTAGAACGGAAGCATGACACATCTCAATAGCCGGCAATAAAAATGACTACTGAACTATATGTAACGGTAGTTGAAATCTCATTTGGTAACTATTTTGGTATAAAGACTATTATTGAGCCATTGACGTGATATTGCCTGCCATTGCAAGGATAGATGAAATGTTGCTAGTGCTTCAGCTGATAATATTCATAAGTTTCAGAATTTATTTACCCGCCATTGCAGTGATCATGCCCGCATTATCCTAAATCACCATTTCCATTCTGAACTGGTATATACTAAACTATTTCTACTAAAAGGCTATATGAGATATGTTTTGTATACTTTTCAAACTGTTTATAGCTGACTGTAACTTGGTTGATATGGAAACTTAAAATAATTACGAATTTCTTGTTTGTCTACTCCCCATTTATGAACAACCTTATCTATTTGTTTTTCTGCTCTCCATCTGCGAACATGCTTCTCTACTTGTTTTAAAAATGATAATTTCTAACTAGCGTTTTGCATATTTTTTTGCTTATGTAACTGCTTCTCAGGTCATAGTGTATCCAATCAGCTATACTCAATGCTAAACAATATGTATCTACAAGCAATTTATAGCATATAAACATTAATCCAAGTACAATACTTGCACATAGAACGGTGCTACTTGTACATCAATATTGATTAATGATTCTTTGATTTTCAATTTGTATGTGTTACTTATAAGTTATAATGCATTTCTATTTTGAATGCCACAGACAAAACTTTCAATTTATCTGTGAAACAATTTTAGGAAACTGTTATTTATGTTGTAAATTTGAAAACCAGGATGAACAAGATATAAAGATTGGTTTGGTCTCTAGTGAATGTTGTGATGACCTCTAATTCTGCAAATTGTCTTCTAAACTCCGTGGTTCTCAAGCTCACAACTTGCTTTCTTAGAAGAACATATCTATAAGTTGTAAGGGGTATTCCTTATTATTAGAAACAAACTGATAATGTAAAATTGCAGCTAGATTTCAGTCTGTCTTGTTCAAGAGGTCCTCTCCCCACACTTCATCTGTTACTAATCACATGTAGGGCTCCTAATTGCACATTTAGTAACAATATTATATATCAGCTTGTAACCTATTTGTTTTATACGGGGTTCTATGCAAGTGGAAAGGAGAATCCTAGGTACTTCTTGGCTGCATTTCCGCCAACATATATGTATTGTATGTACTGAATGTAAAGTTCTACAAAAGGTATATCACATGGGTGATGGTGTGGCATAAAAAGTTGTATTTGCCTCATTTATTTCATAACAAACTGAATCTTCCAAACATTTCTCCCATTCAGCAGCGATTCTGTGAACATGATTATTCTCTTCTTGTAGTTCCTTATTTGTAATTTCCCATTCCCTTTCATCTACTTTTATATGCTCCTTAAGTTTCCTTCTTTCCAGTAACTTTGTCTTTCCATGAACTTCCTGAATTGTTTAAATGATCTCTAGACTTTTTTCAAATTATATGCACTCTCTCTAACAAAATTTTAATTTCATTAGCTGCTATCTTCTATGAGCTACGAAGTGCATCATTTGTGGTAATGCACAGATGATAGCCCTTCATCTTTAGGCTATGATGACGTTGGAAAAGGGGCTAATGTTGTCATCTGTAAGCAACACAACAATAACTCTTGTGAGAACATTAACTATTGTGGTTATCCAACCACAAACTGACTATTGTGGTTATCATTCTTTTTCTGATTCTTAGCCACACAACCCACCACACTGTTACCACTATAAACCAACATCTCTTCCATAATTTCCATTCCTTTCCACATATCATAACAGACATGCAGTGCATGGAAGGTGGTGTATTCGCCCTCCTTGCACCTGGAGGCTGGAACACCTACTATCATCAGTGAAATGTCTAGACTTTTGTCTTTGGTTCTTCACTATAATGTCTCTAAATCCTAGTTGGAATACTGATAATTTTAGAGTTGTCCCCTTGGTACTCAGTACTTAATAACATCCTCATTTGGTCTATTTAGTTCATAGTTCTCTATATTTATACCATTGGTACCCATCTATAACAACTAGAGGGTTATGTCTACCTTGAATATTGTTGGTCAATGAAAAATCCTTCATGATGCCTCCCTCTCAATGTGGATGAGTGGTGAAGAAAAGAAGATAATTTTGTCTGAATGAGGGAAACACCAAGCACATAAATGGAAACAATTTTTAGCGGATGATCGACACCTTTTTTTATCACACTAGGGTGGAGGACTAGCTAAATTATTTCTCCTGCACAATATGTTAATATTGTTATTGCATCATGCACACCATACATTATATAAGCATTAACTAGTAGAGGACTTCTTCATATCTAGTTTTATGACATGGATGGAATCATCATATGTCAATGTTAAACTTTGTAGTCTGACTCAGGGAATGCAAATAGCCTAAAGAAATGTTAGGATCAGTCAAAGAGTTTGATTCTAAGTGGTTGGGTAGATGATATATTTGATGGTATCTAATAAAATGAATTTTTTTAATTTTATAAATATATCTATACCAACATCCGCCACTAGTCTTTGTTGATTATTATGCAAGATTGTTGAAGTTTTCCAAACAATATAACATCAAACTCTAAAGGTTATTCCAAATTTTAGTTAAAACAACTGGTTTAAAAGTGAGACATGCAACACTTAGTATCAGTGCATTCATCCTAGTTAAACATGTTATTTCTTTAGACACAGAAAGACTCTAAACATGGAGGGTCAGTGCAGGACACATGTCTTATATAGAGTTTAATGTAGATGTCATTATATTCCAAAATTAGCTAGAATTAAGCTTTATACATGTCTTAATGAAGTCAATATACTACATTCAATGCCAAAGTATGTGGGTTGGGCCTTTCTGGATGTTATGTAGCATGAACATTGAATGTTTGACTCAGAATCTGACAAAGAACATTTTTTTACCAGCTGGGTGGGACCAAATTGACGTTTGTAGTTAAGACATCACTGGAAATTCCACTTTTCAAAACATCACAACTTCAAATATTCAAGTAATGGGTCTTTATACTTTGGTCTAGCATTTTTTCTTGTTCTGTTCACATTCTCCATCAAGAAAAGTGGATAGGATAGTAAGACTTAACGTATGCCATAAATTCTCACCACTAACTATAATGTTTGATATATTTTTATTGAATCATTCTCAACCTCTTCTCCTTCTTGTGTTTCTTCACTACACTGACTAGGAGTATGCTTTTTCATTCACCCTCTAGAGGGTCTCAAGCTTTTGAGCATATATTTGTAGGTTTGTGTGCTCAGTCCATTGAATCATCCTCAAGCTTTTGCAGGTTGCTCCTAAATAATCCAACTGACATATCACCTCAGATTAGTTGTTTCCAAATGGGTTTTCTCCATTTGCATACTTGGGTTGAGTGTGTGAAATAATAAAAGGCGGCTAGTTGTTGTATTAGATAGGAGAAATCCTGCTCCTATAAATAGGAGAACATGGAAGCATACAGGACATAAGACAACTCTAATGGGCCAAAACACTTAGGCCCATATTACAAACTAATAATAAAACACTAACTAAATAACTCTCAACACTCCCCCTCAAGCTGAAGTTGGGAGAATCCCAAATCAGCTTGCAAACAGAGAGTTGGACTAAGAAAAGAAAGAAATAGAATGAAACAATAAACCAAGCCCATACAGAGTTTTCTCCCCCTCAATATTACATTAAAGCACTCAAACATTCAAACACTCCCCCTCATGTAGATACTCCAAGCAAGCAGGTAAGCAGGTCACTGAAGCTTCTCGATCATCTGGAGCAGAAATAAGCAGCAACACGATCATCTGGAGCAAAAGATAAAATAGCTCATAGGCACGAGGTCTTCATCAAAGTCATCGTCGTAGTAGCCAGAGAGTGTTGGGTCACAGTGGCAGAGTAGAAGAGCCTAGAGAGTGTTGGATCACAGTAGCAGTAGTAGTCAACGTACAAATAAAGTACGGACGGGTCAACGTGCGAAACAGGGCACAGACGAGCCAGAGAGTGCTGGCACACAGAAGTAGAGAGTCGATGTGCAAACAAGGCACGGACATGCCAGAGAGTGCTGGCACACAGAAGCAAAAGTCGACAACGTTGGCAGATAGAAGACTGGTAGGAAGAGTAGCAAGTAAATAAATAACTCCAGTAGATCATAATTCTTCTCTTTTTTTCTTCATCTCTCCTCCATCTCATCTCTTCCCTCTACTCTTTCTCCTCTATTCTCCCCCTCATGCCAAGCACAGAAAGAGTAAAGGAGTGGTTGGCATGGAGAGTCAAAAACAACGGTAGAGGCAAGGTTTAGCGTAGGCAAATATGTGGAGGCAGTAACCAATAATGGGAGTCAAGGTGCAAAATGATCCGAATAGGTAGATCCGGATAGAAAAATAAATGGATCTTTCTCCAACCCGAAAAGGGGATTTTATTGGCCCGATATGCCCCACGAAAAATCCGATAAGGTAAAAAATGGATCTGATTAGCACAACAATTTGAGTGTATATGGGAGGGGGCAGCAGATAATATTGAGGGACATAAATTTTTTATGCATGAAGGGCTATTTGGTAGTGAGATAGAGCAGGGGTAGGTGGCCGCGATTGGGTAGGAAGCAGTGGGCAACGTCGGATAGTATGAAGTAGATGAGTTGTGGTGAGGAACCAAGGCCAGGGGTGGGCGGCGACTGGGCTTGATAGCAGCCAGCGCCGATGGAAGAAGATAGAGGCAACAACAACTACTGTGGGTGGCAGTAGGAAGGTGTTGGCGGTGGCGCACTGACAAGGACATGTAGAGGTTGCGGTGGCAGGAAGCTGGAGCTGTGCGGGGCACAGGACCGGTGGGTACGACAGAAGATGATGGCCGCACAGAAATAAGGGTTGTGCAATGTATCAGGACCCGGGGGGTGCACAGTAGCAGCAAGGGACAGCCGACGGCTGTGCTCAATAGCAGTTCAGTAGCAGCCAACGACGGCACATGAACACAGGGCAACAACAACAAAGCTGGCCCAGTCAAGCAACAATAAGAGCTGACGACGGCAGTCAGGCAGCGGTTGCACGAGCAGCAATGGGGTGGCGGCGTTGGGCAGGAGGCAAAGTATGGACTGCGTTAGTGGGTTGTGCGGCGGCTAGATGTAGCATATCAACAAAGGGGTGATGGTGGCGAAACGATTAGAAGTAGAGGGCAAAATCAGGTGGTAGCAGCAGGTTCATGGGGAGCATGGTCCAATGGCAAATAGAGGTAGGGAATAAGACTAGGAATTCCTTGCGGGCAGCCAAGCACTGATAAGGACGGTGGCCGCCCGCAAGGAGGCGCTCCTTTTCTTTCTCTCTCACGTAGGGTTTTGGGATCTCTGCTCTGATACCATGTGAAATAATAAAAGGCGGCTAGTTGTTGTATTAGATAGGAGAAACCCTGCTCCTATAAATAGGAGAACAGGGAAGCATACAGGACATAAGACAACCCTAATGGGACAAAACACTTAGGCCCATATTACAAACTAATAATAAAACACTAACTAAATAACTCTCAACAGAGTGCATCAGGATTTGATCTTCTTCTTCACACCTTGGGCAGGGTGAGGTAAAACCTATATCCCCTCTCACTCACTCTATGTTGGTGAGTGATCACTTGTATTAAAGTTTCCACATGAATAGCTTCTGAGAGATGGGGATGTTCATTCCCTATATAGCTTTCCAGTCTCTCTCAGTGGGTTGTGTCTTTCCTTTTGCAACCAGGTGATATTTTGACTTCATTGAAAATATCCTAGTATCATATATGTTCCTAATCCATTTGTCATTACCCAAGTTTGGGATCCGGGGGGATTGTTTCAATAAGCTCAGTGCTTTGTTACTAGAACCAATGCCATATAGCTTACTAAGTCAGTGCTTTGTTACTGGAACCAATGCACATGCTTCATATCTATGGGCTTCAAATCAGACTTGCATCATGTCAAAAGAACTAATTTCTGAAACTAAATGCATAGAGGGAGAGTTGGTCAGTTGTGAGCAGCTTGCTCTCTCATGTGTGAGTAGGACATCATCAACACAATGCTCTAGAACATCATCAGCATCCAATTTACAATTATGGAAGCTCAAACAAAGGAAAAATATTTACCAAGCATCACAAGAATCTCACTCGGGTTGAAGATATTTTCTTGGTGTATTGGTAGCTTTTCTTCAAAATTCAAGCTGAGAAAGCAAGTGCTCTGGGTGAGTTATATCTTTTCTATATTCACTATCATGGTTCATATAAAACTTACATGTAGTACAACTATAGACACTACATGTTAATCTTGATATAGTGTTCCTCTTTGTGTAAAACTAACAAATCATACTAGAATCTAGTTCAAGGTCATAAAAAAAGCAGTACAGCGTGCAAAAATGATGTTGTTCCCTTAAAAACATCTCTACTATTATGAACATTTAAAATATACTAAGACGATGAACACGTGAAAGGTTTCCTCTTTGGAAAACATTAGCACAGATGCACATGAAGTACCAAAAATTATGGTTGTTGTATGGAATTGATCTTGCTACAAAGTACATGTACCATATTACCAAAACTAATATTCACCAATTTTGAAGGTTACATTTACATGTATTTTTTTGTTATTTTAAATACACCTACTCCTTCATTTTCCCTGATTGAAAAAGATATTCCTAATCATTATTTCAATCTAACATGAGAGATCAGGTTTAAGATATGAGAATTTAATAATGCTCACTGGAGATGGTCTAATATAAATTCAGAACAGGCCCACTCCATAAATGAGTTAGTTTCTAACTAGTTGAACAATCAGTACCACTGTCAACTTTATAAGATTTCAATCAAGGAGCAGCTCTTATATATGAAAAGACTTCAGTTATGAATGCAGTTTTGAGTTTGTTTAAGTCAGTCTTTCTGTTTTCAATGTAGCTCACTTGATTAGGGTACATAATTACTAGTCATATTGTATAATCAGATGAATATTGGTTTTTTTTTCTTATTTAGGTTTTAGAAGTTCGTCCGGTGACTGACTGGAACAAGGGAAAAGTAGTTGAGTTTTTGCTTGAATCTCTTGGATTGAAGGACTCTGATGATGTGCTTCCCATTTATGTTGGAGATGATAGAACTGATGAGGATGTGTTTAAGGTCTGTTTGTCTTACACTACGCTCCCTTACATAAGTACTCCTCATAGTCTTCCAATTTGTTATTCAACTAGAAGATATATATAAACGAATAGGTTATTTTCTTCTCTTTTAAGTTGAATGTCATGTAGCCCACTCGGAAACTCCCCCCACCCCCACACCACCACCACCACCCACACACACACACACAACCGAATTAGCATGGTTGCTAAGCCATATGGCGAAGCAGCAGAGTTTGCTAGAAGTTCCAGCTCTGAACCATTCAGTAGTAACCATTGGCACTAAATGGACAGCTTGGCTTATCAAATCCAATTGTCCAAAATTCAAAATTTATAAACTATACGATTTTGCCAATTATTTGTACTACTTTTCATTTAAACTATGTTACTTTGAAGAAGAACAAAAAAACTTGAATGGTCGTCTGAAGAGCTTCGCATATGAAATTAAAAGTCATAGTAAATGTTGTATTAGGTGAAATCAGAGGGCATTCATAGCTTTTAACTGAAAATCACAGATGACAAAGGAAAGTAATACCCAAAGCTTCAGAAAAGATAATATTCAAACACCAGTAGTGTAACCAGAAGATCATAGTTTACACCCCTCCAACTTCTCAGAGTTACTTATGACACGCTGGACAAGGATTAACTCAAGTGAAATGGTTTATTGCAGGTGTTAAGGGAGGGAAATCGTGGCCATGGCATCCTGGTTTCATCTGTACCAAAGGATTCTGCTGCATTTTATTCATTGAGAGATCCAGCTGAGGTTAGGCTTCGAGTGCAAGCTGCATATAATGATGGCTTTCAAAGAAATTTTCAACTGCTGATTAATATCTTTTTTTATTAGGTAAGGGAATTTTTGGAGTCCCTGGTGGAGTGGAGAAAGTCATCGCTTTCTTAATAACAGCCTTATTGCTGGAGCTGGTTTTCTATAATCAGTTGATGAGTGGCTTGATGGTCTCTTTTCTCTCTGGTGTTTATATCACATCTGTTACTTGAGCAGAATTTGTATTACCAACTGATGAGTAAGTCTGTTGCTATATTTCTTGGTGCACGCATGGTGCTAAAGATGCTCTTCAAGCTATTTTAGCTTTCTAAAAACAAAGCATTTTATGATACCTGCTCTCTTTCTTCTGGGTTCTAATTCTAAAGACTGGCTATAAGATTATGTTCTACATATGTGATCAATATATGTCTTCACATCTTCATTGATATTTGGACTTACTTTTTAAGCTGATGCGAAGTCATCTATTGCCTATCATTCAGTGATAAGACAATGAAGCTACCGAGACTTGTCAGTTCTAACTAATAAATGTTCATTCAGCTGTTGAATTTGTCTTTGAATCTGTGATATGTGTTATTATTTCCTTATTGGGTCTTCTGCTTACCACCTTTTGTGACTGGTCAACCTACTCTTGACCGTTCGGAATCTTTATGCAATACCTTTCTCTGCTAAAAGACCTCCTGAAAAGTCCTAAAGTTTAAGCCCAAAATTATTTTTGTCAAAGCTATTTTTTTACACAATTGTCTTTAAATCCTGGAGGAACAAATGAGAAGTAATCAAGGTAGCTAAATTATCTTAGAAAAGGTTTAGATAATAACCTTGTGTCAGGGGATGGGATTCAGAGTTGGGGTTAGCACACTACAACACTACAAATAGAGGATATTACGCTGGATGCATGTGTGCATATGTTTGTCATGTGTATATGTTAAGAGTGTAAGTGTTTTCTTGCATATAAAATCATTGTAAGTATTCATCTATCAACATGTTTTAAAATGTTATGTGTTGTCCTCTTGTTGTATACCATCCAATTCACTCATTAAATGGTGTGACCTGTCATGCTAAGGTATGCTCTAAAATTGGAGGTGGTATTAACTATTTTGTGTCTCGAACAGCGTCTCTATTGTTGCTCTAACAATGATCATTCTTAAGGCAAACCTGCTCTGGTTCCTTTCCAGCTACCTCCTACAGAAGGATGATAAGGTGTGGACATTTATTCAGTTGCACTTGTGATTTTTTTTATCAGTGCTGAAGATTTCAGACATAATGTTCCTTATTGAAGGTTTCATATTGCTGAAGATAATGGGATTTCATTTTTTTTATGTCAGCGGTTTGGGTCATAATTCCTTAACTATTGCTTCATAGTAAAGAGATACATTTATGCTGATTGCATTTTGTCTTTATGGAGTTATATCTTGATAAGATTTAACCATACTGATTTCTATCCTTCCTTTATCCCAACTATTGTTCTAACAGTGACTATCTGCTTTGTATCCATGCCAACAGGGTAATGGTTCACAAGGATGTCAATCCTGCTTATCAGCGGCCACAATCATCTAGATCAACAAAGATAGTAGCTGGGTGGATCCTCCTATGGGATGGGTCAAAGGGAACAATGATTCAACCATCAAAATGATACACCTTGTCTTGGCATTATATTCAAGGACAGCTACGGGGCTAAAATTGCAAGTTTGTTGTTGTGTTGTTGAATCCCTCCATACTTCATTCATGTGCAACCTTTGCTCTTGTTAAGGTAGTTTTGAGTCTGTAACAGAAATTTAGCTGCATTGTTTATGCACTCATCTAGTTGTCTCATATAATTGCCTACTTGTGTAGCAAGAGGAGTTCACAATTCATTCTGCTTTATAACTGATGTTATAAATGGCAGTGTTTATGTCATCTGATCTAAAGCATCTTCCAAAAAGGAGAAGAAAAAGCACGAGAAAGAAGAAGAGTGCCAGGATGAAGAGGCTGCTCGTGAGTCCAGAAAAATGAAGCAAGGTGATGATATGCGAAGGAGGGATGAGGAACATGAGGCAAGTGAGAGTTTTATAGAAGAAGAATCTTTTTCGTGCAAGCCTATACATTAGAAAATATGTTACCTTGGAAGATTAGTTGCAGAGTTCAAATTACACACTCAGGACTGCATCAATCACATAACATCTCTAGTAAAAACCTGTCCCTACAAACCATTAACCTCCCCCGGTTCCTTTTTACATTTTCCACTTTTCATTCTTTCTCTTCTTGGCTCACTTAATCATGGTATTGACTTTTTTTATTTTCAGTGTTGTTTTGCACAAGACATGGGAGAGAAAAATTGGAGCTATGCATGTCTCTCGAGGGAGCAGAATTGAAGTAGATTATTTCTAGAGCAGCTACTTAACAACACAGGTTGATGATTATTTGTAGGGCGGGTGCCAACATTAAGGTATATGTTTTCTTTCTTTCTTGAGCTTGATTCAATATTTGTCGAATACTATGTGATTGTTCTTCTCTATGAGGTCATTTTTTGTTGTGCATATAGCTTTATGGTTCATGTTTCAATGGTACAGTAAACAACAAACATGCTATGAAGCTGCAAAATTGATGTATTTTAGCTACAGGGTCCTTGGATTACAATGTACATCGTTGTTCCGATTTTCGTCATATCCCCTCACATCTTATACACATTTTCTTTCAAAATGTCTCATCCACTTGGATACTTTCCTTTCTTCGGCTTGGTTGTGTTCCATTTGTCATGATAACTCAAGTACTAAACACATATATACAAACTATATAGAACCATAAACAAACTATGTTGTTATAATGAAAACCTTTTAAGGATTCTGATATGTTTTTGGCATACTTGTTTAGCTGTGTCACTTTTTTCATTTCTAGATGCCACCACATTGACATCCTTACCATATTACCTCTTCATTGATCCTAGCCTATACATAAGACATATACAACTTTTGAATGAATGTGGCCCTTTCTATTCAAGTATGTTTAAAAGAGTCACAGTTCATCTAAAATTCATTGTGTGACCTTTGTTGTTTGAGAATGTTTACAAGATAATTTGTTCACAAAAATCAAGACATCTCCGACCAATCAACCAATTAGCTATTTAACAACAATATGCCAGATATTAGCATGAGATAATGTGTTAACATGAGTAGCTTACGAAGTGCACCAAGTACCATCCTTAGAACACAAGGATGCTGCACAAATACACTGTGACCTCATGTAAAAAAATTGTATGGAAAGCAAGACCAAATTTATCCCTTCTTGAAATTCTAGATAGAACTGACTTCCTGAATTCTTTATATCAGAAACCAGATTTCCTATTGACCCCCAAATTGGTTGTCTTTTCTAATCACTTAGGCATCTACATTGGCTTCAAGAGCTCCTCAATAAGAACTCATTCAATAGGGAGCTCATTTTTTTAGCAGGTGAGACAGCTGAATTCAGATGTTGACCTCCTTTTGGTTGTTCACCAACCACAGAAAGCAGCAGCAATACAAAGAGGCTGATTTTGAAAATGATTGTACAAACTGCATAGAAATAAGCCGAGAACTATATGCAATCATCAGCTCCCATCTTGTTGAATGTCCATATAAAATAAAAAGTGGAGTCCCGAGGCATATCCAGATCTGTTCATACTGATTTGTTTCCATACTTTAGTTGCAAGCTTCCAATAAAAAACGTGTAGGAGCTTTTAGATTCAATGTTGACATTAGCTGTACTTACAGTGAACTTGAGGGGGTTGTTAGAGAATACTTCCAATTGTTGCTTAATTGTTGCTATAAGAAATAGTGGCCATGTACTACAGAAACTGTCAGAGGTTGTGTTCCTCCGTAATTTTAAGTGATTAACATATTCAGGTTTTGTTCTAGTCTAGCGAGCTTTGCATATTGTCAAAACTAATCAAGATTTCTTTTATTTTTCCTCTAGGGGTACATAAGATGTTTAATAGTTAACTAAACTGAATGTGACCATATTCTTATGTCTTCTTTACTTGGATTTGTACACAGATAGTTACTCATTCTTTTTGCACAACAATTGCAGAGTATAAAAATAAAGTGGAAAAGATTTCTGGTCAGATTTCGAGCCTTATGTTGCTGATCTTTTGATTAGCTTTGTTGTAAATATTGATCTGGTTGGCATGTTATCACCATATGCTCGTTTTGGGATGTCTTCTGCATTCAAACCTTCAAGGGGTTATTGGATCAGATGTCCATGACTATGATGCTCTTCTTAGCAGGTATTGTGGTTTAGTTTTCAGAAAAGCAACTTTTGTAATTAGCTTGACTGAAGATATAACAATGTTGTTGGAAATAATATCTAAGCATCCATTAGTCTTTTGTATCACCTTTTGCAAATATATGAATCATGACAATAGGCTATTGCAGATTTACTACTGGAATATGAGCATAAAATTAGACTGGAAATATATAGTTGATCATTTTTTTAATGCCTCCCCCATTTGTAAAACCTTATTTTCAGGATGAAGAGAAGTACAAGCTTAGCCATCGTAGCAACTTCCATTATCTGAATTAGAGATTGAGCTTAACAACGTCAAGAATTCAAATATAGAGTATCATAAGTATCTTAGACAGCCCAGAAGCATGACGATGCAGCTCCATTTGAAGCCCAGGCCCGCCCAGTCACAGATGCAACAACAACCACATGCACAACAATGTATCATGATATGTTGCAATTTGATAGGGCTCTTTGCTTCTATGAGAAGGTTGCATTGCATAGACCTATGTATATATTTGAACAATCACTGTCAGTAGCTGCAAACATAGTGACCAACTTCATAGAGACGATATTCCTTCTATCTATGCTTGGAGGGTTCCTTTCAGATACTTATCTCGGGAGCTTTTGGACGATGCTGACCGAAGAACAAGAGCTCGAACAAAAGAAGACAATAAGGATGTTAAAACTGGACGAGAAAGACAACTCTTTCGCAAAGATGTTAGTAGACCATTGAATCATTGATATATGTATATACTTTTCTTTGTACACATTGTGTAATAGGGGCAAGGTATACGTCCTCCCCATGTACAGTCAACGCTTCATTATAAATGAAAGTAAGATTGTTGGCATAATGAGCATAACTTGCTCTAAATACTACAATTTTGTTACTAAAAGAGCTTGTCTACTAACAAATTACACTATATATATATATATATATATATATATATATATATATATATATATATATATAGTCGAGCTAAGCACATATGTATGTGTATTGTTACTAAAAGAGCTTGCGTACTAACAAATTACACTATATATATATATATATATATATATAGTCAAGCTAAGCATATATGTATGTGTACTAAATGGCACTACATATGTAGCAAGATGCATAATCAACTACATATATATGTATATAGTAACTGATGCCTTTCCCTACACACTAAATACATATAAAATGTATTAACTTCATGTTTTTTCTAGATACTGACTATATATACAATTGTAGTCAAACATTTAGCTATAATTATACTTATATTTAAATATGTAAGGACAATATCTAGCTACGCTTCTAGATACATATGAATTTGTAGCGAATGGATTATCTAACTACATATTTGAAAAATATAGTTAAAGCCTTTAGCTATACGAGCATGTACTACAATTTGTATGTGTAAGAAATATGTAGTTAAAGCCTTTAGTAACAAAATATGGGGTTTTCGCTACAATTTTTTTTATAGTTAAAGACCTTTTTTTTTTAGTGAATGACGCTCCCGTGAATGACAAGAATATTGAGGAGCATTTTGGCAAAGGAGTTTTGGGATCACGGGTGAAACTAGTCAGCCGTGACCAGTAGGAGCAAGGTCACTTGTTTATTTTACACAACATCGACGAAGTGAGTGTTTATATCGAGGAACATACCAATTTCATCAAGAGACAATATCCTCGATCCAATTCAATGTGGCTTGCTAGAGAGCATAAAAAGAAATTTATTAAGTAGTTTGAAGATAAAGTCTTACATCAACTATCTGAAACACCAGATAATCTTACTGAAACCATCAAATGCCTCGCCTTTAAACCAAAATTGAATGTTATGTCTTATGAAGGGTTTGACATAAATGGTTTCTCATATTACACAAAGTGTCAAGATGATAAGAGTGTCATCTAAAACAGCAGGGTCACCCTTCAAGTGTCTTCATTGTTTTTTGCAAGTGCAAAGGATAAAAGTCCACGTGAAGCTAAAATGTCATATTACAGTGTCATTGAAGACATATGGGAGTTTGACTATGTAGATTTCAGAATTTCTCTCTTTAAATGTAATTGGGTTGACAAAAACAAAGGAGTTATATTGGATGAATTGGGTTTCATGTTAGTGAACTTTGAAAAGATTGGTGAGAAGGGTGAACCATTCATATTGGCATCACAGGCGAAACAAGTATTCTATATCGATGATCATGCAAATGATAAATGGTTGGTTGTTCTTCATGGTAAAAGACATTTCATTGAAGATCTTATAGATGAAGAAGAGTACTATGATAAGTATGATGACTCCAGTCCATTGTTAGTTGGGTTGCCAACACCACCAAACATTGAAGTTGGGGATTACAATGACTTGTATGTTCGCGGGGATCATAATGAAGGATTGTTAATTGATAAAAGACCACAATATTATAGGCTTGGATGTTTATATTTTTATTATGTTTTATTTTTCTGAATGTGAACTTTACAATGTGAATGTGGACTTTACAATGTGAATTACTTTACAATGTGAATGTGAACTTTACAATGTGAATGTGAACTTTACAATGTGAATGTGAACTTTACAATGTGAATGTGTACTTTACAATGTGAAATTTACAATTAGTGTTACATTACAATGTGAAATTTATAATTTGAATGTGAACTTTCAAATGGTTGAGCATTCCCATGATGACTGTACTGATGATCACCGAGAGGGTGAGGACGTGATTGCACCGCCTGATAATGTTAGTTAATTTTAATTATGAATTTATCCCTGAGGTTTCTATCTATATGTTCATTTATAATTATATCATGTAAGTGTGTTGTTTATCAAACTTTAGGTTGGTGATGTACCCCCTGAAGTTGTTACAACACTTGATGAGCAACAAAAGAAAATTGAGAAAGTGAGGGGCATCACAATGATGAACAAGTTAATACATCAAAGGGGCAATGGACCCAAATTGGCTGTGGATTTCGATCAGGTAGGAAATCCATATGGAGTGAACCGCAACTCGTTTGTTTCATATCTTGGGGTTCTTACTCACAGCCATTGCAGTCCTATCCTAGAATCATGGCGTAAAGTTCCTAAGGGGAAGAAAGACCACATATGGAAGGAACTATGCGTGAGTTATTATTATTTGTAATTCTATTTGTGTAGATTACTAATTTTTAGGATACTAGTTAATAGAAATTCTATTTAATTTGCAGAGCATATTTGATCTGGATGAAAAGTTGCATCGTAAATGTGTGAGTCTACTCAGCCTACTGCTACTCAGGAGACTCTAGAGTCCTCTACTGCTGCTCCCGCACCTCTACCTTGCCATGCTATGTGGATAGCTAGAAGGTAAAACAAGAAGGGAGAGATACTGAAGCCCGCAACCACTGAGGCGGCTGCAAAAATGGTAAAAATCAACTCTTAGAGCAATCTATCGATATTGATTATTGTTATGTTTACTTACAAATTTTTGTTGATGGTGATTAGCGGGAGCTGTACGAGCAGAGGAAGGAAGGAAAGTTCATCCCTCAGGGCAAAAGGGATGAACTGATAGTTGCTCTGGGTAACCCAGAGCATCCTAGATGTGTAAGGGGTGCATGCGCTGGTGTGGGCATTAAAGCGTTCTTTGGGCCATCCCAGTACAAACCTGTACCAAAAGCGGGACTTTCACAAGCTGAGGTAACTTATTCTTATTTTAGAACATTATTGCAAAAGGTAATTCAATAATCAGAAACTAGCATTTCTTTTATCCATGTATAGGTAGATTCCTTAATTGATAGGAAAGTCAAGGAAGTACTTGATAAAAGACTCCGTGAAGCAATTAACAATAGGAAGGCATCTCAGACTGTAGCCACTCAGACAGTACATGTGGTGGACCTCTCTTCTCCTACTGCTCATACTGCAGAGGTTGGGAGTAATACTATAGACCCACAACCTATCATGTCCTCTGTAAGTATTTTTATGGCATATATAATAGCTAGTCTGTTCAAGATGATATGTTTGTTTATATATGCATATAACATTCTTTACGTAAATTTGTAGGGGTTGAAGCCATGCCAACTAAAAAGTGAAGGATATATCGTTGCAGAGGCATCGGCTTACCCACCCCTTAAAGGGTGCATGTTTCATGGGAGTCCAGTACCAGATGGCATGGTATGTGTGAGCACGATACATATACTCCCTGGTTGGACAAATCTTGCACTGCCTCATGCACACCCAGATGCTGAAACACTTGGTGAGGCAGTAGGCAGAGTGATACTGTGGCCCGAAGCGGATGTCCTCTATACTGATATTGTATGATAAATTTTCATTACTTTAATTTGTTAGTGTGTATATATATGAGTCAATTGATATGAAATTATATATAAAGGTCAAAAATATGAGACCCACTACATCTCGGCCTCCACCCCCTCGACTACCAAGTTGGCTTCCAGGGGACCTACACGCCTCGATACGTCCTAATTGTAGGAGTGTGGTAGTATGGATCGAAGAACATAATCCAAATTGCCCTATAAATGTTACTATTCCGGAGAATGTTGTAGGTAAATCATACGATAACAATCTATTTATACAAGTTTAGCATATGTATTAATGCATACGTAATAGAAGTTCTAGATACGTATTAATGCAGGTCAAGCATTCGGAAACAACATATTTATACAAGATATTTTGGAGTTGTTTAGTTATGAATGGTTGAACAATTATATGATAGAGTTGTGGATATGGTGAGATTAATGCATATGGCAATCTGGTTTATACATCCATATACCTTGTTTTATATACGACAATCTGGTTTCTTATATATTAATGCATATGTAATACATGTTTTGCAGCCACTTAAACAAGACATGTACATATTTTGGGTTATCCCATGTGGGATTTTTTGTTCCATCTTTGATTAGACTTGTAGATACAGACCCGTATTCAGTTACTTCATATTGTTGTGATGCTTTTGAATATTTTGGTAAAAATAATAAGACGGTGATAATAGCTCCATTCAATGTCGAGTAAGTTTACTTTGCTTGTAATTTGGACTTAAGCAAATTACATTTTTATTACGGATATTGAGTTATTAACTTTCTACTTTCTTACATGTAGTGCTAAGCATTGGGAGTTATTAGTTATTGTCCCCAAGACATTCACCGTCTATTATCTAGATCCCGCGGGGAGTGAGTTGGATGTATTATATGGACATGCAATTAAAAGACCATTATTCTCGTGAGAAATATTTTATGTTTTTATATCTATTAACATTTGTTACTGCATTACTATTTAATTATGCAATTTAATGTGTTACATTAACATATATAGGGCTTTACAAGAGTACAAAAAAGCTGGAGGAAAGGTCCCCAGGAAAAAAATCTGACACTCATTTGGGAGAATGTGAAAGTAATTTCCTGACTCCAATGTATATATTATTTATGTGAACTGTGCTTATTTATATTTTTTAATATTTTGTATGTTTCAATTTATAGTGTGTTACACAAGACAATGGCTGGGCATGTTCCTACTATGTGATGCAATTTATGGACCTAATCATCAAACATGCCATATTAGAAATCGATAACATACAACAGGTATTATACATAGTCTCGTTAGATAATATGAAATATATGAATCTGATTATATATTATTATAATTATGTATATACGTCATTCTCTTTATAGGTCTTTAAAACTGAGGACTTCAACACAGGTGCAAAGTGTTTCGATGTACATGCTCCCTATACGAGAGATGAATTAGATGTTGTAAGAGAAGATTGGGCAAAAGCCCTACAAAGAGTGGGAATTTTTAAATATAATTTTGTTGACAATGATGACAATGATGAATAAAGAATAACTTTGTTCTCATAATTAATTTTTTGTGAATGTGAATGAATTTTTATGAATTTTCATATGTGTGTGAAAATCATCAATACATGAATGTTTCTACATGTGTCTGAATGTGAAAAGAGATGAAATAAATGCAACTGTAGGTTTCTACTAGTTTCTACATGCGTGTGATGAAAAAATAATATGAATTAAATGTTCTTATACATGAGTGTGAATCACATATATATAATATTATCCATCATGTTAATTTTGCAGGTTTGCGGCCTGTTGTTGGTTGATATCAATGGATGTCGTAAACCTATAGTTGAGTTCCACTGAACTGTAGGTTCTCATCCTGCGACCAGCCACAGCAGGTCTGCAAACTGATAAGAAAAAAAAATCAAAACATAGGCATCGGTTATTTGAAGAAAACCGACACCAAAGACATACTGCAGCGGTTTTGCACTTAAAACCGACATCTATTCGACTGTGTTGTCAGGGGATATGACGTCAGTTAATGTTAAAAACTGACATCTTTTCATCATATGTGGCATCGGTTGCTTTTCAAAAACCGACAACAAATGGTTACAGTGTCAGTTGCCCTACTAGGAACCGACATTGATTTCCCTAATGAGGCCAGACACCACGGCCGTGCTGGCCAGTACGGTCATGGCAGCGGGCCAGACACCACGGCTGTGCTGGCCAGCACAGTCATGGCAGCGGGTGAGATGGCATCGGTTATCACTAATAAATAGACGCCGATAGTGCCCCAAATGGCACCCTTTCTGTGGTGCGAAGGTATATGGCGTCGGTTACAAAGCTAATAACTGACGCCTATATCCCCCTGCTGGCGCGTTTTCGGTGGTGCGCGAAGGGTTGTGGCATCGGTCTGAGAACCGATGCGTAATAGTTGGGCTTTTAACGGCACCCACATAGGGGTCGCTTAAAAACTGACACTAAAGGCCTTAAATAATCGACACTAAAGACCGGTTATGTACTAGTGTGACTCTACAGTCAATAATGAAAAGGACAATGGAATACTTGTCCTGTATGACAAATTCTATGATAACCCTGTGTGAAAGAACTTTGTGCTGGTCAAAGTTCTATGACATCTCCATGACATTAAAATTTTATGTGGAGACTTGATGATATGATGAATGAATAATATCTATCTCCCTTTACCTGGAATTTTGGGGACGAAATCCATGTTAGGTGTTTATAATTTGTAATGACCCTAACCTGGGTTATGAGGTAACCCTATTTGTTTTGGATAAGTAAGTTGCTTAGAACTTAAATATAATATTTTAAAGTGTTTTTCTATCAAGTAACAAACTTATGTTTCAAATTTGGTCATGTTTGAATAATTTTTTAGCAATGTTCTCATGTTTTGGACCAAAATGCAATTTACCCAAGATGAGGGGTTATATTGCAATCTGTCACATGTTGAATGTTCCCTAAGTGTTTTAGCTCATTTTATATAAAGAATGATGCAAGATGGTGGCTTGTGGAAAGCCTAAATTCCAAGTTTGAACTTGTATGAATAATGTTGGTGACTTGTGTACCAATTTTGGTACAAATTGTAATTTACCCAAAATGTAGGGTTGATATGCAAATTACCACCTCTATAGTGTCCCTACTCCATCTTAGTATCATTTAGAGGAGAGATATATAATGATGCAACATGTTTGAATCAATTATGAGTGATGGTACTCTTGGTGATGAAATGACCAAGAAAGGGGTTGAATATGAAACCCTTACTTGGGTTGTATCAAGTTGAAAAACTTATATATGAGTGCCTATCGGCCAAGAATCCATAGGAGGAGTCCCATATAGTTTTTGTGGACTCTTGGAAAAGGCCATTTCATGCAAATCACCTTAAGGAGGTGAGGTTTATCGGGTTACAACTTCCTTAGAAAAGTTGTATCGGGTTGTGAATAACGTGGTGATTTAATTGATATAGTTTATTCAAATGGATAAGTAATGGATGAAAATTCATCCCTAGATTATCCTCAACTATTTTGCATGTCAAGATAAATGTATATGCATGCATGTACATGTGTCATCCATGCATGAACACGTGGCACCTACTAGCTCAAATTGATGACACCTCATTTTTACACTCCTTCATGAACAACAAGTATATATACCCCTAGTTTTACCCCTTAGTGGAATGTTTCGAATCTTACCACCCTCCTTACATAAGGTATCTTGCATAGGGTCCTTGTATCGTGCAGGAGTGAAGTGGTATCATGTATAGGGCCTTGTATATCATCCATAGTAAGATCATATCGGCCAAGTAAAGTGGCATCGACCAAGAAGGGTGATATCTCCCATAGTGAAGTGTTTTGATCATAAGCGAGTGGCATATCATGCAAGTGATTTTCATATCATGCATGGGTGGTGTCATATCATGCAAGAGTAGTAGGGTATCATGTAAGGGTTCAAAGGAGCAAGAAGGAGCTCATACTTAACCCTAAGGTGAGACCATGATCATCTTCAACCTTGGAATGAAGCATGATTTTAGGGTTATGATCTTCCTTTCTTTTCTTCTTCACCAATTGCTTATCTGTGGTGATTATTTGCATATATAGGAGTTTTGAAGTTCATCTTCAACCTTAGGAACGTGGATATTTGGAGCTTGGAGCTTTGAAGTTGTTCTTAAGGCGGGTTATATAACTTGAATACAACCATGTTAATATTCATCACCTAAATTGCTATACTTAATGAACTACTTTTAATTCCAAAATTTTCTGAAATAGTTGATGAAATTATGAGTTCTAGTTGTTTATTAGACATGTTTCCATGAACTATAATAGTTAAAACAAAGGTATAGAGCTTGAAGAAGATGGTATCACCTTGTAAAGTGATATCAGGTTCAAGCACACAAGTAGGCACCTCTAACCCAATATGGTGATGCACCTACTTCACTAAAATGATATGGATATGATTTTATACTTTCTTGCATGATATGGTCGTGTAGTATACACCTATTGCATGATATGAGGTCAAGAAAACACCTCAAAATTAATATTGGGTTAAGAACACACCTCTTTGTGTGATATGGTGTGAAGAACACACACACCTCTCTGCCCGATATGGTGTGAAGCACACATACACCTCAAAAGTAATATGGTTCAAGTATACACTTCCTTTCCCGATATGGTGTGAAGCACACACACACCTCTTTGCCCGATATGGTGTGAATCACACACACACCTCAAAAGTGATATGGAAACACACATACACCTCAAACCCAATATGGAAGCATACATACACTACAAGGGTGATATGTTAAGCACACATACACCTCAAACCCGAGATGGTAAGCATACATACACCTAAAAATCGATATGGTAAGCATACATACACCTTTAAGGTGATATGGGAAGCAAGCACGCACCTCATACCTGATATGGTAGAAGCACCGCAAAACCCATATGAAGGAAAGCACCTTAGATGCAATGTACTTGATGAAGTAACACATGAAGTGTCTTATATCAAGTCATACATTAAGAGGTATGTAGTTTAATGAATATTGATTAAGTAGGCTAATGTACCTTGAAGGAAAGTTTGAGCCAACTTAAGAAAGTATGAAGTAATCAATATCCTAGTAAGGATAAGAGAAAAACTCATACTTTATGTTGATAATCATTTAATGATAAATGATGAGAATAAATAAGTATGATTGAATACATATGATATTAATGTATTCTCCTAGATGTGTGGAGCAATGAATTAGGGTTGGATTGGTAATATGAACTTGAAACCCTATTCGACTATAAAGGGAAACCCTAACCCTAATAGTTGTTTCCTAGTGAGAGGTGACAAGATGTTTAATGGCCTTGTGAGCCATGTGAATAGTTGTTGCCTAGTGAAAGATGACAAGATGTTTAATGGGCCTTGTGAGCCATGTGGTTAGTTGTTGCCTAGTGAGAGGTGACAAGATGTTTAATGGGCCTTGTGAGCCATGTGGTTAGTTGTTTCCTAGTGAGAGGTGACCAGATGCTTAATGGGCCTTGTGAGCCATGTGGTTAGTTGTTGCCTAGTGAGAGGTGACAAGATGTTTATAAAAGTGTCATGTAAGAAATGATAATGTTCAAATAAACTAGGAAATGGAAACTTAGTAACATAATAATATTAATAAATGGATACAATAATAATAATGAAATCTTAATCATACATGCTTTATGCTTATAGCCAAATAAGGGCTATGGTGTTTTGAATATGCTTAAAGGAGATAAGGGGAATACTTGTATTATATAAAGGATGTGAATAAATATGATGGCTTGGCCAAGGTAAGGCCTAGTAAAGGTGATGTGGTATTTAGTGATGAGATGCATAGGATTGGCATAGTCCAATACCTGGAATAGTTACACAAGATTGGCATAATCCAATACCTAGAATAATGTCACATGATTAGCATAGTCCAATACCTAGAATAAAACTATAGGATTGGGATAACCTGATGCCTGGATGCAACACTCACATGATTGGCATAATCGAATACCTAGAATAAAACTACATGATTGGGATAACCCGATGCATGGATGCAACACTCACAAGATTGGCATAATCCAATACCTGGAATAAAACTACAAGATTTGGATAACCCGATGCCTGGATGCAACACTCACACGATTGGCATAGTCCAATACCTGGAATAAGACTATAGGATTGGGATAACCCGATGCCTAGATGCAACACACACAGAATTGGCATAATCCAATACCTAGAATAAAACTACAGGATTGGGATAACTCGATGCCTGGATGCAACACTCACAGGATTGCATTATCCAATACCTGGAATAAAACTATAGGATTGGGATAACTCGATGCTTGGATGCAACACTCACA
Source organism: Alisma plantago-aquatica (assembly GCA_963693085.1). Classification (NCBI taxonomy): domain Eukaryota; kingdom Viridiplantae; phylum Streptophyta; class Magnoliopsida; order Alismatales; family Alismataceae; genus Alisma; species Alisma plantago-aquatica. The sequence continues at coordinate 85,018,043 of OY856409.1, read as the reverse complement.
AGATTGGCATAATCCAATACTTGGAATAAACTACAGGATTGGGATAACCCGATGCTTGGATGCAACACTCATAGAATTGGCATAATCCGATACCTGGAATAATGTCACAGGATTGGCATAGTCCAATACCTGGAATAAAACTATAGGATTGGGATAACTCGATGCCTGGATGCAACACTCACAGGATTGGCATAATCCAATACCTGGAATAATGTCACATGATTGGCATAGTCCAATACCTGGAATAAAACTACAAGATTGGGATAACCCGATGCCTAGATGTAACACTCACAAGATTTGCATATAGAAATACCTAGAATAGTTGCATAGGATTGGCATAGTCTAATACCTGGAATAGTTGCACAGGATTGACATAGTCCAATATATGGACAAAATATTATGATGTATATTCACATGAATGGTACAATTCAACACCTGGCTAGCAGATTGGCTGAGGCTAACAAATAGAAATGAGAATGATTCGTGGATGAGATACCATGATAATGAGCATCACATGATAAGCTTGAGATGTTGATATAGTATGATGGGTAAATGATATACACATTCTTCATATTCCTTATAAAGAAAATAGATGATTTACTACTCTATCATAGATAGTTGCAATGCTTTAAAATATGAGAATGTTTTAAAGTGATGTTCCTCTACTCAGTTTAATACTATTTAACTATGATAATAACATTGTTGGAGGAGAGTTATATCTCTCGTTGGGACAATTGTCTCACCCCGTGGGATCCACATTTTTTCAGGTGGACGTGCACGAGGGGGATTGAGACCGTATTGTAGAGAAAGAACAACAGTAGTAGGGACAGTAGTGACATCTCAGGTTGAGTGTACTATCTGTCGTGTCTTGTATATAGAAGTCCTATGTGTCGTCTCTGTACTCTCAGGTCCTTGGAGTTGGTTCGTACTGGTTTCATGAATGATATGATATTTTGGCTTGAATGCCTTGAGGTTTTATGTTGCTCCAGTATGTGTTTTGATAGAGCAACTGTTATATGTTGTCCTCGAGATGAGATGAAGCAATGTTGTACAATGTGAATCATGATATGTATGAGTTTTGGATCTTTCAGTAAAAGTTTTCTGGACAAGGATCTCCTTGCAAAAAAAATGGTTCTAAATTTTAGTGATTTTTGTTAATCCACTATTTATGTTTATGCCGCTTAATTAGTAATGATTTGTTTGTCATTTTGGCGATGGTTGTTTCAATCGACTCCTAACCTTACAACCCAGTGATACCTACATCATCAATTATGGTTAGACAAATCGACGAGAAACACCATGTGGGGATGGGAAAATTTTCATGGGACACATGACGCGGACATCTTTCTCGTCGATCATTGTAGATACAACCGATAAGAAATGCCAATTGTTTTTCACGATAGATGGTATGTGCACCTCTTTATCCCATGGGTATTTAGAAAATAGCTGACAACATAGGGTTTTGGAGACAGATGAAATGCTCATAAAAATTTTAAACAAAATTATATTTTCTTGGGCTTGCTTTGAGAATCGACTGATGACAAAAAAAGTGCAGTATGTGTTTTCTCAGCTGGTCAAACCGTGACAGTTGTCTACTAAGAACTGACACTATAGATAACACTGCCAGTGTTTCTTGGAAAAACAACTGACACAATATGTTAGATCTATAGTAGTGGATGATTGGTCAATTCTCTCTTTATCCCTTGCACTATTCTACTCTTATGTCATGCTTCAATGAGTATTGATGACATTTTGATTTCATTTCATCTAATAACACGTGGTTTTCAATAATGAGAAATGTACTGTCTTACTTGGTCACGTATAAGGCACTTGATGTGCGATCTGGGGATATCTCAGCCATTGTTTGAGCTTTGATCCGTAAAATAATGTAAATGCTTTAATCTAATGAATTCATGAATAATTTTTGATGACTCAAAAAAAGCTTTGGATTCAGAAAACATTTCTCTACCCAATGATATAAGTTTCATTACCTAAATCAAATATAGAACATAAGTGATCTTTCAAGGATTTTCTTAATTGTTTAGAATTTCTAGAATCCATGACTAATAATATATAAATCAAAAAAATAAAGTTAAATATACTATGAAATTAGTAATTTATAACCTATATTATAGTGTGGTTTTGATTACCTAATTCAATAATGATTAAAGGATGACTTTTAGGGTTTACATAATTAATGTAAACCTAACCCTAATTTCATATATGCCTTTAATATGTTTCTTATGGACTAATATGTAATTAGGATTTTGACCTGGGACATATGTAGACATCATGTGAGGTATGTTGCATCCATATGTATCATATTGAGCAATTCCCCACTTTTTATCTCTCTCTTGGTCCTATGAACAAATTAGCCTACATGATTTCTCTCTCTTCTGATAATGTATTTCATGTGAAAGATTCTATGTTGATTCTTATCTTGTGATCATCATATTCCTTTTTTTATATGTATTGGATTCTAATTTGTATCTTGTTCTTCTTAATCCTTGTGGAACCCTAATTTGAGATATTGAACTAAATGTGTAGTCTTATGCATCTTATTTGATTTTGTAGAATATTGGTTTATGGATCCTCTGACCCCACATTTTAATTGTTGTATGTTCTCATTCTATTATTCAAGTTTGACTAAACTTTAACTTTCCTTTCAATATTTATGTGCATGGATTATAGTAACTTTATTTCTTTTAGTGGTACATGTGTCAAACCATATGTAGGGTGTGCTTTTTCCATCCTCAGTGTGCTTTTCCACTAGTATTATATATATCAAGCGTACTATTTCCACCCAGGATGTGCTTTTCACACCCAATATTTTTAAATCGAGATCCATTGGTGTTCCATCCTTGCTTCAAATAACATTAGTCTTTGTTGTTTACATGCACATATTATAAATTGTGATATTACTATTGTGGCATGATTTTAAGGTAAGAAATCTCTTAATGTTGATTATACTTTTACTGAAATTCATATTGTTTTTTAATATCAACTGAGATATTAATTTTCCTCTTATGTGGGAATCCTTGTTATAATTGATATATGTTTCCCTAATGTTATTCAATCCCATATTTTTTCAGAATCCTTGTTATATTTGATATATGTTTTCCTAATGTTGTTCAATCCCATATTTTATGCTCATACTGGCTTGGATGCTGACAACTTCCATTTTTATCTTCTCTTTTGGGTACGCTTCCAACCCCAGGTGTAGGACATAGAGGACATGACATGAAGGCATGGACCTCGCTTATGGATATGACTCGTAATGGGAGATAGATTTGAGATAGTTGGATATCCCCCTACTTTGATCTAGATGTAGTTATTTTTCATGTAAACCCCTTAATGGGAGATTCTTTTGTATTCTTATAAAATTAAATATAGTCATAAAATATTATTCCTCAGCTATATGTTTCTATTTTTTTATATCATCATTTGAGAAATGAAAAAGTTACACCTTTCCCCTATATCTTTTTAGTATGTTTTGATTAGATGGTTTTATTCCTCAAATTTTAGTAGGAACGGGATCCCGTGTCGGGTCTCACTCCATACATCATGGTATAAGAGCCATGGTAGTCGAATTCTAAAAATTTCAATTTTGTTTCCCTAATTAGAACCCTTGCCTTACCTAATCACTCTCTCAGTGAGATGTTTGCAGTAGAATTGACCTATGATATTCTTGACATGTCGATTAAGAAATACATGAGGTAAACATAAGCATAATGATTAGTAAACCCTTATGTGTGGTGACCCATAAACTCATACCCTATATAGGTTAGGTGTGATAGATCTCTTTGGATGTTATGGAATTTGACATCAGAATATACAAATGAGGATCTTAAGTTGTTAACCCTTATGTGATGAGACTCTAGTTTCCCACACCCTATGATGTAGGTTAGTTATGACATGTATCTTTGGATGTTATGAGGTTTGGATTGAGGATGGAGTCATATTATGAGGATGATGAAGTAGTAGGATAAGAACAACTAAAATGAAAATGGTGAATTGGTTTCACGTCGATTTTGGTGCTAATTTTAGTTTTACATCACAAAGTTGTACCCTAAAAAATTATTTTCCTTTATAATACTATATGTAGAAAAAAAGGTTACCCAAGATTTTATCAAAGTTTTTTTCATTAAAGTAACAATAAAGAGATGTATGAAGTCTATATAGAGAAACCCTAAAATTAGTTACAATAGAAATCTCAACCCTAGTTTTGGCTATGAAGAGTTGAGTAGGAATATGTGCCATTACTTAAAGGTTTAGTTGACCTACCATTTTGTACATTGGGGTCTTTAGTTTAGAGATATGAATCTTAGGGTTGTTAGTTTAGAAATTCAAGGACCTGAAATTCAACCCTAGGTTGTCATGACCTATTGGTTGGATGCCTAACATATGAATTGTATAAACCCCTAAAATATTCACAACTGATAGATACATAAGAAACCCTAATACCATTAGTTTTGTCTCGTTTGGCTTACTAGTTTAAACCTTTTAAGGGGTGGAACCAGGTGACCTATAGACTCTAGGATAAAATTCAACTGTAAGGGTTGTTTGATCATAATGATAGATGCATTAACTAACTTTCAATAGCTTTATCAGTAAATGTTGGATGGATATAATGATCACCTAACTAAGATAATGAATGAACTCATCTAAGTTGACCATGTGAATACTAATTAAAGTAAGTGTTACATATTGAATTTCAACTTACCTAAGTAGTGACTGTAGGTGATGCAAGGTAGTAATTAGGGTTGAAAAGTATTAAAGGGTTAGTTTTATTGCCCCTTTTAACTAACTCATTATAATACTGATAAACCTAAGTTAAACACTTTAAAAATGTCATACATGTAACATTTGACTCACTTGGTCACACTAAATTGAGGTGCAAATAAATTGAGTATAAAATAATCCAAATACTTATGGTTATTGTGTGCACCAATTGGAATAATTCATTCAATTAGTTACATATAACGTGATGCTCAAATATATGATCAAACCATAATTTTACACCCTAACTTTAATATGCAAAAAATACTATAAATAATGGCTTAGTGAAGCGATACACAATAATTGATTCACTTTGGTGATTTGTAATTTAACAACTTAATCGATAACTCTAGTATAAAAAAAGGAAAGGATACATATTCATAATATACTCTTGAACTACCCAAATGATTAATCCTTAAAATAAGATGTATATCAAGACAATGATGATGAAACTACAATCACAGAGTATGTAACAGTAATAAGTGTGATAATGTTGACAAAACCCTAGGTTTTTAACTTAACTCTTTAAGTTTAGCTTCTAGTGAGTGAAGATTGTGTAAATAAGATGCTTAGACTAAAATAGTTACCTATTGATCAGTGGTGACCCTTTACTCTTTGAATGCATGGATCTCAAGGATGAAATCCTCGTTAAGGGGTGGAGAGTTGTAACAAATCAAAATGAATAAATCTTACCCTATTCCATGTTTAAAAGGTTGGTGAGCTTGGTTCCCTAGATTGCACCATAAGAGGATAGAGTTACACCTTGATGTAAATTGTTAATGCATATAACATGTATAACTCAATGGTAACCCATTTCATAATTAATCTTGTAAATAAATATAACATGTTATGTGGAAAAAGGTTCTATAATCAAAGCCAAATATCAAAATACACTCAAATTAACATGATAATTTAAGTATGTGCTAATATGTAAGTAAATTCATTAATCATGTCACATATGTTTCTTTTACTAGATAATATGAAAATAGTGGCTAAATTATGTTTAATAAGAGGTATAATGTGCTTTGGAGTAACAATTGGTGTTTCCATTTCCACAAATATGGATAATGTTTCCACTATTTAAATATATATTGAATTAATGGAACAAATATGTTAAATACGAAAATTTGAGTCAAATAATTGAATCTCTTTTGGCAACAATGTGAAGATAATGAGACTCTAAATAATAAATAATAACGGTAATGATGTCATGTTATAGTGATATAATAGTGTTCATCCTAAAACCATAATTGTATTAGGATTCATAAAAGAAAATCTCAAAAATGTAATATAACGGTAAAGTCATGATCTTTGGGTCTCAATTAGCTTGGGTTCCAAGTTTATCTTATTTGAACAATAATAATTATACTAATTTCATTTAGAAAAGAAAATTTAAGTTAAACTCCAAATATCAAATAATATGATTAACAACTTCAAAAGTGGAAATAGAACAAAAATTTGAATTTTATATGCCAAAATTGTTCTAATCATTAATTTTCACACTAAATGAACAATCTTATCTATCCTAGGTTTGTTTAGGAGAGAAATTTAACTTAAGGTCCAAAATTATAAATAGAATAGTAAACAATCCCAAAAGGGCAAACTAATACCAACAATGGATTCTATAGGTCTTAATTGGCCTAGGTGTCAAGTTTCATTAGTATTGGTAAGCTTCTAGATTTTTAAACTAAATTAAAGAGGAAATGGGTTAAAATACATAAATATCATTCGTATTTGATTAAATTGATCCAATTTCATAAAGTTTCTCAGTTTAATAGTCATCACACGCATTAAATCTTGCTTTCCCTAAAGTCTTGCATTGTTTGTGTTCTTTCGTACCTTAGCTCAGTCGGTCTCTCTCTCAACACTCCAGTTTAGATCTAACAATGGCTATACCTTCTTTTCATCTTCCTCTTTTCCTTTTTTGCATGTCATAGTAGTGTACTCTGTTTTCCAATTTCATCGAGCAATTTTCTCCCTCTATCATATGCTTTTTCTTTAGATTTATTCTCCTCTATTTTCCTTGCTTGAGTCCACAAAGGGTAACCCTGATATATATATAAGGTTTGAGTGCTTCTCCCCCCATATGGAATATGCTGATCCTTTTTCCCCTATCCTGGCTCTACTTATTTCGCCCTTTCCATGTTCTGTGTTTTCAACTCATACCCTAGAATAACCCCTCTAACACATTCATAAAACCCCCAATTACCATTTCATAGTCACAATTATTGTTTTGCGCACCACTACCATGACTTCGATGTCCATCTGCCTCCTTGCTCCAATGGCTAGCCCCAGCTGCTCTCCTAATCACCCCAGTTCTAATGAGCCTTCAGAATCACCACTTCAGATGTCTTGAAGCCGACTAGATCAATGAGCTTGCTTGATTTTAGGTATATTGATTTTCCCTCTTTCACTTCCTCCTACCGAGTTTGAACATGACCAGTAGATCCCGACTATGGAATCATACTTTTCCAATCAAACACACCTCTAGCTTCATCATGGAGTTTCAAGTCATTTTGAATACTTGGTCCTATCTACTCATCTTGCCTGTGTGGTTTCCATATCTGTTGTTTCTAGGAAGTCATGGTAATGAGTCTTAAGTAGGTTCTTGCTCCATCTACACCCAAGTTTTAGCTCATTGATCTCAATTTGAACTCATCAATATCAATTTTGGCAAGATTCTAATTTGGAGTTTAAATAACAGAATCAATCCCCATGGATGTTTGTTTGGACCTTTCTAGCTTGATACATCACAGGAGATGAAGATGATCCTTGGTATATTCCCACTTTATCCCTTGTGCTATTTTGTTCTGATGTCACGCTTTAATGGGTATTGTCGACTTTTTGATTTTATTTCATCTAATATCATGCAATTTTCAATCATAAACATCGCACTATAGTATCTTGTCATGCATCATGTGCCTAGTGTGTGATGAAGGGGTGTCTTGGTCATTGTCCCAGGCTTTGATCCATAAATCTTATGTTAATGCTTTAATTTAATTAATTTGTAGATTTTTATTGGTCACTCATAAAAATAAAATAAAAAATGCTTTGGATTCACAAAATTTTTCTCTACCCAATTATATAAGTTCCATCACCTAAATCAAATACAAAATATAAGCAATTTTCAAAGGATTTTGCTAATTGTTTAGAATTTCTAAAATTCATAACTAATAATTTATACATTAGAAAAATAAATTAAATTATGGTACCAAATAAGTAAAATATAATTTATAAGATAGTGTGGTTTTGTTAACCTAATTCAAAAATAATAAGGAGATGACTTTTAAGGTTATATAATAAATGTAAACCTAAACCTAATTTCATATATGCCTTTAATATGTTGCTTATGGACTAAGATGTAATTAGGATTTTCACCTTGGACATATGTAGACTTCATGTGAGGCATGTTGTATCCCTATTTATTGTATTGAGAAATTACGCACTTTTTATCTCTATCTTGGTCCTATAGTCAGATTATCCTACACATTTTCTCTCTCTTCTGAGAATTTCTTTCATGTGAAAGATTTTATGTTGATTCTAATATAGAGATCATCTTATTCCCTTGGATATTATTATGGGATTCTAATTTTTATCTTGTTCTTCTCATTCCTTGTGGAACCCTAATTTGAGATATTGAATTAAATGTGGACTTTTATGAATCATATTTGTGGAGATTGTTGGATATTAGTTTATGGGTCCTCTGAACCCACATTATAACCATTGAATGTTCTCATCTTGTTGTATCAGTTTGACTAAACTATAACTTTCCTTTATCTATTTGAGTGCATGGCTTAGACTAATTTTATTTCTTGTAGCGGTACATATGTACAACCATACATAAGGCACACTTTTACTTCCCCGATATGCTTTTTCACTCATACTATATATATAGGACACGATATTTCCACCTAGGGTGTCCTTTTCTCCATCATTTTGAAGTTGAGATCCTATACTAACCCGTCTTTGCTTGAAATAACTTTAGTCTTCATTGTTTACATGCACATCTTATAAATTATGATAGTAGTATTGTGACATCTTTCTAAGACATGGAATCTCTTATAGCTGATTATCCTATTATTGAAATTTCTATTATCTTTTAATATCCACTTGGATAGTACTTTTCCTCTTCTTAGGAAGCCTTTTTATATTTGATATCCTATTTCCTAATGTTTCTCAATCCCATATCAATATGCACATATCATCTTGTATGCTGACAACTTCCATTTGTATCTTCTCTTCTAGGGTATGCTTCCAACCCCAGGTGTTGGACATGGAGGAAATGACATGCAGATGTGGACATAACTTATGGAGATGACTCTTAATGGGAGATAGAATTGAGATAGTTGGATATCCCTCTGCTTAGATCCAGATGTATTTTTTTCACGTAATCCCCTTAGTGGGAGATTCTTTTCTAATCTTATAAAATTGAATATAGTCATAAAATATTATCTTGTTGTTATATGTTGATCTTGTTGTATACCATCATTTGTGAAATGAAAATTTTACACCTATACTAACATATCCTTTCAGTATATTTGGATTAGATGGGTTTATTCCTCAAAATTTTGTAGATAGTGGACCCCCTATCGGGTCCCACTCCTTACAAAGACATTAAATAAATAGGTGTTCATATAATTCCACAAAAGTCAAAAAATTATACGAGATGGGGAATAAAGGGATAACTAACTTTAATTGGTGTTTCAAGACCTTTTATAATGTATGTTAAAATCGATTTATCAGATGTCCATATAATTAACGTCAAACACAAATATCGATATATAGGTGGTGAGTAGTTTGGGTGGTCAGGCTCTACAAACCCTTGTAAGAGGTTCCAAGTTTGACTCACACTGATAGATACTTCACAAAATTTTATGTTGTGCATGCTAGACAATTGTACCCTTTAATTGGTTCTAGGTGGGTGGGGCTTTTGACACCCAAGAGATTTGCACTAACTGAGGGATCACACAGTGGTCCATCTATGACAGTAGTTCCCTTGATAAAAAAAAATATTGATATATAATGAGCTCTATGTGTCTTCACATTTCCAATATATTTTTTGTTTTTTCTCTCATCTTTATATTTTTTAGGGTAGTGAGATATTTTTAAAGGAATGAAGGCTCCTCTTCTTCCTTTATGCCTCACATTCCATAACAAATTAGATTCTTATATTATCATTCTTTGATTTTGCAATGCATGTTTATTTCTTTTGAACCTAGTAGGGTCCTACTTCGTGGTCCTCAACTAGTGGTGCATGTTGGAAGCCTCCAGACCGTACTTATGACCATATGATGGTGACCCAAGTTATTGCCATCCATCTTTCAAAGTAATTTGGCTACCACATATACTAAAAAGAATCTCTTTATATGTTTATGAAAGGAAAAAATAAAGAGTTGAGGGGACAAACTACAAAATATATCTTCCCTCAATAAATATGATGAATGCAAAATGTATGGTCATCATTTACCCATTGGTAAATGAGACAAATCTTGTTAAAATTGGTTTTCCACTAAGCTCAAATCTAATCATGCTCTAAAAATCAAACAGTGAACGAAGAAGTAGAGATAGATAATACAAGACCCATCAAGGAACATTCAATAGCTTAGAGTTGTATCCTTCTTTTATCCCATTCTCTATTATTAGTATTCATTGTTACTTGTACTTTTTTTTCATTTTAGTTTTTTACTGAGTAGTTGGTCCATTTATTCATGATTGAGGAATAGGCCAAATCATTTATCTTATCTATGTTCTCATTACAAAACAAGTCTTCTGATATTGTTATCTAACCTAGGATCACAAAGTAGAAAGACATTAAGCTCAAATTGTAGTGAAAGCTTTTCAACATGGAAATGTAGATTTTAGTATTTGGTCTAATTGGTTTCTATGAATTGATCATCCATGTAGCTCATTTTGTACCTTGTTTTAGGTTGATATTCTTTATTTCATCAACAACCAACTGATATGAGAAAGAGATATTCGTATTGTACATCCTAATGTTTTGACTTTGATATATTCTAAATATTAATACAAATTGTTAATGTTTTTATAGGAGTTTAGGTCACAATATTTATAGAGTATTAGAAATTTATGTTTATAACTATCACAAGAATCATCTTTTATTCAATAGAAAACATATCTATCCTATATACAACATTATATTAAAAATATAAGAAAAGTTATTATATTGATCTTGAAATGGTATTGAAGAAAACTTATTTTTACATGGATCATTAATACTAAGTTCTTCTCCATGTATAAGATTTGAATATGTAAATTTTAAAAATATTTGAATAGTTTTTACATACCTTAATTGGAAGACTAGTTACAACTACACCTTATAGACAAACATATGAAATTTTACTCAATGATATCACATGTACAAATGCAAGTTTCATAACTATTAATCACATTTACCATATCAACCACATAAAGAACCTAATTCTATTTTCATATGAATGTACACATATGCACAACTTATGTGCATTGGTTGACCCAAAATTCTTTAATATTATTATTTCTTGGTCATGTCATACAAGAGGATGGAGTTTTATTAGAATCAATGGAGGAAACCAAATCAAGTCGACCTATATGCTTGTCATGTGGATAAAGATTAAAACACAGTGTGGGCTCACTGAATTCAGTATCCAAACAAATTTTGGTTTGTTATTATACTATATATGTTAATATTAAAATTTACATACCTAATTGTTGTCTAATCAAGAAACTATAAATAATATGTGATAAATATCAGAAAAATATTCTATGTAACCATCCAACTTTTGTAACCTAATTCCACTACAATAGAAATTTGTATTTTATAGGGTTTTTTAATGCATATAATAAATTTATATAATCTTATATGTGATACTAGATTATGGTATCCCTTATTTGAGTTATTGAAGCTAGGTGTTAATCATATAAAGTGTGTTGAATTTGTAGGTGGATTTTTTTTGGAAATTCATCCCCTTTCCTACTTTTGTATCCATTGAGAGTTATATCTTGAGCTATCTTATTTAATAAACATTCTATAGTTGATATATAGTTCTCATGTATTGCATCATGTTGACCTTGAATACCACTAAAATTCCAAGTTGGTCTAGTTTCTTCATGTGTATTTCCTAATTTCTGAATTTCATCATATGTTTGAAAAAATTTCACATTTGAGATGGCAATTACTTTGATTCATTTATGTGATGAAATGTCATTGATCCCTAGATTGGATTTTTGTCTTGTGAATTTTGCACATTATTTACATATAGAAGTTTGATAATGCATGATATTTTCTCAATAAGCTCTATTATTATCAAATGCACTTATGGATGCTTTTTGCATGTTTCTGCTGGGTAATTTTAACCACTTCTTTATGTAAGGGAGAAAATAAGGTTGAATCTAGGGTTCTATGGGTTTGAAGGAGTTTACAATGAGGCCAAAATCACTCCCAACCTATCCAATCAATCAAAAAATGTATTGAAGTGAAAAACCCCATGGATGACCAAGTTCAAGGATCAAGTGCAAGGGAAGGACACCAAAATGGTTGTGTTACTTCACAATGACCATTTTAAACATGCCTTGAATATTGAATGTTCAAAAAAATATTAATATATGCCATAATTAGACAAAATAATCATTTTATGCAGAATGGTCGTGCCACCTAGTGACCAACCTGTATGTTGTGGCCACCACAAGTGTTGTACCCTCAAAACTTACCTATTTTCTACCGTCAACTCTACTTATTTTTATCCACTGATCTCACCATTATGCCCTCACTTAATCGTAGACACCTTAGACACTTACATAAGCCTTGGTAGGTCAACGGTTAGATTCCTTAGCATTTATTTCATCCCTACCACCTACCTATATCATCCCACTCTCATATAATCATATTCTACACATGAACCCTAACTTATAGGGTTTTGTCCACTATCCATTCCATTTTAATGCCACGTACCTTGGAGGAGGGAAGAGCTCAAGCTTTCATTTGCTAGAGAAGGAGGAATAAACAACTACTTTGAGCTCCATGGATTCTTCTATATCTTTCATCTCCATGTTTGTATATTCCATTGTCACGTGTAGCAGAGCCCCCTAGGTGGGATGTTTGGGGGAATGAATGTGACTTTGACACCATGTTGGGGAAATATTATCTTAAACACCACAATTCCATTTGGAAATGTTATTCTTTTGCTTTGATATGATTTTCCCATCTCTTACTATGGTGATTCATCCTTGAAACCACCTAAGCATAGAAGAATATGGTATGCGTGCCTATCTAGGGAAAATTGTCTATGTCCAAATAGAGGATCCTATCTAGATACCTCTATTTCGACATGCCCATCAATTCTTCTATCCCTATGTGTAAGGTCTAATTAGCTAGTGGTGCCTCACTTAATATTTCTAGTAAGGAGATTGTTATAGGTTGGATGGAGTGTAAAAGGAGGTGAAATACCCTTCTCCTACACTCCATTCCACCATTTGATACTAAGTACATTTGGAAATTACTACTAGAGACCTATAATTGTGTGAATGTGTAAAATTATATATATAAGCTAGTCAATTGAACCTCTTAAGGTTAGATAGGGGAAATAGAGACTAGCTCCTCTATGTACACTCTATGCCACCCATGGTTAACTCGTAGTACAAGAAAATACATTAGCACCCCACAATGTTGTTTGGTTAGATAATAGGGATTGAATGTTTTGCATGGTATGACCCTAACTTGGTTGATAGTCACCTTTACCCCCAAACCATCCACTTACCTAATTAATTGCTTAAAATGTAATTGCTCTTCCTTAGCTAGTGTAAACCTAGTTTGCTTCCCTATTTGTATACTTAGTCAATTGCATTGCCAATTTTTATCTTGTGTTTTTTGGACTAGTTAACTTTTTCCTTTATACTTTTAGGATAGGTATTGTTGGTTTCATTCATTATTCAACTTTTTAGTATAATTTCTAGCTTAATGTAACTAGTATCTTTTACTGTTGCATATCTTACCTATATTGTCCTCTTGCGAGTCTAATTATGGATTTTTTTTTATAAGTTTAGTATTGATTTTTAGTCTTATCTAATGTAATTTCCTTTCTTGATTAGTTTGGTAGCATTATTTGTGTAGGGTTAACTTAGGTTTGATTATTTCTCATCACTTTCTTGCTTTCTGAATGTAATAAAAACTCCAATGTTAAACACTATAGACCCTACACTATGTGATAGGAACCTAATATAATAAACCTATCTCTAATTCCTATATATCTCCCTACAAGATCGACAACTAACTTTCTTACTCTATACTATACTTTTTTTTGGAACTAGTTCAGCTAGTTACATCATTGAGCTTCATGATAGAGAGACGGGAAGGACTTAAGGTCCTCTAGGTAGATATGATTGGCCTGGGGTGGACACTCATTCCACATCAATGGTGAGGACAGCTGCTTCAGACAAAACTTAGCTAGAGCATCAGTCAATTTATTTTGGCTTCTTTGCTGATAAATGATCTTCAGGGTAGCAAGGTTCCGTAGAGCATCGATGATCTTGCTTGTGATCAAGAGGTACTTATCCGGAGGCTTCTTAGCTTTAGTTGCCCATAGCACAACGTTCCATGAGTCTGAAATGATCAAACCTTCTGAGAAATCATTAAGAGCATCCAGCTTGACGCCTAAGAGGATGGATTTCAGTTCCCCTTCCATAGCATCAGTTCCAGGGGTTAGATTGGCGCTTCCTATTAACCAGTGACCTTGAAAACTTCTGGCAATGGAACAGGATCTAATGGTCTTCGTGGTACTCAAGAGAGCTGCGTCCACATGTATGATGGTAGCTGAGGGGCCTAGCGTCATAGAATGAGGAGGCCTTACTTCTTCAGGGTGACTGGTATCAGTCATACCGTCATCGGAGTTATCAGAAGCCGGCATTGGGGAGGGCGCAAAGACCTGAATGATAGAGGAAGTGTCAGCCAAACATTGAAGGGCCAGAATATGGGAAGGGGTCTTCCTGTTCTTGAAGATGAATTGGTTCCAGTTCTTCCAGATCCTCCAACATGTGACTGCAAATTTGATATCCCAATACTCATGCTCACGCATATCCTTGAGATTGTAGGAGAACCACTGGTAAACATCCTGGTATTGAAAGAAGTTTTGTGCCGCCGCTGGCAACAGCAAGGTCCAGGTGTGCTTCGCATCATTACAGTCCCTTATGGCGTGAAGGCAATCCTCTTCTTTAGTGGTACAGCTGGAGCAGATGGGGTTGTCGGTAAGGTGTTTAAGGGTTCTCATGGAATTAGTAAGAAGCCGGCCATGTAGAAGAAGCCAAAGGTGAAGCTTGATCCGGTGAGGTATCTTCATATTCCAAATGGTTTTGAACAGCGGAAGGTCTGCGTCATCTGTCATGGTGATAGTTGTGTAGGCAGAGCTCGATGAGAAGGTGCCATGCAGAGTGAGCTTCCATATGCGTTTATCTAAGCCGAGTGACGAATTGGGAGTAGGCATATTCAGAATGGAATGGGCATTGTCTGTGTCAAACCAATAGTTGATGAAATCGGCGTCCCAGCAGCCGTCTTCTCTAACCAGGCATGAGACCTTGAGATCAAGCAGGTCCTCTGGTATAGTTAACTCAGGTTTGATCGCAGGCTGCAAGCCATCGCCCAACCATTCATTTGACCAGACATAGGTTTCGAGTCCAGAAATGGCGATGCGTCTAGAGTTGTCAAGCAAGAAAGGTGTTAAGTTCTTGATGCTACGCCAAAGGTGGGAACCGTTGGGGCTGGGTTGTCCCCTTCTCATATATTTCTTGATCATGAGATCATTCCAGGGGATGTGTTGTCTTTGAAGGAAGGCCCAGGCCATCTTCGATAGAAGATAAGTATTAAAATCCTTGGTACGTTTGATGGCTACACCTCCTCGTGCTTTTGGTTTGGTAACCTACTTCCAGGCCACGAGATTGAGGCGCTTACTGGAGTTCCCATTACAGATAAAGTTCCGGATAAGCTGGTCGATCTTGTCATAGGTTGTCGACGGTAGCTGGACAGACTGCATCACATAACAAGCCTGCGACTGTAAAACCGATCGAGCCAAGGTAGTCCTTCCTGCAAGTGAAAGAAGTTTGTTCTGTCATTGGTTGATCTGATTGTGAATCTTCTCTGTGAGGGTTAAGAATAAAATCTTGCTCTTCCTTTTGTGAACAATTTGAACACCTAGGTGGCGCCCCAGGTTATTGGTCTCATGTATTCCTATCTTCCTACAGATCGAGGTTCTTAGGCATCTTGGTGTGTTGTGTGAGAAGAACAAGGTAGACTTTTCATGTGATAGAAACAAGCCGGAGGCTTCGCTGAATCTCCTGAGGCAAGCCTTGATGGTTTTAGCTTGGGATATAGAAGCTTCGCCAAATAGGATAATGTCGTCCACAAAACTAGCATGGGTGATGGGTATTTTGGACCTGGATATAATGATGGGTTTCCAGGAGTGGTTGGAGACCTCTTGGGCTATCAGCTGGCTGAGCCTCTCAAGGCAGAGCACGAAAATGTACAGTGACAAGGGGTCACCCTGCTTCACCCCGTAGGAAGGTTTGAAGGAGTCCGCCAATTCTCCGTTCCAAAGGACAGAGGACTTCCCCGAAGTGATGATCTGCATTATGGTGTTAATGGTGACCTCCGGTAGAGAGTTTTTGTTTAGAGTGTCAAGAATGAAGTGCCAACTCAGCTTGTCAAAGGCTTTCACCAGGTCCAGCTTCAAGGCCATGGATTTCTTCTTGCACGTTTTGGATTCCATAGAGTGAATGAATTCCTGTACTAAAGCAGTGTTATCGCCGATCCTGCGGCCAAGGATAAAGGCCGACTGGTGGGGTGAAATCCAATCGTAGAGGAAAGGTTTGATTCTGGAGGCTATCACTTTGGACAGCAGCTTGGAACAAACATTATTAAGTGAAATTGGTCGGAATTGGGAGAATCGTTCTGGGGTTGATAGCTTCGGTATGAGAACAATGAGAGAATCAGACCACTCGAGAGGCATAGCTATTCCATGGAAAGGTTGTTGAACAAAACGACAAAGCTGGGACTTGAGTGAATTCCAGTTCGTTTGATAGAAAGCCGCATCCACCCCATCAGGTCTAGGGGCCTTGATAGGGGACATTGAGAAGAGAGCTTGGTGAATCTCGGCCTGAGATGGAACGGATGCCAGTAGAGCTCGTTGGCTACTGGAAAGGGGTTGAAAGGAACCTGGGAAAGACGGGCTGGTATTCCTTCTTAGGTCATTGTTGGATTCCAGATAGACATTTGAGAAGAAGGAGAGAATGAGGGATTTGATATCCGACGGGTTGTGGATCCATTCTCCATCGTCGTCTTTGAGGCAAGTCACTCAGTTGCGTTGTCTCCTAGCTTTGGTTAAGGAGTGAAAGAAGTGAGTGTTATTATCCCCCAGCCGTATCCAGTCGCATCTAGCCCTTTGCTGGTTCTCAGCTTCTTCTCTTCTCAGGATCATATCTAATTGTCCTTGTAAGATGATGGTTTCTTGAGCTATTTCTTGATTGTAGTGAAGAGCCAAATTTATCTGGTTCCATTGGATTTTGTTCGAGATCCTGTCCTTCTCCTTCCTATCAATCTTCTTGATAGAAGAGTCCCACTTCTTGGCTTTAGAGAGAAAGGAGGCGCTCGCTGTCATGAGGTCTTGCTCTAAAGGCCATGATTCTTTGAAGAAATTGAGATATCCAGGCGTGGTATACCATCAAGCAGAGGTCCGGGTAGGAATAGAGTTGTAGGTAGGCGGATGATCAGAGTATGACACCATGATGGGAGCGTGTTCTGAGTGATTCTTTTCGAGAACTCGAGTCTCCTTTGTGCTGGAAGACTAGATCCATGATCTGTTCGCCAAGGCTCTATACAGACGTTCATGAAGGAGCCCCCTCCTGAAGGTGGTCCGGGCACCAGATGCCCCCAGATCGTACAGGGAACACTCATTCATTGCCTCAATGAAATCGTTGCTATTGGCGGTGTCAAAGGTATCACTCCCATACTTCTCCGAGGGGTACATGACGACGTTAAAATCACCCATCACCACCCAGGGGGTCGTCGTGTTGGCGAGGGAGCTGAGGTGGTTCCATAAAAGTTTACGGCCACTTCTGGTTGTACTTGCATAGACGAAGGTGAAAAGGGTGCCCCCAATGTTGTAGTGAATGAACTGTTTGTGAGAGAACAGGATCTCCAAATCGACATTGTGCTTCCAAAGCACCCAGATACCTCCTGAGAAGCCCACGGCTTCAACTCTATGCGAGTGAGTGAACCCAAGTTTCTTGATGATCTTGGAAGCCCTGTCACCGCTACACCAAGTCTCCAGCATACAAAAGACCGAAATGTTGTATTTCTTAGTAAGATCTTTAACAGCAAGGTGGGTGTCTTTGTCACAGGCACCCTATACATTCCAGGAGATTACCTTCATTGATCAGAGTTTGCAAGGTTAGAGGTGCCCATCGCCCTGGCCTCTTCTTCAAGGTCCGGTAAGAGAGATGTCTTGGTCCGCTTCCTATTAGACGGAATCGCGGGACCCCCCGATTGGATCACCTTCCTATTTCTGAGATGAATCCCGACTGCATTTCGTCTAGGGATCCGGTAGGGGTGAATTGGGAAGTCCCTGGATGGCATATCGCCCAGCAAGAAGGACATGGTGGTGAAGGGGTGCTCTTCCTGCGATCTGTCGGTGAGGACCGCATCTCCGGTAGGGTGTACCGCCGTATGGTTGTCGGAAGGCTGTGAGTTTGCAGAGCGGGAAACAGTTGTCCCCTGAGAGTTCGGTGGGGGGTCAGGTTTTTGTTCAGGCATGTGATGGTTTGTATTGGGTAGATCGTGTCGTAACCTTGAGTTCCTCTTACGTGTCCTCCAATCGATACCGTTGGTTACTCTTTCCGCGACATTATCGACATTGATGGTCTCAGTAGTGTCATCTTCCTTTTCCTGCATGTCTAGGTTTTGGAAGCGGTTCGTCGAGGAAGGTTGTGATTTTTGTCCTGCTGCTCTGGGAGGGCGCTGCTTGTGTTGGATAGGTCTGGCATATATGCATTCTGTGAACCCTGGTGAGAGAGGGGGGTGGCTGTGCAGGAACGTCACTCGCAGCATTCTTCCTTAATTCATTCTCCGCCATGATGCACTTGGTGCAGTCCCTCTCGAGGTGTCCCGCACGGCCGCAGTGCATACAGATGAAGGGGATGTTCTCATACTTGATGCGGTAATGGTTTCCTTCAATCATAACTTGCGGTGTCAGGGGCTGCGCCGTATCCAGTTCAACCGCAATTCTGGCAAAGCGACCCCACCGTTGTGTTAAGGTGTTAAGATCCACTTTGATAGTCTTCCTGATTGCGTCGCCGATCTTCGCCAGCAAAATTTCCTTGTAAAGATGGATAGGCAGATTTGGAATCCGTAGCCAAGCAACCAGCTTTGGGTTCAAGGACGTTTCAGGTGAGAATTCTGGCTGCCATCGCTGAACTGTGAGGTACGAACCGAAGAGTGGCCAAGGACCGCCTGCTAAGGCGTGAATATAATCATCTTCCCGCTGCAACTGGACGACGAAGTAGTCGTGAGCAAGATCAATGAGATTAAAGGAGCCTTTTGGTTTCCACATTAGTTTCAACCTATCTTCGAGAGTAAGAAACCTTATTTCTTTAGATAGAAGCTTGACGATGACCGTGAATTGCCATGGCTTAAGAAGATTGTCGCGGGCGTCCGGTTTCAGACCAAAGGCCGACATGCCATTCTCAGATGTGCATATGATGTCATCAGGATTTAGGGTGGTGTTGTTATATTCAGGATCGATCTGTATGTAGCCTTGGTCCTCTGTCATGTGCCTGCCTACCGACTCTCTGTATGAGCACCGTTGCACAACCGGAGGTTGCTGTAAATTCAGATTCTGATTGGGTAAGTCAGGGAACTGAGACTGCGAGTGGATGCCGGGGTCGATTTCCATAGCGTTGGTGCGGGTGGCCTCCCTGGGGTGAGATTGCCTTGAAGGTGAGAAGTTCAGACTAAGACCGGTGTTGCCTAAAGGAACCTGCCACAAAGGCCTGGGGCGAGGGTCACCGCTATCGTTCAGATGGTCTTCACTAGCATGCACGCTGGAGCCAGCGCTCGCACCGCTTCCTACAGAAACGGTTGTCTCTGCGGGTTCGATATGAGTAGTTGCCGTTGTGCCTTGCACTTCCGTGGGTGTCGTCTTCGGGACCGGAGAGACATTGTCCTCTCCGGTCAGTACTGTTGCTTCATCGTCGATACCTTCCATCGCATCATAGATGCTACCTTCATCCACGTCTCCTCCCTCCGGTGGGCGAGTTCCCCCGAAGAGTCCTCTGCCGCCGTAGCCTCCACGGCCGCCAGTGCCACCTCCTCGCATGCAGATGGACAATCGCCCAAACCCTAGCAGAGCCACTGCAGATTATTTAGTGGAATACTCTATCCTATACTATTGAATAATACATTGATAATAATCGGTTTGCTCCGCCTTCTCTCTAGGAGGGTGATCCATGGTAGGTGGGGGCGCTAGACCCCCTCCTACTTCTACCTCCTCTTCTTCCCCCCTTCCGGTGTCCCTACAGAGGCTAACAGTGATGGTTGGTTCTCCCCCAACACCGATGTTATGGTGGTAGGGGAATGGGTGTGCGCGGTGGTTGGGCCTCATCCCACCATGTGAGGTGTCGGATTTGAAGACCTGAAGAAGTCGTTTCGTAAGGAAGGCGATCAGCGGATTTGGACCAAGATGAAGGAACCCATCTTGGATGAGATGGAGGATTACTATCGCCATTCCACGATCATCCAGATCTTGGACAAAAAGTGCCACCATTCTCAGTTGAGTGGATGGATGTAGAGATTCTGGAGACCGAGAGGTGATTTGGAGTTATTCACTCTTGACGGCGGCTTGTTCCTAGCCCGGTTCTCCAATGTCGTGGACCTGAAGCAAGCCACCGATGGCAGGCTATGGTTCTTCGATGATCAGCTCATGCTGGTGAGGAAGTGGATGAGGGAGGCAGACACCCGTCGAGTGGCATTTACCACTACCCTGGTCTGGGTCTCGTTCCCTGATGTGGGGTAACATTGGACCCCTCGTGCGATCGTTGTTATTGCCCACACCATCGGTGTTCCTAGAGCTATGGATCCCAGATTCGATGGTACCACCATAGTCTACACCAGGTTCTGCGTGGACATATCCGCTGACATAGAACCACCTCAGGAGGCCATGGTTGAACTACCTAATGGTGAGGAATGGGAGGTCAAATTCCTCTATGAAGCTCTGCCCAATCGCTGTGAAGATTGTAAGGTATTTGGGCATGATACGGGCCACTGCCCAGGTCAGAGAACAACCATCAATCTGGAGCCTCCTATTGTGCATGAACCTGCAAGGGGAAGACAAAGTAGAGCTGGCAAATCGAGGTCGCCCAAAGCAAGCAAAGCAAGGGGTAAGGGCAAGGAGAAGGACATGGCTGCTTCGGCTATGCCCTCGAAGGGGGACATGACTGAAAATGTTGTGCAGGTTGATATGAAAATGAATGTGGTGCTGGTGACTGATGAACCTTTTGAACCTACTGCTACTACTAAAATGGGAGATGCTGACGAGGTGTTTAGGGTTACGCCTATGATAGAGGATGAAGGACCTAACTCACAGGAGCTAACTGGGACAATTAGAAACTCTGCGAATGAAGTTGTTAGCCAGTCGGATGCTAATTTGTTTGATGCCCTGGAGAACATCAATGAGAACATAGTCATTGAGGGACACACTAGAAGTTGTAGCCCACGATGTACTAGAAATACAACCAAGAAGAAGAAGAAAGGGAGTTTCTCTGAGGAAGGGAGTGGCTCCAAACAAGTGCAATAATGTCCATCCTCACATGGAACGTGCGAGGGGCGTCCTTTCCTAGGACGAAAAAGAAGCTCAGAGACATTCTAGGCCAGTCAAAGGTTGATCTCATTTTCTATTTTGAAACTAGGATCCACAGAGCTAATGGTGATAGAACCAATGCCATTTTCTCAGTGAATTGGCAGACTATGGACACCTGAATCATGTTGATAGAGGTAGAATCGTGATTGTATGGAACCCTCAGGTGTGGAGAGTGGAACCAATTCATTTCTCAGATCAAGCCGCGACAGTCAGTTGCTTCAATGAAGGTGGGTTCTCGGCCATTATCCTTGGTGTTTATGGCGAGAAATTGGAGAGCAACCGCAAGACTTTGTGGGAGGACATTAAAGGGGTGGCTCAGAATGAGATCCCCTGGCTTGTGTTGGGGGATTTCAACAACGTTCGTAGGGCCAAGGAGAAAAAAGGGGGTCTACCTGTACCAGAAAGAGTAATGGTGGCATTCAATGAAACGATGGACTGTGTTAATCTTCTGGAGCTTCTGGTTGTAGGGGGTATTGTTTCTTGGACTAATAAGCAAAGAAACAACAGAAGAATATCTAGTCACCTTGACAGAGGCTTTGTGAATGAGCAATGGTTAAACTATTTCCCACATGCCGTCATCAAAATGGGTTCCCACCCGTTCAGTGACCATCCTTGGATGCATATGGAACTGACGAATTCACCCCATACCGTGAAACCTTTCAGATTTCTCAATCGGTGGTGCGAATGGCCTGGCTTTAAGGACATTGTGGAGCAAAGTTGGGGGACAGAGTTGGTGGGGAACCCTATCTTTGTTGTCCTTAAGAAGCTACATATTACAAAGAAGGCCCTTAAGAAGTGGGCGAAAGAGAAAGTGAATTTGACTAACCTCCCTAAGGCAGCTCTAGACACCTACAACAAGGTTGTTGTTGACGCTAGAATGAACCCGATGGATGACCATGCTATTGAGGAGGAGCACAGGGATGAGGAGAGACTAATGAAGCTGGAGAAAAATAAGGAGTTGTTCCTATGGCAAAGAAGCCGTATGAGATGGGTGAATGATGGTGATCGAAATACCAAAATATACCACAGTGTCATGAAGAAGAAGGAAATGCTTGATACTATTCATGAGCTTATTAATGACGAGGGTCATATTGTGGGGGAATAAGAGGAGGTTGCTTATTTTAAGGTCCCTGACCTCCGTTTAGAGCTTATCATGTTTTCTTTGCTTTACCTTGATGCTTGGTTGCTTGCTAATCACCTTTAGTGGTTATTTGGGTTTATTCCTTTTTTGTTGGGAGCTGGAGGTGCTACTTGCAATTAACCCAAGTCTAGGGTTT
The DNA here is from genome assembly GCA_963693085.1 of Alisma plantago-aquatica. Lineage (NCBI taxonomy): Eukaryota > Viridiplantae > Streptophyta > Magnoliopsida > Alismatales > Alismataceae > Alisma > Alisma plantago-aquatica. Next base: position 84,995,095 of record OY856409.1, on the reverse strand, counting down.
GTGGGCAAGTTTGTCACCTTGTGAGGTGTTCCTCCCTCTCCTTGCTTCCTCTAGTGTTGAGAGGAAGGTTTGGGCTCGTTTCTTGAGTTTCTTTGGGCTTGTTAGGCCTTGTGGTGTGTTGCCTTTGCCTCTTTGGACCTTGTGTCGGGCAAGAGTGCCCTATGTCGGCCTAGGTGTGTCGCCCAGGGTGTGTGTCAGCCTGTGGTGTGTCGCCCAGGGTGTGTGTCAGCCATGGTGTGGGTGTGTCAGCCATGGTGTGGAGGTGTGTCTCCCATGGACCCTTTGACTCTCTTTGACCTCGTTTGTGTCACCACTAGTAGACACTTGGTGCTTGATGCTTGCATGTGGCAATGGCCTTGGACATGTGTTTAGGACATGCTAGAGTGGTGGCTTTGCACATGGACAAGTGTCCCTAGGTGGGTGACACCTTGTCTTGTCTTTCCTTGGTTTCTCCTCCATCCTTTCCTATATATGTGTTCCCTTTCTCTTGCTAAGGATCTCTTTAGTTCCTTAGTCTCCCTCTCCCTTCGTGCACGACACCCTCTTCCTTTGCAAGCTTGGTGGCCGATCCTTTCCTTGGAGTCTCCTTCTTCCTCTAGTGGTGGTCGAACCCTAGAGTGCCTTGCTCTCCTTCTTGTGGTGGTGCTTGGATCTAGGAGCTTGGAGCTTGCTTAAGGCGGGTTACATAACTCCTAACCCTAACTGCATTACCATCCTCTATGTTCTTGTTTGTATGTTTCTTATGATCAGATATGCATGTTGCTAGCTTAGTTTCTTGCTTAGTTGTACCTTGTTGGTTGAACCATGTTCTAGGGTTTCTGGTTGAGAAACACCCCTTTCCCTCCTAGGTCAAGAGGAGTGAGCTTGAGTTCTAGTAATATGGGAAATACTCCTCTCTCGTTTATGTTGAGAGGTGAGCTTATGTTCAAGTGGCTTGAGCAACACCCTCCTCTCACCATGGACTTGAAAGGTGAGTTATGTGGTGGTTTTGAACCTTGGTTAGGGTTGGTCCTTGTGTTGCCCGATTGGTGATAAGAAGATAGGCAAGACCCATCTCTCTTAGTTGTTGAGAGGTGAGCCTTCTTCTCGATCCATTAGGGTTTTGGTTCCCTTGTGCTTGAGGTTGGTGACGACCTTGTGGAGTTGCATCTTGGCTGATATGGCTTGGGGCTGGTGTTGCCTGATACCCCTCTTGACTTAGAGCCTTGGATGTTATGTTATTGTAGCTGTGTTGGGTGATATACTCTGGACATTAACCTTTGTGTGTCGGGCATCACACTATGTTGAAACCCCTTCCTGATACATATGGTGCACGTTACACCTGATGTACGACACGCCTAGGCTCTGCTGCCTGACAAGCTTTGTGGCCATTGCACGAGATACCCTTTGGCTAAGCTGCACGCTATGTTTACCCGTTAGTTGTTACAGCTTGGACGATATGGGGCTCAGTGGTTAGCTGCGTGTTGGGCGTCATGGCATCTTGGTGATGCATGACACATGATGGACGTTGTACGATACCCTGGTGCACGTTACACCTTGCACGATACGCCCCTTGGGCTCGGTTGCATGATAGACCTTGTTGCCCGATACATCCTGGGGTGATAGCCATTTTTCCTTGCTGGTTTGGCTCGGCCGATAAGAGGCTAGAGTGTTGGGCGATAGGGGAGAGTACCCTACCCAATACTACCTTTGGTGAGGGTAGTGGGTGTTTCTAGTGAGGGTCTTGTTCCTTATATGGAAATCGATATGCTAGATCTTGTTTCATGCTGTCACGTGTGGTTATGATGGTGACCCTTAATATGCTCAATAATAGTGAGGTGTTTGATATAATAGATCACACCTATGTATCTTGATGTGACATTTCATATGGTTATGATCACCTTGAATTATAGATAGAATGTTGAGTAAATGATAAGCATATAAGATGTCTTGCATAATGTTATGGCATATGTCTGTGGTCACAGGTTGAGGCATGGATGACAAAGTATATAATCATCAATGTTGCCTATGTTTGATAATATTGTCTTTCTATTAATCCATGATGATTGCGCATACTAACCATGCAGGTGATTCATAAAAATGCATAGCCAGGAGAAAGGGATATGAGGTATATATATATATGCTTGAGTAACACTGCTTGATGGTTACTCTTGATGATGAGATAGCATGCATGATGTGTTTTGGGTCTGAGGACCTGAGTTTGGCTAAAGTGCCTAGTTGAGGTGTTAATCTCTGATAATGATCTGGGATTGTTATCCCAAGTGATGAGAATGCCTGTTGAGGCAGTGGTTTCTTGTGATGAGGGATTGAGATCACAGAATAGCATGATGGTGGCAATAATAATGTAGTTTTATGTTATGAATATGTTACTACCTTGATTGCCTCAACAATCCAATTAAAATATACTAACTAATCACAGTGGAACATATCTGGTAGTTTGCCCTGGCCATAGATCCATCATCGTCAAGAGCTGGTGATGGTGAAACGGGTTCTCCTGTGGGTTAACCCAGAGTGCATATTGTTGAATATGTGAGGTTGCTCCTAGCCTAAAGTGAGGAGGTATGAGTGCAACTTCATTTGTAGACTCCAGAGTGTGGATTCAGGCATGTAGCTCAATATGATAAGAGCATGGTGAACAGGCCCATGGCTCAGGATGTGTGATATGGGAGCATGAATGCGTTCATGGATCAGAGCATGGTGAATAGGCCCATGGCTCAGTTTCACTAGCACTGATACTTGTACCAAGGCAGGCTAGGCAGAGGGTAGCCTGACCCTATGGCTGAGGCCACTTAAGCATGAGAATGCGGTCCTACTTGTGTTGCACTCGTACACTGACCACGAGGCGGAGAGGTCGTGGAGTCCGGCTCTTCCATTGACCTTGTATGGAACCGGCTTGGGTTTCACAACCGAAGGTTGGATTTGAGCAGTACGGCTCACTTCCTCAGGGCATAACAATTCATAATTCAGCCGACTAGTATTTACTACTTAAGACAAAACACAGAACATTGATTGAGGCCTTTCTTGTGTAGTTAATCTCGTTATACTTGCAGTTACTTATACGTTCCTTATGTTTTGAGGTAAGATCTTATAAATCTTATCTTGTTAATCATGTTCCATAAATAAATACTTGGGTATATGCCTTCCGTACAGTCTGGTAAGCCTGATGGTAAGAATAGTCTGGTTATATAAACTGCTCTTGTTGTACCTTTTATCCATTATCTGTTGTTGTTGCTTTCATCTTCCTTTGGTTTTATAGTTTTGGCGGGGAGTTATGTTTCTCGCTGGGATTGTGTGTCTCACCCCGCTGGTTTACAACCTTTCTAGGTGTTCGAGCTAGACGTGGTGGTGGTCGCGGAGTTGTGGCTGAGCAGCAAGAAGAGCAGTAGAAGGCAAGATATGGATATGCTACTGTTTTGGTCATTTGTTTGTAGAGTCTTAGATTCATCCCAGTACTCTCAGGTCATTGGAGGTATTTTGACGTTGTTTCACGATGTATAGTTGTCAACGTTTTGTATATTCTCCTGCTGGCCGGATGTGGGTCGTTCTGTATGTATAAACAGGTGATGAACTCATGTGATGACAGGACAGCTGATCTCCTAAGCTGTGAACACGTATCAAGGCTTGTAAATATTTATATGACCTATTTTTTTGCAGGATGTGGATCAGAATGTAATAGTTTCTTAGTTTATCTACTTTCTACAATCAGTTTTAATTAACCCGTGTTTTTGGTAATTTGTGGTTTATGGTGTTTTCCGCACGTTTTCGCGTAACACCTCGTTGTCTGTGTGATAGTGGGATGTGTTGCCACAAGTTTGGTATCAGAGCTCTAGGTTCACTGAGTCTACAGGGATTTAGGACTAGGTTGTGTCTGTTCTTGTGAGTTTTCTAGATTTTCTTACAATCATCTTCTGCCCTCAGCAGAAGAAAAGCCAAGATGTCTGGAAACTATGAAGAACATGCTGCCGAGAATAGCGATGCTACATCGGTTGATGGAGCTATAAGGCAGGCACATGAAGATCGGGTGCCTGAGGTCCCCCAACTTAACCCAGCCATTCTCGAAAACCCTGCCTACCAACAGCTTATGGGGCAGATGATGGCTACGATGAATCTCATGGTAGAAAGATTGCTAGTGCCTCCACCGAGAGCACAGGCTCCCCATGGAGAAACATCGGGTATTGGGAAGACCTTTGAGCGGCTTCGCCGAGTCAGAGCTTCGAACTATGTTGGGATGGTTGATCCAGCAGATGCAGATATGTGGCTGACAAGTCTTGAGAAGGCTTTTCGGATCCTCGACATCCCCGAAGCAAACAAATTCAAGCACGATATCTACCTTTTGAAAGGTAGTGTTGGTCACTGGTGGACCATCGAGGAGGAGAAGCGACTCGGTGAGGCGATCGGTTGGGAGGTCTTTCGGCATGAGTTCGTCAGCAGATACTTTCTGAAGACGTATCTGGATGAGAAGATCAGTCATTTTGAGAGACTGCGACAAGGAACGATGAACATCACCGAGTATGAGGCCAAGTTCATGGATCTGTTGAGGTTTTATCCTCACATGGCGGCAACAGATGAGGAGCAGATCAGACATTTTGAGAAGGGTCTGAGTGTTGAGCTGACAACACCTATTTCTGTGTTGGAGAACCGTGAGCGGTTTTCTACATTTGTGGAATCTGTCCGGAGGATGGAATGGTCAGTTAGGGAGAAAAGAGAATCCATGTCTAAGAAGAGGCCTGCTCAGTTCCAGGGACAAAGGTTTGGTGGCTTCAACAAGTCAAGGTTTTCAGCACCTTCTGTGATGAGAGGTTCCAGTGTACCATCGCAGTGGTCTCCGAGTAAGGGAAGAGGTTATGTTTCTTCACCGTCAAAGGCACATAGTACGGCTTCTGTGGCAGTTACAGGGCCATCTAGGCCACAACAGCGAGACCAGTCATGCCATCTATGCGGGCAGATCGGGCATTGGAGATCAACTGCCCAAATAGAAATGTTGAAGTGACATAGCAGCCAAGGCAGAATCAATAAGGGTCAGATAGATAGCAGCCCAGTAGTAGCAGAGGGCGAGGATGCTGTCAAGCGTCGCAAGCGGGATCATCTGCTCAAGGGAGCAGAGGATGTGGGTAGCAAGCAACGACTCAATTCTATGCTATGAGTCAGCCGGAGGCGATAGTCAACCCACAAGTGGTGACAGGTCAGATGGAGTTATTTCATTCTGATATGTCTTCTTCTTACTTTATATCTGTTCTAGTTGACCCGAGTGATACACACTCTTTTATCGCCTATAGTATGCTTGAGAACTGTCGTTTACCTGTTAGTTGTAAGAAGGATAGCTTGTTGTTAGAAACCCCTCTTGATGGTTCCTCGATGCTTTGAGAAGAGTGTCCATCTTGTGTCTTATCTTTTTCGGGACGTAGTATACAAGTGGATCTTATACCACTTGATATGCATGGTTTTGATGTGATCCTTGGGATGGATACCTTAGAGAAGTATAAGGTTGTTTTGGACTGTGGTTCTAAGCAGGCTGTGTTTGATGATGATGGAGAGAACTGGATATTCCAAGGTGATAGGAAGATTCTTCTGACAAGTCTAGCATCCGTTATGGTGGCAGAGAAGTTGTTATGACAAGGATGTGAGGCATTCTTAGCTCACATGGTGGATATCAAGGCGAAGGGTCCTAGCCTTGAGGAGGTGTCGATTGTCTGAGAGTTTGCGGATGTGTTTCCTGATGAGTTCCCTGGTGTTCCTCCACCCCGAGAGGTTGATTTTGAGATCAATCTAGTTCCAAGAACGCAACCAGTTGCACAGACACCGTATAGGATGGCTCCAGTAGAGATGGCAGAGCTTAAGAAGCAGTTGTAAGAGTTGTTGGAGATAGGTTTCATCCGACCGAGTATGTCGCCTTGGGGTGCTCCAGTGTTGTTCATTAAGAAGAAAGATGGATGGTTGCGATTATTTATAGATTACCGACAATTGAACAAAGTCACGATCAAGAACAAGTACCCATTGCCGAGGATAGACAATCTGTTCGATCAGTTACGTGGCGCTACAGTGTTTTCAAAGATCGATCTACGGTCTGGATATCATCAGTTGAGGATTAAGGTGGATGGCATACCAAAGTTAGCTTTTAGGACGAGGTATGGTCACTTCGAGTTTGTGGTTATGTCGTTTGGGCTAACCAATGTGCCTGCTGCTTTCATGGATTTGATGAATATAGTGTTCCGTCTGTTTCTAGATCAGTTTGTAGTGGTCTTTATAGATGACATCTTGATCTATAGTCGGGACAGGCAAGAGCATGAGTGACATCTTCGACTAGCGTTGACTCTTCTTCGTCAACATCAGTTGTACGCCAAGTTCAGTAAGTGTGAGTTCTGGTTGGAAGAAGTAACTTTCTTGGGTCATGTGATATCTGCAGAAGGAGTCAAAGTGGACCCGAAAAAGGTGGAGTCCGTTGTAGAATGGGAACAACCGAAGACGCCGACGGAAGTTCATAGTTTCCTGGGTTTGGCAGGATACTACTGGAGGTTTATCAAGGACTTCAGTACGATTGCATTACCGATGACAAAGTTGACCAGAAAGGATGTACCTTTTGTCTGGGATGATCGTTGCCAGCAAGCCTTCCAAAGTTTGAAGGAAAAGCTGACTAGTGCTCTAGTGCTAGTGCTGCCAGAGCCTGGAAAGGGCTATGTTGTTTTCTACGATGATTCCAAGAAAGGTTTAGGTTGTGTGCTGATGCAGGAAGATCATGTGGTTTCTTTTTCTTTGCGACAGCTTAAGAAACACGAGGAGAACTATCCGACTCATGGTTTGGAGTTGGCAACAGTGGTTTATGCGTTAAAGATTTGGAGACACTACCTCTACGGGGAAGTATGTCAGATCTTCACAGATCATAAGAATCTGAAGTACATCTTTTCGCAGAATGAGCTGAACATGCGACAGCGTCGATGGATGGAGCTAATCAAGGATTATGATTGCACCATCGAGTATCATCCTAGTAAGGTGAATGTGGTAGCTGATGCGCTTAGCCAAAAGTCTTCTTCTCTTTCTTCAAAGAAGACACAGTTAAGTTCCTTGGTATGCCATAGACGAGATATGTTTGTCTCTTTGTGGCAGATGAATGTGCAGATGGAAGTTTTCTTGTTAGATGGACTTTTAGCACATATGCAAGTCAAGCCTACGTTGAGACAGTAGATCGCAGATGCACAGCAAACAGATGATACAGTACAGTTGATCAGATCAGAGTTTGGCAGTGAAAAGCTTGATGGGTTCCATGAGTCTGAGGATGGACTAGTTTACTATCATGATAGGATGGTGGTCCCCGATGCTGATGATCTGAGGAAGCTAGTGCTCGAGGAAGCACACACATCAATGTATGCTATCCATCTAGGAGTCACCAAGATGTATCATAATCTGAAGGACTTGTATTGGTGGCCCGGTTTGAAGAAAGATGTAGCCGAGTTTGTGGCTAGGTGTGCGATATGTCAGCAAGTCAAAGCTGAGCATCAGAATCCGAAAGATACATTGGAACCCTTGTCGATACCATAGTGGAAATTGGATCATATAACCATAGATTTCGTAGTTGGTCTGTCCAGGACAACTAGGAATCATGATTCCATTTGGGTAATAGTGGACAGATTGACAAAGTCTGCCCATTTCATACCGGTAAAGACAATGTATATAGCCGAGAAGCTCGCTCGGATATATGTGGATGAGATAGTACGTTTGCATGGTGTGCCAGTAACGATAGTTTCCGACATAGGTCCTCGGTTCACGAGTTGTTTCTGGGAACAGTTGCACAAAGCGTTGGGAAAACAATTGAGGTTTAGTACTGCTTTCCACCTATAGACAGATGGACAGTCTAAGAGGACTATTCAGACTTTGGAGGATCTCTTTCGGGCTTGTGTTTCGCGGTTCCTAGGCTGTTGGGAAATGCATCTCAGTCTGATAGAGTTTTCCTACAACAATAGTTATCAGCGGAGCATTGACATGGCTCCTTATGAGGCCTTATATGGAACGAAGTGCAGATCTCCGTTGTGTTGGTATGAGTCTGGTGAATATTAGTTTTTGGGTCCTAAGTTAGTACAACAGACAACAGAAAAGATCAAGGTGATACAACAACAGTTGAAAGCGGCACAGGACAGACAGAAGTCTTACACAGACAATCGTCGACGCCCTTTGGAGTTCCAGGTAGGAGACAAAGTGTATCTTAAAGTCTCGCCATGGAAAGGTGTGCTAAGGTTTGGCCGGAAGGGTAAGCTAGCACCCAGATATATGGGGCCATACCCAGTTATAGCACGAGTTGGAAAGGTAGCTTACAAGTTGGAGTTGCCGCCAGAGTTGCATAGGTTACACCCAGTGATCCATGTTAGTATGCTGAAGAAAAGTCATCCGGATACAGGGATAGTGATACAGCCAGACAAAGTTGAGCTTGATAAAGATGTGACCTACGAGGAAGGTCCTGTGATGATCCTTGACAAGAGAGTTAAGAAGCTGAAGAGGAAGGACCTAGTTCTTGTAAAGGTTCTTTGGAATCATCGTGGCGTTGAGGAAGCCACGTGGGAGCTTGAGGAAGAGATGAGGAAGAAGTATCCCTCACTTTTCTCTTCGAATTTCGAGGACAAAATCCCTTTGTAGAGGGTTAGTTTGTAAGGACCCTGACCTCCGTTTAGGGCTTATCCTGTTTGCTTTGCTTAACCCTGATGCTTGGTTGCTTGCTAATCACCTTTAGTGGTGATTAGGGTTTGTTGGTGTTTTGTTGGGAGCTGGAGGTGCTACTTGCAATTAACCCAAGTCTAGGGTTTGTGGGAAAGTTTGTCACCTTATGAGGTGTTCCTCCCTCTCCTTGCTTCCTCTAGTGTTGAGAGGAAGGTTTGGGCTCGTTGCTTGAGTTCCTTTGGGCTTGTTGGGCCTTGTGGTGCGTTGCCTTTGCCTCTTTGGACCTTGTGTCGGGCGAGAGTGCCCTGTGTCGGCCTAGGTGTGTCGCCTAGGGTGTGTTTCGGCCTGTGGTGTGTCACCCAGGGTGTGTGTCGGCCATGGTGTGGGTGTGTCGGCCATGGTGTGGGTGTGTCGGCCATGGTGTGGGTGTGTCGTCCATGGTGTGGAGGTGTGTCGCCCATGGACCCTTTGACTCTCTTTGACCTCGTTTGTGTCACCACTAGTGGACACTTGGTGATTGATGCTTGCATGTGGCAATGGCCTTGGACATGTGTTTAGGACATGCTAGAGTGGTGGCTTTGCACATGGACAAGTGTCCCTAGGTGGGCGACACCTTGCCTTGTCTTTCCTTGGTTTCTCCTCCATCCTTTCCTATATATGTGTTCCCTTTCTCTTGCTAAGGATCCCTTTAGTTCCTTAGTCTCCCTCTCCCTTGGTGCCTGACACCCTCTTCCTTTGCAATCTTGGTGGACAATCCTTTCCTTGGAGTCTCCTTCTTCCTCTAGTGGTGGCCGAACCCTAGAGTGCCTTGCTCTCCTTCTTGTGCTGGTGCTTGGAGCTAGGAGCTTGGAGCTTGCTTAAGGCGGGTTACATAACTCTTAACCCTAACTGCATTACCGTCTTCTATGTTCTTGTTTGTATGTTTCTTATGATCGGATATGCATGTTGCTAGCTTAGTTTCTTGCTTAGTTCTACCTTGTTGGCCAAACCATGTTCCAGGGTTTCTGGTTGAGCAACACCCCTTTCTCTCCTAGGTCTAGAGGAGTGAGCTTGAGTTCTAGTAATATGGGCAATACTCTTCTCTCGTTTAAGTTGAGAGGTGAGCTTGTATTCTATTGGCTTGAGCAACACCCTCCTCTCACCATGGACTTGAAAGGTGAGCTATGTGGTGGTTGTGGACCTTGGTTAGGGTTGGTCCTTGTGTTGCCCGATTGGTGATAAGAAGCTAGGCAAGACCCCTCTCTCTTGGTTGTTGAGAGGTGAGCCTTCTTCTTGATCCATTAGGATTTTGGTGCCCTTGTGCTTGATGTTGGTGACGACCTTGTGGAGTTGCATCTTGGCCGATAGGGCTTGGGGCTGGTGTTTCTCGATACCCATCTTGACTTAGAGCCTTGGACGTTATGTTATTGTAGTTGTGTTGGGCGATATACTTTGGACCTTAACCTTTGTGTGTCGGGCGTCACACTATGTTGAAACCCCTGCCTGATACATATGGTGCACATTACACCTGATGCACGACACGCCTAGGCTTTGCTGCCCGACAAGCTTTGTGGTCGTTGCACGAGATACCCTTTGGCTGAGTTGCACGCTCTGTTTTCCCTTTAGCCGTTACACCTTGGACAATATGGGGCTCAGTGGTTAGCTGTGTGTTGGGCGTCATGGCATCTTGGTGATGCACGGCACAAGATGGACGTTGTATGATACCCTGGTGCACGTTACACCTTGCACGATACGCCGCTTGGGCTCGGTTTCACGATAGGCCTTGTTGCCCAATACAACCTAGGGTGATAGCTATTTTTCCTTGTTGGTTTGGCTTGGCCGATAAGAGGCTAGAGTGTTGGGTGATAGGGGAGAGTACCCTTCCCGATACTACCTTTGGTGAGGGTAGTGGGTGTTTCTAGTGATGGTCTTGTTCCTTATATGGAAATCGATATGCTAGATCTTGTTTCATGCTGTCACGTGTGGTTATGATGGTGACCCTTGATATGCTTAATAATAGTGAGGTGTTTGATATAATAGATCACACCTATGTATCTTGACGTGACATTTCATATTGATATGATCACCTTGAATTATAGATAGAATGTTGAGTAAATGATAAGCATATAAGATGTCTTGCATAATGTTATGGCCTATGTCTGTGGTCATAGGTTGAGGCATGGATGACAAAGTATATAATCATCAATGTTGCCTATGTTTTATAATATGGTCTTTCTATTAATCCATGATGATTGGGCATACTAACCATGCAGGTGATTCATACAAATGCATAGCCAGGAGAAAGGGCTATGAGGTATATATATATATATATATGCTTGAGTAACACTACTTGATGGTTACTCTTGATGATGAGATAACATGCATGATGTGTTTTGGGTCTGAGGACCTGAGTTTGGCTAAAGTGCCTAGTTGAGGTGTTAATCTCTAATAATGATTTGGGATTGTTATCCCAAGTGATGAGAATGCCTGTTGAGGCAGTGGCTTCTTGTGATGAGGGATTGAGATCCCAGAATAGCATGATGGTGGCAATAATAATGTAGTTTTATGTTATGAATGTATTACTACCTTGATTGCCTCAACAATCCACTTAAAATATACTAACTAATCATAGTGGAACATATCACGTAGTTTGCCCTGGCCATAGATCCATCATTGTCAGGAGCTGGTGATGGTGAAATGGGTTCTCCTACGGGTTAACCCGGAGCGCATATTGTTGAGTATGTGAGGTTTCTCCTAGCCTAAAGTGAGGAGGTATGAGTGCAACTTCGGTTGTAGACTCCAGAGTGCGGATTCCGGCCTGTAGCTCAATATGATAAGAGCATGGTGAATAGGCCCATGGCTCAGGATGTGTGATATGGGAGCATGAATGCGTTCATGGCTCAGAGCACGGTGAACAGGCCCGTGGCTGAGTTTCACTAGCGCTGATACTTGTACCAAGGCAGGCTAGGCAGAGGGTAGCCTAACCCTATGGCTGAGGCCACTTAAGCATGAGACTGCGGTTCTACTTGTGTTGCACTTGTACACTGACGACGAGGCAGAAAGGTCGTGGAGTCTGGCTCTTCCATTGACCTTGTATGGCACCGGCTTGGGTTTCGCAACCGAAGGTTGGATTTGAGCGGTACGGCTCACTTCCTCAGGGCATAACAATATGTAATTCAGCCAAATAGTATTTACTACTTAAGACAAAACACGAAACATTGATTGAGGCCTTGCTTGTGTAGCTAATCTCATTATACTTGTAGTTACTTATACATTCCTTATGTTATGAGGTAAGATCTTATAAATCTTATCTTGTTAATCATGTTCCATAAAGAAATACTTGGGTATATACCTTCCGTACAGTCTGGTAAGCCTTATGGTAAGAATAGTCTTGTTATATAAACTGCTCTTGTTGTACCTTTTATCCGTTATCTGTTGTTGTTGCTTTCATCTTCCTTTGGTTTTATAGTTTTGGCGGGGAGTTATGTTTCTCGTTGGGACTGTGTGTCTCACCCCACTGATTTACAACCTTTCTAGGTGTTCGAGCTAGACATGGTAGTGGTCACGGAGTTGTGGCTGAGCAGCAAGAAGAGCAGTAGAAGGCAAGAGATGGATATGTTGTTGTTTTGGTCATTTTGTAGTAGAGTCTTAGAGTCATCCCTGTACTCTCAGGTCCTTGGAGGTGTTTTGACATTGTTTCACGATGTATAGCCGATGATGTTTTGTATATTCTACTGTTGGTCGGATGTGGGTCGTTCTGTATGTATAAATAGGTGATGAACTCATGTGATGATAGGACAGCTGATCTCCTAAGCTATGAACATGTATCAAGGCTTGTAAATGTTTATATGACCTATTTTCTTGCAGGATGTGGATCAGAATGTAATAGTTTCTTAGTTTATTTGCTTTCTGCAATCGGTTTTAATTGACCCATGTTTTTGGTAATTTGTGGTTTATGGTGTTTTCTGCACGTTTTCACGTAACACCTCATTGTGTGTGTGATAGTGGGATGTGTTGCCACACTTATGCTGCCGTGGAGTTCTTTAATAAATTGTACAACCAACACAGCCCTTGCTCTAATCTTAAAGAGGTGCACCTACCGAACAATAGTGTTAATGAAGGAATGAATGAGGAGCTTTGCAGAAGTGTGACTCAGGAAGAGATAAAGAAAGTGGTGCTCTCAATTCACCACTCCAAGGTGCCAGGCCTGGATGGCTTTAATAGCCTTTTCTTCCATAAGATGTGGCCTCTTATCGGGGCAGATGTTTGCTATGTTGTCAACTGTTTCCTGGATGGTCAGGGCGGTCAACCACACTTTCATCAAACTGATTCCCAAGTCCAAGCATGCCACCTCCATCACAGATTACTGACCCATAGCCTGTTGCAATGTCCTTTATAAAATCATTTCCAAACTACTAACGAGTAGACTGAAGTGCATCCTTCCAAGTATCATCTCGACTGAACAAAACACCTTCATTAAAGGAAGGAACATTGCAGAATGTGACTTTCTTGCGTCAGAATTTCTTGTGGGCTTCAATAAACAGAGATCGAGCTCTAAATCCCGCGTCAAGATTGAAATCACAAAGGCGTACGACTCTGTGGTGTGGAATGAACTCTAGAAAATCATGGAGGCTATGGGTTTTAATGAAACTTGGATCAGATGGATGAAGGAGTGTGCGGAAATGACTTCCTTCTCCATTTTGGTAAACGGTACACCTACTGGCCCATTCTGTGTGTCTAATGGGTTGAGGTAGGGGGACCCACTGCCACCTCTCCTTTTCACAATCATGTTGGAGGGGATTACTAATGCCATGAAGATTTTTTAACAACATGGCAAGATAAAGAGCTTCAAAATTAAGGGCTACAAATTTTATGACGCATCTGATTTTCGCTGATGATGTGCTGCTTTTATCGGTTGGCCATGCCAACAGGATTAATGAATACAAAACGGTAGTGATGGGTTTTGGGCGTGCTATTGGTTTGTACATCAATACGATTAAATCTCAAATCTTCAGCTCCAAATCATGCGATTCGAGAAGAGTCAGATTGAAAAGGGCTATGGGGATCAGAAGAGGTAGATGGCCGACTAGATACTTGGGTATACCCATCATGGGAGGCAGAGGTTTGGTTAAAGACTTCAGTATGTTGGTGGACAAACTAAAAGACAAAGTGGACATCTGGTCTGGTATCAACATCTCTATGGATGGCCACATGGTTCTCATCAGGATGGTGATCCAAAGCATGCTAAGATATTGGAGTGATCTCTGTGATATCCCGAGTGTAGTCCTAAACATGATTAAAGCTATGTCTGATGCCTTCCTTTGGGGTGGGTGCGGACATGGTGTCTCTTGGGAAAGGGTTACTAAACCTTACAAAAAAGGAAGGCTGCATCTTACAGATGGACAGAAGATCATGGAGACATGTACTATGAAGAGGATCAACAAGTTTTGCAATAAACCTGAGAATGTGTGGGTTTAATGGATGAGAAACAGGTATGGACTTGCCATCACCATGGAGGTATGCTCCAAACCGTCATGGATTTGGAGAAGCATGTGCAAGTTGTATACGGATCTGTTTGGTGTGTCGTCTGTTGATCCTTTGGGCCAAGTAGGCGCCCTACCTACCTTACCCATCATCAACAATAGCAATGAACCTGACGTTACTTGGTTCCACATTGTTTGGGGTAGGTTTCACTGTCCCAAATGGAGCACACTCCTATACAGAGTTGTACTGAACATATTACCCACTAAAGATAGAATGGAAAGTTGGGGTATTCAGGTGGATATAGCTTGTTCTCTCTACACTACAGGGATCGAGACCAAAGATCACCTATTTTTTTACTGCAAATACTCCAAGAGCATCTGGAAGATCACTTGCTTACGGAATGATTGGGGCCTGCAGGTTCCTTTCAATATTGAGGCAGTCTTCAGCTGGCTTGATAACAGACCTGATAGACATGGCAAGAGGGCCAGCGTTGATGGCCTCTTCCTTGTGTGTGTCTATTTCAACATATGGAGAGAGAGGAATAGAATAATCCACGACTATGACTTGATGGACAAAAGAGGTCTTCTGAAGATGATTTCGACTGAGCTGTGTTGGGCTTTTGCTGCTAAGCCCGAACTGACTGCTTATCTAAGCACTAATACAAAGCTTTTTTGGGGATTTTGTAGATAACACCCCCACATAACTTCTAGTCCTTGCACCTTTTTGTTGATTTGGGCATGGTGCCTTTGTAGTTGTATAGCTTTCCATACAGTTTTTGGAAATATTATTTACCTATTTCCAAAAAAAGAATAATACATTGATATTTTGTCATAGATCTAATAGAATTATCGCTGTCAGTTGGATATGTTGAGTATCATATTTGAATCATATTTTTCATATCCTAAAATCACATGGAATGAAACACATGTATCTAATACGTTCATATTTGTTTCTCTAATGACATGGTGAACTTCAACACCTTATGACCAGATTTTGATGACTATAAGTATAACCATAAACTAGTGAATTATGACTAAGAAATTAGGAATTGAATCCTACAAGAATAAGAAAACCCAAATTATAAACTAAGAAATGCTAATGGTGAATAATTCATAACATAACAAAACTATATATATAAAGAATCCATATGATACTTTAAAATGCCTAATAACAAATAATGATAGGGTTTGTGCTATATTACATTTTAATAGAAATTAATAAGTTTGAGAATGTTGATCCAAGGCCAGTTCAAAATTCAACTGACTTGGGTTAAGGTTGGACCAAGCTTTCTTGTAGGAAACTATATATATCAATATGTAGTTTTTATACTACATTTTATGTAGTTAGATCTGTAGATTTTTTTACTACATTGTATGTAGGATCTAAAGAAAGTTGTTTGACTTCCACAATGTTAGACAAACATTGCCCCCTTCTTGTGCCCAAAGTCATCCAACTTTGGTACTAACCTATACAGTTGTCGACCATGCAAGTTGGGTCGACTTTCCATAAAGTGGATGACTTATAGGTCTATGACAAGAAGGATTCTAGATTGAGGTAATCTATATATTTGAACCTCCAACCAATGAATTTATTGTCTCCAATTTAAATTGTGTCTTTACTTCTTCCTATTCTCCAAAACCAAGACCTACCTTTTATAGCAATGAAATATCTTATGGACATTTAGGAGGTTTGACCAAAAGAGGGAAGAACCACTTCTATTCTTCATTTTTGGGATTTATACATTTAAGATCAATTGTATCTTTAGTTTCCTATAGTTGTAGCTTTGGAATTCCATATATAATAACCACATTCTCTTTTTTTATTATCCCTTTCCTTGTTTTTATACCTAGGATTTATTTATAAGCTATGTGGAGTTATATCATTGGTGGCATCCTTGATTCTTTGAAGAATTGGATTAATTGGTAATCAAATTAGGATTTCTTTCAGAATGGATCTTCAATAGGAAATAGAATGTGAGCGCATAATTCAGTTACATGATGAACATTTGAATTAGTAATTCAATAAAATTCATTCATTCTCTTCTTAAATATTGTAATACTACATAATTTTTCCAAATACTTATACAAGGGATAATTTGTAAGCTGCTCAAAGTTTAATAAAATAATGATGAAATGATCAAATGAGAATGGGAATGAATATAATTTAACTTGTATAGTATTTAAAGTTATCATTACAAAAATTTTGAGGCATTGTGTACTAGGGATTTTGGACATTTGAACTATATTCTATTGAAAGAAATTAAATGATTTTATGTATGCATTCCCTAGAAAGATTATACATGGTTTGTCAATTTAATTTTACGATCTACCATGTCAATTGTATGGATTTTTTTGGTTATACTAGTCAATTGATTGACCAACTAGTCTAGTTTTATGGATTTTATAGTCATACTAGTGAATTCGCCAAATCAGATGTCTAGTCATAGTCATAATAAATGGAATATTAGAAAGAGAATAGGTGATGTGTGATTGAGATCCTTATTTATAATGAATAATGCATATTAATTAATCAAACTTTGATATTGTTAAAGTTTTGAATTTCACTATTGTTGTATTTTTAAGGTTTATAGTTCAAGCGTATTCAAATGCCTAATTTATGTATTTAACTATTTTATTTGAATTAGTCATTCACTAGATGAGTAGCTCATACCTCTACTGACAAACCTTTACATTGTATTGTGGATATCTAGATGTATTAAAGGATTTTTGCTGTAAAGTTGGGTGTTGGTCTTGGTGTGTATCAATTGGTCTCTATCACTCTAGGTCATTTTATAGTTGATAAGAGAGTTGTGCAAGTTTAGATGTAATGGTATATTTTATAGACAAAGTTTGTATCTAATGATCAAGTTTTGTTAGAATATATAGGACAACATGTAGCATGAATGTCTTAGTCTGCCTCTTTTTGTTTGAAATCAATTCATAGGAATTAGGGTTCATTTTCTTATGCTAAGTTGACTACTATGGTTGTATGACTGCCAAATTTCTTTGAAACAAACAATATTATGTATATGACTTAACTTCATATTAGTGGAAATAGTGATATATGGGTGTATGTATACAATTATTTGTATTATTCTCAGTTGTGGTACACTTTTATATTCTCATTATTGAATCTTTATTCTTCTATTGATGAAACTTATTGGGTAACATGTCTTCTCTCTCTCTTTTACAGGAGATTTCCATGTTGTATTTTCATTATCCTTATTTTCTATTATTTCCCAAAATAGTTGATCTACAACTGGAGAAACCATTTTTTTTATTTTTTTATCTTTCCTTTTTCTATCATTTGGTGTGGACCTAGGAGTTTTCCAAGTTCATGATCCAACTTAGGGTAGTAGAATTTCTTGAAGATATATTTTGATATGAGCATGTTCCCTCTACATGTTATGGATTCGTTTATGTTATATGTTATTTAGACTCTTACATGTATATACATGTCTGGGTGATGTCTATCTTAGTTATGTGATCTTGTAATAGTTATAATTACCTCTTCATTTGTACTAAGGATTTGGAACAAGTAATACTCGAATTACAAATTACACCCCTTTTGGAAGAAAAAAATGTCTCGGCATTGTTTGTTTGGGATGTGATTCATGTATCTTCAATATAAAAAGTGAGATTCATGTATCAAAAATAACATACTTATATCTATAATATTTTTTAACATATAACTAGTTCTAGTGAAACTTAGGATTTCACTCAACTTGATTTCAACAATCCTTAAGAGAATTAAAACCCCCAACTCACAAATCTAGAACATACTTAAAACATGAAATTGAATAGAGAAATCCTAGTTCTTCACCAGGAGTGTGTTGGTTCAGCTACCAACAAGGGAAATA
Source organism: Alisma plantago-aquatica (assembly GCA_963693085.1). Taxonomy (NCBI): domain Eukaryota; kingdom Viridiplantae; phylum Streptophyta; class Magnoliopsida; order Alismatales; family Alismataceae; genus Alisma; species Alisma plantago-aquatica. Next base: position 84,977,130 of record OY856409.1, on the reverse strand, counting down.
TAAAGATAAAAATAATATAAGTTCGTCAATAGTTCAAAGAGGTTATCCACTAATGGCTGATAAATGGGGAAAAATATAAATCTAATAGATAAGCTTAGTTAGGGTTTACAAGATGTAGATCAGATTAACTAGTGTTCCTTCCCTTCATTTAAAATCATAAACATTTGCTCATAATTTCCAATCCTTAGAATTATAAAGGTCATAATAAGGTCAAGTTCTCAAATTATAGAAGTTAGATCAAATCATGTTAACAAAAAGTCCTTTATTACCATTCAATACAAATTTCTTTGTCGATAATTAAAAGGCAATTAATCTCTCAACAAGTCATCTGATACATGGGTCATAGAACATCACTTTGGCCCAACTGGATCAATGATGATCCCCTTAAATGCGCATTGACATTAGTTTTTGGTTTGACATCAAGCTTCCCATGGGTTGATGTTGACCCATACCTCTTTTTAATGGCTAATCCTTATCATCAATTATCCATTTGTTGGTATATCCCCAGATTGCTCCCCACATTGAATGGATATTGTGTGGTGCTATCATCTATCCAATTGGGTCAACATCACTCTACTTTAGGTCAATGTTGACTTAAATATAATCTGAAACCACTTAAACAACATCTTTATGTATCAAGTTTAGTCCCATTGAAATCAAGGTTTTTTTTGGCATGATTAGATGTCTAAAATAGGTTACTACATTTCCAATTATTGTAAGTATTTTAAGATATTTGTCTCTTAAGATTCCCAGTTTGGATTTCTTTCGATGATTAGTCAATTATTCAAGAACACATTCTTATATGAAAATTTGGTTCGAACACAAACTAGACTATGATGTTCCTTCTCTTCATATATGTCAAAGCACCCTATTAGGGTTTCTCAATGTATTATACCTTATTTTATGATCATTTAGACAATGTATTCATGCTTTTGATGTAGTTTAGTTAGAAGTATATACAAAAGTTTATTACGATTAACAAACTATAAGATTATAGGCTAAGATTTAACAAGGTTACATTTATGCGTATATAACATCGTTGGGTCCTCATGAGTAGTAAATTGACCCAACATTGACAATAAGTCAACATTAAATATGTGACAAAACTCAAAAACAAGCTAACAAGGCTCATAACGTGACAGTCATGCACTTAGATCCAGACTTGTTCTTTATTGTAAATGTGAATTCACATACTGCTTTTCTACATTGTCTTGTTAACTAAATATCATAACATACTCACACCTTAAGTCATGTCATTTCCTTCACATGTAGTTGTTACATTTGCAATCAAATGAAACTATTTTCGCAGTTGTCTTCTTTCATGAACAACATCCTTAAGTGATACTCATTTTTTTTAGAAATTATATATCTTTTAAGCTAACCAATGACCATATCTATTTTACATAATGATCTACCCTTTTATACCATGTTAAATTATTTGAAGTGTGGCTTTCTGGTCAAACTTTTGGTTCCCCATTGGTTCATCATCTATGAGTGAACAATGCATTACTAAATACATTGGAGTGGTATCTCTTCAAACCACTCATAGGGCCCCTCCAACTTGTCTCATGGCTATTTGTCACTTGTTTACTAGTAACCCAATGCAAAGTGTAGATGTTATTTGTTTTATCCATGTTGTCTTTAGACTACCTTGCTCCTATCCCTCTAAAGAGACTATTCAAAACATCTTTTCATGTGCCATTCATCTCTTTCCTTTTCGTGAAGGATTACCTTCATCTTATGCTTCAAAATATGAATGTGATGCTTTTAGCCTGTCACCACTTGTTTTCTCCTAGGACATGTTGTGAAGATAGACCCGAGACAACAAAATCTAAATAAACAAAATAGAAGGCACATTTGAATGTGATAATTTTATAATGACATGAGCTCCACCTAACTAGTATCATCTAAGCTCAGACAAAGTTACAACTATGCTTCTATAACATCGTTAGCTCCACTTGACTAGCATGGCCCTTTGTTAATAATGAGTCAACATTAGACATGTGAAAAAAATGAAGCACATGCTAGTGAGGTTCCTTATTATCATGAAACTCATGCAATTAGAGACAAACATGTTCTTTATAGTAGATGTGAAGTTCACATATTAATTTTCTATATTGTTTTGTTGACTCAGTAACATGGCATACCCAACCATAATATTTTTCCTTAACTCTATATGAATGATGTTACACATCAATCTAGGTGAATTTTTTTCCTACTTATCTTATTTCCTAGGAAACACTCTCAGGTGATATTCATCATTTTTCAAAAATTGTATATGACTTCAAGCTATCAAATCACCATCCCTATTTCTACCCTTTTAGACCCTATTGGATAACTGAAGTGGGCATCACTAGTGTAACTTTAGGTTCCTCATTGGCTCCTCGTCTATGTGTGATCAATTAGTTTCTATGTAGTTTAAAATGATATTACATCAACCCACTTATAAGGCCTCTCTAACTTGTTTACGAGTGAAGCTATGCAGTGTGTATATTTTAAAGTCCTTTATCCATTTTGTCTTTTGATGACCATTTTCCTATCCACCTAAAGAGATAATTCTTACCCTTTTCCATGTACCATGCATCTGTGTCCTTGTGATAAGGATGGCCTTCATCTTATGCTTCTACATGTATGAACTTGATGCTTTTAGCATAATTACCGTGAAATCTTAGTCACGGCTTGCTTCCTCCTAGGATATTGTGTGAAGATGTACCAAAGACAAGAAAATAAAAATGAATAAATAGAAGGAACATTTAGTGTGATTATTGTATAATGATAGGAAGAGAAAAGGCATGCAAAATTTTTAACAAACACACACTATATAATTGGATCTCAACTTACAATACTTGAACAAAGAATACTTAGACATTACGAAAATTACACTTTGAATATTCCTGGGAAATGTTTTTATCGTGTTCTCTTCATCTTGTAAGAGCATTGCATTGACATGTATCTAAACTGACAGAGTCATGTATCTAAACTGTTTGGTCATAAATTACATGTACATGCTATGTAGTTACGATTACTAGATAGATTTCATGAAGAGTACAGAAAAGTAGTGCAAATCACTTTTGCATCCTCATGGTTATTTTTCGGGATAAATGACTATGTATCTACACCGTCAATGTCATGGTTCAAAACAAAAATTGACAACGTATTGTGTCCAATGTAATGATTCTAAGCAAAAACTAGAATGTATTGTGTTGTAGTGCATGATCATATAGCTGTTGTCCGACTGTCACCCAGTTTGCTCTTCATGACCCTGCTTTTATGCGATGCATTGATTATTCTACCTGCAAGTCCATATTTATGCATGCCACATCACAGTCCTTACTAGTTGTTTGACACCAGAAACAATATGTTCATTTTGTCCTTGTTGCTAGCTAGCCATGTGAAACTAAATGTGTCTCTATCACCTGGGTTGATACCTGGCTCTACATGAGATGATACCAAATGAAAATGGACGGTGGTACCCCAAGCCAAAATGATATGCCTCCTAATAATAGGAGCCCATGACCTTGAATTCCACAGTAGAATGTCCTTAGGCACGGAGCAGCACCTTCTTGTACGCTGGACCAAATCTCATATGTCCAGACGAAGGCCATTATGATTACAAATCCTCTTGACAATGCAGCGACGAGAACAAGGTAGCAAACAAAAGTGTGGCGGGTCTCCCAGTGCCCCCAACAACTTGCCACAAGTGGTCATATAGGGACGACCGTGTACCCTGAATTAATTTCCAAGTCAAGAAGTGTTGTATGTAGTAACTATACTTGGACTTGTTCCTTGATTAGATCTAAGTCGTAGGGGTACTGGCAGTTCTGTACTCATAAATTGGGATCATATTCATTAAAACAAAGATAATTTATATCTTATTCTGGAACAAAAACGCTGAGTTAGTTGATTCCAGACTAAGAAATATTGGGTGACTTTGCCCTACTTTGGTAAGCAAAAAGAAACGGTAAATCCTAGTCTTGATTGTGTTCTACACTAGTATGGGTGCTGGGTCTTCTGGCAAACTTGCATATCTGCTTTGATAATCTTAATCATCTAGAAATTGTTTTTTCTTGATTTATTAACCTTGGTTTTAGTTAATTACAGAGTGTAAGAAATTCGGGGTAACTTTGCTTACGCAACCGAAAAAGAAAAGTAAAACATAATATTAATCCTATCATACACTAAAAAAATGATCAATAGATTATTGAAACCAGAAACTATTCAAAACCAGAACTGGTAACCGCCTTCTGGTTGACACAAGTAACAAGGTGGAAAATTAAGTTTGCAGAGTAGTGAACTTGGGGATTGATGAACACGGAATAATGGAAGGAGTGAGGTCGTTGTGCATGGGATCCCCCAACCCAGGCGGCAGAGACGGCGAGGGTAGCGAGTGGGATTTAGTGTGAGTGAAAGAAGTGATAGGTGTCGGTCCCATTGGCCACCCTGCTTGGGAGGCAGAGCCACGCTCACATGGTTGATCATCTTGTTCCTAGGCTCCCGCTTTACTCGACCAACCACCCCCAACTCCACCCCACGCCCACTCCCCCACCATCCCCAATCAATAAACCCCCTTCCTTGTTGTTTCTCCACTCCTTTCTATATATACCGTTCTTCCTCCTCATCACCTTCCCATTCAGTGCCAAAGCATTCACCTTCACCTCACAACTCAGCGATCTTCTATCAAGAGACACTTTGGCTGAAAACAGAACACAGCACCACCACAACGTGCTGTGTTTCTTCCTTCTTCTAAGCTCACTCGTATCTACTGTTGCCTCTGCTTCACCAAATCTCAACCCACCGAAGAAAATCTCCTCTCTACTACCCCACTACAGTCTTCCCACATCTGCCACCACAGTCCAGTATGAAGATGGGAAGCGGCTCCCTAGGAAGCTCCAAGAGGCGGCTCTCCGGCGCCAAAGGAGCCCTGCGCCAGCACAAGGCAAAGCTCTACATCATCCGCCAGTGCGTCGTCATGCTCCTCTGCTGGCACGACCCGGATGTGTAAACGGCGGGCGCTGCATCATGGTGCTTTAGATACTACACAGGGCAGCTAGCTGCTAGCGGGACCGCCGGCACGAGCTGCACTACAGAGGTCAGCTCCCAGAATGGCCAGGCTCGTTCCGACCGCCGTGCCATGCCGGTACTTGTTGGCGCGGCCAAGGAAGACGCCTTAGAGCTAGCAAGGCGAATTCTAGCTTGCCGGATCGCGCTCCTGATTTCTAATCATATTATTTAACTGTACATAGGCCAAGGAATTGACATATGAAGACCGAACCAGTTGTAATAAACATATTAGTTCCCTTCAGAACGATGTAGGAGGGGAAGCCGAAGGATGCAGGCGGTTGATGCTGCTGGGGCAAGTTACTTATCAGCGGAGTAGTTTTCGGATCTTGTTTCGGAAACTTGCAATGCAGATTCATAAATATTGATAAATATATATCTTGCATAATTTTGTCACTTTGTTCAGTGTTACATTTTCTGGATAGCACAGTTGGATGGTTTAATCTTTGCGTCCACCCCCCATCCATCAGTCGCTCTGAGTATCCTGTTGGTTGAAGCTGAGATATGCTCCCCTCTCTCTTACCTGGATATGAAGCCAATTAAATTATAATTCGGTTTTTGTTTTTTCCTTTCCAATAGATAGCCTGCTTAGGCTTAGCCCTGCATCCTCCGAGGAATCTATATGCGCTCGATTAACTAATTTAAGTCTGCCAAGGAAGATATCAACAAGTAGACGGAATCTCTGTACAACTGAACAAAATCAAACAATAGGTTTCTTTTGAGCCAGGCTACTTCTCTATAATTATCTAATTCAAAATATTGAGAGCACGGATACCCAATTCATCATCGAGGTCCATTATGGGATCTTTATCTTGCGAGATAAGATGCCGCTACTCAATCGTGCCGCAGCTGGAGGGGTAGTACAGTAGTATCTGCTGCTCTGTCTCACCACGCTAATAAATTCTATTGAGTTGGCACAACGCTCTAGTCGGCAACCACCAAGATTGCAACTTCTGAATCAGCAAGCAACGTCTTACTGCGAAACACAAAACAGTTTCTCCAATGACTGCCACACTCAAGAAATTTCGCTTAGGCTCAAAACAGTTTCTCCAAATTTCGCTTAGGGTGTAGTTGGGCTGCAAATTTTAAGTTTAGTGTATGAAATTGCGCAGCAAATTCACAGTTTGTCATCCAACTACATTACCAATTGAATGATTTAATGGCGCTTACACTGCATGACATTCGAAAGAAGGGTAGGATGGAAGAAGACGGGGCCAACAGGGCAGCTCAGCAGCTGCATCGGACAGACGACTGTGTTTGTGATACTTTGAAACTCCCCCTGGCTGGCACCCAAGTTGATGCAACTGGTAACAAACAGTCCCCGTGAATCATACGTGCAATCCGTGGCCCCACGGGGGATCCACCATCCCCGTCACAGACAGGTGTAATGCGAGTGAGGCCAAGAAGGCACTAATAAATGGAGGCATTCTGGCAGCAGCAGTAGCAGTAGTGGTCAGGCCTGCGTCATTTCCACAAACAGTTGGTAGGTGTAAATTGGACTAAATTTAGGGGACGCTCACACCTGCGCGTGAGCAGTTTCACACGCTGCGAAGCCAGTCGTGAAATCAGCTCCTCTAAGCCGCACCACGTGGCGGATGGTGATTTGTTGGTCTTTTTAAAATTATGCAATAGACAAATAAATTTGTTTCACTTATAACTTTTCAACTGTAAAGAATTTTTTAATAAAATAAAAACTGTTGGTTTCGTTACGAAAAATACAATCTAACAAGTCTATTATTGACATATTTTTGAGAAAAAAATACAAAAATGATATATATATATATAGTTTAATTTACAACTAACTATAGCGCACATAAATGATTATTGACACCTAAAAACGCCCAAAATGGTTCATTGACACTCAGAAGTTTAAAATGACGCTAAAATAAGACATTGGATGTTATCTCACCCATAAATGGTTACTGACACCCAAAAAATAGTTAGTCGACGCATAAAATGGTTCGTTGACACCCACAAATATAAAAATGACGTCCAAAATAAGGTAATTGACGCCCAAAATTGTTCATTGACACCCAAAAGTTTAAAATGACGCCCACATAAGACATTTTGGATATTATGACGCCCATAAATAATTATTGACACCCAAAAATGGTTAATTGACACCCAGAAGTATAAAAATGGCGCCGAAATAAGGTAATTGACGCCCAAAATAGTTCATTGACACCCAAAAGTTTAAAATGACGTCCAAATAAGGTATGGACAACCAAAACAACATAACGACACCCAAATAACTTATTGGCACCCAAAAATAGCTAATGACACCCAAAGACACACATAAATGGCTAATGACACTCAAATATGGTTATTTGACACCTAAAATGGTTCACTTACACCTAAAATTATAACGACGCCCACAAATACCTAATGACACCCATAAATGTCTAATGACACTAAAAAATGATTAATTGACACCCAGAATAACATATTCATATCATTTTAATATTTTTTTGTTAAAAATATTTTAATATTAGTCTTGTTGAATTGCATTTTTCATAACAAATCCAACGGTTTTTATTTCGTCAAAAAATTCATCACGGTCCAAATGTTATAACCAAAATAAATTATTTATACATTACACACCCTCTACCAACTCATCCAATTAAATGTTGCCACATCATCATCCGAAAACCACCTTCAAAAAAACAAAACTTCTCAAAACCACCTTCTGCCTTGCGCGTGAGCTGCGCTTGATGGTAACCGCGCGTTACCAAATTATTTTCGGTGTAAATTTACACAGCACAGCCGTGCAGCGGAGACGGTGGTGTTGGAAAAAAAACGGAGCGTGTGTAGTTAAGCTTAGGCATGACCCGCTCCAGTAGAGGTGCTAATACTATCATACTACGTGCACATGCTACCGGTTGAAAACGGAAGCAAAGGAGGCTCTACCCTCTAGATCAGCAAGGCAAGGTGGTACGGAGGAGCCGAGGAGGTGAAATGATATAAGGATAAGCTAGGCGTCACATTATAATTAGAGTCTTTTCCTGTTTGCCCCCTCACCTTTCTCATAATTCTAAGAAACCCTCTCATCTTTAACTAACTCCATCCAACCCCCTCTCTCTTTCTTTTAATCCAAACCAACCTCCTCTCCGTGACGGAAAAGGAGAGTTGGTTTCCTTTGCTTTTGGCAATGCACTCATTCATCTTTTTTTTTGGGTAACAGTAGAGTTTATTTATTCATCCCTTGCTCTACTTCGGGCCAAAATTTAGAAAACGATATGTTTACATCCTTGGAGAGCCAAGGAGGCTTAATGTTGAAGAAATGATGAGCAGAAAAAGAGTAAAGGGTGTGTTATGTGATGCCATCAGCTACAGAATTGTGGCCGTGGGGAATATATTGCAATTGCATGCTGGGACAAGCCAGCAAAATGGAGGCATATCTTCTCCGGTGAGGAATGAGGTTACTGGTAGGCCAGTCCTTCTTTTGCAGCGCTTTGATCACCACGGAGGCGTCGGAGAAGATAACGGGTGAGGACCAGCCTTTCACTTGGCACAACTCAGCTGCCATTAGAATCCCATTCGCTTCCGCTTCCTGAGCAGAGGATGCGTACCCATGACTGCCCAAGCCCAGGGTGCATCTTCCATTTCTGTCAACCACATGAATCCCAATGCCCATCTTCCTGGAATGGGTCTGGTAGGCTGCGTCTACAAACACGAGAGCCTGGCAGTCCGACGGGGGGCGATCCAGCTGCGGAGCGGTATATCTAGTGCGGTGCAGACAAGGTTGCAGCCCTAGAATGGAGTTGGTTTGTTCCTGGATGGATTTTGCGAGCACATTGGCTGGCCTACCCGAGCCCCCGTGGGTGATATCATTGTGATTTCTCCAAAGCGTCCAACAGCCGACATAGAGGGTCGTTCTTTTCTCCGGACTCAGCGTAGAGGAGATCAAAAGGGTGAGCCATTCGCCTTCTGGGGTTGTGAAGAAATCATTTGGCATGCTGAGAAGAGACCAGGCATCCTTCGCGGTGGGTCAGTCTCTTAGGCAGTGAAGGATGGATTCATGCACATTATTACATAAAGGGCATATGCATGATGTTGCGATATGTCGTCTGTAGAGCTCGACGTTTGTGAGCAGTGCACCGTGGAACATAAGCCATCTGAAAGTTCTGAGGTTGAGAGGAAGAGGAAGGGCCCAGAGCTTCTTCCATTTTGAACAAGGTTGTGGTGGTTCCTGGTTGGTGATCCAGTTATAAGCTGAACCCGCCGAAAAGACTCCAGAGCTTGTAAAAGGCCACGACCATAAGTCTTCACCACCAGTGGTATCTGGGGGATTATAGTAACGGATAATTTTCTTTGCTTCATCAGGTAGGTATGTGTCGATAAAACTCCAATCCCATGTGTTATCGAGAAGGACCATAGAATTGACTGTGAGGTCTTCCAGACCTTGGGGTATGACATGCAGACCTACCATGTCAATAACAGATCTGCCATGTATCCATCGATCCGTCCATACATTTGTGCTTCGACCCGAGATGAGAGTTTTGTGGCTGATAGCTTGGACCTTGTCCAGATTTCGTTTGATGAATGCCCAGGCGGATGAGAAGGGGTGTTTGTTGATGGAGTCTTTTTTTATGTACTTGTCTTTCATCACTTTGGCCCACAGAGTTTCAGGCTTTGAGAGGAAGTGCCAGACGTTCTGCAACATAAGAGCCTCGTTCTTCTCTCTAGAACTCTTGAGGCCTAGGCCTCCCGACGCCTTGGGCAATGTTAGTTTCTCCCAAGCTACCAAAGACAGCTTACGCGCATCGCGACCGCCAGACGAGATGAAGGAGCGGATGTGTCTGTCAATGTCATCTCAGAGGTTGGGTGATAATTTAACTGATTGCATGGTGTGAGATGGGATGGATTGCAGGGTACTCTTAGCAAGAGTAATGCAGCCTGCAAGAGATAAGCATTTCGAAGCCCAGCTATTCATTTTTCCCTTGATGGCAGTGGTAATATTGGAGTGTGTTGCCTTATAGAGACGGTGGTGAAGAACAGGGACCCACAATTATTTACCCAGATCCTGAGTTTGAGGGATTCCAATCCTTCTACAGAAAGCTCGTCGAGCTCTGGTGGATGTATTAGGGGAGAAGAAGCATCTCGATTTCTCCTTTGAGAGGACCTGTCCAGAGACATAGCCGAACTCTTCAAGCACCTTTAGGATGAGCGAGGCTTGCGATGGCGTTGCCTCGGCCATGAGCAGCAGGTCGTCAGCGAACATGACGTGAGAGAGGGGCACACTGCCTCTCGAGAGAAAGATAGGCTTCCATCGTTCATTGCTGACTTCATGTAGGATAGCTTGGCTAAGCTGCTCCATGCAAAGGACGAAGAGATAGGGGCTGAGTGGATCCCCTTGACACACTCCCTGGCTGGGAGCAAAGGCCTCCAGCTGTGAACCTTCCCAGAGGATTGAAGTTTGCCCTTTGGAGATGATTTGCATGATGATAGAGATCAGTTTGTCTGGGAGACCTACTTTGATCAAGGTGTCTTTGATGAAAGGCCACTGCATTCTATCGAATGCCTTAGACAGATCAATTTTGATACTTACCCATTTCTTGCCTGCCTTTTTAGTCTTCATAGAATGAATCACTTCTTAGACAAGAAGGATGTTATCAGCAATGTGCCTGCCCGGGATGAAGCTCGACTGGTTCTCAGAAATCCATCCATTCAAGTATGGTCACTACTACAGAAATGGCTTATAAAGTAACTTTTCAAGGTGTCAGTTGTATACATAAACGGACACCTAAACTCTACAGTGTCGGTTTATAACATAAACCGACATACAATCTGTGAAGGTCGACCAGACACGGGTACCACTTTTATTAAGTGTTGGTTAATTAATAAACAACCGACACCTAAAATCAACCGCCAAAACCAAAATTCCAGCGAAAAAATTCCTCCAAAATTTCACATATGGCGTCGGTTTATAAATGAATAACCGACGACCAAAGATTATTCGCGGGACAGGAATAGTTGTCGGTTGTCTTTTAGTTAAAAACTGACGACTATAATCTAGTATAGGTGTCGGTTGTTGGAAAAGAACCGACACTGTTGGTTTAGTTTTCGGTTATTTTGAATAACCGACGCTTATTGTCAACTTAATATCTCACCAGCGCGAGCGACTCTTTCCCCTTTCCCAGTTTCATTCCCGATTTCAGTTAGGTCCGGCGATTTCTTGCTCGCCCCCACCGGTCGTTTCTCCTCCGCCGCCGCTGCCGTGCTCATGCTCCTGCCCTCACCGCTGCTCTGTGCTCACCGGCAGTCGTGCTCCTGCTCCTGCTCCTGCCCTCTGTTCCCACCGGCGGCCGTCCATGCTCCTGCTCCGTGCCCTCGCCGCTGCTCTGTGTCCTCGCCGGCACTTCTCCTCTCTTTGCCGCCGCCTCCGCCGGTGGTTGCTGTGCTCCGGCCACTGCTCTCCTCTTCCCTCAAGGTATGCCCGCCCACCCTACCTTCTTCCTTCTTCCTCTGCTCTGGCGGCTGCTTGGGCGGTGCCAAGGCACGCCCAAGCAGCTGCTGGGCGTTTTTTTTTAAAGTTATTTACTTATTTGTGTTTAGAGTTTAGGTACTGATTTTGTGCTTCTACTGAGTTGAATCCTCTATTGTCTATACAATACATGTAATTTTGATCAAGTGATGATATGTAAATGTGGAAATAAGTTAGTAAGGTATCAATGATAAGTCTGCTGTAATGTGATGCAAAATAGTTATTGTATCATGCATATCTTAATACTTTTTTGTTTTATAGTTGTATAGGGTGTTTTATGTGTGACAAGTCTATTGTTTTATAGTTGTGCATACCTGCGAGTTATCAGGAACACCTAAATGAATGTCTAACACCTAAATGAATATCTAGTTGTGTATTTTCCTAGTATCGTGAAAGATTCTCAATCGTGTGTATCACATGAGATTCTTATCTCAACACAATGGACTGCAATATATGCATCTAATGCCTTAAATGGAAGACTCGAATGTTATAAAATCCCATCAAAGTAGGTAGAAACAACTTATATATATTCAGATCTTAATAATTCCATGAAGTGCACATTATCTTACTTAGGAAAAGTATGTGTATAATGTAGGATTAGTTCCATATAATGGTTCTATTTTAGTAAGCACCTAGAAACCCGTCCAAGATTTACTCATTAGGAGTAAATCTTGGGTAGTCCCCGGTTTGGGACTGTTCTTGAACACCTAATCTCACTTAGGATGTAAGTGTATAATGTGTATTGGGTTTTCGAGAAAATTTCGGTAGCATTTCCTCGTTTGTTCTCTAAGTACATATGTAGACTTCTTTTCAAGCTATCATGTCTACCACAATAAAGTTGGTTATGACAAGCAATAAAAGGTTAACTGATGTTATACAACTTTTTCTGAAAATATATAACATCGTTATATGTACTTACACTTTGTTAATACTAATATTGTGCAGTCTCTGTCTACCCATAACAATCACTATGAACTGGGCCTTGATGTCAATGTTAATGTTCCCTATTGAAGAACAATTGGACATCATCCTAGATGATCGTTCCTTAAACCAATTGGTCATACCCAAACATTGGCATTTTCTAAAAGGAAGACACTACATGCCTGGTAAAGTGACCATAACTTTTGGCAATTATTCACATGTTATCGAGGTTGAGTATGATTTGGCGGGAAATCTTGTATCAAAATCCGGTTGGCGTGATTGGATTGGAGAGATGCATGTGGTCCGTTGCAACAGGCTTTTTCTCCGTCCAGTTGGCCATAATTCCATCAAAGTTTGGATAACCAACAGCAACTGCGAGGCCCCCGATCATCTACTGCGGTATGAGCGCACGGCGTCGCATATCAGCTCGGACGAATCTGAATCTGAGGCCCCTGTCAGTTCAGATTCGTCTAAATACAGTGAGGAGCTTCGTGACACAGCTTCATCATCAAAAAGAAGTTATTGATGCGGGACCATGTTGGTGTAGTATTTAGTTGTCTATCTATCTAGACTTGTCTATATTAATAGTTTTTTTAATTATGCGCATGTTTAGGGGTACACCAACCCCTTTGTTTAGTTATTGTTTAGGGGTACACCCCTGTGTGTGGATGTAAAAAGAGATTAATGAATGGAACTGAAAGTTGCTACATGAATGCTTATAACTGAAGTGTGTGTTCCCAAGAATGTTCCCATTTGTATGATTACACTACTATTTTCTCATATTGTATAGTCTATTTTAATATGACATACTTGCTTATATCTTGCTTAATGATGAACTGTAATGCACACATGTGACATGCTTGGAATGTAAATGATGAACTTTTCCCTAAATTGCCAATCATGCTTTTAAAGACATCAATAATCACCCTAACTTGAATAACTAGGATTTTAGGTATAAGAATGACAACACATTATTTGTTGGCCTAGAAACCCGTCCAAGATTTACTCATTAGGAGTAAATCTATGATAGTCCCCGGTTTGGGACTGTTCTTGAACACCTAATCTCGCTTAGGATGTAAGTGTATAATGTGTATTGGGTTTTCAAGAAAATTTCGACAGCATTTCCCCGTTTGTTCTCTAAGTACATATGTACTTGGAGAACAGCGGGGAAATGCTACCGAAATTTTCTTGAAAACCCAATACACATTATACACTTACTAGTGAGATTAGGTGTTCAAGAATGGATAGGTGGTACACATTTATTATATATAATAATGACATCACATGTATTTTTTAACCCTAGACCCTAATCTTGTCCTAATATATACTTGTTTTCTCTTTGATCCACCTCCCATTTTTAGAAACATTGTGCATGATGCTGAGATGCCGTTATACATAGGTTGTACTAAGTTTACGAAGCTTAACGTTGTGTTGAGATTGTATAAGTTGAAAGCTAACAATAGATGGAGCGACAAAAGCTTCACGTCATTGTTGTCTTTGTTGAAAGAAATGCTTCCTGAAGGAAACGAGCTGCCAATCTCAACATACCAGGTAAAGAAATTGTTGTGCCCAATGGGAATGGATGCCAAGAAGATACATGCATGCCCTAATGATTGTGTATTATTTCAAAAGGACTATGCGGATTTGAAAGATTGTCCAAAATGTGGTGCGTCACGGTATAAATTGACGACTTCGGGGGAGTCCAAAACTGGTTCTCCTGCCAAGGTGATGTGGTATCTACCTATAATATCACAGTTTCAACGCTTGTTTGCCAATCCGATAGATGCGAAGAATTTGAGGTGGCATGCAGATGTTAAGAAAAATAATGATGGGATCCTACGACATGCGTCTGATTCCCCACAGTAGAAGAAGATTGATGTATTGTACCCTGAATTTGGTGAAGAAGTCAGGAATCTAAGATTTGGGCTTTGTACAGACGGGATGAATCCGTACGGGACATTGAGCAGCCAACATAGCACTTGGCCAGTCATGCTTTTTATATACAATCTTCCTCCCTAGCTATGTATGAAAAGTAAGTACGTAATGTTGTCGTTGTTGATATCGGGCCCTAAACAACCTGGAAATGACATCGATGTTTATCTTGAACCTCTGATTGATGACTTAAAGAAACTCTGGGGTGAAGGTGTGATGACCTATAATGCTTCACGAAGAGAGACATTTCGTTTGCATGCTATGTTGTTTTGCACTATTAATGACTTTCCGGCATATGGGAATTTGTCTGGATATAGTGTCAAAGGAGCTAAAGCGTGTCCTATATGTGAAGAGAACACTGATTCAACAAGACTAAAACATGGCGGTAAGAATGTATATCTCGTTCATCGAAGGTTTCTTCCAAAATTCCATCTGTATCGTAGGAAGCGCAAAGCATTCAATGGATTGAATGAGGAATGCAGTGCACCTAAACCTATACCAGGGGAGGTTGTTTATGAAAGAATAAAAGACTTTGTCAATGAATTTGGTAAGAGATCACAATGTACTACACGGAGTGACAATTCTTCATTCAAGAAGAAGTCAATATTTTGGGATCTTCCTTATTGGAGTTCTTTGACAGTCAGACATTGTATCGATGTAATTCACGTTGAGAAAAATGTTTGTGATAGCATCATTGGTACTCTGTTAAATATACCAGGTAAGGCTAAAGATGGGATAAAATCCAGACTGGACCTACATGAAATGGGAATAAGGTCAGAATTACATGAAATGGGTAATAAAAGAACATACTTACCTCCTGCTTGCTACACGTTGTCTAGAAAAGAGAAGAAAGCTTTTTGTGAATGCTTGGTAAATGTTAAGGTGCCACATGGTTACTCATCCAACATCCGTAGATTGGTATCAATGAAAGATATGAAGTTGATAGGTCTTAAATCTCATGATTGTCACACTCTAATGCAAAAAATATTGCCCATGGCAATTCGATCTATATTGCCGAAGCATGAAAGGTTTGCAATCACCAGACTTTGTTTCTTTTTCAACAGTCTCTGCAGCAAAGTTATTGACCCTGAGACTCTCGATAATTTGCAAAGAGAAGTGGTTGTTACCCTATGTCAGCTTGAGATGTATTTCCCTCCTTCGTTCTTTGATATCATGGTACATCTTGTTGTCCACTTGACTAGGAAAGTGAAAATCTTGGGACCGGTTTTCTTGCATTGGATGTATCCCTTTGAACGATACATGAGTGTTTTTAAAGGTGATGTTCGAAACCGTTATCGGTCTGAAGGGAGTATTATTGAAGGTTATGTGGCGAGAGAGGTTATGGATTTCTGCAATGACTTTCTCAGTGGTAATGACACTCCTGATAATGAAAAGAATATTGATAAGCTATTTGGCAAAGGAATTTTGGGATCACGTGTGAAAGTAATCAGCCGTGAGCAGTTGGAACAAGGTCATTTGTATATTTTACACAACATGGACGAAGTGAACGTTTATATCGAGGAACATACCAATTTCATCAAAAGACAATATCCTCGAGCCAATACAATGTGGCTTGCTAGAGAGCATAACAAGACTTTTATTAAGTGGTTTGAAGAAAAAGTCTTACATCAACTATCTCAAACACCAGATGATATTACTGAAACTATCAAATGCCTCACCTTTAAACCAAAGTTGACTGTTATGTCTTATGAAGGGTATGACATTAATGGATTCACATATTACACAAAGCGCCAAGATGATAAGAGTGTCGTCCAAAACAATGGGGTCACCCTTCAAGCATCGACTATGTTTTTTGCAAGTGAAAAGGATAAGAGTCCACGTGAAGCTAAAATGTCATATTACGGTGTCATTGAAGAGATATGGGAATTTGACTACATAGATTTCAGAATTCCGCTCTTCAAATGTAATTGGGTTGATAACACCAAAGGAGTTATAGTGGATGAATTGGATTTCACTTTAGTGAACTTTGAAAAGATTGGCGAGAAGGCTGAACCATTCATATTGGCATCACATGCAAAACAAGTATTTTATATCGATGATCCTGCAAATGATAAATGGTCGGTTGTTCTTCATGGTAAAAGATAGTTCATTGAAGATCCTATAGATGAAGAAGAGTACTATGATAAATATGATGACTCCAGTCCATTCTCAGTTGGGTTGCCAACTCCACAAAATATTGAAGCTAATGATGACTTATATGTGCGCGGAGATCACAATGAAGGATTGTTAATTGATAAAAGATCACAATTTTAGAGGCATGCATGTTTATATTTTTTATTGAAGCTAAATGTTTACTTTTTTAATATCAATATCATTTTCTGATTTGATGTTTCATTATCTTCTAGTTAATACAAATGCTAAACATTGTGGGAGGGTGCTAAAGAACTATAG
This sequence comes from Alisma plantago-aquatica, assembly GCA_963693085.1. Taxonomy (NCBI): domain Eukaryota; kingdom Viridiplantae; phylum Streptophyta; class Magnoliopsida; order Alismatales; family Alismataceae; genus Alisma; species Alisma plantago-aquatica. The sequence continues at coordinate 84,960,323 of OY856409.1, read as the reverse complement.
GACCAATCTCACCCGAGATTACATACGCGATGCTGAGAATAGGTTCTTGATCGATTCCAATTCTAGACATTGATCAGTATTTCACTAACTCTACACTAATAATTTTTGTTTGTATTCTCTTTGAAAAATAAATATAGGAAGAAGGCTATGTAGGACGGCCATGACATAGCTATGCAGGATATGCAGGATATGCAGGAAGAAGCCCCAATGAAGAGAAGCAGGATACAGATACAATACATAAAGTGTAACACACACAAGTGCTTCAGATTCATATAACAACATGACAGACTAACACATATAGTGCATAACAACAGCAGCGCCGAATTTACATACAACACTAGCTTAGTACATATAGTGGGACTAAGGTGACGATACCACCTGCTAAAAGAGGTTACCGACTACATGTTACGACTGGGAGGTCGTGATTCAGCAACTGTATGCATTAGCAGGAGGACAAACATATGGTGATCTGTTTGTCCTCCTGCTAATGCATACAGTTGTTGAATCACGACCTCCCAGTCGTAACATGTAGTTGTCGGTAACCTATTTTACCAGGTGGGATCGTCACCTTATAAGTCCCACTATATATGTACTAAGGTAGTGTTGTATGTAAATTCGACGTTGTTGTTGTTATGTACTATATATGTGTTAGTCTATCATGTTGTATGGACATCGATTGTATTGCTCAGGTATTATATAGTCTCATTAGATAATATGAAATATATCAATCTTATTTATAGCTCATTAATTATATATATACATCATTCTCTTTACAGGTGTTTAAAGCTGACCCCACTACAGGAACGGACTTACCAGATGTACATGCTCCCTATACGATGGGAGAATTAAATGAAGAGAAGAATGGGCAACAACCATACAAATAGTGGGGGTTTTAAAATATAATTGGGATGTTGATAGCGAATAATGACTAAAGAATTATATTTTGTAAATGAATTTCTGAATTATAATATATGTTTGAATGTTTCTACATGTCTTGATGTTTCTACATGTGTCTGAGTGAAAATGAATGAAAGTGTTGGTTGCTATATGAATGTTTCTACATGTGTGAATGTGAATGAATGGAACTACACATTGCTAGCTACATGAATGTTTCTAAATGTGTGAAAATAAAATGGAACTGCAGGTTGTATTGCTAAATGCATGTGTGAATATTTTTGTTGTTAAATTTGCAGGTTTGTGGCCTGTTGTTGGCTGATATCAATGGATGTCGTAAAACCTGCAGTTAACTGCAGGTTTCTCATCCTGCAACTAGCCACAGCAGGTCTACAGACTGACAGAAAAAAAAAACAATAGGCGTCGGTTATTTGTATAACACCGACACACAAAGTTATAGTGTCGGTTTTATATAAATAACCGACGCCTGTTTTCTGTGGCGCGAAGGTATATGGCGTCGGTTTATTATCTAATAACTGATGCAAAGTTATAGTGTCAGTTTTATATAAATAACCGACACCTGTTTCCTGTGGCGCGAAGGTATATGGCGTCGGTTTATAATATAATAACTGACGCTGATAGTGGCCAAGATGGCGCCCTTTCTGTGGTGCGAAGGTATATGGTGTTGGTTTATTATCTAATAACCGACGCCTATACCTTCGCGCCACAGGGAACAGGCGCGATTTCGGTGGCGCGCGAAGAGTTTGGGCGTCGGTTTTGGAACTGACGCGTAATGGGTGAGCTTTTAGTGTCGCCCACATAGGTATCGCTTAAAAACCGATACTAAAGGCCTTAAATAACTGACACTAAAGGTAGGTTCTGTAGTAGTGGGTTTTAATCTTTCTACGATGATCTTGGAGATCAGCTTTAGGCAGCAATTATTAAGCGAAATGGGTCTGAGCTCGCTGCAGCGCTGAGGTTGCGCCGTCTTAGGTATGAGCACCATGAGCGATTGAACAAGAGTGGGGTCTATCCGCCCACTACTGAAAGCCTGCTGCACTTGAAGGATGACCGAAGCGCCGACATGGTTCCAATTTTCTTGGATGAAGCCAGTGTGGATGTCGTCGGGGCCGTGTGCCTTGATAGAAGACATTTGGAAAATAATAGACCTGATCTCCTCCGCGGATGGGGTGCTCACCAGTTTCTCATGGTCGACGATGCCGGAAAACGAGCCATGGTAAGCGGGCATTAGTTCTAAGGCGTTCGTGGAGATAGGCGCTGCTGTTAAGAGCTGCAGGAAGAAATCCCAGACATGTTCTTTGATTTCGTCTGCTGAGGTGAGCCACACTCCATCGTCAGTGTAGATGCCTGTGATTCTATTGTGGAGCCGCCTTGCCTTGACATAGGTTTGTAAGAATCTATTGTTTCTGTCTCTGTGTTGGAGCCAGTTGATATTGGCTTTCTGCTTCTAATCGGCTTCCTCGTGACGAAGGATTGCAACATATTCTTCTTGCAGAGAGATAGCTTTAAGTTCATTAGATAAGCTAAAGTGTGATTGGCTTTGTACCTGGCACCTGTTGAGGTTCTCCAGTATAGCATTCTTTTTCTTGTGGTGTTTCTTTAGGCGTGTTGCTTCCCATTTGACAACAGCTGCCTGGAAGCGGGGTAGGGCCTCTGCCAAGGAGAGGGTGGCATCCCAGCTAGATAGCATCTCGGTGTGGAAATTAGTGTTGAGGGACCAGCTTGCCTTGGTCCTGAATAAGGGTTTTCTTATGGTTTGAGCCATGTTTCCAGAAATGAGAATAGGATTATGATCGCTGTAGATGCGAGTTAAGATTTGGATCTTCATGCCATGCTCAATGTTAAGCCATCAATCATTCTCCACCATTCTATCGAGTTTTTCGTGGAGACCTCCTTTCTTGAAAGTGAAGAAGTTCCCTGACGGGTTGGTGTTTGCAAGACCTGTAGCTAATAGGGTAGCATGGAATTTGTTACTAGTACGGCTGTCAAAACCCTTGCCCCCTTTCTTTTCGCTTATGTCAAGCATGGTGTTAAAGTCTCCAACAGCGGCCCAGGCGTCTGAGGGGGATGGTGTTAGAGATATGAGGCGGTTCCAGAGATGGTCACGCTTTTGTGGATTGGGGCTTGCGTAGAAAAATGTGAGAAGCCAAGAATTATTCATTCTGTAGTGGATATACTGCCTGTGGAATTGAAGGATGTCTAGGTGACAACGATTGCTATCCCAGAGGAGACATATACCTCCGGAGAACCCAAGAGCTTCAACTTGATGTGACGAGTTAAATCTGAGCTTCTTGATGACGTTGGAGGCTTTTTTGCCACTGCACCTTGGTTCAAGGATAGCCAGAACATGTTGTCGAAATTTACATTTATATTCTTTGAGAAGATTGATTTTGTCCTTGGAGCATGGTCCTTGGACATTCCAGCATATGATGTTTGTCATTTGCAACACCACAGCTGAGGAGAACTAGATAGAATTAGTTGATTGCAGCGAGGAGGCCCGCTACCTGGTCCTCGATGGACATGTCATTGGTGGTATTATTTGGAATTTCCTCATCCTGGAAGGAGAGGGCACGAGACGCAGGCTGCTTAGCATGAGTGTCTTCAACAAGCTGTGCTAATTTTCCTTTCTTGCGATCACGACCAAGACTTATGGCTTGGTAGATAACTCTTCGGTTTCGAAGAATGACACATCCATTGCTATGAGTGATGCCCCAGTCGAAGGAGGGTTGGAATTGCCCAGTGTCTGTGACTTTGCTCCCCTGGAAGATGAAAGATGACGTGACTTCAGGTGATGCAGAACGTCCATCACAGACTTCTTCGTCGACAAGAGTGATGGCGGTGTTGGACTGGCTAGTTTGTTGTTTGGAGGTTCCCATGCTCTGGTCTTTAGAGGCAGGGGGTGCGACTGGTGGGCGGCTCCCGAAGGCCGCCTTCTTGTTAAGCTTTTTCTTACTTTTATTCACCACAGTTTCCCACTCACCCTCGTCCTTGTTACCCGCGGGCTAGGGGTTCGTTTCTGCCACTGTCGGGCCATCAGATGGGATTACGTCCTCCTTGGGGCAAGGCTGGCTCTTCTTGGTAGTATTCTGCCTTCTTTGTGGCATCTTGGCATGTAGTGCAGTCGTGTAGGGTTGCTGGACCACTATGGAAGTGGATGGAGTTGCGGTAGGATCACCGACTGGGAACTTTGGTATAAACTTGCATTCGGCTTCAACGTGCCTTATACGACCGCACTTCATGCATAGGTTGGGAAGGTTTTCATACTCCGACCTATATTGTGCGCCGTTCAGGAAGATGGCTGGGAGCAAGGGGGTGCCGGTGTCGACTTCGACAGCGATGCGTGCAAACTTGCCCCGATGTCCTTGCTGTGTTGTTGTGTCAATCTTTATGGTCCGCCCAATTAGGTTGCCGATGCTTTCGAGCAGCATGTTTTGGTATAGGTAGATGGGCATGTCCGCTATCCGCGCCCAGACCACCAATTTTCTAGGGATCGGGTCCAACGGTCGGAACGCCGGCGACCAGGACTGGACGGAGAGGTAGTGATTAAAAATCATCCATGGGCCTCCCGTCATGGATCAGACAGAGTCGTCATTGTTTGCAAGCTATATGATGTAATATCCCATATCAAGGTCGATGGCCCGGAATTCACCGACGAGTTGTCACATGACAGCGATCCGGTTCATAGGAACTTGAAAACCTACAGAGGTGTCGATGACCTTTATAACGACTGTGTGTTTCCACAGTTTGAGGAGATGTGGCAGCCTGTCTAGATTAACGGTGATCGCAGGGAGGCTTCCACTTTTATCAACACGGATGTCATCAGCTTGTAGGAGGTCCAATGAGACCTACAATAGTCCAGACGGGATCTTGTTTGTGCGGTTGATCACCGTGTATTTATATGACTTGATGGTGGTGTCCTTCTGGGGCTCGTCCGTTCGTGCTTCCTTCTCTTCGATCTGCATGCCGGGTGCTAGATCTCCATTCTCAGGGCTGGATGATGGCGGGGTGGGTGGGCATTGTTGCGAGGGGGGTCGACCTGTACCTCGACCTCCGCGGCCGCCGCCGCGGGCTCCAAACCCTACCATCAGTTTCTCACACTCATTCATCTTCTAATCAATAATGCTAAATATAATACAATAATTTATAAAATAGTAACTCATTTAGTACATTAAAATCACTTGGAACTGTATAATATTGTAAAATAATAATTTGAACCAAAGTTATTATTTGTATGTGTATATTGGTACTTTGAAATGTAACTTTACCTGGATTGTATTAATCCAAATTTGAACCAACTAAAAACCGAACCTAACCCTTAAACTATGAATTTTTGTGTTGAGTTTGGTTCGGTTAGGATGGGTCAGAATGGGTTGAGCATATTTTTTTGCCATATACGTTAATAATCTGAAATCATCTTTTTATTTTCTACTATCACATATATATTTTGATATCCAACAATTATTTTGTCTTTTCTCTAGTTATTATTTTGATGAAATACAATATTAGCTCATAGATTAAAAGTTGCATATATTTATTTCAAGATTTAGTACCTTTGCAATAAAAACAACTCAACCAAACTGAAAATTATTTGAACATTCTATCTAGTGTTTAAGGAACATTCTATCACATATATATTTTGATATCCAACAATTATTTTGTCTTTTCTCTAGTTATTATTTTAACCAACTCGATATGAATTGAACCTAACCCAACCCGTATTGATCAAAATCAAATTTAGACGTGATATGTAACCCATATAGACTCATTCAAACCTAGAATTTCTGGGATGGGTTAGGTTGGTTTGGGTCTGTTGGCTAAATTAGACATTAGCTCATCTTATCTTTTGATGAATACAAACATTTCTTATTTGTGATTATTAACATTCTATCTAGTGTTTAAGGAACAAAAAAGCATGGTTGAGAAAAAAATTGATCAAGATTGGAATATCAAATACTTAAATTTTTGTACTTGTGCTTATTTGTTATACAAAAGTAAAATTTCTTGGAACTCATGTAAAATCAAGCTATGGACCAACCCCACCTATCCCAAATCTAACCATATGTCTAAACTAAGTGTCTAGGATAGGTTGGTCACATTAGAAAAACTATTAGATAGGTCTTCCAACTTGTGTTAAATCATTTTCCAGGGACTTGCTCGGACGAAGATATTGTCAACCGAGATAAACTCAGTTGACCATATTGTCGACTGAGTACCTCCACGGTCGAAGACCCAGAACACCTGAAAAACCCTCAATATTGCCTAGTCCTGAGTCATTTCTGATCGAAGAAATTGTCGACAGAGATCGAGGTTTTATGAACCGAGAAAAGATTGTTAGTTTGTCTGACCAAGAAGTTAGAAAGATAATTTTCCAGTATCCCATTTTGACCCTTAGACCAACCCCGGTCGAAGAATCTCTCGACCGAGTGACTTCTGGTCGATGATTTTGTTGACCGAGATAGGTTCTGGAATGTCAAACTTTATTAACGAATAAATCAACCATTACATCTACATTGACCCATCTATAATGGTTATATCTCATCATAGAACACTCTAGACACTACCCTAAGATGTCCTAGTAGTTGCACTCCATTCCTATAAATAGTAATAGTCTAGGGGCATCCTATACAAAACTTACAAGCTTGAAGTACAACACTTGAGAAACATTTTGAGCAATTTTGAGCCATAGTCTTCAATTGCAATCTTCTATAGCTGTAAAATTCGTGTCCTAGCTATAGTTCTCTAATACCACCACTTCATCATTGCCTAATTCATAGTGGTATTGGTCCATAAGCTTGATCTAGGAGATTGTGAGCTACATTGGTGTTTTTCCTTTCTCCAATCTTCTTCCTTCATTCGTGATTTGTAGTGGGACTACTCCGAGGAGAGGAGGTTGTCCAAGATCTGCCAAGTGAAGAAGGAGTCTTCACTCTGGTTCTCTTCCATGGGTCGTCAAAGAAGAGGAAGCGTTGCGGTGCTCTTCCATGGTCTGTTAAAGAAGAGGGATTGTTGCAGTGTTCTTCCATCGTCCGTTAAAGAAGAGGGGGTCAATGCTCAAAGAAGAGGTTTGTTTGGTGCTCTTCCGTGGCCGGTAAAAAAGAGAGATTAGTTGCAACAAGTAGTTTTGAAATTTGTCCTAACAGATAAGTAATAAAATTATTTGTTACAAATTTTTGTTGGAAACAACTAGGTAGTGGACTCACGTCTTAGACGGAACCACTCCAAATCCCGTCTTCATTTGGTAGCTTTCATTTTTCATCCTATCATTGCTTCAAATTTTTATAAGAACATATTCACCCCACTCTATATCTCTTCATTTGGTATCAGAGCAGGTCTTTAAGGAACCTTAACCGGTCATGAAGTATGGGGGACGACATTCTTGGCAATCTCAATTTAGAAGGATCACACGTGAGCATGCCTCCAGTGTTTGATGGGTCTAACTACACTTACTAGAAAAGGAGGATGTAGTTCTACTTTCAAGGCATCAACTTTGATTTGTAGAAGATGATAGCTCGTCCATATGAACTCCCGATAACAGAATTGGAAACATGGGACACTAATATGGTATAACAAGACACACTCAATGCAAAGGCAGTAACCATTCATTATTGTTCTTTATCTATTAGTGAATTTAATTGTATATCATCATGTGAAACAACTCATAAAATATGGCACAAATTAGTTGTAACACATGAAGGAATTACACAAGTTAAAAATACTAAAATTAGTATGTTAAAACATAAATTCAAATTATTTCGTATGTAATCTGATGAAACTTTTACAGAAATGTATGTTAGATTCTCTAACATTGTTAACAACCTAAGTGCACTTGGGAAAAATATCAGTGAGGAAGATCAAGTATCTAAGATACTTAGGTCATTTCCTCCCAGGTACAAGTCAAATGTAACTACTATTGAGGAAGCAAATGATCTCACAACACTTAAGATGGAGTAGTTCATCGGGAACTTGGAGACACATGAAGTCACCTTAAAAGAAGAAGAAAGGATCAAGGCAGAGAAAAAAAAGGAAGAAAGAAGGAACTTGCATTTAAATATACCTCCAAGACACCATCAAGAAATAACATTCAAGAAAACATCGACACAAGCAACAATGATGAAAAAATGTTCTAATTGTGAACGGTAAGAAATATAAACATTTTTGTTCTTCCAGGTGCTTTGAATACGAAAAAAGGGCCACTTGAAGAATGAATGCCCAAAGCTCAAAAAGAAGAAGTCCTCATTCAAGAAGAAAGATAAGGGTGAAAAATCCTACAAAGCCGCCTGGGATAAACCAAGTGATGAAAGTGGAAGTAGCAAAGAAGATGAGATAGAATGTCTAATGGCAAGACAAGATGAAGAAGAAACATATGAGGTAGATATTTTTGAATTATCTAAAGAATAACTAGTTACTTGTCTAGAAGACATTCATGCAAAATGCATCGACTGCAAGAAATAAAAGAAAAAACTTAGTAAAATTATTGATGAACTTCACATAAATTTAGATAAACTCAATATTGAAAATGATACTCTAAAGTATTCAAATAATAAACTAAAAGAATCTATTGAAGATTATAAAGAACAATTACTTGCTCTTGAAAATAATAATAATGTTGTCTCTCAAGAAAAGGTTGAATTGCTTACTAAAATGAATGATCTTAAAACTCAACCTATTTTATGTACTCATTTGGATTATGATGCTATTATCAAAGAAAGAGATAGTTTGTTATCTAATCTAGACCAAGAAAATTTAAATATAACTAAAAATGTTGTTGAAAACATGGAACTACAAAAACAAGTGTCTAGCTTAAAGCAAGGAAACAAAAATCTTGATAATATCCTAGATAACTCTTATAAACAAATAGGAAGAAGGGGTCTAGGATATGTACCTAAAAATCAAACTAAAAAAGCATATGTTCGCAAGACCAAACTCATGTATGTACCTAAAAGCAATCTTGTTCATGATCACATTGTCAAAAAGAGGAATGAAATTGATTTCATTTGCTGTCATTATTGCTTATGTCTTGAACATTGCTTATTTTCATGCACTTATAAGAAAAACAATGATAAAGATTTAGTTTGGGTTCCAAAATCTCAAACTTAGAAACATGGAATATTTAGTTGATATTTGACCTAAACCTAATTTGAAAATCATATTTTTTTATCTCAAGTACAATAAGCCTTAACTTGTATACTCTTGTATGATTTGATTGCTTAGTTATGTTATCCAAATAGAAATGATTTGTTTACATTAGAAATTCTAAATTTACTGAAAATGCATAGAACTTCAACTCAGTCGACAAAGATCTCGACCGAGATCTCTTCAGGTCAAAGAAAATTTTGACCAAAGGTAGTTCTAACAAAATTTCTTTTACTGGTAAATCTCCCGGTCAAAAAATTGTTGGACTAAAAATTCTTCCGATCGAAGAAATTTTCGACCAAGGACAGTTCTGGAAGAATTGAATGATACAAATAAAATAGTTTATTTGCCATTAATTGAGGTGACTCAAATCCGAAATGAACTCTACATAGTAGATTGTTCTAGATATTTGAAATGATGAGGTATTGTCAATAATTATCTTAACCATCATGGACTCTACTTGGGTACAAAAATATTCTAAACTTGTAGGATTGGGGGGTTGATAGTGGATGTTGTAAGCATATGACCAGAGATAAAATAGTCCTTCAAATCACTCGACAAGAAGAAAGGATGACCAGTCACATTCAGAGACAACGGAAAAGGCACCATCATGGGGATAGGTAACATTGGAACTAATCTCATAATTAAAAATATGCTATTATTAAATGGTTTACATCATAAATTACTAAGAATTAGTCAATTATGTGATAGTGGATATGATGTGCTTTTCAACAAAACCTACTACAAATTGCTTGAAGAAGACATAAAGAATATTGTATATGAAGGAAAATGAATAGGAAATCTTTATGTTATTAGGCCTAATTCTATGAAATCAATTGATGTAAAATGTCTTATTGCAATTGATAATACTCAAAATCTATGGCATCGAAAATTAGGACATGCAAGCACTCATGTTATTAAAAAATTAGTTAAGCATGATCTGGTTCGAGGACTGCCTAAAATTTCTATTGATAATCTTGAAAATTGTGAACCTTGCACATTAGGTAAACACACTAAAACTCCTTTTAAGACAAAAAAATCTTAGTACATCTATACCTCTTGAACTCATACATATGGATTTATTTGGACTAATGAGAACATAATCTATTGGTGGAAAGAGATATTGCCTTGTAATTATTGATGGTTATAGTAGATATACCTGGGTACATTTTCTTTTTGGCAAAGATGATACTATTGAAATATTTATTCATTTTTGTTCAAAAATTGAAAACCAACTTCAAAATAAAATTTGCACCATTACGAGTGATCATGGAGGAGAATATGAAAATCATTACTTTGAAGATTTTTTCTCACTAAAAGGGCACACTCACATTTTTTCTGCTCCTCGCACTCCACAACAAAACGGTTTAGTTGAAAGGAAAATTCATTCTCTACAAGAAATGGCTAGAACCATGCTATTAGAACATGCACACCTAAAACTTTATGGGCTGAAGCCATTAATACCGCATGCTATGTTTAAAATAGAATTTCAATTCATCCACAACTTAAAAATACTCCTTATGAAATACTCTTCTCTAGAAACCAAGAGTAGATTTCTTTCACACTTTGGAACATCATGATGCATTTTAAATACTATAGATGATAAAGACAAATTTGATCCAAAATCACAAAAAATGATTCTTATTAGTCTATTCAACCTCAAGTAAGGACTATAGAATCTTTAATATTGTATCTAAAAATGTAGAAGAATCAATTCATGTAACATTCCATGAAAATCAAACAAACAATGAAATAGAAAATGATATTCCACAACTATTTGAAGATTTAACCATATAACTTAAAGAAGATAATAATGTTAAAAATGAACAAAATCAAAATCAAAATGAAGAACCACATCAACCCATTCCAAGAATAATAAAAGACCATCCACAAGAACTAAAAATTGGTGATCCTTTTGATAAAGTAAAAACTAGGTACTCTTTTTGAGATGTAGCTAACACAACTTTTGTATCCATCATTGAACCTAAAGGGGTTGATGAAGGTCTTAAAGATGATGATTGGATCATTGCTATGCATGAAAAACTAAATAAATTTGCTAAGAATAATGTATGGGATTTAGTACCTAGACCTAAAGATAAAACCATTATCGAAACTAAATGAGTATTTCATAACAAGTTAAATGAAGTTGGAGAAGTTGTTAGAAACAAAGTTAGATTGGTCGCTCAAGGGTACAATCAACAAGAAGGAATTGACTTTGATGAAACCTATGCTCCTGTAGCTAGACTTGAATCAATTCACATGCTATTAGCTCTAGTTGCACATAAAAATATCAAACACTTTCAAATGGATGTTAAAAGTACTTTTTTAAATGGAATAATACAAGAGGAAGTGTATGCTACTAGTTTTGAAGATCCAAAACATTTGGATTATGTTTACAAATTAAAGAAAACATTATATGGTCTAAAACAAGACCCTAGAAATTGGTATGAACACTTAAGAAATTATCCTTTTGAAAATGATTTTTCTATGGGAAATCAGATCCTACATTATTTATCAAAAAATATGAATAAATTTTCTTATCATTCAAATGTATGTTTATGATATTATTTTTGGTGCTTCAAATGAATCCCTTTGCACAAAATTTAGTGATATCATGCAAAAGAAATTTGAAATAAGTCTTACGGGCGAGTTAACATTTTTCTTGGGTTTTCAAATTAAACAAACTTTATGTGGTATTTTCATTAACCAAGAAAAATATGCAAAAGAACTATTGAAATGATTTAATATGGAAAATTATAAGCATGCTTCCACTCCAATGGGAATCTCAAAAAAAATTGACAAAGATGAGGCTAAGAACCCATTGACAACTCCTTGTATAGAGGTATGATTGGTAATTTACTATACTTAATTGGATCTTGACCAGATATTATGTTTGTTGTTAGCTTACGCACACATTTTCAATCAAATCCTATGAATTCTCATCTAGTCACTGTCAAAAGGATCTTACAATATTTAGCTGGTATATTAGACTATGGTATTTGGTACCCACGAGATCAACCTTTCGACCTTAAAGCATATACTGATGTCGACTACATTGGATGTCTTCTTGATCGAAAAAGTACTAGTGGAGGTTGTTTCCTACTTAGAAAATCACTTGTATCTTGGTTTAGTAAGAAAAAAATGCTATTGCTTTATCCACCACTGAAGCAGAATATATGGCAGCCATCTCATATTGTGCCCAAGTTTTATGGATGCAACGAGTTCTAAATGATTATGGATTTTCATTATCTTCAATGCCAATTTTATGTGATAATACAAGTGCAATCAATTTAGCTCATAATCCAATTTCGCATAGTAGTTCTAAACATATAGAAGTAAGACATCATTTTCTTTGGGATCATATTGCTAAAAATAATATATGTCTTCATCATGTTGATACTGAAAACCAATTAACTGATATTTAAAAAAAAACCTTAGCTTAGAACAATTTGGAATAATTAGAGATAAATGAAATATCGTTCCTCTTGAAGATGTATATTTTGATCTCTTCACGCAATGTTTTTATACAATAATAACTTAGTATCATACTTAGTCAAGATCAAACTATGCTCACCAAAAAAATTATTTCTTCCATCAAATGTAGTGAGCTTGCTTGAGTATTGATTCATTGCTAAATTGCTCATTATTTTAAATATTATATTAAGGGGGAGTATTCAACTAAGGGGAAGTATTATTTTACCTTTTTTAAATGACAAAGGGGGAGAAATAATCTGAAAAGAAACACTAGATTCCTTGGAGGTTTTATGTTTTTCTAAACCAAGTTTTTTAATTGAAAAACACACTGGTCTGGAGTGTTGTTATATAACAGCTATATCTCATCATACAACACTCTAGACACTACCCTAAGATGTAATAACACTTACACTCCATTTCCTATAAATAGTAGTAGTCTAGGGGCTTCCTATACACAACTTACATGCTTGCAATACAACACTTGAGCAACATTTTGAACAATTTTGAGCCATAGTCTTCATTTGCAATCTTCTATAGTTGTCAAATTCTTGTCTTAGCCATAGTTCTCTAATACCACCACTTCATCACTGCCTAATCTGTAGTGGTATTGGTCCATAAGCTTGATCTAGGACATTGTGAACTACATTGATGTTTTTCCTTTCTCCAATCTTCTTACTTCATTTATGATTTGCGATTGGAGTACTATGAGGAGAGGAGGCTGTCCAAGATCTTGCAAGTGAAGGAGTCTTCACTTTGGTACTCTTCTGTGGCTGTCAAAGAAGAGGAAGCATTACAGTGCTCTTCCATCATCCGTTAAAGAAGAGGGATTGTTGCGATTCTCTTCCATCGTCCATTAAAGAAGATGGGATCGGTGCTCTTCCATCGTCTGTCAAAGAAGAGGTTTTCTTGGTGCTATTTCGTGGCCAGTAAAGAAGAGGGATTAGTCATAACAAGTACTTTTGTAATTTATCCTAACAGATAAGTAATACAATTATTTTGTGCAAAATTCTAGCTGGAAACAACTAGGTAGTGGATTGACGTCTTAGACGGAACTACTCTAAATCCCGCATTCATTTGGTTACTTGCATTTTTCATTCTATCATTGCTTTAAACTTTTATAAGAATATATTCACCCCCCTCTAGATATCTTCAGGGTTGAGTTAGGCATGACTGGTCTTTTCAACTTTAGTAATTATATATATATATGTATGTATATATATGTATATATATATATATATATATATATATATATATATTCCTAGTCCTAACTAATCTGTATAATATTAGAAATAAAATAAAATGTAAGAATTGAAACCCAAACATATCTAGCTGGAACTAGGCACAACCCATCCTGGCTGAAACTAGATCGAAACCGACCTGAATGGTCCAGTTGATCTGAATTTGACCTGGCCGAACATCTTTTTTTAACAAACCCCTCAAAATAAGACTTCTGAGTTAGTTGAGTTTGAATAGGTTTAGTGGATTATTTTGGCACCAAAGTACTAATATAAGTATACATTTAATAAATTATATTCAAATTATTATTTTACAGTATTACATACTTCTAAACAATTTTATTATTTTATAAATTATAATATTATATTTTAATTAAATAAATAACATATTTGATTAGAAGATGAATGAATACATTGTCAAAAGTAAAAGAAACCAACTCTCCTTTTCTGTCACGGCATGCTAGGAGAGAGGGTTGGTTTGAATTTAAAGGAAGAGTAAGGGGGTTGGATGGAATTTGTTAAAGGTGAGGGAGTTTCTTGAAATTATGATAAATGTGAAGGGGAAAATGGGAAAAAAACTCTTATAGTTAGTTACTATTAAAGAATTAGGTACATTAGTATTTAGAAATTACATTGAGAAGAAAGATAAACACCTAATAAGTTGTGTCGTCAATTTTTTTTAATAACAAGATCAATTCTTCGAAATAGTACATCTATGGATTTGAAGTATATGACGTCACTATGCATGACATTTTCAACTTTGTTGAAAAGTTTCACAACCACTAATACTAACAAACAAATTTGTCAAATTTGAAAGGTAAAAAACAATGTTTGTTGTTAATGCACTCTTTATAGAGTCTGGTCAATTTGATTGAGGCAAATTTGAGAGAAGTTTGTCCTACAATAAATTACCCACATCTCAATCCCAAAAGTGGATGTACTCCTGTCAGATCTATGTATGCATGTTTCTTTTCGATCCATCCAAAATATAAAGCATCAACTGGTCTAAGTGTTGATCTCTTATCTTGTGGATCAGTAAAAAAGTTAACATGTGCATCTTTCTTAGCATCAAAATATGTATGTCTGAGGATAGTATAGAGGACATCTTGAGAAATATTATGTCTATACTTGAAGCCATGCAACTCTTTGTAATGAATCACAATGCTCCCCGAAAGTATCCAATCATGCCTTATAATAAATTGGACATATCTAATCAACAAGAAATAAATGAATCATAAGATGGTACCTGGGGACAGTATGATGCTCTACTGGTGCATATTCAAGCCTAATACATTGATGGAAATAACAAAAACAAAAACTTGAGCATGATCCGCTAATAGACATCCCAAAATTGTCTTTTGTTTAACTGTAATCTCAAATTTATTTCATTCCATGTTATCCATGTAATTACATTCTATTTATGTTATTTCATGTTATCCATATTATTTCATTTTTTTTGAAGTGGGGAATTTCACCCCTGTTCAAAGTAGCAAGAGAGATAGAACACCATCAGCTACACCGAGGGCTATAATCCTTTCATGTAGTGCCCCAACGAATTTGCTGAGATTTGAACCCGTAACCTGTGCTTCACAAGCTGCAGGCTTGACCAACTGAACTAGTTGACAAGTGCACAGTCATCTCAAATTTAACTTCCATGTCTTCAATAATTTTGTTTAATAGGGCACTTGCCGAAGCATATTGGGCTTCATGGAGGATAGTGTCCTGGCTAGAAAAACTAAAAATTGTGAAAATTGGGAGAATGATAAGAATTAAAATCTAAAGCACTATCAAAAACCCAATGAATCTCAGGAATCCAACAAAGTTCTGAAAATGCATAGGGCGTCCTCTATCATCAACGTGGATGTGTCCACTTCCTTTGTCGTTAATCAATCATGCGCTTGTGCCATTGCTAGGAATACAGCTGGAGATTGGATTCATGGTTTGACGTTGCTGATAGCAGGCGTGGATGCCATGCAGGGGGAGCTGAAAGCGATCTTACATGGGGCGGATATGGCATTGCAGAATAATATACAATCTGGGATCATTATCTCAGACTCTTGGAATGTAGTCCAATGGATCAAAGGCAACTCTGATCCTCCACCGAAGTACTTCACTATTACAATGAGGATCTGGGAGCATTTCCAGCTGGCGAATATTGAAGACATTGTGCACCTGAAGAGGGATCAAAACAAGCTAACCAATATGCTAGCCAAGTTCTGTCTAAAACAACCATCTATGCCTACTAACTGGAGTAGGTGCCCTACAAGTGCTCTACAATTTTATCTCTCGGACAAGTCTCTTTTTCTTCATTTATTTTCTGGTTTAGATAACTGATGTAACCGGTCCTAACCGGTATAGACAAAAAAAAATCCCATTGCCTCGTAAAATATGATCCTGTAGAACTCAAGATGGGACCTAGAAGGCCACAAAAGCATACAAGGAAGCTTTTGCGGCCGAGTAAAGCCCCAAGCCACCAAGACAAATATGCAAGAAAGTGATCCACCATTGAAAATTTTATTGGGATTGAAACTTGATTATAAGGGAGTAAAATGAATGAGGAATGGAGAAAGTAGTGGTAAGAGAGAGAGAAAAAAATAAGAAGGAGAGAGGAGGGAAGTAGTAGGAAGAAAGAGAGATAAAATTAGTGGAGAAAAGTAGTGAGAAGACGAGAAAATGAGAATGGGGGAGATATGGAAATAATCCAATACATTAAAATGTGACTGAATAAACTATATCATAAGTGAATAGAGATAAAATATATTGTAAACAAGTAATAACATAACTATATAAAAGAAAACACATTCATAGCATATAATATTTTTCTATGGATGGGGCGTCAGGGAAAGAGCGGAGATGCAATATTGATTCAAGGGGGGCCTAGGGAGTGACGACGGGCTTTGAAGCAAAGACAAGATGGACATAGGAGAAAGAAGACCAGAAGGTAACGTAGAATAAAAAATGAGAACAAAGTTAGTACTTGGGTGGATATTCATCCTAAGGGAAAGAAGGAGTACGAGTCAATGTTGCAAATATAGGCATGTAATTGATTTACACTAGGATGAGAGGAGCAAAAAATCCCACAAGAAATGGAGATGGGCATGTTAAAATTATGGGATATGGGAAGGGTATAGGATTTCTGTACCTAATTTTTCACTGAGCACACTGCTCCTTGTCGCAAATAATGCCAAGTGTCAATGCATTCTAATCGTGACCCTTTTTTTAATAACCACTCCTACAAATGCATGAGCGATTAGATGTGGAGCAACTTACTCCCATCCAAATTGGGGGTAGAAAATCCGTGCTCTATGAAAAGCGAAAATACATTGATGTTGGGAATCTAGTCCTGGCTAATAATGCTCCAAGCCCAATAGTTTAAACCCTTAAAGAAGCCATGTCAAGCTCTAACAAGAGGAAAGAAAACAACTACTACTTTAGTGATGGCAAGCCAAAGGAGATTCTGAACGCAAAAGACATTTGAGTTAGTGTATGAAGGAGACTTCCTAGATATATTTGTTGCGCCAAAAGTCATGTATATTCTAAGTAAACCCTAAAAATACATTTTTATTATCAAACTCATCAAAATATCTGTTGGATACTTAACCATCAAAGAGAGGCTAAAACTTCTTTCGCAACCAACCAAAATATCCAGTTGCATGAATTGATAGACCAATTCTACATAGTACAATTGTTAAACAAAAGATATCACAAGAGGGATCTTACAGTTAGATTGCCTTTGTTTGATGGTTGTTTTACGGTGTGGACTTGGTCATTGTCCTTCCAGCCTTTGGAAGGCACACTAGACTATGGCATGGTGTTGTATCATGGACCTTTGCATCCATAACTACAACTTGGAAATATTTCAAAGGATTGTTAGCTAGTTGGTCGACTAGTTAGGGTTGATGACCATTCGACTTAAAATATACGAAGTAAGTTTTCAAGATTAACAATGGAACTTAACACCTGCAATTCAATTCAAACACCCATCCTTATCAATAAGCATGAGTACAAGATCAAGTATCACTTCCCAATATTTGCCTCAGATGTGGGAAACTAGGCCATATTAGCAAAACTTGCAAAGGCTGCAAAATGATCCAGGTGATCCTCCCCGTACTAGTATAAATAATGAGGTATGAACAAGGTGGGTGGAGGAGGAAGAACAATGGCAAGTGTATAACGGGAAGAACATCGTGACAAAAAGGTAACCAAAGAATATTGAAGGAAATCATAAAGCTCAAAAGAAATCCAAAGACACCTCCAATCAATATAAATTTAATAAGAATGAAGAAGCACCAATTAATCACATGGAGGAAATGAATAACAAGAAAGAACATCCTAAGGAACTATAACATTTCTACAATATATAGAGAAAGAAACATCAGTTTAACATCTCGCAGACCCAATGTAGATCCTTCAAGACATCACCAATAATGATACTAAGAAAGAAGGTTAGAGTTAGGATGATGATGGAGTAGAAAGGTCAAGGAAAGTGACCATGTTGTAGTTAACCCAGAAGGTAATATGATTATCATGGGTATAAAAAATGAGGTCAACAACAAACACAATAGATACAAAATTTTTTGTTCAGAATGGTGTGAATGGAAAATTTGATAGAGGTACTCTAAAGATGAATGGTATAAAAAGGCAAAGGAAAAACTTGTAAGAACAAGGAGTTGTAAAAGCACAACGTCAACCTTTAACTCCGATAATACATAGATCAGGATGAGAAAGAATAATGTAGATCAATGAGGAAGTTTTGGTAGACTAAACCAATACCTCCTTTGATGAAAGCATATTCATCACAGTTTAAACACATATTGAGATTAGAGTTTCATATATTATTTCATGTTAGTTAGGTTTAGTTTGCCTTATTCTTATTGTTAGGGTTTTGTAATGAGAAACTATCATTTTATTGTAGGAATTGTGCAAAACTAGTAGAAGGACCACATGAAATGACGATTCATGCATGGACAATGTGGAATGGATCACCCCCCCATCTTCAAGCATTAGAAGATGATCCATTGATGATAGAGGTAAACAACTCTCACATTAGCTTCTAATTGGACATCTAATGAACTAATCATCCGCTTGGGCCATACTAGAGTCCAAGTGCCAACTTTCTATGTCAGAAAACTGGCTATCCCAGTCGATCGATTGACCAAGATGGAGGAAGAGTCAATAACTTTGAGAATTGGCCAATGGAATGGTTCACCTACAGTCATGACACTGACCATTGAAGCACCCTCCCCAACTATAGTCTAGTCGAATGGTTCACCAAAGGAGTCAATTGATCTAGAAGTTCTTCAAAAAGTGTTATCAATTGTGAATCAACCAACTTGACCAAATAGTTGGCTGAATCACAACTCATACTCGCGTAAGAATTCAAAATACTAGCCATCTGATCAACCCTTTTTTTGAGTCACCTATTTGGGGTTGAGGAATTTCAAGTTTCTACAATCCAATCTACCAAATGGACATCCAGTAAACTGTCTGGACCTTTTCTAGCACATGATTAAGTGTGCTACCTAGATACTTTAATGGCTAATTAAAGGGCACAATAGTCCAAGTATAAGAGGATTATCTACCTAATTAGTAGGGGTTCAACTCACATCACGACTGCAATTTTGGAGGCTTCATGACACAAAGAAGAAGAGAAGGATGACATCTACCCTCGGGATGAGCCACATTGTCTATGCAGCTAGAGTGTTTCTCATCTTCTAAACATCATGGCTTGTGTTCCCATCATCCTAGTGATATCGAGTTCTTTTCTCCGTTCTAGTACTTAGATTCAACTCTTACTATGATTGAGTAGTTTTCTCACATGTATGATGAGATTAGCCCCACTAATTGTAGTCTCTAGTTTTGTTTTATGAATTTATATTCATACACACTATTGGATTGATAATTGATTATTTAATGCATGCTTTATAGATAGGTATCTATCTTGCATGATAATTATAATTCATGACATTGAGTCATTGAAACCTAGAATTAGAATATCAGTTGATTACCATAAACCTCAGATGTGACATTGGAATGACAATCTTTGAGGTGATAGATTTTTGATATGTAAATAATAGAAGCTCAAGCCTATGACAAAATCATCCTTGTGAATTTCATAATCCAAAGTATATGCAACTCCCTTGGCCCCAATCTAATAGTTATATGAGTGAATGATGCAATGTGGTAGTGGATGTGAGCAGTAGTGGTGAAACCATTTTTTCCTAGTGTTTTTCATATCTTAATTTACATCCTTCATTCAGATTCAATTTCTTCACAAATTTTTCTTTTCAAAATGAAATTAACTCATATGAAATTGAATTTGAAATTTTATACATGCACGTCATTGTAGTTAATCCTTTCATTTCAGGTATAATAATATAGTGTATGCAATGTTCAACTTTCATTGACTCTACATCATCCAATTTTGACCCTCAGACTGAGAAAAATTCCCCAAGTTTATCTAAGAGTATAGGAACATGATGGACGGACAGGAAATCACATGCATGGTAAACTTGACGGTTGCAATTGTTACACCCACATCTCACATTAAGTAATAATCATGATATTATGGCATAAATTGAGGACTAAATGAAAGACAAAGATCACTCTTAACATTTTTCTATTTATAATTCTCATAACTATCACATTCAATAAAATGAACTGACATGTCATAGGGATATGAGCTGATTCCAATAAACTAATTTTAGTCTTAAAGACACACATCAAACTACTCATAGTAGTTCTTGTTATTAACAAGCACATGAGTCTTGATGACCAAATACATTTTCTGGCAATAAAGACACAATAATATGCAATATCATGCACACATTTTTCAAATAAGGGACCTAGAGTAGATAGGGACTAAGACTCTTCTAAAATCTTTTTAATATCTCCATATAAGTAGTGTTACCTAAAAATTTGTTTTGTATAGTTTATGAGCTACTAGATCAATGAATCAAAATTCACTAACGTAGATTGTAGAACACATATATTATTTATTAAGTGTATTGTAACATAAGTATACGTACATAATCAAGTTACTGAATACCGATATCAATGAGCAATAGCGTAAAATTCATCGTCATAATAAAACACAAAGAATAAGTAAACAATACAATTTTGACTCTAACTACTTAAGAAGAATAATCAAACAATTATTCTTGAGTTTGACTTATTAATCTCTTAGTTTTCTTATTAATTTCCTAGACCCACATGAAGTGTACCACAATATGTGAAAGGGTCATAGAA
Organism: Alisma plantago-aquatica; assembly: GCA_963693085.1. NCBI lineage: Eukaryota > Viridiplantae > Streptophyta > Magnoliopsida > Alismatales > Alismataceae > Alisma > Alisma plantago-aquatica. The sequence continues at coordinate 84,939,318 of OY856409.1, read as the reverse complement.
AGATATGACTTTACTATACAGGACTTAGAGTAGACCCCAAACTCGAAGTCTACTACTAGCTTCTTGGTCTACAACGTGCCTCATCACATCTGACCTCGAAGGATATATTACATATCCTAATAATCTAGAGTCCTCTAAATCTTGGTACACAAGAAAAGAGGCAAGTCACTATGGGTTAAACGACATGCACTAGTAGTACCTTAAGAGATAACTCACTGAGAACTAAGTTGGGTACCACCCAAATCTCTGGTTAATGTTGGATACCCCTATTATAACTCAAGAGGTCCTTCACATTGGGCTTAACCCTTGGCTCCTTACCGACATCACTATGGCTTCCTCTCCGAGACACTTCCAATAGGTAAGACATTTCCTCCACCATGGTATATACCTCTGCAAGGAATGCATGGTGTTCATGGCATCGATAAGTCCAATTGATTCTTTAGTTTCACTAAATAATGATTTACTATTTTTTTTCTTAGCACCAACCTATAATTAAACAATTCCTTTTTCTTTCTCTGTTATACACTATACTTACACTAAATGAAACAATAGTGAATAATTCTAAATGTAGATTCTCAACAATGTATTTCACTTGAACTTAAGAATCTAATTGTACATGAATATATTGAATTGATCTATGGTATAATCAAACTGCGTAACTTTATTTGTTGAATATTGTTGATATGATCTAACTAAATTGCATTGAACTACTGGTATTTAAAACTATGAATAGCTAGAACTACCTGAATTGATCATCAAATAATAATACTACAAGGGTCTATGTATTTTATCATCCTAGATTCATAACTGAAATGAATCAAGCTATGTAATAACTTACTCCAGCCTGTGTTTCACTATTAAACATTAAGGGAAAACTCAGGAATACTGGTGCCTCTATAGTGTGCTATATTTGAAATTCATACAAATCATGTATACATATTGTAGAATTGAAGTCATTCACTTAAATCAATTTTTCTAGATATTCTAGATCATAAAAGCTTTAAGAATCCATATCCTGGCTCATTGAGCTAAAAATAAATAAATCATAAGAAGATAAAAGCATTTTATTCATGTTTTTTATTCTATCTATGAAAAATCATGGTTGAATTATAATTTCCACTCACTTTATCATTCATTCCACTATAATCTTGGTAAAAAAACCTAAAATGATTGATTTTTAATAGATAAAATGATTTTAAATTTACAGATCTACATTGGAACTAAAAACAATAATTTCCTATCATATAAGTCATTTTAGAACAATGTATCAAATTTAATCTAAAAATATGAAGTTTTAACCCATTTTCACCCGAAACGGCCAAAACCTGCCAAATTAGGGAAAAATTTATAAAAATTTGAGATTTAATTTTGACAAAATTTATGTTCAAACAAGTTTCATAAGTAGGGATGGCAAAAGTGACGGGTTGGGCGTCCACGACCCACCACCCGCTTCAACCATTGCTCACGCATATGGTATGGAGAACCGGCCCATTATGACCGGGCGAAGTAGTTTTATAATACGGGTGACCACGGTTTACCAGTTGTCAGTGAACAATTTTATAGGTGTATCTCTCATCGTCGACCATTATGTCTCTCTTCCACCAAACCATGCGTTGCCTGACCTACTGGAGTTGTTGTTTCTCCTCCCAACTTTGCTACTACCACTACCAAGATAGCATCGCCGGTCTAGATGGAGAAGGAAAATGTGCTGCTGGACCGCCGTCACCATCCGTCAACCACTGCGGCCCCCCGTCATTTCCCGTCTTCCACCGCGTCCGTGTAACTGCCTCTGTCACCGTCCGTCTTTCACTACGTCTGCGTCGTCGCCGACGCCCTCCGCACCCTCCTTCCCCCAGGTTCCACCTTCACTCCGTCAAACGAGGCCACACACATCATGTTCTACATCGACGTCGGGAACGAGTCAAGGTTCTGCACTGGCGGTCGTGTAATCAAGTCACACACCTCATCCTTCCGCGGGTGTATATAGGCATGCAGGAGGTACGTTGAAGGTGCCGAAGAGATCTGGTGTCTATACGAGTCAGGCGCCTGACCGGTGCCCGTACTGCACCCGTCGGTGGTTATGGTTGGGAGTTGCCCAGTTCGTGTTCTAGAAAGGTTATGCTGCAGCGCGAGGGGGCACCACCGCACCAGCCGCGAGAATGAGGATCATATGGCATGGGTCGGATTTCCGCTGGGAACCAAACCATAAGCCTGCCTTTGGCTCGGGACTGAAACCCGGTTTCGTGTTGTTTTTAGTGCCTACCCTGCCAAACAACAGCTGGTTTGAGGCTGATTCGTGTTTGGTTCGCAACCCTGAAAATCCTCCGTTATGGGATAACGGAACCCCCCAACCCGGGTTCTCCCAGTTCCACAAGGGGCGGGATTCCGGTTCACAAACCGGTTTTGGCGATCTGATCCTCTCCTCGCCCCACACCCATCTCGACATTCTTCGCCTTTCCCCTCTACCTGGCTTATCTTCTGCTCTGTGGTCTATGCTCTCTTTTCTCCCGAGACCTCCTCTCCCGAGACCTCGAGACGACCTCACCATTACTATTATCGCCATTAAAGCTGACCCATCATTTCCGGCGGTCGTTTCCAGCGGCAAAGCCATGCCAGGCGATTGGCGTACGCCAAACCCTGCCCAGCGGAGTAGGCGGAATACCAGGTTAATCAAGCGGATGTATGGGTGTGGTGGCTCGTCGGCAAGCGCCAAGCTACTCCGGCAGTCTACACGTGGACAAGGAACCCTCCCGAGTTGTCAACTCGCATCAAAGCGCCCCATTTTACCGTATACAAGCCGTGCACTAAACCCTAGGAAGGGCAACCACTGTCGCGTCTGCTATATAGTTCTGCACTTCATCAGCGATCTCCTCGCTTTTCACCTTCGAACCCTCCACACAGTCTTCTGTTCCGTTGCCGCTGCCGAGCCCCTGTTGTGGGAAGTCGCTGACCTGCTTGCAAGGTTTGTCTCCGCCGCCCCTTTTCTTTCTTTCTGTTTGCTAGCCTCCTATCTTTACTCTTGTAATGATAGATGATTTAATCAGTGAACTAATGTGTATTTCTCTCTCAATTTCTTGTCACATGTTTCGTCCCTGGCAATGTCTGGCCGTGCTCCTGTTTTCGTCATCTCGGCTGAGCAGGTAATTGTTCTTAGCAAACACCAACACACGTTTTCTCCTATTGTGGTTGCCTGCTTGCTTGATTCGGACAATGTTTTTTTGTATTATGTCCACGGGTAACAGGGGTTATTGGGATGTTGTATAAGGACATGGTCTGTGGCTATTGTATTATCGCCATGATATTGTTGTTGTATTGTACACGAGTAACAAGTAGGGCTCAGTTTTGTTGGTCAATTACCAGGAAAACACGAATTATTGTCTGTATGCCCCTTGTATTTCAACTCTGTATTCTTGTAACATTGTCGACACTCCAAGTACTGCACATGAGACCATCGTTTTCTTTTCTTCTGTTGGCCTAATGTTAAATATTACCTAATGTTAAATATTATTGATAACATACTAAAGAAGAACTGTAATTAAAAAAATTACTCCAACCATTGATATGTATTGTCTAGGTCTAATTTTGTAAGGGAGTTTTTTTGTGTGCTTATTCTAGCACATTGTAACACACTAGGCCAGATCTTTTTGTGCTTAATCTAGCATGTTGTTCCTATTGTTGTTGACCTTGTCACAATATCGCTGCATGTCATGAGATGAATGGTTACTTTTAACAAATTCATCAATATGTAGTCTACATATACTACACTTGCAAGGTTGATGATTCATAACACATTTATTTCATGTATTCTCAATGATGCCTGTTTTGGTTCTGAGATGGAAAGATGGTTCTTGTAGTCATCTACTAAGGCTATCCTTGATGTGGTTTCTTTCATTTCCATCAACCCCCCCCAAGAGTCACACTAAATTTGGATCTAGACTGATAGACATAATGACCTCATTATATTTGTGTTTGAAGATACCTCAAACACTACAATGGTGGATGCGCTATTTTCACTTATTTCAATCATAAAGTCCATTCCAATGAGTATGGCATAGTCTAGTTAATTTTATCATATGCACTTCTTCATTCCATATGCACTTCAACATATCTTCCTCAAAGCTCAAGTATTCAAAGCTCAAGTATTCACAACCAACAGAACATAATTTCAAAGGTGGCCTTGTCACATGTTTTATTAGTCAGGGAGTTAAGGGAGTACACATCTTTTTAGTTTCAATCAAAGAAGAATAAGAACTGGGGTTGGAGTCTGCAAAATGATGCATGCATTCCAATAAATAGGATGTGTGTGCCACTATTAATCCGTCTACATGATTAAGGTCTGCAGTGTAGTATTTGCAATTATCCACTACAAGGTCTACAGTGTTGTATTTGAAAATAATCATTCACTGTGTTAAGTAGAAAATATTTTGTCTTATCCATGTCACATATTCATTAGATTTAATTCATATCCTTCCTGAATTGTAAAAATTCTTGTGAACGTCATCTTCCACAAGTCATACATGTGGCTCACATTTAAGCAAATATTTTTTTGCAACATTCAATGTAGTTGTGCATAAGGAAACGCTGGTAAGAAAACTTGGTTGATTTATTCTAAAACGACACTCTACATAAATCCTTACCCTCCCTCCTATACAAATTGTTCAGTGAAGTCAGTTTTGATCACGAGAAACAAATGACATCAACATGTCCTATTGTGTTTTCAACAATAATATTTGTAATACAAATATGATGTTTGTCTCAAGGATTTTCCCCTTGTTTATGAGGTGATGTTTATGAAGATATCTGATGATAATGTTCATATCCAGTCCGAAAAAGAGACAAAAGAAAAAATGTTTACTTTGTGCAAGATGAACTTTATGAGGTGGTTTTTGTTATTTACTTTCTGTTAAGCTTACCCACATATTATAGCCCTTTTCTAACTATGAACAATGTTACTATACAATGTTACTATTGTACACACATCCTCTTAAGCTCAATTTTTTTTACGTGATTGATATAGAAGACATATATCAATATTTTTACAATGTTACTATTGTACAAACTATTGATATAGCAGACATATATCAATATTTTTACAATGTTACTATTGTACACACTACTGATATAGCATACATATATCAATATTTTTACAATGTTACTATTGTACACACTATTGATATAGCAGACATATATCAATATTTTATAATTATTAGCTGTAATTGTACCTGTAAATATTTTACTTTGTGAAAGATGGACTTGTGGTCAATTGCACAGACTTCATTCATGCAGTTTGGGTCAAATTTATGAGGTTATGTCATGAATCGTGTCATCTTTATTTCCAAGAAAAAATCATGATCATCTTTATAATAAAAATATATATACACCTGAAATTATAGTTAGTATGGGTAATTTTGTGATATATGTTAGTGTAGGGATATATGTTAGTATAGGGATATATAGTTGGTATACAGATATATACTTCAAATTCAGTTGTGTTGTGAGGTTAGTAATTTTTTACCAGTTAGTATAGGAATTTTGTGATATATAGGGATATATACTTCAAATGCCAGTTTTGTTGTGAAACAATTATGCTTTGTGATATATGTTAGCTTGAATGAATGATTTTAATGTTAGCTTGAATGAATGATTTTAATGTTAGCTTGAATGAATGATTTTATTTTTCATGTAGACCAAAATGTACACCCATTAGTATTCTACTGATTATATTGCAAATAATACCACTATTTCAGCTAATCTGTGTTCCCTCTGAATTTCTTGTATGTATCGTCCCTGACCCTGTCGCTGGCCGTGCAACTCTCTTCAACCTTCACTTGGGCTTACCAGGTATATCTCATGACCAATACGAACACGTTTAATGTGAATGCCATGTTGAATGCTTGCTATTTATGTAGTTTCCCTGTAATGAACATATTTGATGATGCGTTTACTACAACCATTTCAAATTTAACAACAATTTAAAATTTGTTGTACACATTTTGGATCTTATGACTGGTCCGTGTAATGGATCTTGTCTTAGCCTACTTCAATACAAGTTATTGCTTTCAACTACGTAGTCTCATACTAGGTTCGTATAACGGTTTCGTTTAAACACCCACACTAAATTGATATATCGCAGTGTCATTGCTACTATGGCTGCACCCGACCCGAGGTTCCGTATTGTATGGTCGAAAGAGTTGGATGAGGCTCTGGTTGCGGCATTGAGGAACCAATATGACATGGGTAGGTGCATCGATGGAATATTTACTAGGGACGCGTGGAGGGAGACGCTACACGATTGGCATATCAGGATGGGGAGGAACGAGGGTACATTGGATCAGTTAAAAACTCGGTGGAAGAACCTCAGGAGAGACTATGCAAAGATAAAACTGGTAACCAACAAAAGTGGTGTTGGATGGGATGACAGCAGGCACAAGCCAATATTGTCTGACACCCCAGAGTGGAGGGAGGCACTTGCGGTATGTCTAATAATATATACTCCCCTGACTATTATATATTAAATTAAACTTGTTACTATTGACCTAATCAGTAGTTGTCCCCTATTTTAGGCAAACAGGGAACTAGCGAGATTGATCAACAAACCATTCTACCACTACCACGACGTTGAGCTGATGGGGGGGAGGAACATAGCTAGGGGCCATCATGCAATGTCCTCAACCGATAGACAACCTCCTCCTGATGTTGCATCTGAAGATGATGTTGCTGTTGACCTAGATGCATCTGATTCATTTGTCAGCCCAGAACCAACCGGTCCAACCGGTTTCACTGAAGACGTGGTTAATTCTGGGACGCAAAGTGAGGACACCAATGGCGGATCACACAACCAAGGTGTTGGTGCAATGAATCCCACCACGATTAGACGTAGGAAGCGAGCGTCAAGCTTACAGGACAGTTGTGTCATGTCTAATGATGTTGTGTCCAAATTCACAAAGGTGTTTTCCAAGGTACATGAGATGGGCAGCGGAATTTCTGCTAGGTATAATGATAAAGACGAATACCAAACCATTTTGCACCACTTTCATGCAACCTACCCTGACGCCCCTGTCCCAGCTTTTACCACTCTTGTGCACACCATAAAAGATCCAGCTAACCGTAACATTTATCTAAGCCTTATGGACACCCCATAAAAAATTACCATTTGGTTGCAAGACTTGTGGGAAATGAAAAACACAGCTTCTGCATCACAATCACCCTTCACGCCACAATCTCCACCGTACTTTTGAGGTTGGCTAATTTAATAAGTATATCACTATCCTGCCTTTTATTTGATGAACTTTATCAGAAGTTTTTGTTGTAGTATTTTTTTTCTGTTGGGAACAATCTCTAAACTATGGTACTATGGAATGGTTTATCTTGTTATTGGCTATTTGGTCAGTATTTGCTATTTTGTCGCAATAGCCCTAATTTCATTTCTACAATATCTCTATATTTCCATGATGCGGATAATCACATTTAATTATAGATGTGATGGCTGGTATGCATCCATATGAAACAACTGATGACATTCTACAACTACTGCATCTTATGTCTGGTCTGGCTAATGACATTGCTAACGCAATATCCTACCAAATAGCTGACCAAATTTCCCACAATATCATGCAAAATTCAGACGCCGCAACCACACACCAACCAATACTGAGATCGGTCAGTATTAGGAGAGGCCATCAAAAGGTTTTAGAAATAATAACCAGCCATGAAAGGAGGGCGTACGATCTGTACCGTATGCTACCCAACATGGTTTTATCCTTTGTTGACAAACTTGAGGACCGAGGTTTGTTGAAAAGTACTAGAGGTGTGTCATCAATGGAGGCAGTTTGCTACTTCCTTCAAATGGTTGGCCATGGCCATACCAATCGTGTTCTTGCTGAGGACTACATTCACAGTGGTGCGATCATAAGTAGAAAGTTTAATGAGGTGTTGGATGCAGTGTGTGCTTTGTGCAATGAATATATTGTCATGCCAACTGCATCCACAACTCCGCACCGCCGCATCACCGAGATTCCATGATTTTACCCTTACTTCAAGGTATGACCATCACTTAGTTGACCATTGTCCATTCCATTGTTAATATAACCACTATCGTCATCGTTGAGTTTGGTATTTACTTACGTATTTCTTATATACTTGTCTTAGGATGCCATTGGGGAAATTGACGGGACACACATCCCCGTTTTGGTGAAGCGCGAAAAGCAGAACCGATATAGGAATAGAAAAGGGAATGTTTCCATGAATGTCATAGCTGCAGTAGACTTCTCAATGGAGTTTACATATATCATGACTGGTTGGGAGGGATCTGCTGCTGACCAAAGGGCACTTCAGGCAGCTACAACCACAGGTGGGTTCAAAGTACCCGCTGGGAAGTACTATCTTTTTGATGCAGGGTACGCCAACACCAGACAATTTCTTGCACCATATCGAAATGTTGCTTACCATATAGCAGAGTATCGGGGTAACAGAGGCTCGTACACAAGAAAAAAGGAAATGTTCAACCACCGACATGTTGAAGTACGTAACGTTGTCGAGCGAGCCTTCGGTGTGTTGAAGAAGAGGTTTTCCTACTTTCGTAAAGGAGCAACTTTTCCCGTGCAGTCTCAGTCTCGGATTGTAATGGCTTGTTGTATCGTTCACAATTTTATCCGACGACAAAATGATGGTGATCCTATGATGGACGAAAACTTGGATGAACCTCATACTACCACTGACATCTTGAATGAATTGAGTTCTCTGCAACAAACAAGCCAGACCGATGCTAGAGAGGGAGATGTTTTGCGTGAAATTATTGCCAATTCTATGTGGGCAAATTAGTGATTTATACATTTGTTTTCTAACTTGCAGACATTGAAACATGTTCTACAACATGTTTCACTTACTCCTTTTTTTGTAACTTAACGACCAACTTTTGTTCTCAAACTGTATTGTTCACTACAATTTGGCCTACTTATAAACAATGTGAAATTATGTCTCATTAGGTTTTCTATCTAGAAATGGCCAATGACATGCCGTCGTGCCCATGTGGTATGCAGTGCACCGTACAAGTGTACATGGATGCCACAGATGCAGCAAACGGACGGTTTGAAGACAACAATCCCCACAGGCCATATTTTACATGTGGTAGGGGTCTTGTACCAACCAAATGCCATATGAGGTTGCCCGCGCAACAAGAACCACCTACAGTGGCTACGCTGACTGCAATTAGGGATGCAATGGTATCACAGCTCACATATGCACGTAGCGAACGCAAGTTTTGGTCAGAACATTGTGTCTTTGTCTGTTCAACAAGAGCATACACAGATTGGTTATAAGAAGAAATTTCAAGTATGCGGGAGAGGTGCCAATATCTTCGCCACCGACTAGAAATAACGAGCGATAATGACTCTTGAACAGAAGAAGATGGATACAATACATCATAGATATACTATATTATGATATGTCCAAATTAACTGCACTTGTATGTTGCAACAATTATGTACTCCTGATCAAATGGTCTATATATTATCTTTGAAAACTATGTCATGAACCCGATATTTTTCTATTAATTGTCAAGTTTGTTTTATTAGATGTCGATGATTCCATCTGAGGTTCTGAGGTGTGATTGTGGGCTAAATGCAGCCTTACGACTTAACACAGAGGATGCAGGGTTAAATGACTTTGCCATTCTGAGTCAAAGGCCAGGTGAAATGTATTACATATGCCCTACTCGTGAGGTGTGATAGTACATCAATAAATAATACACTTTCCTTGTCGAGGCTCCGCCTTCTTTGCCATTAACTTTTACTTTGTACTACATTTTAGGGAAAAGACCGATGCATATACTTCCATTGGGCAGTCGATATCCCCCCAACAATTGATTCATTGAAAGCGGAGATTATGTTACTAACTGTTAAGTGAAAGTCAGTGTGGGGTCAGGCGATGAACATGAAGGACTTCGTTGAAATGCATTACAACTACGATGAATTATACTCTAACAAAAAGTATGAGCATGAGGTTTTAGAACACAACGTTGCCAGTCTGGAGGAAGATTGTCGTCTGCTTCTGGACATCCCTTCACCTCAAATGACTCCATAACGTTGAATGGCAAATGCATTTACATTGTCTTCTCAGAATTTAGGCACTTTTGTAAACGTCATATTACATTGAATGGCAAATCCCTTCACCTCAAATGACTATCAATGGATGTTATGAACATCATACACTTGTTTAATTTAGGCACTTTATAATCTTCATATTACATTTTAAGTGTTATGAAAATTTTCTTCATGTTGATGAGTGTTTTATTAATGATGTATGTTATTAATCGAAATTTTGCTTAATGTTAGCTCGAACCAAATAATACAATTAATTGTGATATACACCCTTACTTTTGAAAAATATATTACTTACAAATCTGTTATATGGATGGCCAACCGCCGACACCGTCTTTTATGTGGTCTACCGAGCTTGATATGGTTCTCAGGGGTTTGATGAGAACCCAATATCACGTGGGTAGATGTGTAAATGGAGTATACTCCACACAGGCTTGGATGGAGTTCTCATACATAACAGGAGGCCCTTACATTTCATTGCCTGAGTTGCAAATGCGATGGCAATACATCAAGAGAGACTTTGTAAGAGACAATATGTTCATATTGGGAGATTTATTGCCTACCCCCACATTGGCCGCGCAACAAGGGATTGAACGCAACTTCTTGACGATGCGTCACACTTACCCACCAGGGATTTTTTTAGCACTGACGATTGAAATAAACAAATGAACTTGTAACATATGTGCTAAATGTAGTCGTGTTTTTGCATCGCAACAATTTACAGTCTCTACTTATGTGTTACATTATTATATGTTGCTACCATAATGCGATCAAATTTCCTACTTCATTATTATGTTAATGCCACAGTTACTTTACGAATTCTGTTATTTGTTCATACCTTTGTTTTTATTAATTTTAGATGTCGACATCGTGTGTAAAGGCAAGGGCAAGGGCAAAATTTGAAAAACTTTTGATGTCACCGGAAAAAATTGAAAAATATGTTGAAGATAACCTTTTATGCACAAAACCATGTTGCAATCACACAAAGGAGGAGGGCAAAATTGGGACCGATGATCGACTCAAGGGAAAAGTCAGACAGCATGTTCCTCATTTGCCATTTTTGTTTGATTGGCCAAAAGACGACATCAAACAACACAACAAGTAGCCGGTGCAGGAACCATGCCCAGTGTCATGGGACTAGTACGATGAGGCCATAACGTTGGCCTATTTTAATCAAGATCCACATCCAACCATGTCCCCCCAAAGTGTCTTGTCAAAATCTTAGCTTTTGTTTGGCTATTTATTGCTCCCATTTTATGTCCTTCTCCCCTGACGAAGATCACCCGTAAACAATTATGTTATTATCAATGATCATTTATGTTTCACTAATGACGACAATATGATTATTATCAGTTGCTTTTACTGACGATAATGTAATTTGTTTATGTTATGAAAAAAATATATTAGGCCAATTTCATATTTCATGTAGCTTGACTGTTACTTACGATAATGTAATTTGTTACACTAATGACGACAATTAACTATGTTCAACATTACATATATACCACATGCAAATGTCATTACATACGACAATAACATTTCATTACTTTTTAATCACTACATAAAAATTAGAATTATTATATCTTATTTGCACTATTATAAATATACAAAATAACACCCACACAACAAAAATAAAATATATTTTTAATATATTCTAAACTTAGGTTGAAGTGACATCACAAATACACATTCTGCGTACTTGTTCAAACAGTGATGCAAGAACATGACAGAATAAGCAGATATTGACTAAGCTTCCAAACAGAATTAGACTTCCAACCAAACAGATTCAGACTACAATCAAACTGAAATCAGACCAACTGACCAGAATCAGACTGCGTTGCCAAACAAAATCAGACTGCATCCTGACTGCCCCAGCACCGGAATCCAGACTAACCCTGACTAATCAAGTCCAGATTCCAGAATCCTAGTCCTGTGCCAAACGCAGGCCAAAGGTGGATGCCCATCGTTGGGGCCCTGTTTTTTGCTGGATGATAAAATCCGCTTGGAATGGGATGGTTTGGTTTGGGACAGGTTCAGGGGCTGGTTGATGGTTATTTTTGCCATACCTATTCATAAGAGTAGATTCTAGTAATAATCATGAATCCCAAATTTCACAATGAAATTCACATTTTACACAAAATCAACTAAAATCTCTAAAATATAACTAATTCAGCGTCAAATAGCTCAAATTAAGTTTATTGCATACTCAAATATATAAACGGATGTAAATATAATCAGCGTTATTGTAATAAGTAGGTGAAATACCTCATCCCTTGTTTCAATAAGGTCAATATCACATTTCTACTAAAGGTCCCACCAAACTTCTCTAAAGTTAAAAATTGCTATAAAATCCCTAGCTTGGGATCCTTCCAAGATAAATGCATGAGAAAAAAGAGAGAAGATCGAGAGATTAGGTATTTTAATTCGCTTTCATAAAGATTTCATCCACACCGGTATAACTTATCAAACTTGGAAGAAAGAAGAATACATTCAAAGAAATTACTAGATTCAACTTGAATTTGGGGAAGAACTCGAGCTAGATAATTTCTAGGTCAACATCCACATAAAATGTCCTCAAAATCACCTCTAGATTCAACCATGTAATTTCAGAGAATATTAGTGAGTTTTGAGGTGTTTCAGGTTGTATTAGTCTTACAACTTCATTTAAAGTGCTTGGGTATGTTGCAATGAGGTCCATAATTGAAGTTTCCTTTATATTCTATTTTCAAAATAATAATTTGGCATATCTTGAACATTTAACCTCCAAATAAACATTACTAAAATTGTATAGATTCTGAATCCATTCTAAAGTCAATATTAACCCAAGTTCACTTATAAGCAGTGAAAATTAATTAACAAAATATATATAACATAATTTTATCATTTTAATCCTATTTTAAAACAAATTGAAGGCAAAAACCCTAATTCAAGACAATCAAGGATTTTGTCTACACAAATCCACAATTGATATATAACATGTTAATCAATCAATCAACAAAATAATTGTGATTTTTACACTAATTTGAAAAAAGCACACTAGTCAGCACAAAGATGTAGATTAAAGGTTAATAGGGGTTTTGGATTTGATAGATCACCATTCCTTTAAGGATTTCACCTCAAATCCAAGAGAAGTATGAAAGATAATATAAAATCTAGATTCAATATTAAATTCACATTAAATATACAAAAAACGAACTTAGCGTCTTTTAACAAACAATTACCTACTAAGTAGGGGCAAGGTCATTACAATAGTGGCGAGTAAAAGGATCACACAAGAGGCTAAAAACATCAAGTAGAACAGAAACAAACCTCAAGAAGATGAAGAAAGAGAGACAAATATAACTTAGAATTTTCATTTGGTAAGGCTATAGGATGTTAGTCACTTGGTGGTATCTCTACCTATCCTTATATATTAGTTTTAGATCATGCAACGCTAGGTGAAAATTCTACATAACACTACTTTTGCCAACAGACAAGGTGAAGACTACTAGGATAACCTACTAAGGTTTGTGGATAAATGCGCAATGGACAACTAGAAACAAGTTTTAGACAACACCATCAGATTGTGTCTCTTTGGAGGATGTTACTAATATTACATATGCCTTGTATTGTACCTTACATGATTTACAAATGTGAAAAGGACCTTATCAATAGGAAAATACATAATTCCCTAGATAAATTCCTTCACATAGGCCCAGGCTACAAATTATGTCTGTTCAATATTCACTACAAGGAAGGGCCTACAGTTGGTAAAATTCATTGACAGGGGAGTCGATAACCATGTGGGATAAACTCCAGAAAAAATTCCTATATAAGTTTTACTCTCTCTCATTTATTTAATCAAGGGTCAGATTACCCAGTGTACACAGGCCCCAATTGACCCTCTAATGAATGCTTGAAGAGGTATAAGGAAACTCCTCATATGGATCCCACCTCAACATTTCAAAAAATCATCACATAGAGTTCTTTTTTAGAGGTGAGAATTATGATATCAAGAAATAATTAGATTCCTCACTAGGAGAAAATTTCATGTGTCACAGTTATGATATCAACTGCAAGATTGCGAGTCTAGAGACAAATAACCAACTAAATTGGGACATGTACATTTGTAAGAAAGTATCAAAAGTGGATATGGATGAAGATACTTTAGAGATAAAATCCATTGCATAATCTATGAAATCCTTGGAACTTAAGTAGGACATACTATAAACCTCCTTTAATGCATATCAAAACAGTTGTATGTTCCATCAACAACAACATGTCAAAATGGCACAACCATTCTATGAGGTGTGGAAATTTGTTAAGAATTGCACATCTAGTTGTCAGTTTTGTATGATGTGATGGTGAACAGTTATAAAAGTAGGGTAGTTACAATCAAGAAGAAGACTTGAGATTCATTCATGGAATCCTAGCCCAAAACTACTATAATACAAACAAAAATACAAATCATTCAAGTTTATAGTATGGGAATCCATTGTGAGAAAAATGTTTAGAATAGCTAAAACATGATAGGAATCTTGGTCATGGTATCCTATACTTAAAAGAATTAGGGGACAAAATAATTTCAGTGAAGGAAATTTAATAGGATGTTTGGAATATGAATTACAATTAGGGACCACAGTTGAGAGTCAATCAAGGTCCTCAATGACATCAAAGAAGTTGGTAGGAGAATACATATGATGATAAATTTTCATCTACTAAAAGAATGCTATAAGAGAAGAAAAAAAATCACCAACCAACTACTCACAAAAAGGCTATCAACTCCTAGTTGGCCCAGCTTACAGTTGCCATATGCCTACCTACTAGTTTTTACACAGGGCAACCTGATGAATAACCCAAAAAACCCAAAGAAGTTAATGGTAGTGTGATGGAGTTTTAATTTGCAACACCACTAAAAATCCTAGAGATGATGAGTCTCTAAGTTTAGCCTTGCTAGTACTATGGTGAAGACTCCACCCACATGTGCTAAGACATGTGGAAGTCTTATCGTAGTATAGTTAAGGGTCGAATCCTCGGGACAACGGTCTTGACGAAGTCAAGATGGAAAACGTTTAGCTTTTACTTAACAACTTAAAGATTGATATTTAGATCGAAGGTTTGATTTGGTTGTTTTAAACTAAGCACAAAGAAAGTAAAGCAAGAAAGTAAATAAAGCAAGTAAATCTTAAAAGTTAACAAATGATGATGAATCACTGGGGTTAAGCAGGTATTTACCACCGCTACGCACACATTGTATATGTACTAAGCAAGACTTATAAGCTAGATGCATGGATGTTTCCACAAGACCGATGCCTTATAAGACAAGAGCGATGTGTTGCATCCAAGGGTGTTCCACAAGACCGATGCCCACATAAGACAAGAGCGATGCATTGCACCCTTTGATGTTCTACAAGACCAATGCCCATATAAGAAAAGGGCAATGCATCTCATCCTTCAAGGGTTAAGTAACTCTAATACGGTACATCCTACGCGTCACTGAAGGGTGTAGTCTCCGAAAAGAGAATCTTACTCAACCTCATGAAACGTACATCTAAAACTAACAAGCGAGCGATAATTATCAAATCGAATAGCGTCTTTGTAGGCCTAGTTTCCGGTGAGGGATAACCTAGCTACGAGAAGTGCGGGAATAATGCAACGCCAGCCATCCCCGAACGAATGGTCACATGCTTTACATCATTCCCCTCGCAAAGTGTGTTCCTCGACTTACCAAATGTCTCTTCCATACAGATGGGAGTGTGCCATATGATAGTGAGTTTACTCCACTCTTTGAGATACACTTCTAGACACCGAAACGGATGCGTGGTGGAAACACACACCAGAAACCAACACTAAATCGGTATTCAAGCCTCGATAGCGGTCGTAGACAAACCACAACGAAAGACAATAAATGCATACATGAACGTGGCCATCATTCAAGCATGTGTGAAACGATTTAGTATTAAAACGAAATGATAACATCTCTTTTTACAGTACATAATACAAAACATGGGCAGCGGGGCTAGTCCCCGCGCCCCAGTGGATGGAACTACTCGCTCCTCATAGAGGGAGCAACAAAGAAGGAGGCAAGAAGAGATAGAAAGAACATCATCTCCACTAGGAGAGAAGGTTGAACCCTTGGTGGAGAGAGCAACGATCTCCACCCCTTGTAGCTTGCTTGATGACGGATCTTCTCCTCTCACCTTCCTTGTTGATGAGAGAGAGAGAGTAGCTTGCAATGGACGTGAGTCTCAGACCGGCAGCCTCGAGTGATGGATGGAGTTGTTCTGGTAGCAGAGAGGCAGCCTCTGGACGTCTGGACTCCTCTTCATGGACGGCCCTGAGATCTTATTTATAGGCTTTGAGTGAGATCCAAACGGTTTGGAGACCGTTTGGGCTCAAACGGTCTTGGGATCGTTTGGCGTCAAACGGTCTTGAGATCGTTTGGCGTCAAACGGTCTTGAGACCGTTTGGGCTCAAACGGTCTTGGGATCGTTTGGCGTCAAACGGTCTTGAGATCGTTTGGCGTCAAACGGTCTTGAGACCGTCTGGGCTCAAACGGTCTTGGGATCGTTTGGCGTCAAACGGTCTTGAGATCGTTTGGCGTCAAACGGTCTTGGGACCGTTTGAACTCCATGCGGTCTTGGGCCCGTTTGGCTTCATGCGGTCTCGGGACCGTTTGAACTCCATGCGGTCTTGGGACCGTTTGGCTTCATGCGGTCTCGGGACCGTTTGAACTCCATGCGGTCTTGGGACCGTTTGGCTTCATGCGGTCTCGGGACCGTTTGAACTCCATGCGGTCTTGGGACCGTTTGGCTTCATGCGGTCTCGGGACCGTTTGAACTCCATGCGGTCTTGGGACCGTTTGGCTTCATGCGGTCTCGGGACCGTTTGAACTCCATGCGGTCTTGGGACTGTTTGGCTTCATGCGATCTCGGGACCGTTTGAACTCCATGCGGTCTTGGGACCGTTTGGCTTCATGCGGTCTCGGGACCGTTTGAACTCCATGCGGTCTTGGAACCGTTTGGCTTCATGCGGTCTCGGGACCGTTTGAACTCCATGCGGTCTTGGGACCGTTTGGATCCACTCGACCCTTGGGCTGGTTTATTCTTTTGTTATTGTTTTGTGCTTTTTTCTGCAATTATAAAAGGAAAAGTTAGTTTGATGATGTATTTACAAAAAAGGGTAAAATTAGGTTTAAGTACAATATAAATGTAGAAAGAGTATGGAAAACTAAAGAAAAAGACTAAGATAAACTACTAAAATAGGAGGTTATCACCCCCCTAACTTAGAGTCTAGCTTGTCCTCAAGTTAGATAGAGCTGAGACATGAAATGGCGCGGCGATCTTAATTAAAATTTCCCCATACTCTTGCTTCAATTCTTGACCTGAGTTCCCCAGGGGTCGTATCGAGGCTTATTGCATGCCTTGATCTTTTGGATTTTGAGAGTTGCCTGGATTTCAGGTTTTTCCATATCTCAAAGTTCGCCTTGGGACCACATTTATTTTGTGCATGCTGTTGACTCTAATCAACTTTATACCTCTCTGGAAACCTATTGGAAGCTAGAGAGGGTATGAGGGTTGGCTAAAGGCTTTGAAGTGTAACTCCCCTTCGAGTGGGGGAAGGGCTGTCTATGCTTTTTAGGATCTCACTACCGGACACGACACATCTGCCTTTATGAGGGCAGCTGAATGTACCGGCCGGGCAAGTCCTTTATTAGCCTTTTCATATACTTGGAACTTTTAGGGTTTCACTACCGGACGCGACGCATCTGCCTTTGTGAGGGCAGCGGAATGTGCCGGCCGGGTGAGCCCTTTATCAGTTCTTTATATAGGTCCTTATTCGTGGCACAACTCTCCTGATTTTATTCGTCTCTCTGGCTTTTATTCAAAAACTCACAGGCTTGGGTTTTGGGATGAGGATTTATTTTGGGCGGCCAAGCCTCTTTTATTTTGAAGAGAGGAAAGTTGTTCTTAAAGTTTTTCAGCATGCACTTATTTGGTTTGTGGTCCACTTGCAGATCTTTTTGACTTGGAATTTGCCTAATTTCCCTCTCATCCTTGAGATCTCGGCCTATTTCTGCCCTGATTTTGACCTATGGAGAGTCAGATAAAGAATTGGAGCACCAATATAGGATCCATAGTGGATGGGGGTTGATAAATCGCCATTTGATGTCTACGTGCTAAATACTTGTAGAGACTAACATGATTCTAGAGTTAGTTGAGGTGATTAACAAGAATTTGTAAAAAGAATCTTAAAAGAATAAAAAGAATTTGTAAAACGAAAGAAATGTATGGAAAGTGTTTAGAGAAAAAGAAGGGAGTATAGAAGTTGATACCTAGCCCTTGTCTAATGTATCCCCCCCCTAACTTATCACACACTCTGTCCCCAGAGTGGCAAAGTGATAGGTTGAGAAAACATTAGAACAAGGGCTGCAGGTTAAGGTAGATTGTCGGTTGCCCCTGGAGAATGCAGAAGTGTAGATGCGAACTGCCCACGTAAGGCGTGGTAGTCCACGTCCGTCATTTCCTCCACTGGTCTTTGGAGAACGATTATAGTGTACATCCAGTAGAGGACGTGGAAGCCGCAGTCGTTGGATTGTCGTATTTGCTGGGGGCATTTATGGCAGAAGGCGGGGCGGCTGAAGTGCTCAGTGCTGTATGCCCTAGTGTGCTGACTCAGAAGTTCGATTAATTTCATAGCACACTCCTTTACCAATTCTTCTGTCGGCGTCTTGGGCGTTACGACGTATTGTCGTTGACGGGCATTGAACTGGCTGTCGGAGCTGTTGTATATTGTAGTTGTTCCGGTGTGGAGATTGGTTGCCAGAAGAAGCCAGTGCCCTTGATGTAGGATCGGTAGCATGATGAACTTCGGCATTGTATGTTGAACATATGCAGTCAATTGTTCTATTGTGCCGAAGTTTTTCAGTTTGAGCAGATCATCTTTCATGTACGGGGACGCCATATATGTGTCGGGATTGTGTTGGCCAATCTGAGATTGGTAAGCGGCCATGAGGCTGCAAGAAAGTTGTCCCTTATCTTGTAGAGTTTCTCGCAAAGAATCGGCCATTACGATAATGTCTTGAGACATGAAGACGATGCCGTCTTTTTCTGCGGAGAGTTTTGCCATGATTATGCGTATTTCAAGGTCGTTTAGACCCTTGCAGGAATCACGATCGAAATCAGGAAAAGTTGGTGTAATTGTGTACGCGGGGTCTTTCTTGCTGGTGTCTTCTGTGGGCAACTTGTTTTGTTATGACTCTTCCAGAACTTGGCGGAAAGGTCGCCGCTGGCGACGTTGCACAGCTGAGTAAAGATACCGTGGAACATCATCTGGTGACATAGTCGGATCGTTGAAAAATCTTCTGTCACAGATGAGTTCCATGGCGTAGCGTCCTCGTAGCGAATGGAAGTCTTCAGCTGCCAAGTCTGTGAATGGGATTTCCTGGTTAAGCGCTTGAATATGTCTGATGGTGTAGAAGGCGCTGTCTCCGGATCCCGTGGTGGCTTGAACTGGAGGGTTAATGATTCTAAACCATGGTTGGCTCCAATCTTGGCGAAGAGAAGGGCGTACAGCCCAGATTACTTTAAGCAGCCGGAAGGGTATACACCGAGCTTCACCTGCTGCGTCTCCGATAAAGTTGATTATGCCGGATGGTAGCTCGGCGGTATTGAAGTTGTAGACTTTGGCGTCCCTTGCCGCGGTGTCCACTATCATAAAGAGCCAGTGTCCCGAGACTTGGAAAGGCAGCGTGATATAGCGTGCCCGACGTGCTAATCCGACACGCAGCCGCTCAATCGACCTCGCCTGCAGGCTCTTGTGTAAAAGGCCGAGAGACAGTGCAGGTGAGGCGTTGAAGGCTGGTTGTATCCGTTTTTTACTTTTATATATTTCTATACAGTTGGCGAGGAGGACACGAAAAATTGACAGCGGCATCGTAGACCGGGGTCGGAGGATGCAACGAAAATCTTCGCGTGTCAACGTACGCCTGGTTTTTGTATTGATGTAAATTGTATCGTCCCCCGCTTTTGCATCGTCTACTATAGTGTTCAGGATGAAAATGTCCTGAGCATCTAAAGTAGAGATGGCTGTCCTGTCAAGATCATGCATTTTTTGTGGAAGAGGGGGGGGGGGGGGGGGGGCGGGGGGATGTTTTGTGGTGGAGGGGAGGCGGGTTGTGCGAAGGCTTCTTCATGGCCTGTGATATTGTCATCCTGGTCAGAGGCGGAGTCAAGATCTTCGTCTGTATCTAGACTCACTCGGTCCGCATCGTCCAGGTGAGGGGGAGAAGGTGTTGAGAAGGGAAGGGGGGTTTTTGGCGAGGTAGCGCTGGCTCCTTGTATGCACTGTTGGAGCTCAGCGAATGCTGCATCTTTGGCGGTTTCTCCCATTGACCCCATAGAGGAGTAATCAAAGAATTGGTCCCCATAAGAAATGTTGACGTTATCGTGCTGTGGGGACTTGGGGTGATAGTCACTTTCCTGGTGACCTTTATCGGACCCTTTGTGGGAGGGTTCTGCAGCATTCCCTGGATCTTCGCCATCATCGTGCTTGTCTCCTGGAGGTGTGTCTTTATTGGAGTCAGCAGATGAATCGGAGTCTTCTTCTTCTTCATCATCATTGTCATTGTCAGTCGCAGCTTCGTCTGTTTTCTTCTTATTGGACGACTTTTTACACCGCCGGTGAGTGGCATGTAGCTCATCGAAAGCCACTTGCAGATGCTCGTGTTTTTCGAGCAATGCGTCGTGGCCTTCTTTGAGATCTGTATATCTGTCCTCGGCGGAGAGGAGGCGTGCAGTTAGATCTGTGACTTGGGCGCGTAGTTGTTGTATTTCATTAATGGTAGCCTCCTCTTGATGATGGTGGAGCTGCGTAATTGTTTCGTCGATGGTAGCCAGGCGCGAGCTTAGCTTGTCTTGGTTTTGCGCGAGCGTGCAGAGATTCTCTTGCAGAGGGTGAGTCTGGGTCGAGATCTCGTCGACTTTTCTCGTCGTAGCTTCTTGCTGACGCGTTGCCCCAAGGATCAGGTCTGGCAGGTTGTTGGTGTGGCTGTTGATATGTTCAACTTGCCTAGCCACTTCATCCTGTCGTTGCTGAATACCTTGCAGGACGACAGGAAGAGCTTGATGTTGATTGTCGATCCTGGTTACCTGTTTAGTTAAATCCTGTACACAAGAAAAAATGGAATGTAATAAGTTAGAAGGGTCGGCGAGGAGGTGTCGGACAGCGTCAAATTGACGGCCGAATTCTTCACCGATGTTAGTAAAGGGGGCCCCAGAGGCGGAAGGGTGATGTGGCTGGGGCCTATGTGGGATGGTGGTAGTGTCATGCGGGAAAGACACTGATGAAGGCCCGAACTGCGTAGTGACTGTTGATGAGGTCACCAGCGGTGTCGGGGTGGTGGCGGATGTGAAGAGTGGTGGAATTGATGATGAAGGGGTGGGGATGGTGAAGTCGGGCATGGAGGTGAAGAAAGGTAAGCCCGATGTTGGGGTGGGTGAAAAAGTGGATGTGAATGCTGATGTGGAAGCGGAGGCGAAGGTGGTGAAATCAGGCATGGAGGTGGGGAAAGGGAAGCCTGATGTTAGGGAGGGTGAAAAGGTGGATGTGAATGCTGGCGTGGAGGTGGAGGTGGAGGGGAAGGCGGTGGTGGGAGCAGTGGAGAGCTGCTCGTGTAGACTCTGGATGAAAGAGTCAAGGGAGGATGTTGTGATAATTTCATCGTTGAGATGCTCAACCTCCGGGTTGGGGTGGGATGTTGGCGTCTCCGACAGCTGCTTGGCCTGTAATGACCTTCTAGAGAGCCGTTTGACAGGGATCTTTGTAAGTCGTGCTGTCGGGGCTGTAATACTCATCTCGGTTGGACCCACAGTTTTTTCTTTCTCGGCGGGTTTGACCGAAGCCAGCAACTTAGTAAGCTCGTCGTCAGAAAACAAGAGCTGTGTCATGTCATAGTGTGCTAGCTCTGGTAGCGGAAGGAGGATTCTTGAAGATTTAACCATCGGGCAGAATACGTAGTGTATTTTCCCGTCCTTTTCTTTGATTATGAATGAGTTTTTCAGAGATTGCTCGTTCGTAAGGATGTCGCCCTTGATTAGCGTGCATTTGGGTAGTAGCCTGTCCATCTTAAGGAATTTTATAATGGAAGTGACATGGCCCCCCAAGCAGATCTCTTTCCCTATTAGGGCAGCAGAAAATTTCTGGACCATCAATCGTCCAATGTTTATTGGCCTGTCGTTGAGGATAGACCAGAGGACAAAGAGGTCAGATATTGTGACGTTTCCTCCTTCCGATCTTGGAAAAAGCGCGCCAGATAGGATTTTGTGCAAAGTGCGCACAAATCCGGAATGTATGTTGGACGCTTTACAGGTTTTTGCGTCGTAGATGGGAAGTCTGGTTAAGCTTTTCCAGAATGTATGGCGGTCGAATTCTGGGTGATCGGTTCCCACTAGCTTGGCCTTTTGTAGCTGCTCCGTGTTGTCGATGAACATAGAATTCAGCATATTTTCTGTCAGGACGACATTGCTACCAAAGATCTGGGTGACAATTCTTCTGTCACCCCCATCCCGTGACCTATCAGTGATGTCAACGGGCTCCTTTCTTAGAAAGGAGAAGAATTCCGCCGTAGGTTCAAAGTATGATACTTCAGGTAATGAGCACAACCTGGCGAGGCTGGCTTTCTTTAGTACGCTGAAGATGCGGTCTTGAATTCCCATTTTGACTAGTATGCTGGAGCAAACATACTTAGTCGGTTTGAGGGTTTTGTCGATGGAGATGGAAGATTGGATGAATAGGTTTTGTGGAGGTGGAATTGGAGCAGTAATGGGAATGAAAGTGGTAGGGATGGTAGCTGCAGGGGTGATGATGGTAGCAGCGTATGTGGATGGTTTAGCGAAGGGTTGGTCCATGGCGGATGAAGGGTGGACCTGTTTTCTTGCTCTTTTTGGAGGCTGCCCAGATGCAGCCTTTGCAGCCTTGCGTTTTCCCTCTGTCTCTTGGGCAGAGGAGTCTTCATCGGGGTTCGGTATGTAATCCGAACCTTCGTCGTCGTCCGAGGAAATGTGTTCAATGTCTTCTTCAGGAGCCTCACCCAAGCATTGGGTAAGGCGGGTTATTTCGCATAGGATGTCAATGATCTTGATTTTTGGAGGGGCAACTCCAGTGGTGTTGTAGGTGTCCCTGATTTGCACGAGCTTTTCTCGCTCCTCCATCATCTGCTCCCTTGTCAGAGCAGGGGCAGATCCGGAAGTCTTGTTTGATGCCATTTCTGAAAAAGATACAAGTTTCTTAGTTAGAAAAGAGGATTGAAACGATTTAGATTAAGAAACAATTTAGAAGTTTCTTAGCTTCAGGACCGTTTGATTTCAAACGGTTTCAAGACCGTTTGGTCTCAAACGGTTTCAAGACCGTTTGGTCTCAAACGGTTTCAAGACCGTTTGGTCTCAAACGGTTTCAAGACCGTTTGGTCTCAAACGGTTTCAAGACCGTTTGGTCTCAAACGGTTTCAAGACCGTTTGGTCTCAAACGGTTTCAAGACCGTTTGGTCTCAAACGGTTTCGGGATCGTTTGGAAAACTGTTTGGAAAACGAAGAGTCGCAGGTTGCCGGCGCAGGGGAAGGCGAAACGACGCGAAGGTGAGCGCGCCAGCGACCTCGATGATGACGAAGACGATAGGAAAAATGTTGACGGCGATGGAAGCGGTGGAGGAATCGGAGTAGCGACGGTGATAGCGGAGAAAGAGACGTTGCGCGATGGTCGAGGAGACGGCGACTGGTTCAGTGGTGGTAGCGACACAATGGCGCGGTGACGAAGGCGACAGAGGGGTCGGAGAACTTCGTTCGACGACGGCTGCGATGGCGGTGCAGGAAACGTCGGCGTGAGCGGCGTGTTTGGAGTCGCCGGACTACCTTGCAGAAGAAGGTCGAACGAACGGGTGAGCGGCTAGGGCGAATGCAACAGTAGCAGGAAGAAGACTCTTCGCACGAACGCTCTGGAGAATTCGAAGATTCGAAGAGAGAAAGATGGAGTAGGGATGGTATATATATAGTGATTGGTTGGTGGTCTATCGTATTCCAAACGGTTTTGAAGACCGCTTGGTCCCAATCGGTCTCAAGGTCGTTTAGTCCCAAACGGTTTCAGGACCGTTTGGTCCCAAACGGTTTGAGGACCGTTTGGTCCAAAACGGTTTGAGGACCGTTTGGTCCAAAACGGTTTGAGGACCGTTTGGTCCCAAACGGTTTCGAGACCGTTTGGTCCCAGACGGGTTTAAGACCGTTTGGAGGTAACAAAAGGGGTTATATATTTTTGTGTTTTTGAGTATATATATATATTTGTGTATTTTTTTTTTTTTTTTTTTTGTATTTTGGTTTATGGATTTTTATTTTGTTTGTTTTATATATTGTTTTTGTAGTTTTTATTATGTAGATTTTTTTGTATTTTTTTAGATTTAGTAACAAAAGAACTTAAAGAAAGCAAAACAAAATTAAGAGAGAATAAAACTAGAAAATAGAGAAATTGATGTTCAGGTCTTGGGTTGTCTCCCAAGAAGCGCCTTGGTTTTATGTCGCTGGCTCGACGAAGCTAAGACTTGTTATACTGCTGGCATATTTAATTGCTGATCTTTGTTCAGCCCATGTTTCGGATTTAATTCGGGTTGTCCAGCGAAAGTGCCAGCCGAAGGCTTCAATTGTGCAGCAATCTGTGCAAGCTGTGTTTCAACTGCCTTTTGTTGGGCTTGTTGGTTGGCCAGCATGGTTTGCTGAGATTGCAGCATCTGTCTTATTGAAGATAGCTCATCTTCCGGCTGCGTGGTAATATTCTTCTGAGAATTTTGTTGTTGGTATTGTTGAACGTGCAATTGTGGGTGAAGCGGGGGGTGAGTGTACTGGTAGTAGGCTGACTGATTTCTAGGGTAGTTAACCCTAGGGAAGTTGTTTCTTGGATTCCCTTGATTGTTTGATAGCCCAGGAGGCAACCTACTGTCAAATCCCCCTTGAGTCTGGTGTTGCGGGTTTGCAGTCCCAGAAGGGTTCCCATACTGGAATCCAGGATGGTTCCTTGGTTGACTGGGATTATAGTAGACTTGCCCGGGAATAGTATGGATAGAGTTGACTTGCTCCGGAGTCTGATCTTCAATCTGATTAGTGATGGCCTCGTAGGGTTGTGGTGGTGGATGAAGGTCCATCATCACACTATAGAGCATTCCGCAGGATAAGGTCGGATGATCTGATGCATGACAAGCTTCACAGGAACCTGTGACAGCTTTGACTTGATGCAGCTGCGGGGTTTGTTTCTTGTTGAATTCCCCTAGAGATGATTCAAAGGTTTGCTGTTTATGGGCGATTGCTTTCAGAGCCTCTGCTATTGACTTTAATTCCGTGGTTTCCTCAGCTTTAAAGACTTTGAGGACGCCTTTTCCGGCTGTTCGCCCCCAGTTGGACTGGTTTTCAGCCCCTAAAGTGACGATCTTCCAGGCGTCTTCATAGTTTTTCCTCATGAAATTTCCTCCAGATGAGGAATCTAGGAACTGTTTAATGTCATCATTTACCCCCCGATAAAAGGTCTCAATCAGTTGATTTTGCGAAATCCCATGATGAGGGCATTTTCGAAGAAGTTCTTTGAATCTTTCCCATGCCTCGGCGAGGGTCTCTCCAGGAAGTTGAGAGAAATGGTTGATCTGCCCTCTGATTTCGTAAGTAAGCGAGGGTGGAAAAAACTTCTCCAGGAATTTCTCCTCTAGAGGGGCCCAGGTGGTAATAATGGGTTCTCTATCCAATGAATTATACCAACTTAAGGCCCTTCCAGATAGAGTGAAATGAAACAGATGGAGCATTATTGCGTCGAAAGCGATGCCAGCTTGTGGGACCAGTCGGCATAATGCCTTAAACCGTTTCAGGTGGTCCATGCAGTCGTCTCCAGAACTTCCAGAGAAAGAAATCCCTTGCATAATCTGAATCCATTGGGTCCGGATCTCGAAGTGTGGAATGTTAATGATCGGAGGCCGGACCGGATGGTTATCTTCGTAATTCTTCGGGACGGCGTAATCCCGAAGTTGCTTGTTTCTTAACGCGAGTTGAGCAGCAGCTTGCTCTGCTTGGATGCGTGCCTGTACTTCAGCTCGGATCTCAGCTTGCACCTGAGCACGAGTGTCAGCAATGAGTTGTGCTCGTTGTGCTGCTATGGCTGCGTTGACTCTTTCTGCAACAAGGCGTTGCTCTTCGGCCATCTGTCTGGCTCTTTGGCGGTTTAGTCTATTCCTTCGGTGAAAACTTCTTTCTACCTCAGAATCGTATTCTGGTTCAGGGGAGAATCCGATGCTATGCGGGGGTTGCATACACGTTTTCTACCTGAGTAGAAGGAAAATCTCAAGTTTAGGAAAGATGGAAGGAAACGAAAAAGATCAAGAAATATTGGATTGGTTATTACGAAAAAGGTGTAAAATCCTAATCAACCAAGAGATTGGTAAGTGAAAGCTAAAAAGTTCCGTTGTCCCCGGCAACGGCGCCAATTTTTTGATGGAGTTTTAATTTGCAACACCACTAAAAATCCTAGAGATGATGAGTCTCTAAGTTTAGCCTTGCTAGTACTATGGTGAAGACTCCACCCACATGTGCTAAGACATGTGGAAGTCTTATCGTAGTATAGTTAAGGGTCGAATCCTCGGGACAACGGTCTTGACGAAGTCAAGATGGAAAACGTTTAGCTTTTACTTAACAACTTAAAGATTGATATTTAGATCGAAGGTTTGATTTGGTTGTTTTAAACTAAGCACAAAGAAAGTAAAGCAAGAAAGTAAATAAAGCAAGTAAATCTTAAAAGTTAACAAATGATGATGAATCACTGGGGTTAAGCAGGTATTTACCACCGCTACGCACGCATTGTATATGTACTAAGCAAGACTTATAAGCTAGATGCATGGATGTTTCCACAAGACCGATGCCTTATAAGACAAGAGCGATGCGTTGCATCCAAGGGTGTTCCACAAGACCGATGCCCACATAAGACAAGAGCGATGCATTGCACCCTTTGATGTTCTACAAGACCAATGCCCATATAAGAAAAGGGCAATGCATCTCATCCTTCAAGGGTTAAGTAACTCTAATACGGTACATCCTACGCGTCACTGAAGGGTGTAGTCTCCGAAAAGAGAATCTTACTCAACCTCATGAAACGTACATCTAAAACTAACAAGCGAGCGATAATTATCAAATCGAATAGCGTCTTTGTAGGCCTAGTTTCCGGTGAGGGATAACCTAGCTACGAGAAGTGCGGGAATAATGCAACGCCAGCCATCCCCGAACGAATGGTCACATGCTTTACATCATTCCCCTCGCAAAGTGTGTTCCTTGACTTACCAAAGGTCTCTTCCATACAGATGGGAGTGTGCCATATGATAGTGAGTTTACTCCACTCTTTGAGATACACTTCTAGACACCGAAACGGATGCGTGGTGGAAACACACACCAGAAACCAACACTAAATCGGTATTCAAGCCTCGATAGCGGTCGTAGACAAACCACAACGAAAGACAATAAATGCATACATGAACGTGGCCATCATTCAAGCATGTGTGAAACGATTTAGTATTAAAACGAAATGATAACATCTCTTTTTACAGTACATAATACAAAACATGGGCAGCGGGGCTAGTCCCCGCGCCCCAGTGGATGGAACTACTCGCTCCTCATAGAGGGAGCAACAAAGAAGGAGGCAAGAAGAGATAGAAAGAACATCATCTCCACTAGGAGAGAAGGTTGAACCCTTGGTGGAGAGAGCAACAATCTCCACCCCTTGTAGCTTGCTTGATGACGGATCTTCTCCTCTCACCTTCCTTGTTGATGAGAGAGAGAGAGTAGCTTGCAATGGACGTGAGTCTCAGACCGGCAGCCTCGAGTGATGGATGGAGTTGTTCTGGTAGCAGAGAGGCAGCCTCTGGACGTCTGGACTCCTCTTCATGGACGGCCCTGAGATCTTATTTATAGGCTTTGAGTGAGATCCAAACGGTTTGGAGACCGTTTGGGCTCAAACGGTCTTGGGATCGTTTGGCGTCAAACGGTCTTGAGATCGTTTGGCGTCAAACGGTCTTGAGACCGTTTGGGCTCAAACGGTCTTGGGATCGTTTGGCGTCAAACGGTCTTGAGATCGTTTGGCGTCAAACGGTCTTGAGACCGTCTGGGCTCAAACGGTCTTGGGATCGTTTGGCGTCAAACGGTCTTGAGATCGTTTGGCGTCAAACGGTCTTGGGACCGTTTGAACTCCATGCGGTCTTGGGCCCGTTTGGCTTCATGCGGTCTCGGGACCGTTTGAACTCCATGCGGTCTTGGGACCGTTTGGCTTCATGCGGTCTCGGGACCGTTTGAACTCCATGCGGTCTTGGGACCGTTTGGCTTCATGCGGTCTCGGGACCGTTTGAACTCCATGCGGTCTTGGGACCGTTTGGCTTCATGCGGTCTCGGGACCGTTTGAACTCCATGCGGTCTTGGGACCGTTTGGCTTCATGCGGTCTCGGGACCGTTTGAACTCCATGCGGTCTTGGGACTGTTTGGCTTCATGCGGTCTCGGGACCGTTTGAACTCCATGCGGTCTCGGGACCGTTTGAACTCCATGCGGTCTTGGAACCGTTTGGCTTCATGCGGTCTCGGGACCGTTTGAACTCCATGCGGTCTTGGGACCGTTTGGATCCACTCGACCCTTGGGCTGGTTTATTCTTTTGTTATTTTTTTGTGCTTTTTTCTGCAATTATAAAAGGAAAAGTTAGTTTGATGATGTATTTACAAAAAAGGGTAAAATTAGGTTTAAGTACAATATAAATGTAGAAAGAGTATGGAAAACTAAAGAAAAAGACTAAGATAAACTACTAAAATAGGAGGTTATCATAGTGGCCACATGTGTAGGATGAATCTTCCCTAAGACAGTAGTTGTACCTTTAAAGATGACAATGGTTGATACAAATGATGAATTTATGATTGTCCCAGATCTAGTTTTATAGGGGATAGTAATAAAGGGGACAGAAGATCCCAAATCTAGTTGCATAGGGGATAGTAATAAAGGGGACAAAAGAACACATATCTAGTTTCTTTGGGGATAGTAATTAAGGGGATAAAAGAATTGGTTGTAAGTGTCATACAATGAATTACAAGGTAGATGATTTAGTAGAAAAGGAAGGAAGGATTGATCCACTCATTCCAGTATATGTGCCACAACCCCCTTATGAAACTCATATGAAACTGGCAAGGCTCGACACCAAATTCAACAAACATAGATCACTTCCATCTACCCTTCCTGAATTAGGTTTTAGAGCGTATAGCTCACCAAGAATTCCTTTGATATCTTGATAAAAACACCATGTTCTATCATGTCCCTATATGAATTCAGATGAAAAAGAGAATGTGAATTTAATATATCCATTTGAAATACATAAGTTTATGAGAATTCCCTTCATGCTATGTAATGCACTGACATGATATCATTAATTTATGGTAACTATTTTATCTAGATGTTAGAAATGACTATGGAGGTGTTTATGGATGACTTATCCAATTTTGGAGATTCATTTGATACATGGGTTCATCATCTGTCACTTGTTTTGGCATAATGGAAAGAAGCACATATGTCACTTAATTCGAAAAGAAGCCACTTAGTGGTGAAGGAGGGCATAGTTCCTGGGCATTGGATTAGAAATAGAGGAATTGAAGTGAACAAGGCAAAGTTTGTTGTTATCCCATATCCAACCTGCCATCCATAGTCAAGGAAGACAAGATATTCCTTGAACACATAGGTTTTTACCTCATATTTACCAATGACTCCTTAAGGATTTCCAAGATGCTAACGAAAATGCTCTTAATAGAAGACAAGATTCATTTTGATGGAGAACATATGAAAAGCTTCAATGACCTGAAAGATACTCTTACTTCTATACACATAAAAAGAGCACTAGCCTAGTTTTCTTTTTTGAGATCATGTGTGATGCTAGTGATTTTGCACTAGGAGCCGTTCTTGGACAATATATAGATAAGAAACAACATGTTATTTACTATTCTTATATGACACTAGATAAAGTCCAGAGGAATTACGCCACAAATGAGGAGTTACAAGGCATTGAATATGCCTTCGAAAAATTCCACTTTTATCTCTTTGGGTCTCAAGTCATTGTATACACCGTTGGATGTTGCCATCCTTTGTGTGTTGACCAAGAAGGACACAAAGTAGATCCTAGTGATATAGGAATATAATCTTAAGAACCATGATAAAAGGGAAACAAATATGTTGTACTTGATCATCACAATAGCGTCACATTTAGGACACATATGTCATCCCTATCAATGATCCACTTCTAGACAATTAATTGATAAACATTTCTACTGCCCCACCTTGGTATGTGAACTTCATCAACTACCTTACAATCGATGTCCTTTACCTAGAGTTCACTAGAATACACATAATAAGTTCATGCACGATATCCAACATTACTATTAGCATGAGCCCTACATATTTTGTCTATGTGCAAATGTGTTGAATCACCTTTGCACACTTGAAGAGAAGGAACATCTGATTTAAGAGTAGTGCCACTCTAGGCCCACTGGAGGCAATCAAAGCTCTAACAAGACTAAAACCAAGATTCTTTGATGCAGTTTTAGTTGGCCTACTTTATTCAAACATGTCCAAAATTTTGTTCCCTTGTGTGTCCAGTGTCAATGAATATGGAATTAATCAAAGAGAGATGATATGCCTCCGACTTCTTGGCAAGAAGTATTAAATTTTAACATATGAGGGGTGCACAAAATTGACCCATTCCCTTCTTCTTGTGGGTTCTCATACATATTATTTGTAATTTATTACATATCAAAGTGGGATGAGGCCATTCTCATAGTCTCCACTGTGTTTTAAGACATCCATCACGATATTTGAAGTGATCATTTTGTTGTGGTTTGGAGTCTCACACATAGTGATGTCAGATGGAGGCTTCCACTTCCTAGAGTGAGTTCATGAAAACCTATCGAATAAGTATGGGCTTCTTCACCAAGCGACTTCTTCATGCTACTCATAGACGAGTGGGAAAGAGGACATTTTGTATAGGTAGCTAAAGGCCATTTTGATAGCTGTACCAAGAAGGAATGGTCAATAAAGTTCAATGATGCTCTCTCGGCCTAAAGAGTGGTGTTCAAGAAACCCTTGGCCCCCACTTCATTCACGCTAATATATGGGGATTCCTGATATCTTTTCATAGAGATGGAGCACAAAGAATTGTGGGAAATCAAGTACTAAATTTTGACATGTCAGGTTCAAGTGATAAGATATATCTTTAGCTACGAAATTGTAATTGATCAAATCTAGTGTGTATGAGGATGCACATATTTATAAAGAAATAACTACAATGTGGAACGATGGTCACTTGAATAGGAAGGATATTCAAGTATGAGAACAAGTCATTCTTTCTAACTCAAGACTCCAATTCTTCTTTGGCAAGCTACATTCACACTGGGACAGACCATGTAATGCCTGAGCCCACCACCCCATGGGTCAAGAACTTTCTTAGGAATCACGAGTGGTCCCACATACCACCATTGGATTCATTTGTGCACTTCAATGTCACTCACACACAACCAAGGTTCAATTTCCCAACATGTCACCCGTCCTAGTACAACTCTAGGATGAGAAATCTTACCTATGATAGGTTGCCTAAAAAGGAGGTGCATCTTGGTGATAAGGGTAGTACACTCATTCTTTTTAAAACCATTTTATCCAAGACTTCAAATGATTTCTTGTTCCAATATTGCCCCCTTAAACTCTTGAGATATGTTTCAAGGCTCAAATATATGCCCTCGTAATCTTTTCTCATATCAACAAGAAACTATAATGACCCATGTACACCCATATCCCATTCAAAAGTACCAATGCAAGGGTAGATCCATCTCAACTTAGAGGATAGCACTTTCCAACATGCCTGGACCACACGACTATAGATTGGCATGGAACATGCCCATGTGGGCCTCACCTTATTGGAGGGGAATTAGGTTGTAATACCATTTGTAAATCTCAAAACCACCACACATGAATCAAAAAGAGTTTTAATAATGACAATTGGAACCACATACCACCACTATCCTCAATTCTGCTCTTTAACCTCACTTATGGACAACCTGACATAAACTTCTTGACAAGTCACCCATCCTAGCAGTACTCTGGGCTAGGCACACTTAACCATAGAGTACCTATTGATGGGGAACCTAAAAAGGAGGTGCTTTTTTGTTATATGGGTAGTCCAATCTTTTTTTAAGATTATCTTATTTGAGGCCTCAAATATTGGGATGGTACATGCTATATATTGTGAAACATGTCTATCCTCCTAGCACTTTTGTAATATGGGACATCCAAAAAGGGTAGTTCATGGAGAACAAATTTTTTTTGAAGCTAGTCCGCTCACACTAACCAATCTGAAGGAAGAGTGAATTTTAGAAATAAGCCAATGACGTTAACTGAGGCACATGTCCATAGTCATCCCAACATTTATTGTTGATTATATTTCAAAATTGTTTTGTAGTTCCTTCACTCATGTATAGTATCTGGTTGAATTCACATTGCATTACACAACATTTTATTTGATTTTGTTTATTAGATCCTAATTTAGGTTTGTTTTGTGTTATAGGTGGAAGATTGTTCATGTCTTATATCTAAATATGACTAATCATCCAATCTACTCTTCAATAGACATGCTACTTGATGGGACAAAAGGGAGACTTACTAATAAGTTAGGAATTATAAACTGACTGATTGGAATACCTAGTTGACTGACCCACTTATAGCATCTTTATCCTTCTGTTAGCTAACCAACGTTCTCCCTTGATTAGTCAATGATTTGATATATTATAATACAAGAAATTCATCTAGGATTAAATCCTACATGTCGTGACCTGCTCAAGAAAGGGGGAAAAAGAGATATTCGATGAATAAAACACTACCCTTGTAGGTAGTGGAATGTTGCACAAAAAAGTGACTTTTGAGTTGCCACCATATTTTGAGTGAAAAATGAGGAAAAATGATAAGACATTGAAGCGGTGGTGCCAATCTAACTGATTATCGACGTTAGGTAGAAACAAGAAATTAAAAAGGAAAATCAGATATCAGATCCGGTGATCTAGTTATTAGTGGGGAAGGATTAGCACCCCCATCTTTCCTGGTAAACTGGTATCAAAATACTATATGATTGCATAGAATTGAATGATTTAAGATGGTTATATTAAAGAAAAGAATATAAAAAGCAATTTTTATTGATGGTTTAGCTTTTAGGGATGGAGGTGACCTTATATTTCCCTTCATCACCCTAAAAGTGTTAATCTTTTAGGTGCTTTATGGTCCTAATCACCTTAAGACCTTCCATGGCGAAGATCCTTCATCAGAGATTAGGACAGAGGCGTAGGAGTTTAGATGAAGACTAGTAGGTGTATGGTTGGAGAAAATGGATCTAAGTCTTTATATGTAAATAGAATTAATAGTTATAGTAGAAACAATGAAGGAAATAGTTAAAAAATTAGATGCAACAATAGATCAGGTCTAATGCAGTAGAAAGAATAGTTAATGAGACAGATGGAGCAGTTAGGTGCAACAGTTAGAGCAGTTTACCATTCTACAAATCCCAGAAAGTATGAGGTATCAATTAAAGGATCCTCTGGTGACAAGAGCTATGAAAAATAAAGAGGGAGGTAATCATTTCTATGGCTTCAAGAGATATGAGAGGGGCCTTGAATACACTGGGTATGGGGGTTTATTTATAGGTGGATTGTAGGGTTTGAAATTTGGGGAAAATCTTTTAGAAGAGACAATGAATCATGCAATGTACCATGCAGAGGTGCACACAGATCGAGGGAATCTGCCAAGTGTCCTTGGTGAAAAAGGTCATTACTTGTTTTCCCAGTTATTTAGGAATATCTTGGTGAAAATCAGAGAAGACTATATGCATAGAAAGATAAGTCAGGATTATCTCTTAGATTTTTTTGGAGAAGGAAGTTGAAAAAGGAATATTTTATTTTATACAATTCAACTAGACAATTTGTGATTAATATGTTATTTAAAGAATAATTGAAGAACAATTTCACTTTTAGTCTGAAAGAAGTTTCTTTGTAGAAAGCCTCAAATTGGGTGTAAGTGGGAAAAAAGGAACCATAAAATGTGCTAAAAAATGTGGAAAAAGGTGAAAGAAAGGTATATGTGGGAAATGGGTGGAATGTGGAATGGATTCCATTATTATCCAGAGAATTTGCATTAAATCGGGAATTTTTGTTGAGTGAGAAAAAATGGAGTGTCAAGAGTATTCTACCCTTAAGGAAAAGTTTGAGATAAGAGTGAGAACCGTAGGCTTGAGCCACGTTTGACCCTCATTTTTTGTTACAAATGCCAAAAATATTGGACTCATCAAGGATGTTCTAACAAAAATTGTGGAGGGTTGAAAATTTAGTGTGATGTCCTTTCCTTCTAAATCTGAATTAGTTGGGAATGTTTGGGAATAAATGACTTCTCCAAAGTAAAGGTGGCCTATCCTTGGGGAGTTCCCTATGTATGACCTATCATGCAATCTTCCAAATTTCTAATGAGTCTTAAGAGGTTTATTGGCCACAAAAGTGACTCTTATCATTACTTTTGTTCTTAATCTAATGCATGTCTGATTCCTTGACTAACTCATGCCTTAGTGAGAAAAGGGTGTACATGAAAAATCAAATGCAAATTATGGTTTATCAAAGACTTTCATACCAGGAGTCTATGATAATTTAAAAATAGTGGCCACTGCCATGTTAGCAAAATAGATCTTGGAAAAAAGAGTAGTCATCCCTTCTCCTACACATTATTAATTCCTTTTTAATAGACAATTTTGAGTTACGACCAAAACTCTTAAAAGGCACAACGTGAGCATTTTTCCTCTCAGGATTTGGAATTGGATTGTCAGGATAGGTGATTGATTTCTAGACAAGACTTTTACATATAAGGTGACCTTCATGGACCATGCCTATATCAGTAAGTATTTGTCTGATCGAGGCATATGAGATTGAGTTAAGATTGTATATTCTGGCCATTATCCATCAAAAGGTAGTCTTCACGACCTGTGCCATTACTTGTTCACCTTATATCCTATAGAGTGTCAATGAGCAATGATCATCTAATTTCTAGTCCTCAGTCTTAGAACTAGAGATTTGAGCCATAACTAAGGGTCACGAGGTAGGGTCAACAATTTAGTTTATATTTTAGTCATGACCTATGAGAGACCCCTAACCTTACTTAAAGTGTTCAACATACTTCATTATCTTAATAGAATTCTTAGATCCTTAATCTAACCTCATGATATTCTTTGGAATCATAATACAATCTTAAATTTCAAGTTTGGTCCAATTTGGACATTGTTTGTGCAAGTTATACAATTTTATGCACATTTAGACTTTACTGCAATTTACCCAATTGGGAGGTTTTTCTTGCAATTTTTCACTAGAATTATGTTCTTTGGATGTACTCTCATAATTATTGAGCTTCTTGAGCCTTGTATCACTTCAGTTGAACCTTGGTTTGGAGGTGTTTTTCCGCAAGGGTATTTTAGCACTTATCCCTTTATGGATGAGCTACCTTTAGGAGCTATCAAGCAATGGTTTATTTGCTTTTCTTGCAAAATCAAGAAACGAGGGCTAAGTAGGTCTCCATGGAAGGTGTGTCAGCTTCTTGTGTGGCTTTTTGTATATTCTTAATAGTTTAAGGCCATGGATGCATGGAGAGGTTTTAGACACCTCATGCTTCTTCTCTCTTTTAGCCTAGAGCTTTATATATCTACTTTTAAGCCCCCAAACGAATTTTTTTCCCTCTACCAATTCCCTCCTTATAAGAACCTCATTCCCTATCTGTTTATCTATGGAGTACCTATACAAGGTAGAAGGAGAAGGCAATTTTCTTGGTGCAAGCGCCTAGGGTTTCCTTTTGCTCTCTTTTAGGATTTTTAAAGCTTCCTTCTAGTGATCTTGACCTAAATGAGTAATAATCCCCTTCCTTCCTCCATTTCTTTCTCTTTTCTTCTTCCTCCTACCTTCCTCCAAGTTAGAACCTTTCTTTTCCATGGTAGAAGTTTCTCTAAAGCTCTAAGACCCTACCTTTCTTGCTCCTTACGCTTAGGGATTACTTCTTTGATGAAGAAAGGTGCTAGATGGAGTTCAAAGATTATGCTTGGATTTTCTACCCTACCTGTTTGAGTTTTTTTTTGGGGATTTTATCTTCTCATTAGGGGAAAATTTTATAACTTTATCCACGTTTATTGTTTATCATAAGCTTTCTAGCTCATGTTCTTGCTTTAAAATGATGATCCATGCACTAAAAAGTTATGCTTGACTTGGATTTCGATTTTTGTGATGTTCCCTATTCTTATTTCAGTTCTATATGAACTTGTAATCATGTGTACATTCCTTATAATATATAATATGACATGGATCAGGTTGGTTTGACAACTGGTGGTGCTAAGCACCCATCAACCAATAGTCAATTTTAGGGTTTAAAGTTGATTTCTTCTATAAACACATGACCCAATGGTGGTACCATTGCAACAACTGATGGTGTTGTTTTCATGACAAATGATGGTGGTGACGAAGGGTGTCAACTTATGTTCACCCCTTAGTTCAGGTTTTGGCCTAATTATAATCTTAATGATGAACAACTAAGTACCCTAATGATGCTATCAATGAATGGTGACATTTGCTTGATATCCGATGATGATTAATGAATATAGTGTTGATCTAACAACCTATTGTGACTTAATGGACACTACTAATGGTGTATCAGGTTTACACAACCTATGGTGAGTTAAGCATGTAGTTTTGTCATCAATTGATCCTTAAACCAATGGTTTATTGGGTCATTTGATGCGATGGTTGGACCTATACTCCAATTGATGGGTTTAATATATAAACTTGACCCAATGGTTAAGATCTAATGATTATTCATCCAATAAATTGGAATGATTCCTAATGTAATATGTTGTCCCTAATAAAGTGACTTTTATGGTTTCTTTTATGAGATCAACTTAAGAATCTCATTTATCAATGACTTGTTTTAAATAAACAATCTCTTGTGGGTTTTACCCTACTCCCAATGGATCTTTTTATGTTGTTAATTAAGGGATGTCAAGGGTTATATGTTGACTCTTTCTAGAGCACAACTCAATGACTTCATTGGTGGTTTAGCCAAGGTGTTTTCTTATGTAAACAACAAATAGTCTTACCTTCTCAACAATCTAATGTTTTGGGATGATGCTTGTGGTAAGTTTGTATGGTTTGAGTGATGTTAAAACCTAATGGAGGTTTACCTTAATAATATAGTCTTACGTTTTCCCTCATTTTATTAAAATTAATAATAAATATAATGAGTTATGGTCAACCCAGATGAAGTATATTTTGTTATACTTATCCATAATATAACCAAGTGATGGTAATTGATTATTAACAACCCCTTCAATCATGAATAGAATCATGGACTACTCTCTTTTGTGGTTGAACCATAGTATGATATGACATGATGGTTACACCTTCAGTTATGTGTGAATCCATACATGAGAATGGTATGGAATGTGATGGTGATGCTTCACCTTATGCATCCATGATCCGATGGGGATTCCATGAGTTAGGGTTTGGGTATGAGTGTTGATTAGTAATATTAATATAATTTAAATTGTTGAACCTAACTCTAATGAAAATAGATAAATATGAGTATTCATGTTTAACCTTCTTATATGATGGTATGATGGCGGAATAATATCTTTAATATGATCATAACCTATTGTGTTAATTGGTGGTTATCATATCCACATGATTGATACTTTCTTACGCTAAACTTCTGCATCATGAATATGATGAGGGTTAGTCATATCTAGATTCCTTGCATGTGATGTAATAAAGGAATGTTCTTAATGTTAATATAATCCTTATATGTTTGTTTATGAATATCTCCCAGCTTATTTAATGCAATATTGTGATGTCCACTGTATTATATGTAAGTGATGGTGTTGAGCCTTATTATATGGCATGGAAAGATAATGATGATCTTGTATGGAATAGTATGATGGTAATAATGACCTTTGGGCATGGTTGAACCCTGAATGAGGTGTAATCCTCTTGTGTTGATAAGGGTTGATACCCTATGATATTGTAATAAGGATTTATATCTTGTGATAGTATGATGACAAGTATAGTCTCATGAATGGGAAGACAATAATATCACGTGATGATGATTTGATGATAAGTATAATCTCTTGATTGCAGGTGAATATTTCCATGTGATGTTGAGATGACAAATTATGTCTCATTTGTTTTATATCTTCTAAAGTTGTTATATAGCAATGTTTTCTAGATATGAATTAGAGTTTGTATGTCCACTTGTTTGATGCAGCCTTAATTCACCCAATTGGAGATAACTATTCAAGTGAAACTCTAATCATGTACTGCCATGTCCCATTGATCCATCTGAGTGTCAAAACTTGCCAGATGGTGAAATGAGTATTCCTATGGTAAAGGCAGAGCACATAATGTTGAGTATGTGGGGCTCTTGTCATCCTAAAATCAAGTATTTAGGGATGATGATTGTGGTCAAACCTAGCCTTCAGTTTGAGAACGGTTGTGGTTGTGTCTCGATTATTATATATGTGATAATATTGGAGGACAATTATGGTTGTACCTCAGATGGTTGGGTATGCGCACCCACCTACTTTCACTAGTGACATGACCTGCACCAAGGACATACTAGGTTGTTAGTAGCTTGACCTTATGTGTCACTATGGCGGACCCATACTGACCGGGGATGGAGAAGATCTTAGGAGTCTGACTCTTCCTAGATCTTGTATGGCATTGATTGCAACCAAGAAGTGGTTAGTTGGAATTTGAGTGGTGTCTTCAAATTCCTCAGGGCATAATAAAAGATGTTAGATGGTCATGTAGCATATCTTTTTAGGGTTATACACAATGCTTCATAGTGGATGATAACCCTTGTTTTTCTTCTTTTCACTGAGATCATGTATAGTACAATAAGAGATAACAGATATGCTTATACTGTAGTTATGCTCATGTTTCAAACATGCTTATGTTGCCAAATATACTGATAGTGATGATTAAGATGATGCTTCTAGGTATGTTTAATATTGCTATCCATGCCTATGTAATTAGAAATTCTTAAACTACTATTCATGCCTATGCAATTAATTATGTTATAATGTTAGTTCTATTTATGATATAGATCTGTTCCCTTTTTTGAGATGCCAATATTGATAGCCATGTTATGTTACTAGACGTATTCATGATGTCTGGGATGCTTATGCTACTAGATTGCTTGTGTTGTTAGAAAGGAATATGGTGATAGTCAGATTAATGATGATGATTGTTATTAGATGAAATTTGATGAAATTTGAGTAGATATCTATCAGAGAAATGGATTTATTTGTTACCTATATATACATTGATAATCATACTTGTTGCAAAGATTATTATCTTAATATGTTTAACATACTTGAACTATTCAATCTGTTTAATTGATTATTAAATACTCCAACTGCAGTTATCTACTATTTAAAATACTGTGATCAATAAGCATTGTTGGAGGTTATATCTCTTACTGGAACATGGGTCTCACCTTTGTGGTTCACCACATCTTTTTAGGTAATCGAAAGTGACAAAAACAGAAATGTGGAAGTAAAGAGGAACTACAATACAATAATGAATCTTTGAGAAAGTTGATTAAATGTCTAGTGTGTCCTAGAGTCATCCCTTTACTCTCAGGTTTGGGTAGGAAAAGTTTGTATATGGTGTTTCAAACAAATCTAACTTTTGTTATCATGATAATGGTTGTTTGTGTGGCATATACGAATATTGTTCTCCTGTATATATATGTTGTGGATAAGGCAATAGAACAATTTGTATCAAATTCGTGTCATAGTATGGATACAAGAAAGATGTTGGGCTCTTTTGCAAATATTTCTGAGTGGGGGTTGGTGTTGAAATCAGTTTTAATTTATCCATATTTTGGGGTATGTGATAATTAGTGATTGATTGCATTTTATGTTTTGTGTAATCTCATTTAGTGTAATGGGTTCTCACAAGTTGGTATCTGAGATTTAGGTTCACTGAGTCTACAGGGACACTAGGACTTAGGACTAGGATGATGTTTAAGTAAGGAACATGACTTGAAAATATAGTGCATACTACCTAATCTCAGTACTTGGATGCCCTGGAAGGTGTTCAATTATTGAAGAAAAGGTAAGTGTGGAACTCTTAAATTGTTATTTTTCTGATTACTCTGATCAAGTTGTCATTTTGAGACAATCTAAATATCATAATGAATAAGAAATCAAGGTATGAATATCTGAATCCTACCTTAAAGAAGATGAGAAAAGAATCATAATCAATCAAAACTTGAATGTTTGGTAGATAAAGAGAAAGACACAACACCATGAAATCTAAATCTGAACATAAATAAGTAAAAGAGGAGTTCTTGAAGATGTGATTAAATAAGATAATAAAGTAAAAGATAGACAAATCCATGCTTAAAAATGATTCAAGGTATGAAATCCACATAATATGGAGACAACTCCAATGATAAGTATATAATAAGAAGATAAATGGGAACAATGACAAAGGAATAAGGTGGAACCTGAGTTAATCTTAGACCAACCTATGTGTGTAAGAAATTGTTAATGTAAAATTGGCATGGCATGTGAAAGAAATTAAGGGAGATGATCCCTATTTAATGAAGAAAATGTGGAATATGATGATTTACCTATTGATAGGTGGTTAAAAATAAGAACATGCTCAAGTATGATAAATTGTTATCAAGGAAGGAGTAATGAGAATTGTTAATCATGATGATTACTATGCTAATGGAAAGGAAACCGAAATGAAAAAGGTAAAATGATACATAAAAAGCCATAACCTGCATAATGAAAATAGAATTGGCTACCCTTTTGCTAGTCACCCTTGGACTATGCTGTTATGATGTGGGAAGTGTTTTCACTTTGTGTCTTTACTTTCTAGGGCACAACTTTCAAGTGGATCATTGCCACTTGGTATATATGGATTCATTGTAAATATAAGGTTTGATAGAATATTATAGCATAAGGTTGCTTGGACTATGGTTGCAAGATCATAACGATTGTGATGAGTTTGCTTATGAGACTTCCAATAATTGGGAAGAATCCACTTGTATGTCATAAGATTTGTTATGTTGGTAAAAGTAGATGAGATAAAGATGTGAGTTCCTTATAGAACATGAGGTGGACCAAGGTAATGAATCCTAGTTTCCAAGATGTATCAATAGTATGGGACTTATGTGAAGATTGGAGATGTTTATTAAATGAACATTCCAACTATTCCTCTCCCTTATAGAGAGAGAGAGAGTTGATGATGACCCTATAAATGTTGTTAGGAAGGAAAAAGAGTGATTCTATAATGTTGGGTATGGTCTAGTGATAGTTGGGTAAGACCACTATCAAGGATAAATGGTTTGTTGATCAGCAGACATGTGCTACTGTGTTCCTTTAAGATAAACCTATGATCTAACTATCAATGGATAAGAGTTAGAGTGGATGAAATAAGTTACATGACCATGAGGATTTTAGGGTTATGTCCTTTAGACTAACCAATTTACCAGTAGCATTTATGAATAGGAAGAATATAGTGTTCATGTCATGTCTTACAAGTTGTAGCAAGCTTTGAATGATGACATCTCAATGTATTTCAGAGATAGTCGGTAACATGGTCAACATCTTTTATAAATCTGAAGAATGTTGAAGGAACTATACTTATGTGTGAGAAGTCTATCACGAGAGAGTTGGGGGTTGACTAAATTATCCTCTTGGAGTTATGATACTTATATTAAGTGTGTTGTGTGGATCCTAGTAAGATGAAGATAGTGTCATTTCTCTACCTCTAACAAGGTCAATCAGGAAGTTATATTTTTTAGCGGTTATTGACAAGTTTATGATTCTTCAACTAGACAGATGGCCAGTCCACCATTGAGATGATTGGAGAATCCTCTAAAAATGTATGCCTCATAGTTCTTGAAAATTAGGGGATGCCTACCTGGTGGATTGAGTTGTTAATCACAACAACCATTAAAGGAGTATCGAGATGAAACCTTGTAAAATTACATATGATAAGAGATACATGATGTTCCATGTTTGGTAAGAGCCAGTGAGTATGACCTCTTAGTGATGTGTGATACAATAGATAGAATAGTTTAGGATGATATTAGAGTCCCAAAGTTGAAAGGTACTACCGAACTTATACATGTGGTACAACAGTTCCTATGCATAACCAAGGTGACACATTCAAAAGTTGAGGGAGAAGAATATGACTACTATGAGAATAATGTGACATCACCATGATATGTAAGTAAAAATGTGGAAGATCGGGGATGATATGCATTAGAAGTATCCATCTTTGTCTATCTTAGATTTCAGGGGCGAAATCCCTATTAGGGGTTTATGGTTGAGAGACCCTTGACCTTGATTAAAGTGTTGAACATAATTAATTATCTTAATTTAATGATTTTAGCCTTACTCTAACCTCGTGATATTCTTTATAATCATAATACAAGCTTAAGTTTCAAGTTTGGTCCAATTTGGACACTATTTGCGCAAGTTATGCAATTTTATGCACATCTTAGACTTTTCTACAATATACCCAATTGGGAGGTTTTTCTTGCAATTTGTCACTTTCATTGTGTTATTTGGATGTAATATCATCATTATATAACTTTTTGGGCCTTGGATCACTTAGTTGAACCTTGGTTTGGAGGTGTTTTTCCACGAGGGTATTTTGGGGTTTACCCCTTTATGGATGAGCTACCTTTGGGAGCTATCAAGCAATGGTTTATTTGCTTTGCATTGAAAATCAATAAATAAGGGCTAAGAATGTCTCCATGGATGGTGGGTCAGCCTCTTGTGTGGCTTCTTGTATATCCTTAATAGTTTAAGGCCATGTATGCATGGAGAGCTTTTAGACACCTCATGCTTCTTCTCTCCCGTATCCTAGAGCTTTATATATCTACTTTTAAGCTCCCAAACGGAATTTTTTCCCTCTACCAATTCCCTCCTACTAAGAACATCATTCCCTCTCTGTTTATCTATGGAGTACCTATCCAAGGTAGATGAAGAAGGTGATTTTCTTGGTGGAAGCTCCTAGGGTTTCATTTTGCTCTCTTTTAGGGTTTTTTTAAAGCTTCCTTCTAGTGATATGGACCTAAATGAGTAAGAATCCCATTATTTACTCTATTTATTTCTATGTTCTTCTTCCTCCTACCTTCCTCCAAGCAAAAACCTTTATGTTCCATGGTAGAAGTTTCTCTAAATCTCTAAGACCCTACCATTCTTGCTCCTTACGCTTAGCGTTTGCTTCTTTGATGGAGAAAGGTGCTAGATGGACGAGTTCAAAGCTTATGCTTGAATTTTCTCCCCTACCTCTTCGAGTTTTGTTCTATTTGGGATTTTATCTTCTCATTAGAGGAAAGTTTTATAACTTGCTCCACATTTATTGCTTACCATAATCTTGCTATCTCATGTTCTTGATTATCAATGATGATCCATGCACTAAAACATTATGCTTGACTTGGATTTCGATTTTTATGATGTTCAATGTTCTTATTTCAGTTCTAGATGAAGTTTTAATCATATGTACGCTCCTCCTAATATATAATATGACTTGGATCAGGTTGGTTTGACAAACGGTGGTGCTAATCACCAATCAACTAACGGTCAATTTTAGGGTTTAAAGTTGATTTCTTCTATAAACACATGACCCAATGGTGGTACCATTGCAACAAATGAAGGTGTTGTCTTCATTACAACTAATGGTGGTGACCAAGCGTGTCAACTGACATTCACCCCTTAGGTCAAGTTTTGGCTGAATTAGAATCTTAATGATGAACAATTAAGTACCCTAATGATTCTATCAATCAATGGAGGCATTAGCTTGATATCCGAAGATGATTAATGAATATAGTGTTGATCTAACAACCTGTGGTGACTTAATGGTCACTACTGAAGGTGGATCAGGTATCCACAACCTATGGTGAGTTATGCATGTAGTTTTATCATCAATTAAGCCTTAAATCAATTTTTTCTTGGGTCATTGATGCAATGGTTGGACCTATACTCCAATTGATGGTTTTGATATATGAACTTGACCCAATGGTTAAGATATAATGACTCTTCATCCAATAAATTGGAATTATGCCTAATGTCATATATTGGTCCTAATAAAGTGATTTAGATAGTTTCCTTTATGAGATCATCTTAAGAAGATCATTTATTGACAACTTGTTTTAGATAACCAATCACTTGTGGGTTTTACTCTACTCCCAATGGAATTTTTTATGTTGTTAATCAAGGGATGTCTAGGGTTAAATGGTGAATCTTTATACAGCACAACTCAATGAATTCATTGGTGGTTTAGCCAAGGTGTTTACTTATGTAAACTACCAATAGTCTTACCTTCTCAACAATCTAATGTTTTGGGATGATGCTTGTGGTAAGTTTGTACAATTTGAGTGATTTTGAAACCTAATGGAAATTTACCTTAATAATATAGTCTTACCTTTTCCCTCATATGATTAGAATTAATAATAATATAGTCAATGTCTAGCGAGGGGCGAGAGGGGGCTGCAGGCGCTCAAGGAGATCCTAAAAAAACCTAGAGGATGAAGGATGAGGGACGAGCAACAAGGCTCGGAGCAACACCTCCT
This sequence comes from Alisma plantago-aquatica, assembly GCA_963693085.1. Lineage (NCBI taxonomy): Eukaryota > Viridiplantae > Streptophyta > Magnoliopsida > Alismatales > Alismataceae > Alisma > Alisma plantago-aquatica. The sequence goes on along the minus strand of OY856409.1, from coordinate 84,894,499 downwards.
TTACTACACCGGCCCGATATGTGGGTCAGGAAAATCTAAAAAAGGTTGGGATCATCCTAACCTATAAAGGCATGTGAGGGAATATCGCATGCAAAGCAAGTGAATTATCGTCCCAGATGGAGATGAATTTGATAGCCAATAATGGAAACGATATCGGCATGGATGACGACAACCCTTTCCTTGCCGATGACGTTCCTGTAGCCAAGCCAAAATCGTTCAAATAGGCGATTGTTGGGGGGAGTTGAGGAGGAGAGAAAGACCCCTTCTTCATTGACGACAAGTTGAAAGAAATCCTAAACCCAGAGGATATAGAGCTTGTGTATGACAATGGTTTTCCTGAGATATACGTCGCACCTGAAGTCAAGGAAATAATGAGTAAACCATTCAGATATGCCGTCATCATTAAATTGATTGATAGGAACACATGGTTTCTCACCAAGGCAGAATGGCTCAAGTTGCTTTAGCAGCTGGCCGATCGATTTGAACTCTATGAACTTGCCTAACAGTATTATGTAGTGCAATTCTATAGCAGGATGGTTCAAGAGATTGCGCTGACTAAAGGACTGTGGTCTATCTTTGGTAGTTGTCTCATGGTTTGGCCTTGGGATGGGTACTTTGAACCATCCAAGGGCCTATCGACACATATCATTACCTAGATCCGTGTTATAGGCCTCCCCATCCACTACTATAACAAGGAAATCTTCCACAGAATCAAACATGCAGTGGGTCGTCTTGTTAGGGCGGACGAGCATTCCATAAATCATACTAGAAGCAGGTTCACCCAGCTAGTTGTAGAAATCTAGATAGACAAACCTATTCACTCGACGATAGTGATAAATGGATGTGTGTAAAAGGTTGAGTATGAATCCCTCGCCAACATATGCCTAAAGTTTGGGAAGTTGGGTCATCATGCAAATGATTGTAACGGGCCCAATAAACTGCCAGGGAAACATAATGAAGGAAAGAATGACGACGAAGCAGGAGTACAATGGGTGGAAGAGGAGGAGAAGTGGCAAGTATATTACAACAAAAATGTGCTTGCCCGCAAGACGCAAAATAATAAAGATACACCCAAGAAACCAACAAGTAAAGGCACACCTCAAAATAACAAATTCCAAGCTCTAGTTGAGGAGCAAGAAGATGATGTAGCTGAAGTAGAAGAAAGCAGTACTGGATAGAATTGCACCACTGAATATAGCCCTGCTTCCAAGGTATGGTGAAAGAAGAAATGATGCAATGAAGACACAAATGTATCAACAAAAAAGAACACCACAACTTCTCCTTCTTCTATTGAACCAGTGAAGGTGACACAAACTCCGTCCAAAGCCACATCTCCTTCACATACTGTTGTGATGCAGGTAGGTAATGAAGTGGTGAAAGGCAGGACCGTGGATGATTCAACTGTTGGCACACCAACAATTATGATGGAAGATGAAATAGAAGCAGTTGCTGGAGGCAACCCCAACAACACTTCAGTCAGCAAAGATACCTCCAAGAAGCAGGCCATGCCAGGTAGGAAAGCAAAAGAGAAGAAAACCACCTCGGGTCCTACGAGCCCAATTAAAAATTACTAGCACAACACTCATAGCAAGACGAAGAGAGGAGTAGAAGGTAGAGATGGGAACACTACTTCCCCAGGAAGATAAACCCTCCCTTCTCCTAGTTTCTTAATGATCAATACAATTGCTTGGAACATTAGAGGTGCCAGCAAGAAGAAAGATAGGCACTATCTCAAACACCAATCCTCAAGAATAAGTTCAAGATTATTTGCATCGTCAAACCTTGTATCTCTGATGCACAAGACCAGTGAGTTATTAAAGACTTTGGTTTCTCAAGCTCCCACATAGTAGAAGCAAATGGATTCTCTAGTGAGATTTGGGTACTCTAGAATGAATCTGAATTCAAAGTCCACATCATCTAGAGCCACAAATATTACATCCACTATTGTGTCAATGACAACATCTTCATCACTTTCATCTATGCTTCCTCGAGTCCTAGTGGCAGACCCACTCTCTGGGAACATCTCATTGCCCTGAGTCATTCTATCAACCTCCCTTAGATCACCCTAGGGGATTTCAATTGTATGCTCAACCTGAATGAGAAGTTCGGTAGCAACAGATTCAATCTCTTAGAGGCTAACATGTTCAACAACAACATCATTCACACAAGCCTAACTAACATAGGCAACATAGGGTACAAGTTTACTTACATGAAGGGGCTATTACACAAATGGCTCAACAAAGCCTTGGCTAATGCATTGTGGATTAAAAAATATCCCATGATAGTCTACAAAAATCTTCCTAGTGTTGGATCAGATCACAACCCGATTGGGATCCTCAACTCTTTTAGGCCACAGATCAAGCAGAGATTTAAGGTCAAAGCTTCTTGGCAATCCCAACCTTTATTTTGGGACATCCTACTTAGCCATTGGGACGCTTCAGCCCCATTTCATATCGCTCTCAATCCAACCTTGGGGACCATTATGAAATGGGACTCCATAACTAGTCACAACCAGGGAAGACTCAAGAACCACCTGGTTTCCAATATAGCCAAATTCAAGATTAGCTTGGGCTATCCTATGACGAAGAACAAGATCGGAAATGTCAACAACTTGAACTTGACCTCGAGGTGTTGTTTATCAGGATGAGGAGGACTGGTGCCAAAAGAGCTATATCGATTGGCTCACAGAGGGCGACAACAATTCTAAGTTTTACCATACCTATTTCAGTAATAGATGTAGATCCAACAACATCCAGAGTCTGCAAAACGAGTGTGGTGAATGGATTTAGGACACCAAGGAACTTCAAAACCCGATCTCTAAGCATTTCAAAGACCTCTTCATAGCTACTTCTACACCGACTACAAAGATGATGGATAAACTTCCAGGAGTTTTCAAATGCCTAAATGCTTATCAACTCCGTACTTTGGGCGCTACCGTCACTTTGCACGAGGTATGGAAAATTGTCAAGAAAGCTAACCAGTTTAAAGCTCCAGGCCCTGATGGTATTGATATGCACTTTATCAAATCCAACTGGAAAACTATAAGGGGATCTATCCTCTAGTCTATCAGAAGCATTCTCAACGGTTTGCCAATCCCCGATGCCATTGGGGATGCTAGCATCGTCCTCATACCCAAAATGTTGCACCCAACCAATTGCAGTCAATTAAGACCCATCTTTCTCAATAATGCTTGTATGGAGTTGGCATCTAAAGTGATCATTGAGCAAGTAAAGAAATTTATCTCTCTTTGGGCGTCTCTATAACAAACCAGCTTCATACCTGGATGTAGTATCTCTGACAACATTATACTTGTATAGGAGATAATCTATAATCTAAGAAGAAGGTTGAGTGCCCCTTATATGGCGATTAAGGTGGACTCTCTAAAGCATATGATCATATGTCATGGGACTTCATTGAAAACACACTTAATAAGATGACTTGGCAGATAAATATTAAAAGGTACATTGTTAACTCTCTTTCTGTTGGATAGATGAACGTCATTTTCAATGGCAAATCCATGCCCGCATTCAAAGCTTCTGGGTGGCTGAGGTAGGGTGATCCCCTTTCCCCATATCTCTTTGTCTTATGTATGGAAGGACTATCTCAACTTATCCAGCAAAGCATTGCAGATAAACGATGGAAGCCGCTGAAAATTTCTCAACAAGGCCCAACCATCTCACATATTTGTTTTGTAGATGACATTGTCATCTTTGCATGGGAAACTATGAGCCAAATGGCCATCATAAATGAATGCTTCAGATTGTTTGAAGCCGCATCTGGACAGAAAATCTCTATTGAGAAATCCAAGATTTTCTTCTCCTCCTCAGTCAACTGGGCTACTAGACTTATTCTATGTCAAACCAGTGGCGTCTAGGAAACTTCTGATCTGGACAAGTACCTCGGGGTGCCTTTGTTACATAAAAAGGTGAATAAAGAAACATACTCTTATTTAGCAAGCAATATGGAATCTAGGGTCAATGACTGAGTAGCCAAGACTCTATCCCTCGCGGGCCGTATCTATCTGGAAAAAGCAGTTCTTACCTCCCTTCCCACCTATGTTATGCAAACAACAAGACTTCCAATGTCTGTGTGTACAAAGTTGGACAAGATCATATGGAAGTTCATTTGGGGGGTTCCATAACCCCCGTCTGATGTCTCTTGTGTCGTGGCAGAAAATTAGCTCCAAGCTCCACAATGGCAGATCGGGAATTAAGTCTATGGCAGACTGGAACAAAGCTTTAATCTGGAAAAAATCGTAGAAGTATCATAGATCTCAAA